>JAVJGI010000057.1:9346270-9356660 GCA_035590275.1 Ibycter americanus | reverse complement strand
TGAAGCTTTACCTTTCTGGGAGTTCACAGGGTCCCTGCCCTCCCCAGGTGAAATGTGAGGCGAAAACAGGCATTGCATCAAGGTGAAATTCTTGCAGTGAGGCAAGTTGTGCTGGGTAACATCTTGAGCATTAGGAAAGCCAGGCTTTTTGCTTTTGCTTCTGGGAATCCCTGCCTGAACTTCCTTGTTCCTCAGAGATAATCGAAGCTGTGTGGTGCCAGCATTGCAATCACACACACATTTGCGCAGGTTGTCATGAGACACATGCTCTTTGGGCTGCGTCTTGCAGACCATCAGCAAGGAATCAGCAGCTGTTGGAAGAGTTTCCCACTCAGAAGCAGAGATTTAATTAAAAAATAAAAAGTTAAAAAAAAATTATGACTCATCTCAAATGGAATAGAGGTTGTTAGGAAGTTGTCTGCTGTGGTGGTCATGTCTCTGTGGAGAGGCTGAACTAAGTAATGTTTTCAATAATTCAAATATTTTTTTCCTTGCAGTTGCATTATGGAGTTCCACCTGCCAGTGTTACAGACCACTGTACCATCAACATGCACACCCCTGTCAGCTCTTTGCTCACCATATTTGTTAGCCCTGACCAGAGAGAAGGCATGCAATTCAAGGAGGATGACGCAGGTTTCGGTATGGATGCAGGAATAGCTCTCTGTACAAACAGGGGAGAGGCAGACAAACAGTCAGGTAGACTGCAGCTGTATAGAAAAGGCTTTGCAGGTTGTTCTAGTAATTATCAACCGACCATAAGTCAACAGCGTCATGGTGCTGCAAAAAAGAAAGGAAAAGTTAAACGTCCCTGGGGTGTATGAACAGCAGCATTGTTTGTAGGGTACATTAAATACTTCCAACAATCTATTGGTGGAGACCATGCCCACACAGCAGGAATATGATCAACCCTGGGTACTTACTACCCTTCAGGAAAGATATGTACTAGCGGGAGAGAGTCCAGAGGAGTGCAACAGAGGTGGTTGGAGGGTGATGAAATGTGATGCATGGAGAAGGACTGATGAGACCAGGATTGTTTAGTTTACAGTGGTGATTTTTCGGACTGTGGTGTATTGTCTTCTGATCTATTTGTAGAGTCTGGAAGTGGTGACTAAGAAAAGTTTCTATATGCATTAGAGCTGTCTACAGACACAATAATCTCTAAAAAGGTCTGCACTTGCAGGAGAACATATTTAGGGTCCAACACTGAAGTGAGAGACAGTGAACCACTGCTGTTGCACAGAGAAGATGGAACGGGGCCCAGTGCTAATTTTTAAATGCATAAAATACAGGGAAGAAGTTGTTCTTTCAGTCGGAGGGGCAGAAAGTTAGGAGAGTGCATTGCAGCAGTGGAGATGGAGGGAGTGAAATCTTATGGATAGTAGGATCACTAGGTGCTGGAATGTGTCATTGGGGCAGGCTTGAAATTCCCAGCATGGGAATCTCAAAGACCAGGCTAGATAAACACCTCTCTGTAATCACAAGGATAGGGCTGACTGCCTCTTGGCTCTTTCAAGGTCACTTTGCATCCCAATTCTCTACAATGGTGTAACTAACTAGCGCTAATTTATGGTCACTGTTATTTAATATATTCATAAACACAGCTGTGAGGAGTGAACCAGTTGCCACCTAACTGCTCACTTCCTTTTCTGGATTAGTAAAAGTATATTGAGCAATACTAATCCACTAATCCAGCCACAGGTATCAATGAATTGCTAGGCAGGCCTCTCCAAGTCTATTTTTCTATGATTCAGCATCACAAGACTGGCACGGTGGTTCTGGGAAGTAAACACAGTGGCGTCAGATAGTCTTTTTTTACAGCATCTGATCTGATCCTAACTTTCCACAGCTCTGACAAACAAACCTTCCTGAACACTATCCACCTCCCCCCGTATTTGGCACCATGTTGAATTTTACTTGGTAGCAGTGAGACAAAAGGTAATTCCAGGAGTGGCAGGCAGAAACCTTGGCTGTGATGATACTGCTGTTGTTTGGCAAGGATCTGATTCCTCTAAAAAACACTTGCTGTGGTATGAAGAAAGCAAAGCTGCAGTTATTCACCACAATACCTCTATTTGCTAGCAAGGAGAGGTGTTTGAGAGCCAGTCAAAGCCTTGTGGTGTATGTAGCTTTTTCAGAGAAGCAGCACTTCTTGCAGAGGACCTCACTAATAGCTAGGAGAAAGAGTGGAACAGCTGACAGGCTTGGAATGTGGTTTGAGGAAAGGGTATTTAATGAGGATGAGCCAGGGAAGGTGAGACACTTGTACTCCCCATGGGTCGATTAAGGACCTCTGTAATTGCACTGTGAAGGCAGGGGCTTGTTTTGTTTTTCTAATTTGGTTCTATTCCAGTTGCATTTAGTGCAGTTCATTTACAGTTTTAAAAGCTTATTGTCTCTCAAATCTTTGACTGACATGTCTACAAGGCTTTGGTAAATTGAGGCACAGTTTAGAACTGGGGCAGTCATTGTCTCCGGCATGTAATAACTCATTGCCCTATGTTGCAGCACTACAAAACCAGCCAGCTGCAACAAAGCTTTCCCACACAAGGTTCCAAAAGTTCATCTACTGTCTATGCTGTTTCTTCATCCTTTTCAGGCCAGTCCACCCTGCTTCTTGCCTCTGCTGTGTCCAGGTTCCTGGCTTCTCCTTCAGCCAGCCTCTCCTTCTCTCTCTCCTACATCCAGGGCTCCTCTTCATCTGCTACCTCTCTTCACCCAGTGCTCCTCTTCCACCAGTGCTCCCTCTCTTCTGGGTTCCTCCGTGCTATTTAGCTACTTAGCAGGAACAAGCCACAGCTGTACATGATCCACATCAGCCAACCCACCACGCCAGAAGAAAGCCCACAACTGTATATTATCAATGTTAATTAACCCTCTACAGCCCTACATTAGTTTCATAGCACTGATGAAGATACATTTCACCTCAATGTGGACATCATCTGAGGTGCTTACATGTGTTGCCTGATTTCTCTTAACACTCTCTTTTAAACCTGGTTTGTGGAGAGGCAGTTTCCACCCCAGAAGGTTGCCTGGATAACTTTGCCCAGGACTTACAAGGCAGCATAATCAAAGGTGAAGTTATTTTGTAGGGAGTTAAAGTAAGCAGAAAGCGAACCATGTTTCACACTAGCTGCAACCCTTTTGCAGAAAGGCCTAGCAGGGATTATAGCTCTAAGCGAGCTCATCCTTTTGCCCAGGTTAGTGGAAGAGCTGCTGCAAGTGTCATCAGTAGCTAAGAGGCTTCACAGACAGCAGTACCGGCTCCTTGTTGCAGAATCCTTACGAGTATGTCAAGAATAAACTCTTAGGTTGAATGGACAAATGCAGGTGCTATTAGTAAGTCCTATGAAATCAAAGAAATCCTCTAAGCCTACTATTCAGAAGTCATCATCTAAAGACTTGCCTTGAGATAAGAAATCTCAGTAACCAGCCAAAGCACAATTAAATCCTACTGGTTTTCTTCCCCATTGAAATTTTGTTTGTGTTTCATCTCCAGGAAAACATGTCCCAGTCATGAGAATAGCAGGGATATACTGAGTTAACCAGAATGTTTAAAAGCCCTATTAACATCTATAAAGGTGTCGGTCTGATTTATGGACAGTGGTTTAAATGCTTTGCCCCACCCAGAGGGCAGAAGTCTTTCATATGTCATTTTGTTGAAACTTTGCTGAGTCTGACAACTGTGCTATGTGATAAACTCTCTTATTTCTGTTGTTCTTCTTGTGGGGGTTGTTTGCAGAGAGGGTGTGATGAGTGCTGAGGGATGAGGATGAAGGACACATTTGCATGCTCAGTTCAGATGTTTTTTTATGATCACTTATTTCCAAAGAAGAACGAAAATGCAATTCTTTTATACTGTCTGGATTTGAAGCAAGCTGTTGTGTTGCCTCTGTGTCCTTGCAATGAGTCAGTGTCCTTGTGGGGTTAACCTGTTGAAATTTTCAGTTCATGGCTTTGTGGACTCTTTCATTCTTAGAGAAATGGTTTCTGTTTCTCTTTTTCCTTGAGTAGAGAAGTCACCTGAATGGAGTTCAATTTGGTGACATGTCATTCCAGATTTTTCAGGATCTTACAGGAGTGGAGATGTTGTTCCATGTAAACTGCACAAACTTTACTATTTGTATAAAAGTCTTCTAGAGTACATGTTGTCTTTTTAATGATAGCTATTCTTGAAGAAAGTCTAAATGCTTGCTTTCTTTTTAAAAATCCCACCCTCTCCACTTCCTAACATTCTTCAGAACTTTCCGAATTTTCTAAAGAAGTTGTCTATGTGCTGCCAGACAAATATTTCCTGATTCTTATAAATAATCCTTTTTCTGATGGTGATCAGGCTAACAATTGTGGTTTTTTGGGGGGAGCTTGCCATATGCTACATTAACTCTCCCAGATTTACATAAAAAAGCAATGAAGGGGTAATTACATGAAGATTTGTATAAGGTGAAAAAAATCTACACTAAACTTCTTCAGAGAGTTTTGTCATCACAATCGGTTAAGGAATAACCAAGGATAGTCGGAATTTTGAATCAGAAAGATAACCAACATCTGTAGAAACTTTTCCAGCCATCTGTTGGCTTGATGTATTTGGGGGATAGAAAGTGCTTCTAGAAGAACATACTTTTCATATAAATTCTGCATTGCCTTTTGCCTATACTTAAACTAGTACCTTTCTCAAAGTAGTGTCTTAAACTAACATCTTTCTCAAGCAGAACGTAGGCTTGTGTTTTCCTGACATAGCTAATGGCTTTAATGGCTCTAATAACACCCTCCTACACCTTTGATCCCAGCCAAAAAACGATATAATATTGCTTGCACAATAATATTTCATTGAAAAACATAAATATCTTACAAAACTTGCTTTCCTCATGTTAATGTTGTGTCTACCCTAGATCTGATTTCTTGTGTGCGTAGGAGTTGCTTTCCCATAAGAAGACATTAATTGTTTCCTTGCCTTTTGGACCAAAAAGTCCCTGGTTTTATAACCTACTATATAAAGCAGGTTTATAAGTTGCAGGTAAAGGTTATTTTCTGGCTTGTGATTGAGCTCGGATTAATGTCTTGATCTGCTGTTTTGTGTCTAAGTTACTACACACTCCAGCACCACATCTCAGCTGGGAGGCGGCAATTAACTGAGACCTTCCTAAACCACATGGGAAGCTGCCTGTTGTCTGGGTTTCCTTGTCCACCGTGGTACAAAGTAGCTTGAATTCCTCATGGTTTCCAAAATACCCCACCAGCATGCAAGAACTGGGTTTTTAACCCTCTCCCAGCAGTGCCCTGGTTTGCACACACCTCTGAGCTAGGCAAAGTTGGTCTCAAGAGGCTCAGCAAGGGCAGATCTTAGCACCAGAGACCCAGGGAGTGCCAGATCCTGGTGGACCTGATGCTGCAGAGGTGGGAGGTCTCAGGGAACATCATTGAGCCATTCATTGTTGGACTGAGTTGGAGACAAGGTGCCGTGGCTGCCCTGGAAAGCATGAGCAGTGGAGGAGTCTCTCTGCAGGAGGAATTGAGGTGTGGGTCTTTCCATTAAGCAGCTTGCTGGGGACATTGGGGCTGGCAGCACTAAGTCCTGCCCCTGCGCAGTGTACGGAGAGAGATGTTGGACTGAGCATGGAGAATGGGACAAAGGTTGGAGGTGGGCCTTATTAGTTCATTACTTGGGAGAAATGCCAGCAGCCATGCTAGCTGGGTAGGTAGGAATGAATTTTCTCTTCCAGGTTAATGATCAAACCTGTTTGCTTTTAGACTAAATGAGGAAGAAGGGTCCAAACTCAGGAGCAGGGAGCTGTGGAGCTGATGGTAAAGGATGTCCCACATGCTCTGCCCGCAGTCTGGGGGAAGACCGGGGAGTAGTTGAGATTAGGTGGTAACTGCTTTCACCTCATAAGCAGGGGCACAGCAACCCATGTGGCTTTGAGCTGAGTGGCCTGTTGTGGCTGAGGTTTTTTTTCTGAAAGATGGACCCGTCCCCAAAGGACTCTGCTCCAGCAATGAGGGGCATGGGGGAGCAGCTTGGGTGCAAGCTGCGTAAAACAAATCGAGAAGGGGGTTTGGCTCACATGGCTTAAGATGGGGACAAATGACACTAGACTTGGCCCTCAATATCGATATGAACCTATTCCTTGGGTACATGCCCACCTTTTGGGTAGGTCTCCTTCAGGAACCCTTTCAAACTATTGCAGCAGCAGCCTGATGTGACTGGTGAGCATCCCTGGCCTGGGAAAACGTCCTTCAGCCCCGTGAAGGTGTGAATCTTGTTTGATGGTCCTGGCTTATTGTACCCAACACCAACTGTGGAGGCCTCCCCTGGGGGAGGGAATGGCACTAAAAAAAAAAAAAAAAAAAATAAAATCACTGTGAAAGTAAAACCTGAATTCCCTTTCTCCCAGCTGCTGATGAATAATGCTCTTGTGTCATGAGTTGGCGGGGTCCCTTTGGTGCAGACTGACTGAGGACAAGGTGAGGTGACGCTGTGCTGGGGAGAGGGTGGGTGCACGGAGGCAGGCTGGCCCTGGGCGCCCAGTGTCTCAGCCCAGCTGGGTCTGGCAGCAGAACTGAGGGTGACAAGGGGGATGGGGACCCTGGGGGAGCTTGAGAAGGGTGCTGCTTTCATCTCTCCTTGCTGAATCACCTGCATTGTGTCACCTGGGACATTGGTCAGGGAATTGGACTGATGGGAGGACAGCAATTACTTGCTTCTTCCCTTTACCCTGCTTGCCTTGCTCTTGTGGAATTTCCATCAGCTCCTTCTAGATGCCGGTTGCTGAACATGTGCATCTTTCTGGTTCCCAGCCAGGGCCTCGCACCCTTGGGTTTATTCTGACGAAGCACTGGGAGAAAGGTCTGTGCTATAAATGGGTGCTGAATGGTGGAAATCATCAAGTCCACATCTGTGTGGGCAAAGGTGATGTCTCTCCCATGCAAACCCCTTGCACACACAGTGCAGTTCTCCCCTAAACTTGGCAGCAATTTGCAAAGCCCCAAGTGAATGCAACTACTCTGGCATGAAACCTTGTGGAGGGCTTGTGAAAAGGGGTCAGTGATACCAGTATGCGCTGGAGCTGGGAGACCACAAATACTGGCACCAGCACCCCAGTGATGCCTGCAGGACCCGCATTCTCCCAAGCTTACGTGGGTCCCCCTACCCTGCCTGCATGTCCCTGCCACGCGCAATGCTTGTGGTCTTCATGCTCAGCTTCTGGCAGCTGTGCCTCAGGTAGGTTGCAACTCACATCAAACCTCTCCTTGTGAGACCTCCATCCCTTCTTGCTGATCTGTCCTGATGCCCTCTGGCTTGTCTGTGATGTTTCAGAAGCACAGTGCCTTGCAGTTGAGACACCAAACTCCAGCTCCAGCTCCATCAGCTCTGGAAGAAGCAAAATAATTACTTTCCATGCTCCCGAGTCTATCCTTACCACGCACACAATAGCAATCCTTTTTTGCCTGGACACTACAGCCTTATAGTTTCATTTGATAAAGTCATCTATATCCTACTCTAGCCTGTTCTCCAAAGCCACCCTAGATTCACTTGTAAGCTTCCTGTTTTTTCTGGCTGGGAATCAGTAAAAATACAGACCAAAAGGATGCCCAAAGCAGGCCCCTCTGACCGTCCTTTTGAGATGTTCCTGTATTTGAGAGCATGCTTTGCACAACAAAGTTTCTGAGCGCACATTTTTTTTGACTGTAACTGCAGCTGCAATGTGTTGATTTTGTATTAGGATTTCATGCAGGACGGTGCCCAGAGTGGTATCTCATCTCCCGATTCCTCCCACACCACGAGGTAATCTGCCAGGAAACAGTTTTGATTTGACGTGGTTTCTCCTCAACAAACCCATCTTGGCTGCACCTATCACCTCATTATGTTCCCAGCACTTATAAATGTATCAGTTAATAGGGCAGGCAGGCAACTTTCCGGGTATAGAAGGTGGCTTGACTGAGCTGGGATTCACAGTGTCCTCTTGCACCTGCTTTTTAAAGACAGATATTGTGTTCACCCTGCACCAGTCCTATGGGAACACCAAGAGATCTTGGAGATAATGACTAATGGGTCTGAGGTGTCTCCAGCTGCTTCCCTAAGTACCCCTGGTTTATTAAACTCTGCCATTGGGCTTCAACCTGGGTTTTTCCCATTATGTACTCTTCTCCCAGCCCTTATTAACACTTTCTGTTGCTTGTAGCTTGTCCCAGTTAACCTTTTCCTACATCCGATGCATGGCACAGGACGTACCAGCATTCTCTTGGTCACTTGGTATGTGTTCTCTTGTTCTGCAAATAGCAGGTCTGCATTTTTTCATCTTCCACTTACTTCTGATGTAACTCAAGAACCTCTTCTACAAAGCGCCTTACATATCTCACTAGCTTCTAACCCTTGCAGGTTCTTCAGCCTATCTGAACTTCTCCTTGCCTTCCTGGGCCTTTCCGTGATGCTCGTCATTACTCATATGACAGCATTTCCTTTTGTTGTACAACTCCTTTCTGATTCCTGGGTCACTAATTGGTGTCTGATGCTGCCACTGTACTTCCTCTCTCCCCTGCTCATCAGGACAGATTGCCTTTGTGTGCTTAATTAAGAGCGTGTTCATGTGATTGCAAGAGAATTGAGTCAACACATCATAAGAAATTATTACCTGTCAGATGAAACATAGTAACTGACTCTCTCCTTCTGTTTGAGCCTCTCCTGGTTGTGAAATTACACGGGTTAATTTAAACACCTTCACAGCTGAGTTAAGCAAACCATTTTTATCACATTTGCAATGGACTAGTCCTTTGCATATAGTCAGTTATCACATCAGTTTATCGGCAGTAATGCCTCCTGAAGCACTAACTGATCTCTTGTGATGAGTGAACAGGTCTATAAATGCACAGGCTCTCTTGCACTTACATTATTGATTTAGATTTTTTTCCCTTAAGGTCAGTTCCTCAAGTTTGCAAACTATTCTTTTTTTTTTTTTAACCCTGTTTGAAATCTCCTCTTTGGAGCCCACTGTCCTTATTCTGCTACTGCCACACAAGATCCAATAGTTCAAGTGCTGTGGGAAGGCTGGTGGAAGACAGTTCAGTTTGAGCTGAGGAATGTATGGAGAAACCCGAAGTCCAGCCCAAGGTCCACCTTGCATTTTTTCTGCTGTTGCCTCCTCCAACCTGCAGAACATAGGGGAGGGTTTCTATATGACACCCTGAGGGCAGCTGTCAGTCCTGTCCCTTTTAACACAGTGGCATCTTGCAGTGAGAAGCTGTTGGTCAGAACCAGTAGGAATCTCATCGAGGAGGAAGTTGTGGGATCTGATAGATGGTGGAAAATGAAGATTAAGTGCTCTCACCTTCACAAGGCCACTTTTACTTCCTTTCTTCTCCTTTCCTCATCTTGCCATGCATTTACCTCACAACTTTCCCTGTGGTAGGAAACCCAGCTAGAGTAGAGATCCGTCTCATGAGTAGTTCAGATGTTTGCATGATCCGAGCTTATCCAAGGGTCTAGGAAAGTTTGCAGATGTCATTTGATAAATTGTGGCTAGGTCTGGTCTGCCCTTATAAGCAGATATGTGTTGGGGAACACAGAAAGACTGAAAGTAGGTCCACTGTTAGGACTGTATCTGTAGTACTGGTGACACCTTGTTTCTGGTGGGGTCCCCTTGCAAGGGCAGTTAGGGGGCTTACCTTTTTTGCAATGAAGACAGGTCAGCTGTTCAGCAAATGTGCAGATGGGGGAGGAAATATGATGCTGCAGAGGGTGTGAGTGTATAAGTAGTGTGTGTGGGAGCCAGGACAAATAAGAATAGATGCAGGTGGGGTGGAGTTACTTGGATGGAAATCTAGCTCCTCTTAGCTAAAGAAGCATAAACAGGAAAATGCTGTGACTCATCATTTATTTATTTTTGCTTCTTGTTGGATGGTCAGAGACAGATTGGATGTCTGCAATTTACTTTTTGACGCTGCATTCATCGGTGGACCAAGCAAGTCCCCTCTTTAATGATCCCTGCCATAATCTCAAGTTCCACACCCTGGAGTCAGGAGTGTTTATGGCCACTGGTATGTCTCCTCTTAGGACCTCCAGGCAGAAGAGACAGAAGAGAATCAGACTCCAGAGCTAAAGTAGGACACAACATCTACCTTTTAATCCATTTATTTTTGTTTAGCACAGTATAGTCCTATTTATACTGAAGCCATTAAATCTGCTGGCTTAGATTTTATGATTAAGCTAGTGTTATAATGTGGACGTGACCCTGATTTATTCATGGCTCCAAAACAGATTTGACAAGAGACTGTAAGAATAAATTCTGCTTGTTAAGACCTAGATTTTCAGTCAAAGCTGGTTAAAGCACTCAACGTGAAGGTAAGTAGCTGGTTTTTGTAAGAAGGCGACCTAATAAATGTTAGTCACGTTTGGAGA
>JAVJGI010000057.1:9301723-9336673 GCA_035590275.1 Ibycter americanus | reverse complement strand
TGAACACCCAGAAGTGTTTGCTGGCTCTCCACATGAGCCGACTCCAGACAAGCTTGTGCTTAGAGGCCTGCTGCGCTCAGCCACCACTCTTATACCCCGGTGCTGTGTTCACAGGGCAGCAGGGATGCTCACTGGAAGAGCTGCAGGGTGCTCTGCTTTGGGCTGCAAAGCTGCTTGCTCCAAAGCTGTTTGTGGATGGCACAGCTCCTGCCTCTCAGGGATCTCAGAAGTGCTGGGATGGCAAACCCCACTGGAGGAAGGCTGCTGCTTCTCCTCACCCTCTCACCCAGCTTTGCTTTGCCAGAGAAGCAAAGCACGACGTTTCCTGTATAGGTTAATAACAACCTTGATTTCAGATTTCCAATATCTTTGGCAGCAGCCAGGACCAAGTCTTCCTGGCACACCTCTTATGGAACCCTCCCACAAATGACTGGCATCTTATTCCTCCCCAGTGGTCCACACTGGGGTATCGCACCAGGTTTACTCTGCCCCTCCACCCTTCCTTCATTGTTGCTGACTTGGCATGCCCTGTGGAGGGATGAATGTGCAGCATGATGGCCATGCCAAGCCCCACTCCCTCCTTCCATGCATTATCATTTCTGTCGGCTGAGTATATTCATTGTGGGAGGGGTGGGAGAACATGTGTGGAGCCAGGATTTGTGCCTCTTCATAGTGATTTTGCAAGGCTGAGCGGATGCCCCAGGTGGGTGCCTGCAATAGGTACTCCCTAAGCCACAAGCAGGATGAGTGTAAGTGATTTTATCTTGCCTTTCAGTAATAGATATCCAATTTGCTGACTCCAGTTGCCCAACTCAAGTCTGATTCAGGTCTCTGTGGGCTTCCTGCAGGATGTGCTGGCAGGAGGGGTGGGTGTGATGTCTGAGTGATGGGTTCAGGAGACAGGGGTGGATGTCAAAGACCCATCACCTGTGCCTCCCAAAAGGGACTGGGAGGTTTGATACCCCTAGTCTGGAGCTGAAGAGTGGGTACATCGGTGTGTACGTTAACGGGCAAAGCAGGAGTGATGCTGCCTGTCATCAGAGGATCCAGAGCTCCAGCCTGTGAAGCCCCGGCCACACACAACAGACTTTCATTGATGTATTTTGCTGGGAAACATTTTCCCAAGCAGGGTGTGTGGCAAGATACCTTGCTACAGGATGGGCATTTTGGTACCTTGGTAGCATTGCCCTGCTTCTACACCTCAAAAGACACAGTGCAGCAAAGTGCCTGTGATGGGGAGACTTGGGGCTCCTGCCTGTCTCTCCTCCCCTCTGTGATTTTGAGCTCCTTGGCACACTGCTACTCTTGTTACCTTCATGTTGCTCCTTCTTCCCCAGTCTGGAAGTGAACAGGAGCTGTGACAGGGAGGGGACTGCACTACTGGGATTTGCTGTGAGGGCTGGAGCCAGGAGATGTGGTGCTGCAAGGATGATGGGGTCCATGCCATCTGCATTCCAGAAGGGAGAGAGATGCAAGGGCTCTCTGCGGGAGGAGGGAGAGGACCCTTTGTCCCTTGCCTCCATGCTTGCCTCCACTTGGTGCTGCTTTCATGCCTCATCCTGCCCTCCTGGGCACTGGCAACCGGCAGGGCTGGGGGTTTCCTTGCCTAAGGGAAGAGGGATGTCTGACTACAGGAGGAGGCAACTGGAACTGGGAGCTGCTGCCAATGCTGGCTACAAATGCAGTGGTGACTCGTAGGAAAGCATCTGTTTCCATCTGCCGGTTTCTGAGCCCCAGACCCCCATTCTGTGCCAGGGCAGGCAGCTCCTGTGGCTTTCTAGGCTGGCTGTTCTTGACACCCAGCCCTGCCCTCAGGTATAAGGAGTATGCGGATATTAGGGAGGTCTAAGTCAGGCTGCCTGTCTGGAGAGGGATTGTCCCTGCCATGTCCTCCCCTCTGCTTCCACAAACCATTTTGATGTGACAATGCATTTCTCAAGTTAAAAACCATCCATGCCTTGGGTCATGAAGCAAACTGGGGCCTGGATTTCCTGTGCTGACACACAGGAACTAATGGATGTATTCCTGGGCACAGGAGTAGTCCCATTTCAGTGCTCCTAGTTCAGAACTGAAATTCTGAATATGTCCTACATCCTATTTTGACATATACTTTTACTGACTCTTCTTAGGTCTTTTCAGTGCATAAATCCCTGCTTTTGTTCCTTCTGGACAGGTCAAGAAAAAGAAGTCAGGACATTTTTCTAAGAAAATGTTCGCTCTTTACCCTGGGGATATTTCAGGCCAACCATAAGGTCAGTCAACCAATGTTAACTCCATCCAAGGGGATGGAGGGGAAAACAGTGGCTCTCATCACAACGGCATTCATATTCTTTCCTTTTCCTCACCCATAAGATCACGCCTTCATTGAAGCCTCCAGAACCAATTGAAAAGCTATGGCCCAAAGCCACCTCATGTCCCATGCCTGCTGATGTCTGTCTGTGCAGGAGCTGCCAGGTAAAGAACATTGTCCGTCTCTTAGGGAAAGAGACTCTACTGGTGAGCTGGGAGGTGGGTGCTTATGTCTCTTCAGACTTCGGGTGTTGCATCCACTACACAGCCCAACCCTTCTGTTTACAGCCCTGTTATCTCCACAGCCGCGGGCACTTGTCTCAGGTGGCTTGTCCACACCAAATCCCTGTTGCATTATGGAATCTCAGAAATGCCTATTACAATGCAGTTCCTTAATGCCTGTTTTCTTAAGGATGATGTTTAATACTTAAATGACACAGGGAAAAAAAATAAAATAGGCCAGTATGGAAATTCCCCCAGGATGCAGGCTGATTTAAAATCAGCTGAAGGAATGTCCCAAAGAGGACAGCAGGCTCTGTCCTCACTTGCAGCAAGTGTAGGCAAGCTTGCTTAGCATTTGCAGAGGTGGATTTAGGGAGCATCCAGATGAACTTGTAGTTGAAGTCCTTTGACACCCCTGAAGACATAAGAGGCAGAGAATTTTCTCCAAAGGGGCTTTTACAGGTCAGGAGCCCAATCTCTTCCCTGAGGGTGCAGGTTGGTAGGAATTCACTTGCAGAGGCCATATGAGGGCAAGCAGGACATGGGGGTACAGAACTGTGTCAAGGCAGGGAAATTGTGCAAAAAGTTAATTACTTCGGGAAACTCCATGACTCCTTTCAGATCTGACCCTCCTATAATTTCTGCCTTTGCAGATCCTAGGAAAAGAAAACATCCTATTGGAACTGGAAAATATCTGCAGAACATCCATGTTCTTATAGTTTCTACTCTCCTGCCTAAAATCATCCATGACTGGTTCATCCCTAGTTGCTCTTGTGCCAGCACAAACAGTTCCTTTGCTTTTTGATGTACTTATTGGCAGCAGTATGTCCCAACTTGGCCATGGGTTTGCCGCATTACCTTATTTTAGCACTTTTGGCCCATACAGGAGTGGAGGGAGAGGGACTCCATCCACCTGCTCATCCTTCTGATATTTCTTTGCACTTCTTCCACTTTCAGTTTGTCTTTCTTGAGCACAGGTGATCTGAAATTCATGTGGTATTGCAGAGAGAGCCCCTGCTGTGAATGTGGAACAGTAATAAGACTTCCTTGCTCCTATTGCAAATACCTCACCCCATCTATGGTACAAATACCTTCAAATTTTGCAAGTCTGCACCTCCTTAGAGACTGGGGGTGGGTTACACCGACTACGTGTAGCTGTCTCCATCTGGGCTGGTTGTTTTAGGCTTCCTTTATAGCTAACAAAGAGATGCTTCTAAAGTGAGCACATGGAGTAGACAACTAAAATAACATCTAGGTGTTTTTTACTCTTAAAGTGATTGTTTCTGTGCTCAGCATCACCTGTGCTGGGACTACCTGTGGTTAGGTTGGAAAGCAGGCACACTCTCCATTCCTGGACATGTCCTTACCTGGCAGGGAAAGTTTTTGTCATTGTCTCTGACTCACACTTTGGGCCAGTGGAGTTTCACCTTATTTCTGTATCTTCTGCCTTCAGGGTCTTTGAACTCTCCTGCTGTGTCTCCGCAGCAGCAGTGTCTCCAAGTCAGGACTGGCTCTGCAGCTCTCAGAAGAATGACTGTCTACACAGAGCAGTTTATGGGAGAAGCTCCTGCCAAAACCCTATTTCAGGAGAGTTGTTTGTAATAGCTTTCCTCTCAAATGTGTTATTAAAAAGCTTTCTTCTGGGAGCAATTGGTGCTTTTCTAGTGTGCAGTAGTTGTTCTGGTATGCAACTACTTATACAGGAAAATGGCTCCTTTACAGGAATGGCATGTGATGAACAATGTTTATTCCTGTAAATTGGGACCAGCTTCGAGACGAGGAGGAAATCAGACATGACAAAGAACCGCCAGTGGCAACAGGCTGTGGGTCCATGCTTCAATATAACTCTATGGGATCTGTCCCTATGAGACACTTCCGAACGGTATGAGGTATAGACTCAGCTCAGGGTCACCCTTTCCTCCACTTGGTCCTAAGCAGTGGACTTCATCAAGAGCTGTTTTCAGGGTTTTAAAATATGATTCCCATTACTATACTGTAATTCAAATCCAAACCCGTTTTTTCAACTTCTAGGCCTCTCTTAAATGTCCAAGGAACCTAAATTAGGACTGGAGTTTCTCTTCGAGGTTCTCCAAACACAGATGCCATCAACAACCCTCAGCTGTGTAGACTACCACTGTTTCCTGGAGGAATTTCTCCATTTTTCTAACTCGAAGTGGAGGGCTAAGCAGACCCAAACATGAAATAAAGAGCTGGTTCTGCAAATCTGGAGATTCAAGGCAGGATGTTGAAATCACTGCGCTCCAGCCTCCAGGTAGAACGGTTTAGAAAACTTATAAACTTCCTACCCACACACTTCCTACCCTGCCTTGCTAGGCAAACTATAATTTTATTTTTAATGAAATCTTCTGAACATGTCACCATATTGCTCTGTCAAGTAGATCATGGGAAGGAGATAGTCAGAGGTATCTTCCAAAGGGAGATTTCATAAGGATTAATCCTGTCATGCTTTGACCCAGTGACCTCCCTTGGCATAACGGCTTTTGCACCAGGTGACCCAGCCATCAGTGCAATGAGTGACTCACTACAGATTTGTGTGATTCATGCTTTTGTCCTTGTTGGATTGCGCAATCCATCCTGGGATGGGAGAATCGGTTTGGCTTGGACAAGATGTGGAACCCATCAGTCCAGGTTTATCCATTCAGCTGCATAAGAAGAAGTCTGGTTACTTTGTTAAACTTGGTTTTTAATAGGAAAAATTACATTGCTGGAGGCTGATTCAGCACCCTGCAGAAGCCAAGGAGTTTATTAGCCTAAGTTTATTTTGTGTCACTAGAGCCAGCAGGAAAACAGATGAACGGGAGCAGCCAAGGATCAGTTCTTCTTTTAAAATTTCACCTGTGTCTTTCCCCTGGAGTGATGAGGGAGGAAGCTAAGTGGCAAGGCTGAAATGCAAACAGCAAACTTGGAACCTGGGTGTTAGTTTTGGACCTTGTCTAGAAATAACAACCCAAGCACAGCGAGTTTCTTATGGCACGTGGCACGGTTCTGTGGGAGAGAAAGGAATAAAAAAGTGGCGAACATTACAGACAAGTGCTCCGTTGGACCATGGTCAGAGGGCATGGGTTCAAATCTTGGTTTATTCCTAGGTGCTGTCATAGTTGTTGATCCCAGAAGATGCTGGAAGAAAACACTGAGATCTATGGAAGTAGCACAACAGAAAAATGTTGTTTCTGATTTTCCTGATGAGCTGAGCTTCTTTTTTCTCTTTGAGTTTCCTCTGGACAACCAGGAGTTTCGATAAATTAAAGTGTTGTGTTGCCCCACTGCAACACCTTGATGTTTTTGACACTGTCCAGATTGATAGGCACAGTTTGCTTTAGGCACTTGGACACCTGATGTTTGAATCATGTTGTTCGACAACAGAAGTCCCTTGCTTGAGCTTCAATAGCTTTGGCACTACTACCAGGAGGTCAGGAATGAGTTTTTCTGACAGTTTTGGAAATTTCCTTTCTTCGAGCCTTTGAATGTCCATGCAAGGCAATGCTAAAGGCATGGTCATCTCACTGTGTCCACCCAACAGTAGGAGAGCCCAGGAGCTCTGAGGGCCTACCTTGTTAAGTCTTACTGCTACATCCTTCCTTGTTTACTTCTACTGGCCCATGGACTGCTTCTAACCACCAGGATGGGTACCAGTATCCTGTGCATCAGTTACTGCAGGAGGTGCCCTTTATTGCTGCTAACACATGTCTTTAATTGTTTTGTGCTTAGATCATGTCTCCCTGAAGTCCAGCTGAATGGTGTGGCAGGGCAACTCCTGCCTTGGCACAGAGAAGCTCTTGCACTGGGGCCTTAGAGCCCTTATCCACACTTTGGTTAGTTATTGCTTCTGAAAAGATCTGCTTTGCCTAGCATTGCATCACTCTCCCTTCCCCAAGCTCCTTCCTAGATAATAACATGGCTGTCAGGAAAGCAGTTGCATAAATCCCTGTTGCTCATTTTAAGTCATTGGATCTTGGGCTGCAGTGATTCACCCTCACAACGCCCCGAGAAGGGAATCTGATGTCACTCTCTCCAGTTTACTGATGGAGAAGCTGAGGTGTGGAAAGGTGAAGAATTTGCTCAGGGTCAGTGAGTCAGTCGCAGAGCCGGTGTCGGGGAACCCACCCCACCCCGGCTCCATAGGCTAGTGTCTGTCTAGACTTTTCCAAGCATCAGCTTTGATGCTGGTGTTACCACCATCTTCTACCATCAGCCTGGGAGCCTAGACATCTCCCCTCCCTTCACCAGTCGTGAGGAAATGTCTGTATCCTCAGCTAGTAGCCAGAGGGGTTCAGATGCTGCAGACAGGAGAAGTGTACCCACTGACCTGAGAACATCACACCTCCCCATGTCTCTTGTTCCTCACCTGTCTTTCTGGTCTGAAGGCCCTGTACCCACCACCAGGGAAGGAAGGGGATCCAGGACCCAGTCTAAATAACTCTCAATAAACCTACACCACCGAGCACAGCATCTGCACACTGGTGGTTTAACAAATGGTGAAACAGTCCACAGACCTTACTTTAGGAACTGCTGAAGGGGAAAAACCCCAACACACATCTTTGTTTCTGGCTGTGAAGGCTTTGATACAAAGTCAGGGTGAAAAGGACAGACTGGAGTATGAAGGAGAAGGGAGTGCAGAAGGAAGTGAGGCAGAGGAGCAGCTGTAGATCTTCCATGGCCTGGGTAATGCACAGCAAGAAGAGAGAGATGGAGATAAAGTTAAAATGGGTGTCCTGAGTGCTGGTTTGCAAACCCCAGCTGCAGCGAGCATGCATGGGGCTAACGGAGCGGTTGCCGTAGTTCAGAGGACCCCACTGATGCTGGTGATACCAGACTGGGCCTGAGCACAAGGTAACGAGGAAAGTTTCCTGTCCCTGTAATTATGTTTGGACCCGAGTGTTTCCCTGCATTTGATTCTTCACACATTATTGCTTTCTTGATCACATTCTTGAGTCTGCTGCTTGGGCTGGCTACAGTTTCTGTACAAAATAAAGATCCATTCACCACTGCTCTAAAAAGTTCTGCTTTTCCAGCAGGAATGTTGATGGTTAAATAAGGGAAGGGGAAAAGCCGGGCATCTGTGGCTTTGCAGAGGAGGTGGGGGAACAAATCCAGGAAAGGGGTCCCCTTCAGTCCTGCAAATTCAGCCCTGCTGTGCTGCATCAAGCCCTGGTGAGTCAAGGAGCCTGGAGAATTTTTACTACTCACTTAACAGAAACCAGATGCCATGAGTAGCACATGCCCTGTTAGCAGCCCTCACAGCAGCTGGTGCGGACTGGGACAGCTTTGATTCAGGCTGTCCCATACAATTGGCTCAGGGTGATACAGGATGTTACTGAGGATGAAAAGGCAGCAAGGGTTGGTTCCTGCAAGGCTCAGTGAGCCTGTGGGCTCCTTGCCAAGGTCCTGTGGTGGGCATTGGCTCTGCGCTGGAGATCTCTCACAGCTTTCCTTCACAGCTTTCATGGGGACTGTGCTGTAAATGCTCTCTCCCAAAGCCCTGGGAGGGGGAGGCAAATGGTAACAATAACACAGGAGTTTGGACCCAGATGCAGATTTTCATGGTGAGAGGTTGGGTCTTGCTTCGTGATACCAGCTTCAGTTGAACAACTGCTGGAGTCAGGAGGTGGCTTGTCCTCATCCTGCAGTGCAGATGTGGGGGATCAAACCCTCCTGCCCCACGATTTGCTACAAAAACACCCACAGGCTCTCAATCAGCAGGGGAGCACTCATCACTTTGCCATCCCTCAGGAGCTTGGGAGGGAAAGAAAGCTGAAAGCAGGGTAGCGTGATCACACAAATGGGTTAAGTGACTGCTCAGTCTATGCATTTGGCTTCTAGATCTCCAGATGAAGCTGGAGAGGGATAGATATGGTCCCATGTTTTAGGTGGTAGGTGATGAAAACAGCAGGGGTTTGAGCAGGACATCTTTGCCACATTTAATTCCTCCTTCTTCTGAAACTGCTGAATCTTTTGCTCACCTATGAGACCAATAAAGAAAAGGAAGAAAATCACCCACTCTGCCTCATGCTGAAAAGGAGGAAAAAAAAAAGTTGGGTTTGAAGAGAGGGTGGAAGGGGTGTGGTTACCCAGGAGGTGTGTCAGGCATCGCCAAACTTATTTATAAGCAAAGGCAGCTCTGCTGGGGAAGAAACCTTGCTGAGGCTTTGTCAGCTGCTGCTTTTTCTCTGACACCACTCGAAGGGCACTTCTGCTGTGATGGGGAGGCAAAAGGACGTTCTTGCTACTATTGAGGAACACCTGAGGATCAGAAACAAATTAGTGCGGCAAGCGCTGGCTGAGTGCCTGGGGACACTGATCCTGGTGGTGAGTCTGTGCTGTGGTGCAGGGATGCCCCTGACCCCTGGGTGCTGGGGGGAGATTGTCCAGAGGAAGGGGTTGTGCTGCTGCCAGAGTTTGCACTGGGGATGAGCCCAGCTCTGGTGCAACCTGCTGCAATGGGACAAGAGGATAAGTCCCTACCCACAAGAAAAAAAAATAATGCAAGTTGCTTTAGGGTGAGCTTTGGGGTTGCTGGCAAAGGGTGGGCTCTGCAGAGCTTGCTGGGTGTTTGGGGACTTTTGTGTATCTTTGAAGCGCAGGGAGTAAAATGTCTCTGTGTAAGCAGCAAGTGTTTTGCTAGAGATCATGCAAAACTTCCTTTTCTCTCTGCCCTGGAATATTTTTTTGGCACTGAAATACTTCAAGTCTTATCACCCTGGGAAGTGAAAGCCTTGTCCTTACCTCACTTTGTTTTCCTTGTGCATCCTATGGAGAAGAAGTTGCCAGAATTTAAACTGTTGCAGTGTTTTTTCGCTGTCATCTGCAGGTTCCCCAGGGTTTTATCAGCAGGGCTGCACGACACGGCAGCAGTCCATGCCAGCAGCTGACTCTGACTGGGAGCTCCCACTTGCCATGCATCTGGCATCGCTGAGCTGTCAGTTGATGTGTTTTTAAGTGATGAATGGCAACAAAACTCTTCTTCCTGTTTTAGTGCCCAAAGGGATGGGATATAAGGGATAAAAGAGGGTAGATATGTATATAAGTAACTTTGTGGATGTTTTGAACGGCCCTGGCTTGCTTTGAAGTCGAAGGCAGATGTGAACAGCTAGGACAGTTTGTGAGGAGTGGGGAGCAAATACCACTGTAGCAAAATAGGGACAGAGGCATCTGGCTTCTGGCATCTGCACCTGAAAATGTGGGACTGCCCAATGGGCCTCAGGTTTGGTGTGTTGATACAGCAGCAGAAATGAGTTGGTGTTTGCATAGTGAATATCTGCAGGTGAAAGTTCCTCTGAAGCGGTGTAAATCCAGAGCAGTCATATAGGTTTCAGTGGAGTGACTGTGGGTTTACACCTCCTTGTAACTGATGGTAGGACTGTCCGGGGAGAAATCTAATGTTTGGAGGAGCTGAAAGTGGAGGAAGACTTGATGCAGTTGCATGTGCACCTGGGGAACAACACAGAAGGACTGACACAAAATTTTATGTTCTCATAAATAAGATAATTTTTTTTTATGGTGAAGAAAAGGCTACTGAGTCTTATGTGGGAGGATAGGGGTCTCTGTTAAGACGCTGTAGAATGCTACTACTCTTAAAAGAAAGCAGATCACACAGTGCAATGGGTTTATTATCAGAGTGACCCAGCTTTGGTGATTTGCCAAGTCATGCTGATTTTTCAGGGAAGGGTTATTTGGAATTAAGGTGGGTAGAAGCTGATAGGAAAGTGATTAACAGGTAGAAAGATGCTGTCTGTGGATCACTGATATTGCTGCAGCTAGTTTCAGGACCGAAGCAAGGTAAGACTGTAAGGTGGAATAATTTCTCCTGCTAGCCAAGCTGATATTGCTGAGAAACAAGGCAAGCCTTTAGCCATGTGGATCTGAGCTTTCAGAAGGGCTCATGATCCAAAAAATGTTATTTCTTCTTCTGACTGTATTAGTTGGCACAACAGAGACTACTTTTCCCTACAGTCTTGCCACTTTGGGACAGAGAGGAGTTGGTATGTGCTCAGCGCCTGAGGAAGGGCTTGTTCCAAAATCATAAGCAGCCTCCAAGGTGAGGCTGGTAATGGGCACTCATCATCCAGGCTGGATGCTGCGCTGGCAAAAGTGGACAATACGTGCCTTGTCCTGGGGAGCACCACACCTGCTGTGTTTTAAAGTGTGTGTAAATCTGCAAGCAGATCCCTCACCTTGTTCAGGAGTTCCTGACCTGGTGTCTGGGAGCAAAGAATATGCGGGTTTTAATGACACACTCAACCCCATCTTGTAGGTATTGTAAAGGTCACCTAGGATCTCCTGCAGCAATTCCGCGGTGGAGAGAGGGCTGCGGGTGCTCTGTGCCTGTGTGGGGGAAGATGGGGTGGGCTGATGGGAGAAACTGGAAAGTCCCAAACATGGTGAATGCTCCAGGATTGTCAGCAGGCAAAAACAGGGTGCACAGAGAGGGAAACGGGTTCCAGAGCACCAAACTTGCAATATTTGCCTGCTGGGAGTCAATCAATCCCTTTCCATCTTGGAACTGTCCCAGTCTGTTCTTCTCAGTGAAATGACACTCAAAGTATTTATTTATTTTACTTAATTTTTTTTTTTTCTCTGTACCGCCCAGATTCCTTTGCATCTTTTTATTACATCACCTTCTTGAAACAGATAGGGTCTTGAAGATGACTTTCTTCCCCTTTCAGATAGCCTGGGTAGTAGTTTGAATTGGATGGTCCCAGGAGAGAGATTGTTAATTCTTTACCTTGCAAAAGTCCTGGCTGTCCACTCTGCCAGCAGGCTGAGCTGGATGTGCATGTCTTTAGCTGTGTTTGAGCCCAGTAAATATCTGTTACGGACTTCAGACAATAAAATACCTGAGGAAAGACCTGGGATCCATGAAATTGTCTTCATGGGAGGCTGAGTTGACTGAACAGAAATACGTCTAGAAAAGAACAGTATTAGGGATGGCTTTAAGGTTTGCTGTTGTTCATGTTGAAATCAACTTCCTGAGCCCCAAGGGAGGGAGAATGTTTAAAGTCTGCAGCTTACTTTAAATTTCACTATGTAATGTATAACTTGGCCCACCATGGATATTGGCACGACATCAGCTTCTTCCCTCCTTGGTTTCGCTTGCATAACGACTGCAACTCTCTCAAAGTCTTCTAGAACAAAGCTATTTCAGACCCCTGCAAAGTCTCTTTGCCTTCAAGAATTAACTTAGTGCTTGATTTTATTTTTCTTATTTTTTTAAGAAGGTTGTAAAGGTAGCGAATGTTAAAACAAAATAGTGCCTCTTTTTTTTAAGATAAGGTAAGAAAAATAATCCAACTAAGGCAGCCAAGCCCCAGACAGCATAAAGGCGAGGTGCTCTCCACTTGCAAGCAGCTTTTGCTATGTACAGCACCTTGCATAAAGTGGGTTTAGTTTGTGGGTAGTGTTCTTACTGTTAGAAAGATAGTAATGTTGATTTTACCTTTCCTTTGATAATTAAGATGACTTTTTCCCCCCTTCAAAATGCACTTTCCAAGTGGCACTTTAGGTTTGAACTTTATACCTATGTCAGAAGCACCACTTGCTGGCAATAGTTAAGCAATGCAAATGCTGAAGGCATTTTCCGAGTCACTTGCTGTTTGTGTTATTACTGTAGCAACTCACTAAAGCCAGATTTCCAGTGGCAGGCCTCCGTGCCTCCCTTAAAGGCTCGATCTGTTTGCCTTGCTCTGCTGGCTGTAAATACCAAAGCTGGCTCTGTTTGGTTTTTACATTTGCAGAAGTAACTTGCTGTTTATAATTGATTTCCAAGTTGGACAAACTGTGATTCACTGCTGTTGGTGCACAAAGAAAGAACAAAACAATTCCTAATTGCTTTTCAGTGAGGGCTGCCTTGATTTTGTGGCCAGGTGGGAGCGTTTTGGTGTATGAGTGTGTTACAGACCACAGAAACCAAAATAACAAAGTGGTTAGGATGATCAAGGCAAAGGGAGCCTCATTTAACTGCTGGCAGTGCAGAGCTCAACGTCTCCGCTCATCCTGCAGCCGTCCAGGGTGGCACGGCAGGTCCCACAGTTGCTGTTTGATTTGTGCTGTTTTTTCTTGAACCCAGCTTCTCACATTTGGAGAATGTGTTTTTGTGTATATTTTTTTAATTTTTAAAATTTCTTTTCTTTGTTAATGCTTTGCTAGGTTTTAAAAGGGGCTGTAAGCATGTAGAATGCTGCTGATCCTTCCCTGCAAAGGGTCTGTGCTGCTGGGTGTGGAGGCATGGGAAATGGCAGTGCTGCTGCTCTCCCTCACCCCTTCTACCAGAAGAGGTTGAAGCTCTTCATTCACTGCTCAAAACTGTCCCTCCTTGCTGTCCCTGTGCAGGAGCAAGGAGGTTTCTCCTTCCTACAAACAGGGCAGCTCAGGCACTAAGACTTGCCCTCAGTGGGAAGGCAGCTTTTCCCCAGCAGTGCCCAGCCCTGTGACCAAAACCCCACCAGAAATATGGATCTTTCTAAGAGCTAAAGCGTCCTGATCTGAGCGATACCAGCAATATCAGAATAAGTGTTTTTGCTTGTGTGTGTGGGGAGGCAAACAAGCTAAAATAGTGAATTTCCCCTTTAATGCCCAACTCTGCCGACTGTTGCTAAAGTTTCTCATGCTGAGCATGGCTCATATCTCCAGCTCAGTGCAGCGTTGTTGTAGCATGTGATGTATGCTGTGACACAACTTTCCTTAGACCCTCTTATCTCTCTAGTCCTGCAGCCCTGCCTGGCTCTGGGACAGCGTGCAGTGCGCGGAAAAAGCCGTAACATGACAGACCATCTGCTGCTGCCCTTCCCTGTCAGACTGCTTCTGTCCAGGCTGGCTCCAGCCCTGCTGAACAAAAAGCCAGACTGTGGGGTCTAACGTTTCGCCTTACTTTGCAAATTATAAATGATGACCAGTCTGGCTGCTCAAGAGATGCTTTGAGGAAAGGTAAAAATGACGGTGCTCCCTGTGTTGTCTTTGTGGCTGGTGAAGGTTGCTCTGGCTGTACAGGCCATGGAGTTGTGGAAGATCTTTGCATGCTGCTTGAGCAGAAACAGCAATGTGGATGGATCTGTCTTGAGATCTACCCAGCTTCCTCCTGTTCCTTGGGGAGGGCAGCAAGAGGCCATGGGGGAGACTTACAGTGCCTTTAACCCCTTCTTGCTTTGAGCTGCAGGGAAGCAGCTGGGAGGCTGTTTTGAACTGGCTATAAGGTGATAGTCCTCTGTCCTCTCCCACCCTCTCTCCCCTCTTGAAGGGACTGTAGGATAGTTCTAAGTTAACTCTGATATGAAGAGAGGTGTCAGTTTGTGAGTCTAATGCATAAAATCTTCCATCAGTATCGCTCTATGGTTTGACTGCCTTTCTGGCACCTTCCCCACTAACCAGAGGCCAGCAAGAGCTGAGCAGCCTTTCCCATCCACAGAGGTGATTACGGTAGACTTACAGCAGGCTCCTTCCCTAACCCCTGGTTTATTTGCTGGCTGAAGAGGGAAGTTGTAATTCAGGTAATAACACTCCTCCTGCGCTATGCCAGCAAAACTTTTCCATCTTGATTTAGAGATCAGTCTGTCTGAAGTCCAAGAGCAAAAAAATGCATCCAGGACTTTTGTGTTGCACCTGAAGGTGTGAAAAAGCACCAGCAAAGAACAGGAGGCAAGAAAGGAAAGAAACCTGGCTATGGTGCCGGGAGTGCTGAGCACTACCTTCCTCTTGAGCTCATGTATGGAACTGCTTTTCACAAGGTCTGCCTATAAACTCAGATGGCCTCACTGGTCCCTTAGCTTTTTCAACTTTTTTTTGTCCTCCAGTATCTGTTTCTACCAGCCTTGGCTGGCTCTGGGGCTTTCTTGTGTCCAGCCATTGAGGCAGGGTGTTTATACCTTGGGTGACAAAGCCAAATGGCCATTGTCCAAACGTGCCCTGGACACAGGGATTTTAAGCTTTCTGAGTATGATGTTTCACCTAGTGACCTGCTACCTTTTCCTTGTTTTGCTGCTGCTGTGTCTGGCTGTTCGCTCCCTTGTACAGGGTGGTACTCCTCCCCGCTGGAGTCTGTCAGCCCCCCCATCCCTGAATCAGTTCAACTCACGGATCCTGCAGAACATGGAGTTTGTGATTTTTTGCAGTGCAAGGAGTTGGATCCGCTCATGGGGAGTGAGAAGCCTCCCTGTTGGCAGGGAGAGCCATTAGTTCTGCTAGACCCAGTAAGATGAAATTAGGGAGCAGGCTTCCATTAACATGGTTAATGGGTGCATTGACCTGAATTCCTAGGAAAGTAGCTTTAAAACATCAGCATAATGCTTTGTTGCAATCATTTTATTAGCACTTTGAAACTGCTTTTGAAGTTGGCTAGTGGGTCATGGGAGTACAACAGCTGACTTTTGCACCCACTGCCATGTGAGGTGCTAACCTGGGTTTCTGTTGGCTAGGATGTGCTTCAAGTAATGCTTTTTTAAAAAAAGAACAAAGCAGACAAAAAAGGATGTTAGAGGCAGGTTATTAAAATCCAGAGAATGAGGGGTCATCTCCCCCTCGAGTGTGCACCACTGCCCCTGACCATAGTGGCATGATATTTCCTAAGGATTTTTACATCCATTGCATGGACTTAAAAGCCACTGGGATAAATGCTGAATTGCTTTTATTTGACCTTCCTTGCCTTTCAACTCAAGCTATCTGCTCCTAAACACTTCTCTGCGAGCATTGGAAGGAAAAGGAAGACTGAAAAAAAGAGATGCTGAGGATCTCCTGTCTCATACAGCCTGGGAAAAGGAACTGGAAGGAAAACTAGGAAATAGCAGAAGTGGAAATGGGTGGTTAAAAATTGTAATAGACAATACCACAACAAAACTGTGTAATATCAGACCACTTGCCACAAAAGCATGGCTCAGTATGATTTGAACTGGTTCTTAAAAGTCAAATGCCATAGATGAGTGTCATGCATGAGAACATATGTTCATGCTTAGTGGACTCCACTGATGCAGGGTGGAATTGCACACATGCATATCAAAGGTCAAACCTGTCCCTAAATGTCACCTTACTCTTTTTACCTGCTGAGGATCAAATTTTCTACTGTTACGCTGAATTAAGCCACATGGTGCTCAGGGCTCATCTGATAAATAATTGTAACGCTGCTGTGGAGTGGCTCCAGGGTGTTTTTGCACGGCCCATAGAGTCTCCTGAGGAAAAGCTGGAGAGCTATTGCCAGGTGTAGGACAGGGGAGAGGAGGATGGGGAATAACCGCTTGAGAAGTGGCAGACCTGGCATGCCTTCAGGTTAAGTGAAGACCTTTGTAGGTGAACAGGGAGGTGGAGGGGGGAAAACTCTACTCTGTGGTTTCTGCAACCAAAGGCATGTGGCTAACAAGCTAACCACCATCCACTTGCAGAACTGACAGTTCTTTCAGAGTGAATAACACAAATACCTTCATCACTAGGAGGAACCTGGGATCAACCCTGCCAAACTCAGATGCCCACTGCAGCTTTTTGTGGGCTCATCCCCTTCCTGGTCAGCCTGATGTGCTGTGTGGCTTATAGAAGTAAACACCATGGCCAAGTACTCTCTCCAAAACTCTGTCTAAAATGTGCTGGGGCCCTTCTGGGGTAAGGGAAGGAACTGGTGTCACCCTGGTCATTAGCCAGAACTTATTTGCTCAGTTGGAGCTATGCTTTGCTCAGTGGTTTAGGCAGAGCTGGGAACGATGGCTCTGTTTGCTGCACGATAAACAAGACTCATCTTTTCTGCCTCTGCCTGGGTGTCTTCTCTGCCATGGTTTCCCAGCTGGGCAGCTCAGGGTTAGGACTTCGAAGGGACTGTTCTGACTGCACCCAGTAGGGAGCAGTGCTGGCTGTCCCTCTCATTAATTAACGAGTTCTACAGGTTCCTTTGTTCTTTCTGCACAAGGCCCTGTCTTGGGCACCTGGCTTCTTGTCAAGGGGCACCTGTGTACAGACTGTCCACCTTGTGAGTCAGCCTGCAGCCTATCTGGCTGCTCATTTCCCAGCAGGCTGAGTACGGTGTTTGTTTTCTTAGTAATTCAAGCTGCCAAGGGGATGGGAGGGGGTGAGTTAGGTGTGTTTTGGCTTTGCCCCTGATTCAGATTGTATGTTGCTCAAAGGGCATGTCCAGTATTGGCACAAGAGCTGAAGACAGCTACCCCTGCTGTCTTCATGCCTATTTGGCGGCTTATCCCCTAGGAACAGATACTGCCTCTGTGGCAATTGAGTAATTATGGGATGATGGGATTCATGGAAGCAAAAAATCTTGGTGGGTGTATGGATGTGGCAATGTGGTCAGAAGAAACAAGACAAGCCTTACTTCCTAGATTTGAGGATCACAGGAACAAGTCATAACGCCTGTCCTAGATTAAGGATGCTCTTGGTACCTGCTGATGTGATAACTCCTGGTATACACCAAGAATCAGGTGTAGTCAGTGGAAGATACAAGCATACAGATGATCACGATTAGGTCTCCTTGAATTACATGGTGGGTAGTGGAAAGACTTGAAAAGGCAGAAAGTCTCCAGCTGGATGACTGATGAACTGAACTGCCAGGGGAAACTGGTCTGGGTTGTTAAAAGTGAGCTTAGGAAGGATGTTTTTTGGATGTGGTTGGGAAAAGAAGGATCACCCATTTGGAACAAATGTCTTTGAGCAAAAGCACATGCCTCCCTTAGCTACCAGGAAACACCCTTTATCACCCAACGGAAACATCTTTTGTCCTCCAGAGTGCTTGGCACACCCCTGATCTTGGACAGAAGGCCAAGCCCCTGTCTGTGCTGGCGGCAGGCTCTTTGGAATACAGACTGTTCTTGATGGTGCCTGTGTCAAGCTGGTGCTGCAGAGCTGCAAAGTTGTGTTTCCCTGATCTTTTCTTACATGGTTTTGCCATAGGAAGGATATGGGTTGTTTGGGATAGTGTGAATTGTGTTCAGAGTGCTGCCCACAGCAGAGAGTATACCTTGCGGCTGGGACATCTGCAGGTACCTCAGCTCAAGGAGGCAGCCCCAGCCCCTCACTGTCAGCCACTGCCATCTTAAAGGTGACTCCATGAATGTCAGGCTTAATAGGGGCTTCTTTAGTCATGTCTGTTTTTGAAGGCATTAGCAAAATTTCCCCTGCCAATCTACACGCTACTGTGTCAAACAATTATTAGCCTTTTTTAGCAATAAGGTACTCGGATCCCTCATCCGAACAGTTGCATTGTGAATACTTCTGTCCAGGATGCTATCTGGTTGATTCTTCTCACCTACCACCTTGAAATTAGATGGTTGGACAAAGACCTTCAGCCTCCTGTGGTCCAACATTGCTTTTGATTTTGGCCCTGGTTTTGGTTGCCCCTGCCAGGAGACACAAGCTTGTCCTGTGTTCTTTCTCCTCCCCTGTTGTCCCTAGAGATAACATCTAGATACTCTGACCAAAGCTTTGAGCTTTGAAGGCTTTAAGTCATGTGTGGGCTGTGATGGTACATGCAGGTGTGAGTGGAGCAGTTTCAGGCGTTGGTCAGCAACTGGTCCTGATGAGAAACAGTAAGGGTAATTTCAATCCCTTCTCCTTCTCTTCCTAGCTGTTCGGCTGTGGCTCCGTTGCACAGATCGTGCTCAGCAAAGGGAGTCATGGAAGTTTCCTGACTGTCAACCTGGCCTTTGGCTTTGCTGTAACACTCGGCATTTTGATCTCAGGACAGGTATCAGGTACGTTGTGGCTGTGTGTGGGCTGGATTTCATTTGTGGGTGTGGTGTAGGCCTAGATGGCTGCACTTTTCCTATGTGGCAATGGTATGGAAGCCTCTCTGGGACCCAAATTCTGCCTGTAGAAGTACACTAACCACCACCCTCTCTGCAGGTGGACATCTGAACCCAGCTGTCACTTTTGCCATGTGCTTCTTGGCCCGAGAGCCATGGATCAAGCTACCAGTTTACGCCCTAGCACAAACCCTGGGGGCTTTCCTCGGAGCTGGCATAGTCTTTGGGTTGTACTATGGTAAGTGCAGAAATCTTGTGTGTTTGTTGGGGTGAGACCACTGCTCTTTGTGACTCGCTGTAAGGAGGCTGGTTTGCAGATCAGAGAGAAGCATTTTCCTGCAGAGCAGAGATCCAAGAAACTGCCTTACTGTGTTTCTGGGTGGGCTTTCCTGTTCTTATGATGATCAGTTCAAGAGTCCTGAAATCAATCTGAAGGTCAACCAGTGCCGTCAGTGTGCATCTTTTTGTCTGTGAGTAATGATAACTGGATGGCCCCTCTTGTATCCACTGTCTGGACTAAAACAAATCTTCCAGAAAAGCCAATGAAACCCTAGTAGTGATGGAGATTTTATATCTGTGCACTGTTCCTGAGCCATTTTATCCTTCTTGGTTTAAAAAACCCAAAGACTTCACCATGGATGTCCTTTGATATTGAGGCATTGAGTACCTTTAGGAGAGATTTGGAGTCACCTTAGTGTTTACTTTTAGGCTCTAACTCTTTTCTGGTGTCTGGCAAACAAGAAATATATAGAAACAGGGACTAAGGCCATCTGCATCTGACCCTGACTGGTAAAACACTGTGGTGGATCACACCCTAAGATTTTTCAAATGAGTGTTTGCTCTACAGCAAATGGTTTGCAACACATAGCAATGGGGTGCTCGGGAAATTCTATCTCAATATTCATGGCTTTGTGAGGCCTACATTTTAGTTATTTTCTGAGCAAGGTCCGCTCTCTCATACGTGTTGGAAAATGACTGACCTCTCTCACCTTGCTTTTTTCTTTCCTCACTCCCCACCTCTAGATGCCATCTGGGCTTTTGGCGGTAACCATCTGATTGCAGTAGGACAGAATGGCACTGCTGGTATCTTTGCCACCTACCCCTCTCAGCATCTGAACATTGTGAATGGATTCTTTGACCAGGTAAGAGGGTACTGGGACGATAAAGATGCATTTGAAGAGGAATCTTTTGGGGTGGCTCGGGGCCTCTTTAGTTAGAGAACAAATTGCAATTTAAAAAGAAGATATCCAGAAAAGTTTTTGGAGTTGACACAGGTATCTCACTAGCCCATAGGAAAAGCAGAGCCAGAAAGGACCCTTACAGCAAGAACGCTCATGTTAAGGTAGTTAACCAGTGGTACAACACTGTTCAGGACACCAGTGAAAAGGATACCACTTGCTTTCAGCCCCTGAAGAGCCATAGCAGGAGGTGGGATGGCTCTTCCTCACTCCCACTGTACTACTGTGGCTGTTGCACAACCCAGGGGTCAACTGGAGGTGTGGTGGTGGTTAGTGGTGGAGGTGACCATCTCCTCCTTAAAGTTGCCATCAACTACAAAGCCACAGTGGCCACCCAGCTGTGGCAGGCTGGAAGCAGGTTCAGGAAGATGTCTTCAGCTTTTCTGGTGGCTCAAACAGTTATTCAAAGCTCTTTTGTGGCTAGGGAAACAGATGTGGGCTTGATCAAGCCTGTGGTCTGCCAGAAGCATATTCCACTCTCCCACTCCTGTGGGTGCTCAGTCTACTGTGGTGTGCTCTAAACTAGAAGAGTTGCACTAAGTCCTAAATGCATGGGACTTCAGAGGAGTTACATAACTTGGTTAAAAGATTAATCTGGATTAAATTCTTCTTTTTCTTCCCTGTCCTTCCCCAGTTCATTGGCACTGCCTCCCTGATTGTTTGCGTCTTGGCTATTGTCGATCCCTACAACAACCCTGTCCCCACGGGACTGGAGGCTTTCACAGTTGGCTTCGTTGTCCTCGTTATTGGAACCTCCATGGGCTTCAACTCAGGCTATGCTGTCAACCCTGCCAGGGACTTTGGACCTCGTCTCTTCACAGCCATCGCTGGCTGGGGCACTGAGGTGTTCTCGTAAGTGCTTGCGAATGAAAACCTTGTGCATCAAGAGAAAAAAAAATATGAGTCCAAATAGGTGGTATCTCTGGCACTACAAAGAGTCTTAGCACCCATGAGATGTCTTTAGGTTGTATAAATGTTTTTAAAAGACACTGTTGCTCTGCTCTGACTTCTTAAGAAACTGTAGAAGCTGGGCAGCTTCCAGTGGTGAGAGCAAATGATCTAACTTTGTTTTCAAGGAAGAAATCCAGGAGCATCCAGGAGAAGTGCAGGTGCACCTTGAACGTGAGCCTATCATAATTTTTTTGGTGGTAGAAACTGGAGTGTGTTTGTTATACTAATTTTGTTGTTGCTGCATACAATTAAGAGAGCCATGAGCAATACAGGTTACATGTTGTCAAGGGCTGCTTTCCTACAAGCAGTGGGAGGGAAGTGAAGGTGACTAGTTCAGGCACTGCAACAGCTTCTCTCCTTCCTAGGTGGAGAGACAGTCTTGGAAGTCCTGAAAGTAGCTGTTCGGAATTGCTTGTCACCTGAACTTGCAGTAGGTGGGCAGTATCTGCCTTGGAAATTGCTGCGGACATGTGGATACTATTGTCTTTTGCAAGTCACTGGTGACGTTTGGCGATGACCTGATCTTGCATTGTTCCAGATCCAAATGCAAATATCCTAATGTTTAGACTGCAGTTCTTACCTTGTGCACTTTCTTTTTGTTTTCCAGGACCGGTAATCACTGGTGGTGGGTTCCAGTTGTTGCTCCTTTCCTTGGGGCCATTGCGGGAGTGATAGTCTATCAGCTGATGATTGGATGTCACGATGAGCCTTCTCCACCTGCCTCTGAGCATGAAACAGTCAAGCTGTCTAACGTTAAGCACAAGGAAAGGGCCTGAGGAAGCTGCCACCGAGATCTGGCAGACATTCACTACTCAGGACTGCAGGTGGCAAAGAGGAGGAAGGAATTAAAAATCTTCAAGAACAACAGGAAGAGTTTTCTTCCTGTCTTGAGATATTCTAGCCCTTTTTTTTTCTCTTTTTTTTTTTTTTTTGTTTTTTTTGTTTTTTTTGTTTTTGTTGTTGTTGTGTATATCCCTGATGCATTTGCTTTAGGCATTTTCCTGTGAGCCTTTCCCCAAATGCAGTATCATGTAATCTTTCCCTAGTATAAGGGGGTTGAGGACTGTAGGAGTCAGGAGAGAAGTGGGCTTTGCTGCCCAACACCTCCAACATGGGCCAGGTGAGGAATCAGGACCTTTTTTGGGCTGTGTTGCTGGCCTTGCCTGCGAGTTTGGCAAACTGCTTCCCTCCAGACCTATGTCCCCATCTTTAAAGTGGGGATCATGCAAAACTTACATTGCATAGTGGGGATCATGCAAAACTTACATTGCATAGTGGGGATCATGCAAAACTTACATTATAAAGTGGGGATCATGCAAAACTTACATTGTTTTGCTAGCATGAAATGGAAATTCCTATGTAATGGAAAAACATTGCCTGTGATTCTACTGTGGATCAAATTCATGCTTGGTGTTGCTCTCAAGTCATTAACTTAGCACCAGGAATAAACTTGTCTAAAGGATTTTTATTGGCCAAGCTTCTTGTATCTCCCATGAATTTCTAGAACATCATATCAATCAGCTGATCAATAATGTCAGAGCGAAGAGTGAGGATGCACTGGATTTTAATTTAATACTAAGACAAAATGTTTACAAACCACTGCACCCTGGTGTTCTAATCACAATTTTTAATATTGTCAACTCCTAGAAGATAACACATAGGAAATCCTTGTTCTAGCCAGGGGCTAACCTGGAAAGAAAGCTTGGCTCCCTGTAGCAGCCTTTCTAATTAATCAGCTTTATATGTAAACTGTGAGCAGCTAATAGGCAAGTTTCACTGGAAACATGGTGTTGCTAAAGTTGTGTGTGTTCATGTAAATTTCACAACAGTGCTTTTTTAAAAAAAGTAGGTATATATATAAGTATACTCCTTAAAGCTGTTACTAAATACCAGGGTTGGGATGTGTTAATTTAAAGATGTATGGGAACTGCCTATGCTCTGACAGCTTTGAGATACTGTTGAATTTTCCTGGGGTGGCCTTAATTTATGGCATTGTGTTGTTGGAGCATCTCCTTTTCTACCTTGCAGAATTCCTGGGGTATCCATAGTACTCACAGCTGAGGGACTGAGGTCGGGCACCTCCTGTACTAGCAGTGCTGGCATCTCAGGGCATGTCTGGCTCTCCCAATGCCATATTATTACAGAGTATTTGAAACAAGCAGTATTGGTTGTGGAAGAATTTGTAAGTCCCATGCATCACAGAAAGTCTTTCAAAGCCTGTTTCTTTAATGTCTCAATTCCTTCAAATATGTAACTTTGTACACATTTCCAGTCACTAAGATGATGTATTCTTTTTAAAAAATAAAATGTCAATACCCACACTGTAACATGTAGTCTTGGTTGTATTTTTAAGCAGCTGACAGTAAACTTTACCATGGAAAGGAAGTCTCCTACAGCAATAGCTTCCTCAAGTTCTTTTCCTCTTCAGCCTGTAGGAGCAAAAGGGAATTAACCCTTTCAGGCAACACACCTACATGCTCCATTTGTGTTTCTTTCCTTTCCCTTCTGGGCTGGGCTTTTGAGGCAGGTGGGAGGAGATGGGGTACCTGCACTCAGTACAAAAGCCAAGGTGTGGGCTTGGGTGGGGGGGTGTCCAGCTGTCAGGTGTCTTATTCTTCAGGCAAAAGAACCAAGGGGTCAGTGTTTGTCCCTAACCCTTTCTACCATTTAAATTGTCTTACTATTCTTTCATTTAACATAGTTCTGAGTATGCAATCCTACTCTGCATTCAGCGTACCAGATGCCCAGCATCGCCTGGCAAATTACAGTTGTCACTTTTTTTTTGACTAGCTATGCCATGCAAGGAAAAGTATTACAGACCTGAATCTGGTGCTCACAGAATTACACAAACAGCTTGCTTCCAGCCTGTGTCCTCTGTAAATACAATTATTGTTGCTCTTTGGCTGATTTGTGTACTGCTGTATTTTTCCTGTATTAATTATACTGCCTTAAAATAACTCCTAACTTCCCATATGGTGCCAAACTGAACAATTCAGTGAAGTCTGGATGAATGTGGTTTCCTGCAATTCACCAACTAGAAAGCAAATGGCTTTTGGCAAGAAAGTTGCCAAGTTTGTTTGGTACATCCTATCTGCGGTCAGCATGCTGCTTTATTTTATTTCTATCCTGAAAGTTTATCCCTCAAAATCTGTGTAGAAGTCTAGTATATTACTGTGATCAATTAACATAGCTGCAGAGGTCAATTCCCATTTCCCTTCAGGACTGTTAGTACTTTGTCCACTCTTCTAATACATTGCATCATCAACTGACTTCATCAGTGTATTAAATTCTTACTACATACCTTATGACTTTTGATTCAGGGTGTAGGGTTTGTGTTTTGGGGGTTTTTTTTGCTGAGGTTTTTGTTGTTGGGGTTTTTTTGCCTTTTTTTGGGTACATTACCCTACCACATTCCTCCTGTTCCCACTTGGCATGTAGTAACTGCCTTTTTCTATGCCCTTGCCTTATTGGTGCCTCAGTGGTGTATGTTATTATTAAAACTGCAACAAAATACCATACCGGTTTTGGGTTAAATTTTTTGTCTTAACCTTATCTCCACTGTGTAAAGCTTTGGCTTTTCTGGGATCAGTTGGAGAAGCACCAAGCACTGCTGACTAGAGAGCCGTTACAATGTGGAAATGGGCAGGATCAGCCTATTGTCAGCAGATGGAGAGCTACGGAGAAGTTAGCTTCACCTTCCAGAAGGGTCTGGCCCATATCAGACATGGTTAGGGCAGCTCTTGGCTGAACATATAAGAAGGGCAGTCGGTGCACAGGACAGTTTGATGCGCCAGATTTCAAGAACTCTAGAAGTGTTATTAAACTGTGGGGAGGGAAAGATGGAGTTAACTGCAGATGGTATTTTCCCTGGCAGCAGGCAACCTTAAATAGCTGCAAGCTGTCGTTCTGTTTGTTTTCAATTCAGCTGCCTTGAGAGAGCTTCTGGGTTTTATTCACCTGGCAGGGCCATGCAGATTAAAATATTTTTTCTTTTTTTTTCTCTATGCCTACATTTCAAAGGCAATGTGTCATCTTGTAGTTAATGCCTTGCTGTTGGAGTCACTGCAGAGGTAAGACTCATCTGGCCAAATATAGTCATCCGGGTTTTAGGTCAGATGAACTCCAGCTGTCAAGCTATTGAAATACACTTACTTTGTAGGAAGAAATAAATCTACAATTTAAACTATTCATGCTTGACAGGGAGAGCAATTTGTCACTGGGACAAAATGTTAAAAGATGTTGTGGATTCTCTGTTGTGTGAGGTTTTCAAATTAAGACTGGTTGTCTTGCAAGAAGGTCTTTCAGTTAAACCAGAAACCATGCTCTTAAAAGCAAGTCCAGCTGGAGGAAATTCCCAGACCTTTATATTGCAGAAGGTCACGTTGACAGGAATTGTCTCTTCCGACTTTAAAACATGAAATTTATAAAGCAGGCTGAGAGCAGCCAAGTATTCAGTTCCTCTTGGTTCTCACCTGGTCTAAACTCTTCGCTGCACGTGCTGTAACGCGGCGGCACATGAGCTGTGCGCCAGGCAAACCTACTTTTGGTTACCCACTCTCCTGCTGCCTTGAGATGCATGCCTCGGGAGGCTCTTTCAGGTCTGTTTGCTTTGTCCACCCATGAAATGGCAGCAGCAGTGCTGATCTCTTCCAAACCCTGTGATGTTTCACCTTGTATGAGCAAGATGACATAATGAATCAAAGGCTTGATGGTACTGGGCACTGTGGTCCAGATGGGAGAATAATACAGACTCCCTTTGTGCAGGTCTTCTATCCCAAAGTGAGTTTCAGCTCTCCATCTGACAGCAGTGGGTGCTGGGCATGCAGGGGATGGTTGGCACTTGGCTGACCACCTCTAGGCAGGTCTGGTTGGGCTGCACCAGGACAGGTTATCACATGTGCCCAAAGGAGATCAGCACTGACATATCAGCTGCTTACTCTTTTCCCTTCTCCCCATCCTCCTCACCTTGGTTCATGACATCCTTTCCACCAAAGAGAGCCACCTGACAGTTATCTGGGTGAAGGGGACAGGCCCAGGGCCATTACGTGAGGGAAACCCTGAAGTTATTGCAAGGGCTCTATCCCACGATGGGCCAAAGAAGAGGAGAGGGACAGGTTTGTCTGCCTTCATGGAAAGAAAGTGGGGGATGGGCTCTACTGAGGAACAACACTGGCAAGGACTGGGTCATGAAAGCTGTTGTATTCCTTGCTGCCTCCTCTAAGTCCTTGGTAGTTCTGCATGTTCAGGTTGTTCTTATACTCCTAGCTGTCCTGTGCAGCCAAGGATTTTGTCCTCATCCTATATCTCAAAGCAGAAAGAAGTCCTAGCTCACCGCCCAATTCCAGCATGCCCACAGTCCTGGTGTGCCCAGGGGCCCCAAGTCTGTGGGCATTCAACGCTTCAGGAGCCTCTGTAGCCTTGTAGGAGCCTTGGACACACGTGTCTTATTAAGCCACCTTATTTATTATTTACTATGTAATGAATAATAAAAATCTTTCCTGGCACCACAAGCTACTTGTTGAGCGGGAAGTTCCTCTTCACTCTTCTCCATCCAAGCTCCAGTTCAGAAGCAATGGCCCTCATGAGGTTTCCCTGGTGCAGAGTGTGTATGTGAGGAACTCCAGGCAAATGTCTCTGCAATCCAGCTGTAGTCATGTGGTTTGTCACTGTTGCAAAAGATTAATTTGGCTGGAGAAGTGAGCACAATCATCTCACTCCAGGGGGGCTGCAGAATGATTATACAGCCAAATGAGCTTATCAGATTGAAAATACTGTCATATCTAGCCATGTAATAATAACAAAAAGGCCACACTGGAAAAGGAGAGTTCAATACTGTAAAGACGTGAAAACCACAGAAAGAAAGACTCCATCATTTTAAGGGGCAATGTTTTTATTCACGAAGCAGCTGAAATATTTTGCCAGCAGTTTTAGTGTGGCTTGTATTTATCATTATCAAATTAGAGAGCAGAGGTAGATTCAAACTTTATTCAAGAAAGATTTCAAGATATTCTTTTATTTGCAAAACTGAGGTGACCACCAGGGGAAGGTTTTCCCCCAGTTCTCTAACAGCAGTCTGAAGACAGAATGAAATCTGGATTTTCCTTGTTAAACTCTGTAACAAACTTAGGGCCAAAAAGTTGGTTTGGATCTCTTATTCCTAAAATTTCCAAAAAAAATTAAAAAACCAGCATCCAATCTCCATAAACCCACCTTAACATCAAACTCTTGTTTGCTGAAAGCAGCATGTCTCTGCTAGAATCAAAGCCCTTCCCCTGCAAGAGAAACAGCACAGATTGTATGAATGACTTAAAGTCTGCATTCACATTTGAGTAGGTCTGTGCAGATATGCTACCGAAACACATCCAAGCCAAGAGCTGCTGTGCCACTGAATGAAATCCTTGATCCCATATTTACCACGGTTTCAGGCACCCCTGCAGTACCTGTATCCCTTGGGTTTGGTGGGGTTTTTTTTGTTTGTTTGTTTGGGTTCTTTTTTACAAATGGTAGGTGTACAGAGCTGTCTGGTATTTTGGAAGTAAAACCAGCTGCACAGAGCGGCATTGAAGACACCTGAAAAACTTTCTGACAAGGAATTATGCAGGTTATGAAGTCCAACATAAACAACATACTAAAAAGTTACACCAACGTGAATGGGAAGACAGAGCCAATTTTGTATCCTTTCCCTTACCGGGAAAGGTATCCAGTGGTACGTCAGCAATACCTGTGGGAAGGAAGTGGAAAATATCATCAGACAGGTTTCTGTATCTGTGGAGCCCATGGGAATATGGCCCTATCCTTTTAGATGTGCTTGCAAATCCCACTGAGTGGTACCTGCACTCACACAAAGTATCTTGGTAAACCTGGGTGCAAATGATGTGGGAGGCTAAACTGTTGTGGGATTTCCTCTAATCCCCCCATCACTCATTGGTCACACCGGGAATTTCAGATGCCATCTTAAAACAGTCCCTCTTGCAGGGGATCCTGTCTTGGAGACCAGCTTGCCCCTCATTCCCATTCCTGTGTGGGAGGAGGTGGCTACCCTTCAGCCGGTGCAGTTTCTCTGTTCTTGTGCTCAGCTTTCACCCCTGGGGCCTGACCTGCCTTGTGCTTGCAGGCTGCAGCTCCAGCTTGCTAACCTCCCCATCACTGACTGTGGGTTTGGAGGATGCAGCCAGGACATAAAATCTCACCCTCTGCTCCTGAAGCCTGTTGCAGTCACAGTGGACCACCACTCCCAGGTCCCAGTGCTATGGTGGAAAAGCCAAGGAGGTAGGACAAGTGTGGTGTGATCTCTCCTTTTGTTGTACTTTCTCCATGTCTGGTGTCCACATGACAGGGCTTTTCTTAGCTGGAGGTTGCATCAAGGACATGGAGATTAGTAACCAGCCTTGAATACATTTGCCCTGAGGTCTTTTTTTGATCTCTTCCTACTTTTTGCCCTGGGGTAATCCTGTGGCAATAAGCATTAGCATTTTATAGGAGTCTACTACCTGAATTGCTCCTTTTGGTGAGAGGGGCCAGTCTTCTCTCTGCCCTGCCAGTGCTCTCCTCCATGCTTGCCCTGGGGACCCGGTCCCTTGTCAAGCTGGGACACAGCTAAGCACCCTGGGAGGGTGTCAGAAAAGGGCAATGGAGACTTCATCCTGTACATCAACAAGTTCTACTCTGTTATCTGCTCTCTTACAGGCTGAGTGGCATTTATAGTTGAAAGAAAATATTCCCTAAGAGCCCTGTTGGGGGACCAACTTGTTGAACTGTTGCTTCAGCAGCAGCAGTGCATCTCCCCTTTGCACAGAGAGACGATAAGGAGTGGCAGAGGACATAAAAGAAGTCTTTCAGCCTTCACATGGAACTGCTTCAGAAGACAAATTTTATTTAACTCTGAGTTAGTTGTTATTCGATGTCTAGCTGCCAGCTGATCTGAGGACAAATGGCCGTTAGCAAATCATTTCCCCAGCAGAACCTGTCCAGCTGGGGCTAAGAATCTGATAAAGGTGAATGAAGGAGAAATTAATAAATGCGAGGAGGACAACAAGGAGAAAAAGCTCTCAGGCTAAAGATTGCCAACTGGAATACACCTCTGAAAATGTAATAAGAAATGTGCTGTCTGAGATGGTAGTTTTATTGGTTGCAGGATCACAAATTGCCTTAGCTCCTTGCAGGGAATTTGCACAGTTTCCACCTACCTCATCTTCTACTACCCTCTGCCTCTCCAAGGTATCTGCTTGCTTTCTACTATCTCTGCTCCTGGCTTGGAACAGGCTGAAAAGCTTGTGATCTGGGAAACCTTCTATAAAATGTCCCTCGCTCCCCTGCACTTTGCCTCACATGAAAGTGTCTTTGACTTATTTTGCTTGCTTGCATAAAATCTTTTAATTAAAGCACTGAGACACAGCTCATCTGCATCTAACTCCATGAGTCCAGCCCAGGCCGTGTGGCTCACAGGACTTGCATGGCTAAGCGACATCAGACGTTGTAGCTGGTGGCACACAAGTGAACAGGCTCCTTTTGAATGCAGTTAACCATCCTGACCCAAAGGTGAAAGAGGAGAGTTCCTGCCTGGAGTCTAAGGTGGGACCTTCCTCCTGCCTCCAGGACAGATAAGGACACCTTACCTACCCATTTGCTTGCCCAGCAGTCAGTGCTGTGGGTGCCCACGAGCAGTTACTTGTGTATTGTGGGGTGACTTGGTGGCCCTCTTGTGTTACTCAGGTGGCAGCTGAAAAACTGCAATTTTGACGTAAGACATGAGACTCAAGTATAAGTCGTGAGACACAAGAACTGCCAGTGTACTCCCACCTAATCACCTCCAGCAGGGAAAACATGTTTCTGAGTCCTGTGACCCTCACTGCATGTAGTGTGGCTGCAATGTGCAAGAATGGGGTGGGGTAGAGAGATAGCTGGGGGACTGGTTGTGTCTTGTCATCTTAAACCACTTTTGCTCCAGGAGAAGTACTGAGTGTAGAGTAGGTATGTGTCTGTGGACAGGATTTACCCTTTTCTGCTTTGGGACATTCAGTATTTACTCACTTCTCAGTGCCTGGAACACCACTAACTCCTTAAATTCATCCCTCTCTCCCTGGTGGAAACACAAGGTAACACGGTCTCCTCTATCTCTGAGAAACAGGGACACAAAGTGACATGTTGCCAAACCTCTCACCATGTTTTCTGCGTCCTAGTCCAGATGCTCCAAGCGCTGAGCAGACATCAGGCACAGGAGCCCAGCCCAGTGCCTACTGAAATGAACAGCTGAGCTTGAAAAACACACCACAGTGATAGATGTCCCTGATACTGGGATGATGTTTGTCCCTCTGGGCATGAGGCAAAGATGATGATGTCTTCAGCCTCCAAACATGAAAGGTGAAACACTGAGACCTCTGTGCTGCCTGCAGGGACTAGAGGGTGGAGGGGCAAGTGCATGAGAGTGTTGGAAGACCCATCACAGGGGACAGGTGCAGAAGCTGGTCATATCTCAGCCCTGCAGCTCATGAGATGAACATAGTGCAAGAGGGGCAAATAACAGCTGAGGGAAGCCTGGGAGCTCATTGCTCTGCTCAGACTGGCAAGCAACAGCATGAACTTTCCCTGAGTCCATCTGCAAAGGATAAATTAATTGCTTCATTGACTCTGCTGACTATGGGCTCAATTCAGATGCCGAAGTGTAAGGGTCTGGAGCCATCTGAGATGCCGTGGGGAGTCCTGCCTGCCTCTAGCTGCCACTCCAAAAGGGCTGAGGTCTCCTGCAGGCCCCGTGTCATAGCTTCAAACCCATGCAGATACCTTTGAACAGCCTATGTGTGTGTAACTCGGTCAAGCTCTGGAGATCACCGAACTGGACCTGAATTCCTCCCCAGGAAACTATGGCTTGGACAGAGGTAGAAACTTGACAAATGTCTGTATTTCTGTTTCCTTTGTGGTAGGATGCACATTTCCTTAGAGGCTTAAGAACGGCAAAGGGAAAAGATGAAAGGTCTGCCTGCCCCAGCACCCTGTCTCCAACAACAGCCATTTACACCTCCCTGCCCTCTTCAGGAATGCTGCAACTGGGAGCAATAAAAACCACATGGATGAGGTGGCTTTTGAGTTCCCACATAAACTTCTTGGTTTGGTTTGAGTTGTGACAAAGTTGGTTGAAACCAGCTCTCTTGAGGAGTCCAAGTAACCCTGCATTTGCATACTAGCTGAAAGGAGTTATTTTGTTTATACTGGGAAGGGCAACCTCATTCACTGTCCCAAGGAGAAACACTGATGTTGTCTCATAATTAACACTTTTCTTTCTCTAATTTTCTCACTGGGAGACAACTTCCCTGCCAGGCAGGCTTGGCTTGTCCCAGGAGATCTTCAACTATTTTAAGTAGTTCTTGAGAGTACAACAACACCTTTCTGGGCAACCTTGCAGGGAATCAGAGAATCACAGAACACCCTGGATGCCTGAGTTTCTGGCTCCCATCACTGGGAAATGGCTCCAGATGGACATTCCCTGCCAGATGCAGCACCTAAGGTTTGGCCTGGGCTACCAGAGCTAAAAGAGATGTAGACTGAGTCGAAGAGGCAGGCTGGTTTCCCTGTCCTAACTGAACCTAGCGCACTCAGGTATCAGTCAGACAAACATGCAATTTCACACATCAGGCTCTTATTACAACTGCGCTCTGTCCCTGACCAGGGGCCTCCAAGCCACGTCATGGGGAACCAACTCAAATCGTGAATGTCTAGGTAACAGTCACCTCCCAGGTACGAGTCATTGGGACAATTTGTCATAGTTGAAATTTGTGTCTTTGTTGGCACCAGCTCAGTCCCTGAAACAATTACATTTTCACTTAAACCTCCTGGGCTTACCTGCAACCTCTGAACTTCACCCAGTACAAAGGGCAGAGTTTCTGTTGCCCTTTAACTTTGCTTTCCCTTTCCTGCTGCATTGCTTTAGGTAGTCTCCAGCCAAATTGTTGTGTGTCTGAGTCCTTTCCTTTACCTTGTGCTTGCTCAGGAAATGCTTACAGCTCTATTGGCCCTTCAGGAGGAAAGAAGCTGATCAGAGAGGAGAAGCCATGCTGATACACCTCCCCTGAGCCAGGGGACGAACTAGCACCTGGTCTGCAGGAGAGCCATAATCCAATAAATCCCAGTCCAGCTGCTCCCTGACCTCTAGGAGCAGCAATGCTGCTCCAGCACATCTGATGGATCCCTGGCCAGAAGAAGCTGGCTCTTACACCAGGCCTGCTGAGATTCACAAGCTAAGTGGTGCTGTGAAGGGCTGTGCAATCCCTAATTGCCTCATGTGCAAGGCTCTTGGCCGGGTGATGTGGTCTCCCACATTCCCTCCTTTAGAGGCTGGGCTTGCTGGGGGGAAAATCCATGGGACAGAAAGCAGCAAAGCAAGGAAGACCCTGATGCTGAAGGGGTGAGGGCAGAAATATGTCTGCTTGATTTTAATTCAGTGATTTTAAAGCTTTGAATCCCACTCTCAGTGAGAGCGGATGGATTTAAACAAATAAAACCCAAGGCTTTCGGCTCTATCCTGAACAGTAGAACCAGAGAAAAAAAGTTATGTTTTGTATCTGTAATGAAGATTACAGGGATGGAAAGTCTTGGGGACCGCCCTTGGTCTCAGGAGATGGGAGCTGGTTTTGGGAGGGGTGTATCTCCCTATTTATGCCATAGGGCAGTGATGTCTCTCCTGCAGTGTGCCTGCCAGGTGCCTGGAAGTGAGGAGCAGCGACGCAGAGCTTTCCCACGCCTGAGACCCTTTGCTGGTCTGGGCACGAACCTTTGTGTGCCTTTAAAGTAGAGAAGGCAGCACCACCCTGCCCCTGGGCAGGTGTGGGGAAGGTGTACGCTGAAGATAGTGTCGTGCACTGGTGGAGACAGCCTGTACACAACATTTGCTCTTCAATCATTTTGGTTAAGTGGCTCTGTATTTTCCCTTCCCATGACCTCTTCTCCACTAGCCCCTTTACGTGCCTCTTCTGCGTTTCGGCGTCTCTGAGATTAATTTGTCTTCCAGGTTTTGTCCTGCTCCTCTCTTTCATGAAGGCACTCTTCCTCTTTGTCCTCTTCAGTGTTTTTCCCTCTCCTCTCTTCCCGCCTTGGTCCTAGCAGAGACCCTCAGCCCCATTTATATTTGTGGGTCATGGAGGCTGCGGGGGAGGACCAGCCCTGACAAAGCAAGCTGGGAATTTGGGGGCCCAGGGGATGTGGGAGCTCTTGCTCCAGGCTAGCAGCCAGCCATATTTCTCTGAGGAGCTCTCGTAAAATATTCCCAGCGTTTTATCAAAGAGGTGATGCTGTCATGCGTTTGTTTATTATTTCCCTTCAGGGCTTGGTCTCTTCACGGCTTCTTCCTTTCATTTTTGAGGAGGAAATGTTTGCAGCTCTGTCAGCCCCTGGGAGGAAAGTAAGCTACAAAGGGAGCAGGGGTAATGAAAGCCTTTTCCTGAGCCAAGGTAATGCAGCTTTATGGTCACCTATGCCCCAAACATGTGGGAAAGGAGCTCAGCCCTCAAGGATGCTGAGCTGGGAGCTGGTCACTGGAGGGAAGACCCACGGCAGGGGATCAGGGACACAGCCTGTGTGCTGTCCGATGGACCCTCTGGGCTCTGTTCTTCCACGTGCTCCTCTCCCTCCCTCCCTCTCTCTCCAAGGTCTCCTACCATGCCCAAACTTTCCTCGCTTCCTCACTGTCTCCTCACCTCCCATCCAGCGCACGCACTCTGCCATTTCACCTGAACTTTGAGCAAATCTGTCTATATCCTTCTCTCCTCCTTCCTCTTTCTCTCCCCTTGAAGCCTGCGCCAATGGGGGTTGCACTGGGCAGGGGTGCACAAGGGACTTTTCAATGGTGGAGGCAGGCGAAGGGACAGAGGCAGGTGAGTTCCTGTCCCCTATGCCTGCCTGTTCCTGCCTTTGCTCCAGACATGTACCATGCCATGGTCTTGCCTGAGGCACCACGTGGGCCTGGGACCAGAGCTCTTTCACCTGATGCCCTCAGGCTGTTTTTTCCCCACCTGTGGTGTGCAGCACGGCCACTTTGCATCCTCCCAGTGTTTTGGAAGGAGCTTCTGCTCTTGTGCTAGTGTCTTTATTTCGTAACATGTTTCCCATATTACCTCAGCTCCCACGCACTTTCTAACTCATTCTTGCTGAAGATCCATCTCCCCATCACCATTTCTGGAAGTATTGCACGTGTACAAGCACAGCAGCAGGAAACTATCAGGGTCCTTTGAGAGAACTTGCAGGTTGGAAATCCTCTGCTATTTTCTCCCATATCATCTCCTTTTCCTTCCTTAACTCTTTTCCCTTGTGCTCATTTGGAAGCATCATGAAGCACATCACTGAGAAACTCCACTTCAAAGCCAGGAGAAAGCATGAACAAGGAAATGAATGAAAAGAGTAGGGGGATCTGCTTTCACGATGTATGCTTTTGCTAGTAGCTTCAGTCTCCTACTGCTTTCCCTTGTGGTGTCACAGATATCCCACGCCAAAGGGGGCAGAGAGTTATCTCTGGGGGAAGGTTTGAGCTGCAGATGAGCCGCTGGCTATACCTTGCAGTATCAGCTGTAGACCACGTAAATAAGCATACAATTCTCAGTAATTTTTCCTATGAGGTTTTGTTCAGCTTCTTCAAAGGAAACCCAGAAAAAGTCTTCCAGAGTGATCTGTGTGCAAACAAGCTACTGGCTTCAAAACAAGCTTCATCTCCACCTTGGATCCAGAACTCACATGGTACTCTTCATCTCATGTTTTTAGTGTACGAGTGCTCTGCAGGCAGGGAAATCTACCCACACAAGAAGTGATCTCTCCTGCAGGGGATAATTTTACTTTTGGAGACACACAATGAGGAGATGATTATCCGCTTCTGTCTGGTTTCCCCAGGAGACCAGGACTATGTGATCATGCAGTCTGGGTGTGCGAGAGGGTGAGTGCGTGCACCTCTCTGCTCCCCTGACACCTTTGAACCACTTGGCCCGTTGCAGGCAAATGTGGAAGAGTGGCAGATGCAGCAGGAGTGAAGAATTCCTACAAATTTCATAAAAGTCTCTGGCTGGTAATAGGACTGAGAAGAAGCCAAAGCCATCAGAAAATGGATCAGTGTCATGCACAGAAAAGCTCATTTTCAGTCAGGGACATTGGATCTCCTAAAGTCATGGTGAACTGGCAAGACCAAGTAATCACATCATGCTTATGGAAGTTTCCTAGGATGGTATTGGGAAGCAGTCACCTGTGTTAACAGGATCCTGGAGTTATGAAATACATATATTTAATTATTTTAATTATGTTTTTTAACTTGGAAAACAATCTTGTTTTTAAATGGTTTCTTCCGTTTAAAATAGAATTGACAAAAAAGTGACTGGGCTTTTCAGAGAGGAAAGCCTATTTTGGCTAAGCAGTCTGTTCTTGCATAGGGCTCCCATCTGGTTAGACATACGTGGTTAGACACAATTCTCTCCATGTTCGGCTGGTGACTGCTGAAGCTCAGTTCTTGCTTATTTTCCCCTATGTGGAAATACACTTACTTA
>JAVJGI010000057.1:9272518-9301623 GCA_035590275.1 Ibycter americanus | reverse complement strand
TATTTTTAAATAAAATTTATTAAAAGAAGTAAAAATATTAAAAAAAAAAAAAAAAAAAAAAAGAAGGAAAAAAAAGAGGAAAAAAGAAAAAAGAAAGAAAAAAGAAGGGATAGTTAAGGGGGGGAAAAGGAGAGAAAAGTTAACGATGGCAGCTTCTGAGCCACTCTGCAAATTAAAACTGCTGGCTGACTTCTGTTCATTTTGTTAGTTAAGGACTTTATTTTACTTCTAGCCACAAAAGCAAGGGTCTATGCTAACTAGCCTGCTCCTCTGATGTGCACCAAACCCTCCTAGTCCCCAGAGCCTTCTAGCTATTTCGGGGTGTCATTTTTCCCCTTGGGCAAACCAGGCCCGAACACCAAACCTTGACTCACTGCTGTAAGTCAGCTCAGAAAGTGTCTGTCATTCTGTGCTGTTACTCATTTCTGGGAAGGAGAAGGCAATTACCTTGGTCTTTCTGGTTTCGAAGGAAAACGTGCGCTGTTCCAGGGAGTAGTGTTGGCTGCTGGTGTAAGATCCAGGCACAGCATTGCACCCGCCTGCCCACCACCCAGTGCTGGTAGATGCCTGAGCCTCTATCTTTGGTACTTGGTGGCCATGGAGCAAACTCCTTGTCTTGTCTGTTTGTCAGTCATTGTTATTTTCTCCCTCGTGAGAAAACAAAAATGAGCAATGAGGACAAGGATCAAAGCCTCAGGGCCCCGTAGGAGCTGTGGGTGAATCACATGGATCCTCTCCAGATATGAGGCAAACACAATCGTGTCATCAGGGCGCTGCAGATACCATGCCGGGAACGGGCCAGCTCTCTGGGGAGGCTGAAGTGAAACAAAGCCCAGAGTGGGGAAGGAAAGTGATTTTCTTGCTGCTGCTTCCTCATCTGAGGCCTACTGTGATGCTCACCTGAGGGACTTGGAGCTGTAGAGTTGATGGGTTGCTCTCTCGGACTTGCTGTCCAAAGTGTTTGAGTGCAGCTGAGGTAATGCAAACCTTTAATTTAGATCATGTTCATGCTAATGCATGGTTAGTGTTAGAGCACAGCAGTCTCTGAGGTATAAAAGCCATGAGTATAAACCACATCTATTTCTTAGCTAAATTTATAGCAGAAAAAGACTTTTCTTGGGGGAATGGTGTGTGCTTATTCCACATTTCTTTTCCCATTACTGGATGCCTCAGCCCATGGCCTGCAGAGCTGCGGCTCCAGGGTGTTCAGTCTTTCTGCCCAGGGTACAAAACCTGTGGCCTCCGGCTCCAGGGGTTTTGGCAAGCCACTCAAGTGCGTCCCCCAGCCCCCAGCTCAAACAGTAATTGGCCAAAAGATCATTTTAGGTCTGTAACAAGACGCATGTGTGATCTAGAAGGGGAAACGTTGTGATGCCTGCAGTTAGTCACTGGCTGACAACTGTGGCCATGGTTCAGTCAGGATGGGGAGCTCTGGGTTTATTGCATTATTTAAATAATGATGCAGACATCAGGTACAGTCAACATGGGTTCACAAAGGGAAAGTTCTGTTTAACTAATTTGATATCTTTCTAGGAAATGGTCCCTCACCCAGTGGATGAAGGGAAGGTGGTGGACATAGTTTTTCTGGATTTTAGGAAGGCTTTTGATACTGTCACTCACAGCATCCTTTGAGACCAGTTGTCCAGCATGGGATGAGCGGGTTCACAGTGCACTGGGTGAAGAACTGGCTGAAGGGCAGAGCTCAAAGTGTTGTAATGAGTAGGACTACATCTGGCTGGCAACTGGTCACTGGCAGTGTTCCTCAGGGTTCAGTTCTAGGGCCATTCCTGTTCAATACGTTTATCAGCAATCTGGATGCAGGAGTTGAATGCACTATGAGCAAGTTTGTTCATCATACTAAACTGGAAAGTGCTGTTGACTCTTGAGGGACAAGAGGCCCTGCAGATGGACCTAGATAGATTGAAGCATTGGGCTATGATGATTAATGGGATGAAATTTAACAGGTTGAAATGCCGAGTCCTGCACCTAGAACAGAGTAACACCAGGCACAAGTATAAACTGGGAGAGGAGTGGCCAGAGAGCAGCCCTGCAGAAAGGAACCAGGGGCTGCTGGCCAGCAGCAGGCGCAGTATGAGCCAACAGTGTGCCTGGGCAGCCAAGAAACAAACCACATCCCGGGGTGCATGCAACACTGCATAACCAGCTGGTCAAAAGAGGTGATTATCCCACCGTATTCAATGTTGGTGCAGCCTCAGCTTGAGCACTGTGTGCAGTTCTGGGCCCTGTAATTTAAGAAGGATGTGAAGGTCCCTGAATGCATCCAGAGGAGGGCAACGCAGCTGGTGAAAGGACTGGAAGGCATGGCCTGTGCGGAGTGGCTGAGGACTCTGGGATTATCTAGTTTGGAAAAAAGGAGGCTGAGGGGTAACTTCATTGCTTTTTACATGTTCCTGAGAAGGGGAAGTGGAGAGGGAGGTGTTGACCTCTTCTCCCTGGTATTCAGGGATAAGACTCATAGGAATGGTTCAAAGCTGCATCAGGAGAGGTTTAGACTGGACAATAGTCAAGAGGGTGGTCAAACACTGGAACTGGCTTTCTAGAGAGATGGACAATGCCCATCAGCATTTAAGAGGCATTTGAACAATGCCCTTAACATACTATAACCTGGTCAGCCCTGAAGTGGTCAGGCAGTTGGACTAGATGATTGCTATAGATCCCTTCCAACTGAAATAGTCTATAATATTCTATTTTTCTGGTGTAAGGTGACAGCGATTCCTTTGTGCTCTGCCATCTTCCCCTTCACCCTCTAGTTTTTCATTTTCTTACCTGATCTCTCTTCTTATACTTTGCCTTTGGGGCTGGATAGGTTTCCTATTGGAGCAGGTCGTCTCTGTCTCTTGAGCATCTTTCATCTGTCAGCTGCTATGGTTCCAGTGTCTGCAGAAAATGAGTGTTACATGCAGAGGCTGAACTAGACACAACTATGAGACTACTCACATTTTATCTTCCAGCATTGTCTGTGTCCAAGGAAGCTCTTCTCCTCCCAGCATGGCTTCATGGGAGGCTATATGGGTCAGATTTGCTAGCAGGAGTTGGTGGTTTGCCTAACGTGACTGTCCCCTAGGAGCATCACCTGGCTCTCTCTACACTGAGCTCCAGAGATGTGGGCATAGTTAAGCTTTTTGCGGAAGTCTCCCATTTCCTAAGGCGGCCACATGCGGCTGCAAAGTGGTTTGAATAAAAACACTGACTGACTGTACTGTTAGATGTTGCCTCTACAACCAGGGAGGCTTTGAGATCCTTCCTGAGCCCGCTTCCCTAGATTATTGCTATAGTGTTTGCGCATTTCTTCCCTACCTCCTCCTCTCTGTTGCTGTAATAGAGAATAAGTGACATAATTGTGGATGTGGACTCCCCTGTGCCTCACAGCAGTTAAGATCACATGTCTGTTTCATAGTGGTGACAATGTCAGGCAAGAACCAACAGCTGGATGAAGACCTATACAGCAGAAGAAGGGAGCGAGACCCTAAGATTCAGCCTGATAAATAGTGGTTTGAACACAGAGGGGTGCCAGAAGGTGAGGGACAGGGGGTATGAGGTTTCTGGGGGTCATCTTTGAGGAAATTCCCCCAGGAATGAGGAGCATAGGATAACAAGTAAATGCACATGTTTGGAAACCAGCAGACAATGGCACAGCCTATCTGGACTACCCTGGGAGCCAAACCCTTCATGTTGACCACTGATGGCTTTCCACATGGAATTTGATCAGCTGGAGGAAGTGATCACACATCCTGGTTTCTGCAGTAGCTACCCATCACCCCAATGTCTGATAGACCCTCCCAGCTATGTGCTCAGTCCTTGGCATGATGGTTGTCAAGGTCCTTGAAAGTGCAGCCAACGGGTGCTATCACACAAGGGCTTTGCTGAACTTGTATGGCACCATTCGTTCACCACTGACTTTTGCTCTTCCAGCCCTGCTCAGACACTTGTTCCTTGGGAATCTATCTTGGAAAAATATGTCTGGAGCAGTTATTAACACTGTTTAGTGCAGCTTTGTTGCTGTTGGCTTATACTTCTGGTCTGGTAGCAGACATGGAACATGATGAGAATTCCAATATCCTGATTCTCCACCCTGGACTATAGGTGTGCCAACAGGAGCAACCAAGATATTACAGCTTAAGGAATTGTGGTGAGCTGTAACAACTGTGTGGCCTCAGCCTGTCCCATCTGTCAAGACATTGTTTGTCACCAGTTCTTTGACCGTGGACTCAAAACCCCTACGAACAAGCCACTATTGCTGGGTTAGGCAACACTTACTCAAAAGGAGGGAAAAAGAAGAGCAATTGGCTTAAACTGAGGAAGGATGTGAGATCAGAAACCCACATTTTGTATCTTGATGCTGTTCCAAATACAGCCAGAGGCACTGCAATTCACAGACATTGTAAGACTCACAGTACAGCCTTCCTAGGGGACCTCGGAGGCTCTTCCTACTGTCCTGCTTCATTGTAAAGCGCTTTCCTGGCTAACATGCTTTTTTCACATGCTCTTTCCATTACTATCCTCAGTGTGATCCATGCAAGTGAGTGAAGTACAGCCTATAACCCTCTAGTTTCCTGGTGTATTGTAATATCATGGGGAGGAGAGAGCGTTACCACACCCATTGGCATGGTCTTCTTGGAGTGGCAATTAATTCAACAAGAGCTGCAATGCCAGCCAAGCTAAAGGAAAGTAAACAAAGAATTTGTGTATGACAGCAAAACAAACTGAAGAGTTGAGTATGCTGGAAGAAGTGGTGAATAAGAAAACACCACACTTTGTACTAGCCATCCTAAGGCTGACCTGCATGGCCTCTCTTGCTGTGCATCACACAGCTAGCCCAGGACCCCTTTCTCTACCTGTGCTATTGTCCTTTTCTTATGCAAACTCTGCAGACTTAAATTTTCCTTCATGGGAGCAAATGCATGTTTCAATATGTATTTTCCTTTTGTACCCATACTCAATGTGAAGTTCTGTTCAGATTCAGATCTTGCTTCCTCTCCTCACAGATGACCTCTTTCATTACTGTCTTGATTAGGAGGCAGTCTTTTCCCTGTGAAATTACTTATGCTGAATTATTATCAAATGGTGAGGCAGGACTCTTGTCCTCCCACATGTACTCACACATGTGGCTCATTACAAGCTCTGGATTGAGACTGACAAGCAGCAGTTTGAGGGTGATTTGGCTGAGGGAGACTGATCCCTAACTTAGGTTTTGAGGGCTGCAATCCTTCATTCATATTCTACATGGACATGAGACTGCTTCAGTTAGGAAGCTGCTGAGCTGTGTTAGTCCCAATGTATAAACTTCTCTGAAATAGATGTTACCTTAGATTACCAGTAGTCCCATATATGTTTTGTTGGTAGTGGAGACAACTTGGATACTGTCTGCCACAGACCACTCATCTCCATTCCTGGGCTTGCGTAGGAACTCTTAGATGCTTTCTGTCTTGTTTTTCAACTAAAGCAGTTCACTGATCCCCTTTGTGGCCACACAGAAAGCTGGCAAACCTTGTAGGAGGACTGTACCACAGGAGCTTTGGTCCAAAGAGATCTCTGGAGATCTGCTCTCCGGCCTTCTGCTCTGACTAGCTGGGCTGCCCCTGACACTTGATCAGGCTGGCTATGGCTTTGTTTATCTGTGTCTTGAAAAGCTCCAAGGATGGAGATAACTCTGGTGATCAGACCCAGGGCAGGTCTTCCCTCCCAGCTAAAAAGCTTTTCTTCATGTCCACCCTGAACCTTCCAAGCTCCAGTTTTTTGCCCCTTGTTGTATCATCTGCCTCTGCTGAGAAGAGCTGGGCTGCGTTGTCACTGTAGTTACCCTTCAGCTGGTTGTTGGCTGCTATTAGATCTCTCCTTCAGCTTCCTCTTCACCAGACTAAACGATCCCAGCTCCCTCAGTCTCTGCTTCTGGGATATGTGCTCTGTCTCCTGATCTTGGTCACTCTCCTCTGCTCCTTCTCCAGTGTCTTGATACTCATCTTGAACTGAGGGGCCAACCGTGGAGACAGTAACTCACTCACTCTGCTTGCCACAACTGTCCTAATGTAGCTCAGTTTGTGGTTCACCCAATTTGCAATAAAAGCACATCGTTGGCTCATAGTCAGTCTGGCGTTAACAACATGGTAAGATATGATCGTCAGGTCAGGAATATCCTTCACCAGTACCTGCACTGAAGGTGGACCCTTCCCCACAGACTCAGTAGTGTGGTGATGTGAGTGCTCAGTTTGCACACAAAACATGTCTCAGGCCAGAGGACGTTTTTTTCAGCCACCTGTGAATAAAAGGCCATAGCAGCAGACCTGCACTTAAAGGGATCTCAGAGAAAATCCCAACTGCTCTGTGAAGAAGGGTGTGATTTAACTCTTCCCTTGGATTTACTGTGCAGTGCAGTGTCCTAAAAGCATATTAAGGAGTGGTGTGGGAAGCACCACCATTTTAAAGGATGCCTGTGTTGCTTGTGGTCTGTAAAGATCTCATCAGATATTGCTGAGGATGTTAGTTCTGATACCCTGGGAAAGTTCCAGCACAGATAATTGCCCCCTGCCTAATTCAATTCACACTTAATAGAGTGGCAACACTCAAGTGAATGCCCCCAGGGCAGATGAACGGTAGGAATCAGGAATGCACAGAAAGAAGATTAAGAAGCAGAGATGGAAATCCATTGAGGATCAGTGCTTGGGGAAAAGACCTTCTCCCCTGCCCCAGGAAGTCCTGAGCCAATTTCCTGCTTCAAGTTGTGCCAGCCTGAACATATGGAAAGACACCTTGAGTTGTGCTTCTTCTGGAAGAGTGATGTAATGAAGGATTACATCATGGATGGTGACATGAGGGATGCCACAATTCTTTCTGCAAGACTCTTCACAAACCTCATGAAGAAGACCCCCATGTTCTCTCCAGACCTTGTTGGTAGGTGTTACATAGATCACGGACTTTTGTTTCCAGGTACTTGCTGTCCCTCCTAGGGAAAAAGGAAGGTATTCTAATTGCCACCACTGGTGGGAAGGCAGCAATAACGTGAGCATAAAACACTTTTGTGATGTGTCTATAGAGGCAGACTCTGCATTACAGACCTGACACCATTTATATCCTATGTCTATTTTAAAGTATTTGAACATGTTATCTGCAGAGGAAAAACAGAAATACTGCTAGGATAGCTGAAGATAGGCATATCAGGGGGAAAAGAAGATCTGTCCTGTCTTAGACATGGTTATGCTGACACTTTCTCCTGTATTGTATATTCCCATACAGTCCATCCTCCTCATACATTAAGCAAACTGAAATGGATTGGTTTTGCTAAAGATCTCCCTTGAAGTGCAGAAGGAAAGGCCCCTGCACTGGCAGTGGCTTGCTCTCTCTGCTCTGCATTCTGTGAAGTTATATCTACTGTGTTTATTATTTTGCATAATAGATTGCCAGTCTTGGTGGGCTGCAGGTTCCTCTGCACCAGGTACTGCACATACATTTGGTGAAAGATTTGTCAGAGATCCCACACACCCAGATAGGTCAAAGCAGGACAAGAGGACAGTGACAACTGCTCCATACCAAGTTCACACCTTTGCTTTGAGCTACTCCAGGAGGCACAGAGGGATGCAGCTTACCTTGCGTTATCTTTGGCGTGAAGAACTGTACCACTGCAGTTCCTTTCCTGAACAAAAATTTGGAGATCTCAACTGTCCTGCAGTGTCGGCATTCTCCTGTTTGTCCCCTGGGAGGCACCTGGTTTTCTGTTGGCCATCCCTTCCCCCAGCTGACAGGAGCATCCTCTCCTTTCCAAAAATCAAGTCCTGAAAGTCTGAGCATCATCCCACTGTACAACAGCTCTTCAGATAAGCCCCCTAGCAGAAGAATTACCTCCTTTTCACCCAAACAACCCTCGGGTTCACTCTCCCAGCTTGTGGTTATCAATAAGAGAACAGCTGCTTGTGAATCCCTGGTGGTGACCCTGAGCCAGCCAATCTCTGCAGGAAAGTTAGCCCAGAGCCTTCAACTCATCTCTGAGCCTCGAGAACAGAGCTGCTGCAGTCTGTGTAAGTACAGGAGAAAACTGAGAGTAGGACCCGACTAGATTTTTCCATTTCAATCCAAATTGAATCAATTACTCATCCAACCATGCTTTCCTTGTTATAAACTTAAGGGATATTCTCACTTAAGTGCTTTCTGAGACGTAGTCTTATTTGAAGGGTGTGTTATAATTCAACTAGCAAGCTGGGGCAGCTCTCCCTGGCAAGCTGGAGGTACTGAAAGGATCTTGGCTTCAATAGATGAGGATAATTGAGAGATTGAATGAAGGAGAAAGAAGAGAGGGGAGAGAGCTGGTTTCATCCAGTTATGCATGCAGAATGTTAAGTAATCACATAACTTGGTAGTAATGATTCATCTTGGTGATGCCTTGTAAAAGTTCTGGGCTAGTTGAGTCTTGTACCCATGCTCTAGGCTGAAATGGGTACAAAAGCATCTCTGGCTCTGAGGGCTTGTTAAATATTGCGTAAGAGACTCAGTTCCCTTTTCTAGGGGAAGCAAACGTTAACTCTGAAGGGATTAGTGTGCTTGGGTGGAGGCTCTCGAAATGTCAGGATCAGCCCACTGGTGGTGGAAGGCATCTGTGAAATGAGGACACGTGCTTCTAGGCTGTGGAAAACACGGGGCTTTGCCAGCAGGCTGCTCTTGGAGAAGTGTTCTCTTGCCAAATGTAACCTTGGCAGAGAGCACATATGAGATGTGCACATGCCTTCCTTCTAGTGACATTAATTAGACAGCCATTTCCTTTGGGGCCAAAGGCATTTTGGATCGGTAGGCACTGGCCTATTGTCCAGGATTACTGTGTTTTATTCTTGGCTTTGGTTTTATGCAGATTTTCTTCATCCTCCCTCTTGGAAACCAGTTCCTCCGTCTGGAGTCTGTAAGAGGAAGAAGCGGTTTTCTTTGGCCATGACTTTGTGGGTCCATAGTGGGAAGCAAAAGGAGAAGGAAGAGTATTTTCCTCGGGGTGCTAATGTCAGCCCAGCAGAGGAGGGGATTCTGTGCTATGTGCACATTGTGTTACTGGTGACAAGCTTAAGTATTATGCTCTTAGTTTCGAATGTATAGAAAGCCAAACCCTGGACAGCCTGGGGCATACAAAGTTCTAGGCAATCAGAATCATGAACTCACTTCTGGAATGGGGATGTCATAAGAGTCCTATGACATATTTGAGTTTCCAAGTATCGAGTGACCTCTGTTCAGCCCCATGTGATGAGGAATTAATTTCTCAGCTTCCCTGCAGGTGGGCTACTGAGTTGTTTTTTTCGTAATGGTGTGTGTGCAGATGGAGGTGTGCCCACGTCCCAAAAGATGAACAGGTCCCAGCCAAAAAGCCAGGGACTGCATGAATGATGGAGCTGGGGGTGTGCTGCTTCTGCAACCATCAGTACAGGTCTGTATGCTGCTGGGTTACATCACAACATGGATTTGAACCAAAACAGGTGTGAGTGCTGGATAAATTGAAATTCAACTACCCAGGATGCCATATTGCCCTCTCTGTTGCTGGGTGAGTGTTAGATGGATATGCTGCCTGAACTGCCTTGCCAGGGGAGCACAGGAGCCCTGGCAGTGATGCAAGGGAGAAGAAGGAGGAAGTAGGAGAAAAAGGAGGATGCACAAAGCAGAAAATATGAGAGAAGGAAGTGGTGATCTTGGCTGAACTACCATGGTGTGATATTATATGGGCTTAGTGCAGTCAGATGACATCTGATTTGACCTAGAGACAGCATAGTACAGACTGTGCTGGGTCTGATCCAGAACAAAGCCTGCCAGGTGAGAGGTAATCCTTAGAATACATTTCTGCCAGCAGTGTCAACTTCTGCTGCACCAGAGCTCTGCTTCACATGGCTACGGCTTCTTTTGCTGGTACTAGGAGCCCCCCTTGAACCCTTGGATGCATATGGAGAAGGTACTGGCTTTATGTTTACCCAGCTCTATCCTGAAGAACGGCTCAGCTCTGACAGGCCAGTATGGCAGGAAATATCAATTCCTTGGCACGGACAAAAGTCAGGTCAAAACCTGTATTCCCACAGCTATTTTCCACCTGGTTCATAAATAGCAGGTCTTGATGGGTGCAAACCCATGTGAAACGCAAAAGCTATTCCTTTGGCAACAGGTGGTATAACATGTGATGTGTTTAGACTGGAGTAGCTGGAGCAATCCTAGTGTAACGCCGTGTGTCTTGGTTCACCTGTGCATTGCTTTCAGAAGAGAGAAGACCTCTTGCTGCCTCTAACCTGGCTGTATGGGGTTGTCACCACAATGGGATTGTCATGGGAACAGAGTGATATATATACAGGCAGCAGGGCCTTTGCAGGATTGCTTTTGGCAGGGCACTTATGCTGTCTGTGAGACCATGAGCAAATTACTTAGCTCTGTGTGTTCAGGTCTCTTCAGTAAAGCATTTAGGGCCTGGTGTTGCCTCTTTCAATGCATACATACAGTGCTAGCATAACTGGGTCTTGTTGCAGTTGTATTTCCCAAGGGACTGTATAAGGCAAAGTATTATCAGAGTGTCTTGTAAATTTGTGGGTTTAATGACTTTGAATCATCTGGTAGAGGGAACATTGTAGGGTCTCCAGGGATAATGCAATGCACGGGCTCATCAGGTGGGATTCAGTTTGCAGGCTAAGACTTGTGCATTTTGGTGCCATTTGAAATGTCCTACAGCATCTGAAAAATCCTCACATCACTGTCAGACCTGACACAGGAACTACAGCAAACTCGTAACACCAGCTTAGCTCCTCAAAGGGAGCATGCAGAAGATTTGAGCCATATGCCAACAACTTTGTTCAGGTTCCCATACCATCTCCATCACTGTGCTGCTCCAAAACTGAGCACCTCTCTTGATCTTCAGCCAGAAAACTGACAGGGAAGTCCAGATCCCATAGCTGGGGTGTGCAGAGTCTATATGCTTCATCTATTTCTCCATTTGGTCTTGGGATGTCTGATAGGAAGACCACGTAAGTCCTTCTCAAAGCCTCAGCTTCATCTTCACCTTTGTATTTATTTGCATCTTCTTTTGTCTCTGCTGCTTCTGCAAGTTTTTCACTGCTGATGTCACGCTCTTTTCTAAGGATGCAACTGTATTCAGACTACTCCTTCAAAGTGCTGATGCATCCATAATTAACAGATCACAAAGCGGTGGTGCTTCATGCCAGCATTTTCTGAACTTTTTGCCCACTTGTATGAAACTGAACTCCCATGTCTGAGTCAGGCAGGCAAGGGGGAATGAGAGCAGCAGTATTTCTCAGCGTTCGGTCTAATCAGAGACAATTCCTCAGAAATTGCTCCCTGGCCTGATGCCCTGAGCTGTGCCTCACAACACAAGTTCAACTACTGGACATGCCACTGTTTCTGCAGGGCTGGACCACTCAGTGGCCTGTCTTTGGCTGGCTGGTCTGCACCGATCCCGTTCCTGATCTGCCTGGCAAGAGGGTCATGATGATAATTTCTGACACTGTCCATAGCCACAGCTCCCAAAGTGCTGTCATCCCATGCGGCAGTGTGTGACTGCCCTGTTCAAGCTCATATTTTCCTCCAGTGAACATTTCCTTTTGCAAGAGAAAAGGGATAATACACCAATCCCCTTTGCCCAACACATGTAATTGATTTGTCTTTATCACCTGCATCCCCTGGCTGGAGACAGAAGTTGAACCCCCTTCATTATGTTTTTCCTCATGTGCCTTTACTCCACATGCTTTCAGGGTTTGGTTACATGTCACTAGGAGACAGATCTGGATGGGCTCTGCCTTTCCACTGAGGGGGCCTGGAGGGCTTCTCCAAGAGCTGCAGAAATCCTGATATGTTCTGCTTTTCAGAGCTCTTGCCTGGAGCTCCCCACTGCTTGCTGCGTACTTTCCAGTTGTCATGGGCATCAGGTAACAGTCCCAGGAAATAAATGTGTTTTCCATTCATGAAGAAATATAGAGCTGGTATACGCTGGAGTGGCATTAGACAGGACAGCTGAGAAGGTAACTTTTTGGAGACTATTTCAAGAAAGAATCGTTTAATTTCACGGTCAAAACCTAAAAAGGAGAAAGTGTTAAAAAACTTCCTTGAAGTGAAACTGAATCCCTCTTTAGATCCAAAAGACATTGCTTCCTATTGTCATTAGTTTGGTTAATTAAGTGATAGAATAGAAAGGGCAGTCTTTCCACTAGCTGCGTTATTGGCTTGCTTTCATCCAGGCATAGCCCAAGAGATGTCAGACCAAGTACATGGTCAGCAGGTCTTCCTTGGGACTGTGACTTTGAGGACGTTCTGTCATGGAGAGGGGGAATATTACTCTTGCGGTCTCACTGAGGTCCTTTCTGGCAATACTTCCCCTCTTGTAATCCCCCAAATCTGCCTTAGAGTTTTTCTCTGGAGGCGGCACCAACCTGCCACAGTTTTTTCTTACGTCACCCTCACAGTAAGGTTTTCCATGTAACCAGTAAATGTAATTTTGGCTTTCCTCAAACTGAGAGATAGATATTTTAAAGACCTTGTTAAGATAATGCAGAGATCTGGATCCCAGTTGTATTCCTCAATCTTTCACTCCATGTTCATGCAAAAATTCAAATATAAAGATGACAAAAACTTTCCTGAAAAAAGTTACAGTAGGAGAACTTTTTGCTCTAATATGGAACTGCCCTAGTCTTTTAATAATCTTCTTATACCTGTTTTATGTATCTGCCTTTTTTGTTTCACATTTGTTTTTATTTTCATTCCGTATCCACCTAATTATCATTTCCATACTTTTCATATCACTAGCACTGGAATTTCCCATGTCTTACCTGTATAGTGTTATTTTTTATTTACTCATTATACTGCATGATTAAGTTGTTAAGTAAAATGCTTTTAATCTATTTCCATAAAACCTAATGTCTCTGGGGCAGGCTCATTAATATCTTGTGGTTTCCCAGATGATTCCTTGAGGCCTAAAAGACACACCAACCCCATCCATTTATCAGTATATCACCCCTACTGGTTATATTTATAATATCTCAGGTTTAAAGATGTGGGGCAGACTGATTAAAGATCGTGTCTGGGGAGGATTTTGTTTGCATCTATGTCATTGATATGTTAAAACTTCTTTTGGGCACATAGTCTCATTGTAAATCTTTGATTTCATATAAACAAACAGTTTGCAAAGGACCGCAAGATGTCTGTAGCCTCGTCTCCTGACTTGCTGAAACCAGTCACTTTTTGGTTGGTGTGGCAGAGTGAGTGCCTATGTGTGAAAATGTATTTATTATCATACATTACCCTGGAGAGAGCACCTTGCCAGAATGGTTTTTATCCCCACAATGAAGGTGTTTGTTAGGGAATGAGAAACCCTGGTTCGCGTCCTTTTGGCCTGAGTAGGTAGAAGCATGACATCCATGGAACAGTTTGACTGTCCCTTGCAAGGTCATTCATCTTTTTCTGCTCATCACTTCTGTTTGGGTCTTTCCCAGCTGAAGACAAGCAATGTTGAAGTTGTTTGCCTTGTTGCATACACAGCTCTGGACACTGATCACAGCAGCTGCCACTGGTTCCTGAGCTCCCAGTCACTGGTGCAGCTAGATGCGAGGCTGCTGTGTGAGTATCTCCGTGCCACAGAGGGCCCACTCTTTTCTCTGGATCCTGGAGGTCAGCATGGCACCCCCACCCCATACCCAACTGCTTGCAGGACCTGAGCTGATGTCTTCACATTGCGTTGTGCCATGAGCTGTACAGCTTATGCTGAACTACCACAGGTGTCCCCATGCTGAGTGCTGTGGAGGTTTGCTTGGATCTCTCCCCATCTCTCCCCTGCCATTTGCTGTTTGCTGTTTCTGGGTGTTTATCTCATGTTTGCTGTAGTATTTGATTATCCCACAGTATTACAACTTGTCAAACAGTTGTTTTGCCTGGGGGCTCACCGTAACTTGGGCAATGCATGCATTTCCTCATGAATGTGTAAGAAAATGTAAGAACAAAGAACATATTTTCTTCAGCTCTTAAAAACAACCAGGCAAACACAACAGCTTTTTCTTTCTGAAGGTGGCTGTTAACTAGAAAATCTGCCCAAACCAATGCAGGCTTTGAGAAAACATACTCTTCTTAGTGCTATGTGACACACTCGTCTGGGATTACCTTCATTTTATGATGCTTATCGCACAATGAATAACGTTGGATTGGATAGTGATGGGAAAGATGAGCATCATTTGGAAAGCTGAGAGTATGTCTCTTGGTGCTGCAGGGCATGGCTTTCCAGGCTCTTCCTTATGCAATGTGTCATGCTTCACAATAAGGGGCTGGAAAAAGGAGACAGAAGCTGGCACTGATAAGTGCACAGCACCTGGGCTCATTAGAAATGACTTGTGCTTTGCACAAACAGGAAAAATCCTGCAAAGGAAAAGAACAACACTGATGGAGTGAGGTCACACGTCTCAGAGGCGGGATGCCAAATATTGCAATGAGGGTTCAGTCAGTTCCAGATCACTTCAATTTAAGAAAAGCTGGTAAACAAGGTTGTCTGCATCTTGAGACTTCAAAGACCTTTGGTATAAACAGAGCTGTTGCATCTGTGTAGTGGTTCAAAGAAATACCTGCATGCAAGTACTTCCCACCGTGGGGAGAGTTTGTAGCCACAGCCTAGCCTTTCATCTTGGGCCTATTGGTAACACATTTATTTTTCATTTTTCTGATTTGTCTGCATCTGTCCATTTCCAGGGCAGGTCTTGCTCAGCCATGACTACTACTTTTCATAAGATCTTGTTTCCTGCTGGTGAGACTTGGTTAGTAATTGACTGAATGGGAAGAGAAGGTGGGAAAGGGATAAAGTCATACGTTTAAGAACAAATGCTGTCAATGGCAAAAATGAATCCCTTTACCCATTACACATTTCTTGTTTCCAGGTATCTTGTAGTCTGTTTTAAGGAGGCTTCCCGTGCCAGAAGTGCCCCGACCGGAGCAGTGGTTAGCTGGATGAGGGAGTGTGTGAGTGAAGGACTGAATGAATCTTTGCCCTCCAAAATCCCTCAGATCAGCCTAGTATCTGCAGTCCATGGATACCTCATCTCCATGTTGACGACTGGCTCCTTTTTTTGACCACAAAGCTAAGCTTTTAAAGGAAGTTTATAAACTTCTGTCCTTTTCATTGCTTATTTCACAAGGTCCAGTGTGATGCAAAAGGCAACCACTTGTGCTTCCCAGGACTTGGGACCTTCATCATCAACCCCAAGCTTCAGCTGTGAGGAAGGGTTGGCTCTTTTTATAGAAAGCAGCAAATAAAACCCCCCATTTAGAAGAGACAGAGACTTTCAGGCACGCTAAATCAAGTTACCAGAGACCTGGGAGCAGGCCAGTCTTCCAAGGGACAACAGTGGACACAAATTACTTGAGTAGCACGTAGAAGCGATCCCTGAAACACTGAATTTCTATTCCATTTTGAGAGTCCTAGCCACTGCCATTAACAATAAGTAAAATGTGTGGATATTAATAATATCATATTAAAAGACTCCCTCTCCTCTTATACATTCATTGTCTATTGACACCAGCCCATGGCAGTATTAGAATTATCTTAACAGACCAGTTAAAACTGGTAAACTGGTCTGCCTTAGCTGCCAGACTGGAACTCTTTTAGCAAACAAACTGCTGCTGGCAAATGTTAATTAAGTCGCACGCTGGAGCAACTCACTGAAGAGGAGGTTGAAATATGAATGTCTAATAAGAACTGTGAATATCTAATAAGGACTTACTTTTTACATCATCCACCAGTGGATTAAATTGTCGCTGTTGTCTTGATTGCTTGAAGAGGACATTGATCATTCATGCTGTCAGAACAGAAAGCTTGTTGAACAAGCTAACATGCATGCAAATTTATCTTCATTCCAGGATGCCTGAAAAGCAGCTGGATTCCCTGGCAATTTTTTCAATTGAAAGGTAATTACTGGCCAGGGTACCAAAAATTCATCAGTATTAATGCCATGATTGCCATAAATGGTGTAGGATCAAAGGTAAAATAAAATGTCCCTTCCACTCCCTCAAATGCCTTAATCTCTTGAAAAATGAAGTTACATGATTTGATAATGTTCAGTAATTTGTATTTTCACTAGAGTGTTGTTGCACACGTGCAATAACATGTTAAATATCATCTTTTTTAGCCACAGAATAAAATATCTAAGTAGCAGTTTCATGTCATTACATTTGTATTATTTCCAGCCTTCAACTACTCTGCCCTGGTTCCCACATCCCTTGCGACAGGAGCTCTCCCCTTAAGGGTGTTTTCAGGCAGGGCAGGTCCAGCACTGGCTGGGGGTGGCAGGGAGCCCACGGCTGCACATGGGAGTAAGGACAAGGCTCAGTGCAGCCACCTTGGAGCCAGCAGTGGCACCATGCTGTTGGAGACCCCCTTTACCCTGGGGGAGTCCATTGCTACCGCAGCCCCCCATGAATCGCTGAGCTCCATTTTGGGGTGTGCTTCCCCCTTCCTGCATTGCTGCTGCTCCATTGGTAACGGCAGTATCACTTGCAAAGTGAATACATGGCTGTGTGTGGAGAAGTCCTCATGGGAAATTAATGTGTCAATTAACATCCTATTATGGGCACATTGCTCTTCCAGGCACATACCTACTACCCTGCTGACAAGCACTCAGGAGTGTGAGCTCCCTTATAGGCAGCAGGGATGGCTTTGCTCCTTTGAACCATCTGGGTGTTACCAGCCTGCCTGCCTGCCCTCCCTCCCCATCTCCTGTTCCAAGCAATGAGCCCAAATCAGAAATAGATAGGGAAGAGACAGTAAATCCCCTCCTCTCTGGCCTGGGGTTAGGTGGTGAAGCACTGCAGGGAGCACAGCTGAGGGGGTGCCTTGTGGGATGTTAGGAAGATCCTAATCAGGAGTGGCAATCAGATTTATACCAACCTCCCACCACCTGGTTGGTTTATTGATTTGTACGGTTGCAGCTGAAACAAATGACCATCAAAATCTTCTTCAGCTTGTAGCCAGCAAGCAAGTAGTGAGACTCTTCCTGCTCTCACCCTCTGGGACAGGCGTACTAATCCTGGCATGGTGTGGTTAGGGTTGCTGTTTTATGTTTCCTTGCCTGGGTAACTAGATTGGCAAGTTTTGCCAATCTCTGTTCTGGAGAACAAGGAATCAGCTCCGAAAATTGGTGGGTTTGATTCTTCTTCTATAGCTTTTTTTATGGGCTGTGGATGACTTCACTGTTGAAATGTCCTAACACGTTGTGGCTCCATCCTCTTGTGCTGTGGGTAAAGGGAGGTAAGTGAGGTAGATACCTTTTCTCTGTTGCTCCCACAAAAGTTGTGTCTGGGCTTTTGGGGCACTGTTAGACTTTCTCTCTTACTGGTGGTGGTAGAGCTGTTGGGGGTGTAGAGGGTCCTGCAGTCACAAGCAGCTCCATGTTAGCACAGCCCAAATGTTAGCCTAGTGAGGCTTAAGAGTCAGGACTGTCCTCTAACAGGAAGAAAAAGAGGCATGTTGTGGTTAAAAATGGCCATTATGGGGGTGGTGCCCTCTCCAGCCTGGCTCTGGAGCTGTGTTCTTGGTAATGTGGGGATGGTGGAAGACAGTACTGCTGTGGCTGCCACCAGTCTGGGTGACCCTCTGGACCCAGCTGAGCACCCAGGTTGTGCAAGGACCCTGTGTACAGGACTTAAACCTGACGCAGTGACATGCATGGACTGTATCATTCGTGACCTGCAGCATGCACATAACCATATTCTTCCTCATGTTTCTGCTTTGCTTTGAGCCTCACCTGCTCCCCCTTTCTTCTCAGCTATGAGCAATGGCAGCAGGCACAATGGGGGCCCCTCTGCTCCTCTCCATCCACCCCAGCCCCACTGAGCGGCTGCTGCAACTGCTGGGTGGCTGACCCTTACCCAAAAGATGCTCCTCCCTGGAGCTGGCTGCAGGACACAGTACCCATGCTCTGCTGGAGGCAGGAGCCTGGAGAAAAACAATCGAACAACAAAAACCAGTGGATGCAAACCCTGAGAAAGAGGAAGAACAGAGCAAACATCTATCACACTCCTGTTTCTGTACTATTCTACCAGCCTCAGCTACTTCAGTGTTGGGCCTTCCCAAGTGAGATGTGGTCTTACAGAGTCAGTGACCCCCGGTGAATCTCAAATAAATGTGGCCAGCTCCTCAAAGGGTGCCTGCAGACCAGGATATCTGCAAACAAAGCATTTAGTGAGACACATCAGTTGGATTTATATTGCTAGTGTGAGCTGTGCCTCCGAGATGAGCAGTTGCATCGCGAAGGCCTCTGCTTGGGTTCTTGTTTTTGACTGTCATTGCAGAAAGCACTTTCCTGGCTTCCCAGCTGCTGGGGGGGGTGAAGCCTTCATCATGCTGCTGCCACCCCTCAGAGCTGCAGTGACTTGGAGGAGTGTGGGCTGGCAGCTGCAGTGTGCTTGCCTGGTCCCAGGGCTGTTGGCTTTGCCCTCCACCCAGGCACACCCTGTCCTTCTGGCTCGTTCTCAAATGTTTAATCACAAGAACAGGGTGGTTATCCTGGCCCCAGCTGATCTATCATCACAGGATTTATCTTGAGCTCTGATCTCACTTCTTTCTTACAGCTGTCATTGTCATTCTTACCTGAGCATCTTCCATTTCATCCCCAGTTAGGTCTGTGTAAGGCTTTTCCCCAGCATCTCCTACACAAGCTGTGCACCACCAGCCTTCTCTGTATTTTCCTTTCTTTGTCGCTTTGCCACTTTTCTTACTTTTTCCAGAGCTTTCCAACCTGGTTTCTTCAGCTGTGATGTAAACCTGACTGATTAGCTTCATGTTTTGATGACATACCTTTATTTTCGGGCTCTTAAGATGAGAGAAAACAGCCTCAAATTGCTCCAGGGGAGGTTTAGATTGTATATTAGGAAAACTTTATTCACTGAAAGGGTGGTCAAGCATTGGAACAGGCTGCCCAGGGATGTAGTTGAGTCACCATCCCTGGAGCTATTTAAAAGATGTGTAGATGTGGTGCTTAGGGACAATGTTTAGTGGTGGACTTGGCAGTGCTAGGTTAATTGTTGGACTTGATGATCTTGAAGGTCTTTTCCAACCTAAACGATTCTATGAAACCCACAGGCATTTTCTGCCACAAGCCTGCATGACAAATTCACATATAATTTTTGTCTATGCTGTAGCCTAGATAGGAGTCTTTCTTCTGCCGAACATCTTTCTTTTCTTGTCACCTTCCTGCCAATGCTATTTTCAGGTTTTAATTTTTAACTTTTCTTGCCTCACAAATTTCTCTGACCTCCCTAGCCTCTGCCTGACCTCCCCATAGAGTGTGACTATTGTATTGCCACTGTCCTCTGCTTCTGGAAGCACGGACATGCTGTAGAAGGCAGGTGCTTCATGTACATCATGAAGTTAAAGTATAGGAACCAATTTAGAAAGGATCATGAGAGTGAACATCTAATCCATCTCTCAGCCCTGGAGCAGGATCCTATCAGCTTAAATAATTCCCTAATAAGCATTTGTCTAGCCTGTTTTTCCATGCCACCCAGGATGGAGGATCCACACCTTCCTAGGTGCTCAGCTTCGGTATTGTCACTGTTAAAAACTTCCCCAATGCCTAATGTAAATGCCAGTGATAGTTTTTCCTATCCAGGAAATATCCTTTTCCTACCCTTGTTTTTGCAGGCATATGTGATACGACTGGGTGTCCCCTGAGCACTTTTACTGTTTCCGCCTTCTCTCTTAAGTCCTATTTTCCACGTGTCTTATTGCTGCAGATTGTGGCTCCTCCTTGCTGCGCTTGGTTTCATCTCTAAAAATGCACATGAAAAGGCTGCAGCTTCACGCCCTACCTCCATGAGAGGTGGGAAACAGGTGAGTTCAATATAACTCAGTGGGGCTAGTGCAGTCATGTAATTCAGGGAAAATCCCCCAGGCACTTCAGTAATCATCTTAAATGAAAGGGCATGAAATTAAAATCACCAGAGACAGCCACATCCACCCATCTCCCTATCTGTATCTGCAGTCTCACAGGTAGTGAAATGGCAGGATGACACTGATATGAGTACCCCAGCCTGCCTGAGGACAGAGTTTTATTCAGTCTGATGTTTAAGATCAATGAGGAATGAATTTCAATCCTGGACTGGCTGCAGTCAGAAGTTTGACTTCATTACAATGTTTCTACTGTACCATGAGACCATTTCTGAGTTGAAAAAGAAATCTGAAGTGGTGATATCATTCTCCCTTGTCTTCTTGTAATACCAGCTTTAAGGACTTTGGGGGACCTAGGCTTTTATCCAGTGGCACTGTACTAATTTCCATTCTCACAATGCTGTGGACTTAGCTAAGCAGAGGTCCCACTGGACTACTCAATGTATTTGGAAATGTCACAAGACCATTTTCCCTCTGAAGAAGTTAGTCCCAGATGGGAAAAATAGATAGTAAGATGGGAGAGAGAAACAGAAAAACAAAGTAAATGAATGGAAACATCAGCAAGATCTGTGATTTTTCTCTATGGATTTGCAGGAAGTTTTTGGTAGAGCCAGGAACAGGACTTAGCTCATTTGTGTGTCGCTAGGCACATTTGTGTGTCGGGGAATGGTTTTAGTAAGGCAGCACATTGTAATGAAACCTGCACACAGGACAGGGAACCCTTAGGCTGTTGGCCACTGCTGCTTGGCATTAGCTCGTCATGAGATCTCAGGGCATGGAAAACCTGCTATAACACGACCAGGCTGTCTCATAGCCACATAGATGTTTTCTGCCTACTGGCTGGTTTGATTTAAAGTCCAGAGGGACAATAGAAGACTTCCTTATCAACTTCCAAGTGTTATATATCAAAACCCGGACCCTGGGAGGACCTGCTTTGCAGCTCTGACATACTCAGCCCCAGGAACCCTTGACTGAGCCTGCTCCAAGGTGTGCATTGGCAGTCATATTGCAAACAGAAATTGCACGCCAGCTTGGAGAGGAAGCTTACTGCTTTGCCACTGTCTGCTTTGCTGCTGTACTTGGGGCATGAGAGCTCATGACTGTCTAATGGGAAGGGAGATGGGAAAACAGCCTGTGAAAACTCAGCCATAAGGAAAATTCCTGGCTGGCCCTTAGAAACATAGAATCGTTCAGGTTGGAAAGGGCACTTTGCTTCTTTGGGCCTAACGGTGAAAGCACAACAGGTTGTTCAAATGGTTTCTTCATCATCCATACTTACGGCAGAGGCTGAATGTTGTTCAAAGTCTGCACTGGAGACATACCTGACAATCTCAGGCAAGCCCGTCTTTCCCCACAGGCTGCATTCTCCAGACTGGGGAAAGACAAACAGCATTACTTATGCGGAGGAAAAGGCAGAACTTGTGCTTTAAGAAAAAACAAACGCTGGTGCTATTCCTCTGCAGTATCTATAATTCTCCAGAGAACTTCCCTGACCGCCACTTCCCCAAAACACCCTGTTTCCCTCCGGTTTATAAAGCCCTTGTGGCACACAGTGCTGTGTTCAGCAAGACTTGGCAGCTCCCTGTGCTTACATCCCATCAGCATGAAAGTGTCCCTTGGCCTCAGCTTCTTCCTGGCTTTCCTGGACCCAGGTGAGTTTTTCTGCTGGGATCTGCAGGTCTGTGAGACATTGAAGTGGTCTGGGAACAGGTGGTCTGCATGTGGGGCCATTCCAGCCATCTGAGCTATAGGAACCCCTCATCTCGGGGGGGATCTGCAGTGCAGAGAGGATACCGGTCATCTTGGGTGATCTTTGGTGCTGTTAGCCAGTGTGCAGATGAAGGCATTTCCAACATGAACTAGCTGTCTAAGCTCCTGTGGTGGTCGCTGGTGATCTAGCTGGGACAGTCATGAGAGTCACTCAGGTTACTCTGAGGCAGACAGACCTTTGGTCATCTGAATCAATCTCCAGCCACCATTTAACCACAAACTTAGGGGCTCATTTATATTGCTCATGCCCAGGGTTGTGTGACATTTCAGACATTATATATCATCTTGGCTGTCCTTCATCTCTGCTCCAGAAGACCACTGATGTCTTGGAGGTCTTCTGTCATGTCTGCCATCCCATGTAGATGTCACAGACACTGCAAGGTGCTGTAGATGGCACCTGGGTTTAGGGGACTAACACATGCCTTGGACCTCTTAATCTACATGTTGGAATCTTGGGTCTCAATGAGTGTGTCAGGGAAGACATGCTGTTTGTTTTCTGTTGATAAACATTTTATTCCTTTTTAAGTGTTTCCTGCTGACTACCTGATATTCTGGTCTGCATAAGATGTTCCAGCAGGCAGTTTGTAAAGAGATTTCCCCTAATGCCTACAAAGAGATATGCTGTTCCCTGGTTTGTGCATAGCACAGTCAATACTCACTGGCAGCTTCTTGATCCCCAGCCCCTGCTCACTGCAAAGAGGGGATTGGGGGCCTGGGAAGCCAGTGACACCCGAATGCCTGCCAGGATGGAGGGGTTTGTGGGGATGCTTTCCTTAGCAGCGCCAGTATCACCAAGCAAACATCATTGTACAGGAGACAAGGGAAGCTGGCTGGGTATTGCTGGCTGGGTATTGGTGGTTTAAATGTAAAATGCTATCCCCAACTGGCTTCCCCTCACTTGCCTAAGTTCAAGTTTATACTCTAATAAATAGTAATAGAAATAATTGAAAAAAGCAATGACACAAATTGAGCAATATAACGAGAAATAAGGGAAGAGAACTGTGAAAAGTGCTGATATGCTGAAGCAAAGTATTGATGAAAGGGGAAGTGAGATGCCTCATGACTGCAACCCAGGAATGTGTCCTCTTTCTTTCCCCAGGGACCTCCCTGCAGTGTGAGGTTTGTCACAGCATAGGAAAAAGCTGCTCTGGCCCCATGAAAACTTGTAGTGGTGCTGAAGATACTTGTGGCATCATCCTGCATGAAGTCATGATAGGTAGGTGAGACACCCACTGTGGCTGTGGGCCAGCACAGCTCTCAGAGCAGGGGTGGGCAATGGGTCTCTCCCCTCACCTCTGTCACTGCCCTCATGGTGAGTCCTTGGATAAGCTGTTCATTTTCCTTTTCACTAGCAGAGGACCCAGAGATCAGGATGGTCTGGAATGGGAAAAGCTCTCTATTTCTCTGTCTCAAGCAGTGGTTTCCTGCTGGGAGGGCTTGGTTCTTAGCTGTGGAGGGGAAGGTCTAGGCAGCTTACTGGGAGGAGACACTGCATTTTAACTCAGGCGGAGTAGCTGGGTTGAGAGGCTGCTGGTGTCTAGCACTGAGGGTGCACTGGCTATGGGTGGAGGGAGAAACTGGCCTGCATCTGACTCCTTTCCTCAAGCAGGGGAGGGGACACCAGGCAGCCAGGTTGCACCACCAGGACTGAGCTACCACGATGTCCCCATATTTGATAAGCCAAAGGTGGGTGCTGAGCCCTGACACAACTGTACCCTTGGTTGTCTTAGTGGCATGTCTTTGGTCATCACCCAGCTTCAGTGATGTGACCAGTGATGGTTTTTAGACTGGAGGTTGGCTTGTATCCTACCAGCTTTGGTGCTGGCAGCTCCAGTGGTTACTTCTTTCTGCTTGTGCAAAGCCACACTTCATCCTCGAAGTGCTAGAGGGGCCTCAGTAGACTCCAGGTAACTGTTCTGCTCCCCATTACACCTTTTGGGTTTGGCTGATGGGGAAGACTAGGCTTGCCTGCATCAGGATGCTTGTGGCTGTGGTAGACAGTGTACTCTGTAGACTGTGCATGAAGCAGTGTGGGCTATGGGTCAGAGGCATGTGGGTGACCCCATAAGATCTGCAGCTGGGGCATTCTGGCGAAGGTGAACATCTGCAAAAAGGCTAGCTGGCTGTGAAGAGTTGTGTACTCTCCTGACTTTAAGCACAACATGGAGAAGGAGAAATTCCTGATGAGTGTCTCAGAGGTGATGGCACCCTCATTCCTCTAAAGGGATCACCAGGATCATTGGTGCTGATTTTGAGGGGAGCTCCACCGTCTCCAGACCCCTCTCAGGTCCCAGGACAGCTGAATATCAGTTGCTTCTGTAGGAACTAATGGGAGGGGAAGGGAGTTACCTTGTCGTTAATGGCTTGGCACTGCCCTCTGTTTCAATACAGGGGGGATGGCAATCCCTTCATCCATCAAGTCCTGCCTCCCATCCAGCATCTGCCAGCTTGGCCCTATCACCATGAACTACGGGAAGGTAAAAGCAAGGAGCCACTTGGCTTGCTGCACAGGAAATAACTGTCAAACCACCTCTGTCACGTGTAAGCTCTCTCTTTCCTTATACCCTGTCCCTTCTCTGTCTGCCCCATCCCATGGTGAGGTCTTCCAGGCTAAGCCATCACCTGGCTCGTTCCTCTTGTTCCCACACTAAAACCAGTTATGGCCCACCTCTTCCCTTCCAGTGCCACCAGAGGACAACGTGCCCAATGGATACCAGTGTCCTGCCTGCTACAGTGTGGACTCCTTTCAGTGCAGTAATGAAATCGTAAACTGCACAGGATCTGAAACCCAGTGCGTTGACATTTCTGGGTTAATGAATTCTGGTAATTGCCTTTTACTTGGGACAATCTTTCATCTTTTTGGTTAAATGTGTGAAACCAGTCTAAGATGAAGCATCACAGAGAAAAGAAAATGGGCAAAAAGTGTGAAGGAAAGAGAGGAAGAGACATGGAACTGGAAGGGAATGTTCTTAAAGGTGATCAAAGGGCTGGGGTGCTTTCTTCTTCCTCCTTCCCCATCATGCACAGACAACTGTTGGGATTCCTCATAGCATGACATAAATGAGGTCAAGAGCAGAACTGGACTGAAGCCATCTGATACATGGGCATGTAAGAAATCTGACTGAGACCCTGAACCTGTTGGGCCTAGCAAGGATGCGTGAGGATGAATCTGGATCTAAGCCAGTTGCCTAATTAGTGGAGGTTCTGGCGAAACTAGTACAGAGCCATTGGCTTTCTCATGAGGTGACACTGGTCACTGGGGACAAGACACTGTTTGTTGTAGTGGTGCCTCTGCTCCTAGAGAGCCAGGGACAGGTCCCTCCCCATGAACAGTGCAGCTGAGCCTTTGGGGTAATCAAAGATCTTGCCTGCCAGGGAACTCCAGCCTTTGAATGGCTGTGGTCACCAGCAGCACATAACACTCATTCAGAAATCTTTTCCTATCTCAGCAGCTGTAATTAGAGAGAGGAAAGCAGACCACAAGCTCCCTGGTCACTCCCCTTTCCTCCCCTGCTGCAGGTAAAAGACTTCCATGTTTCATGGCAGTCCCTCCCGTGCTCCAGCAAGCAGGAAGAATAACATGGAAATAAAGGGCAGCAGCACCTGCTGTAGAAACAGACAAGAAAAATTATCTTGTGTATGGTTATGATTAAGTTGCTCTGAGTTGATAATATTGCTAGGTGATGATACGATGCCTGAAGGTCTTTGCTATACACTTTATAGATGTGTTGGCCAAATCCTGGATTAGAAGGTGCTTCACAGAGACAACATGAAGGAAAACAAGAATTTTCTTAGTCACAGCAATGGAAATAGAGTGGTGCAATTAATTCAGCGTACCACTGAAATAAAAAATGCTCCTAACTTGTCTTAACTGATCTGTCACTGTAAATAGAGTACACCTGTGCAGTATGATTAGCTGTGCAGAGGAATCAGCAGTGCAGTGGAGCAAAGGAGGGCGAGGAACTAATGAAGCACCCTTATACATAATTTGTATTGAAGATAAAAATGTCCAGCAGAATATTCCACACCTCCACAGCCTGTGCAGCAAAGAAAGATGAGCAGTGTAAGCAAAAGCAAGCAATGGGAGCAAGAATACGTGAATGGGGAGTTAGGCACATAGCACCTTCTCAGGTAGATGCTCCACTGTTGGTAAAGGACAAGTTCAGGTTTCAGGCTTTCTCTCAGTGGGCATGTGAGCAGGGTTTATCTGTTGGTTTGGCTAAATCCTGTAAGACCTTAGAGAATGGACTTATCTGTATAAATGGCTCAGCCTGTAATGTCCTAACTTCTCACCCTTGTGCCAAGTCTGGCTGAGAGATAGTAATCCAGTTCAAATGTCATGAGAGGGTCAGAGAGAGAAGGAGGCAATGAACACCTGGAGTGCTGTCACACAGCCTTGGAATCTTTAGGGAGCTAGGCAAGGCTTGAACGCAAAAGTCTTTAAATGTGAGAAAGAAAACAATTGAAAAGCTTTAAAATTTTTAAATTTTAAATCTTTAGACTAAAAAAAATCATCTTTATTTATCAGAAAGAAAGAAAAGACAAAGTCTAAACCCTTTGTATTTCAAGTCAACCAAGGTGACCTTGCGGCTTCTTCAAATTCGTTCAGGGGATGCGAACAGACAGGAATGGGTTGGTGGTTTTGAAGCCAACTGGATGTAAGGAATGGGCAGTTCTTGGGGTGGAAATGGGGACCTCATTGGCAAGGGAGGGAATAACTATGAAGACTGGTTCCCCTGACACATGGCATGTACTTCTTCTCCTTCGTAGGTGGATTGTCTCTGAAAGCTGCCATGAAGGGCTGCACCACCATTTCTGAATGTAGTATGGTAGGAGATGGAAAAAACAAACTGGGGATGATGGACGTAAAGTTAAGGTCATTCCAGTGCAAACCAGCTTCTGCTTTGGCCATAGTGAGTTCTGGCTTTGCCCCTCCGGACACCCTCTTCCTTCCTGTCCTGTCAGGATTCGTCTTGGAGAAGGTACTTTTCTGATTCTCACTAAGTGCTGGGTTAAGCAAAGCCCATGACAAACTCCAGCACTTTTGGTTTGCACCAAGCCCTTTTTGCTGTGGCTTCTCTGCCATAGGGAATTTGTCTTCAGATTAGCTCTTCTTCTTTTATAATGTTACAGAATAAAGACAGTACTTACACTTCTTTTGTTTCCTCATTGAATTAAAGACTCATATGTTCAATAGTGGTTGGTTTCATGTTACATTCTCTGAGTGTTTTGTCCACACTGGGACTAGGGGAGGTTGCATGAGGAGCCCGTACACTGCACAGGCGATGGGACCTCTCAAGATGGCCTCGCAGTCTACGTTCACTATTTCAGGATAAGTGGCAAGTTTCAAAGCCATTTTTCCGGCTCTGAAAAGGACTGGAGGAGAGCTGATAACAGGTTCATGCTGATTAGAAATGTAGCTTGCCCCTTTTTGCTTCCTTTGTATCCTGTTTCTCCACGGTAGGAAGAACCCCTCCGTTCAGGGCAGTCCTGAAGTAGTGTCCATTTCAGAGAAGAGTCAGTGAAACTTTGCCACAGGCAAACTGCTCCTGGCAAGAGCCTTTTTCCTCATGGTTGTTCTTCTTGGCTTACCAGACACCCTCCCATATTATCTTGGGTTTCATGATTATCTGGAATAAATGTTTACCTTCAGAAGGTTTAATTTCATAAAGTAGGCAGTTTTCTATGGTGAAGGGCTGCTGGGAGTCCAAGTAATGGGAAGCTTTAGCCCAATGTCTATTTCCCTTCTGTTGGCCAAACTACCCCTGTAGTCTCCCCTGTTCTACACTTACCACCACCTGGCTATTCTGCCCCAGCCTCTGCCTGCCCTAATGGGTCTCCTCAGGTTGGACCTACACAAAGGTGCTGAAGAAAAACAGCACATCAGGCAGCACTGCCGTACCTGGGAGGTAGTATGGGCTGTGGGCAAAAGGATAAAGCAGTGGGAGCTCTGGAGGATGCTGGAGTGTAGAGTGTAGCAGGGATGTTAGCAAACTTCAGTGCCTCATTATGCATCTGTTCCCAGATGAGCGGCCCATTTTTGAAGCAGAATTATTATTTGAACAGGATTATTAAGCGATGTGCATGACTCTATCCTTAATAGCCCTGGCTCACAATGCAAGTGTGCAGTGTTTTGGACACGGAGTTATAGTGTTGAGGCAATGCAATTTTATCTCCTAGTTCAATGCTGTGGCAGAAAGCCCTATGGAAAGCCTTGGCTGTTGAAACCAGACCATAATGTGCGGCAGTAGTGAGATGACTATGCCTACGCCTACATATGCATGCGTGAAAATATATGTGATCACCTTTTAACTTGCAGCATGGGGACTGAATGATCTTGTAATTTCTGTCTCCCCCAGAATTTCTCTTCTTCCCAAACAGGCTGAAACTCTTTTCTTCCCAGTATTCCCACCAAATTATTTGGGAGAGAATTTCACATTATCTATTATAATAAAGGGGTGTGGGTCTGAGAGTGAAAATTAATTTTTGGGGCGGGGAGTGAACTGTTAAAACAGATTTAATGCAGGGAAAAGAGTCTGGTTAGGCTCAGTTAATTATTTGCAGAGGCTGTGCAATTACAATGTGGAAGAGAGGCAATACATCTCCCCCTTTATCGTGTAGCAACAGACTGATACTGCAGCGACCCAATCCTTCAGCATTTTTCCAGATCTGATAACACCCTGGAATTAAAAAAATTCTCTATCTATGCAAGTGCATTATCCCTGAACACACCTCCTGCATGTTCATGCAGAACATTACATTGCTGTCTGTGGCACCCCATGGCAGATCTCGATCTGCTTCGATGGCTCAACGCTTCACTTTCTCTTCCACTTTGACCTGTGATGTTATCGGGACAGAAAAGCTAAATGGGTTTGTTCAGCCTGGGCAAGACTTGGGTGAGACACATCCAGAAAGCCATGGTGCTGGGGTGGTGTTTGGGGAGGACAGAGAGGACAAGAACACACAGCAGTTTTTCTGACAGGGGTTTGTGGTGCAGAGAGGAGACACAGCTCAATTTTGACCTCTAACTCAATGTTGTGGCAAACAAAGCTGTTGTAGTCTGTAGCTGTATAATGGGGTAGTGATGAGTGGAAACAACCCTACATCTTTATGACTAATGATACACTAATGCTGGTTCTGTTCCAGCATCCACATTTTTAAAGGCTGTTAAAAATGGAAAGTGTGAAATAAAATGCATTGCAGTGAGAGACTTTAGGAGCATAAACCTGTGATCTTACTGGAAAGAAGATAGAGAAGTGGCTTGTTTACAGGCTATAAACACGCTTATATGGAAATGATAAGATCTTAAAGGGCTCTTTTATACACGAAAGCACAGCAGAAACCTGACACATTCAAAGGAGGAAAAGTCACACCGTCACTGTGCACAGACTGCAGCCATTAGAGAGAGCAAAGGAGTCATCAGCTTTTGATGTATGCAAAT
>JAVJGI010000057.1:9246118-9258176 GCA_035590275.1 Ibycter americanus | reverse complement strand
AGAGGGTCTGGGAGCCACCATGTATGGACCTGTGCTTCTGTCTCTCATAGTGATGCTACACAGGTGGTACCAAAGCAGGTCTGGGTACAGGGACCTCTTGTTTCCCAGCCTTTCCTCAGACTGTGCCCCTTGGCTCCCCTTTTTTTGTTTCCAGACTCTTTTTTTTCACCACTGCCCATTTGGGGTCGTTGAAATGGGAGCGGAGACAAAAGCTGCCCTGTGGTGAAGGTCCTTGCCTGTCTGAGGCCAGGCCAGGGCAGAGCTCAGAGCAGAGACCCATCCTGCAGTAGACAGGCAGCCAAGACCTATGCATTGAGCTGTGGCACGTGCAATGGATAATACCAGTGCTGTGGGATCTCTGCAGCGTGGCTGTCAGCTTGTAGCTGGGGCTGAAGGCACCATCTGTGATCTACTAGCCCTCTACACCCCAGGACCTGTTGCTGGCAGCAGGACACCAGTCCTGATCTGCAGATCTCCAGATTTTAAGTTGTGCAGGTCCTAAATGGTAGGGAGCTGAGGTACGCTGCTGTAGCTCCTGAAGGAACAGGGTATATATAAACTTGCTGGATCAGTCACATTTGGTCTCCCTTCTTGGTATCAAGCTACCCCACAGCTGCGCTGGCAGGTTGGTTGGACAGCAGAGGTGGAAGGAGTATACAAAACTTTTTCAAAGGGCCTTCATTTGCTCTCCAACGGTGATCTGAAAAAGATGTTTCATTAAAATACAGAATCACAGAATCACAGCATGGTCAGGGTTGGAGGGGACCTCTGCAGATCATCTAGACCAACCTGCTGCTAAAGCAGGTTCACCTACAACAGGTTGTACAGAGTCACGTCCAGGCAGGTTTATTAATGTGTATTAATATGTTTTATTGAAGGGGAGGAGAATGTGAGTAGGAATTGAACTGGAGCAGGGTAGTGGGGCAGATAACTATAATACAAGAAAGTGGCCCATGGCACATTTTAGTCAATCATTTATGGAAACCATGAAATGGTACTGTACGAATGCTGGAGAGGGACTACAACAGCTAATTTTTTGGCATTTTCTGCACACAGCCATTGACTGATGCTCCAGTGACTCATTCATGTGGCATTTTTCCAGATCTGATAATATGCTGGACACTGAGCAACTCTCCTATCTATGCAGATTTTTTTTTCTTCTCAAACATATTTCATGCACATTTGTGCATAACATAACATTGCTGTATGTGTAACTGCCTATTCTAGATCTCTATCCGCTGTTTCTATCCCTTGCTTACGTTTGCCTCGGCTTATGATCCTATCAGGTGCTGAAAGCTAAGCAGGACCGATCCGGCAGGACAGGTCAGCACTTGCAAGGGAAACCTCTGATTAAAGCTGAGTGCTACAGCAAGTGGTGACAGCGTATGGGGAGGGATGCACTCCTTTCAGACAGGCAGCTGGTTAGGTGGGACACTGGGTGTGGAAGCAACATTTTTGTTATGTATTTGTGATCATCCAAGTCAATCACCAGCTGACACTGTAGGACTCTTCCACGGGATTTAGAGTTTCTTCCAGGTTGTGGGTTGTCAGCAGGCAGGGAGAAGTTCACAGGCATCAGGGCTGCTTTCACCAAAAGATGTATTTTAATTCCAAGAAATAGATGGGTATGGAGTTAGCTGATACAGACATGTAGACAGAATACTTTAGACTTTGACCCTGGGTTGCAGATTAGGGTCAGTCTGTTGAGAACTTAAAAGGTGATTATGATCTATTAACCTCGGTTTCTCTGTGTTGGTTAATCTTGTTATCCTGTTGGCAAGTGTGAATCAACAAATACAAATTATGAACATATTTTTTTCATCAGTGCTGACAACCTCTAAAAAAACATGTTTTTGTCACTGCTGGCCCATATCTTGCTCTGTGCAGATGCTCATCAGGGCAGGATGTCTTCCACCAGGTTGTTGCCTATGGGTACAAGGCATTTGTGATGAATTATTTGGCGGTGCTTCCAGGCAAGTCAGGGTCCAAAAAAGATGGGGTAATTGTACAAAATAACAACTAACTAAAAGTAGAAATAACAACTAACCAGAACTTATCCAAAGCTCTTCAACAAACGTGCTTTGAGAGTCCAGCTGCAGTCTAAGAAGACCGTTAAGCTTGGTATCTCTATTGCCCCATACTACCCTGTGGCTACATACAACAAACATGCTGTATCCCACAAAATTGTTGGTCATAAGATTTCCCCTTTGCTTCTTCTAAGATGGTTGCTGGTGTAGCCTTAAAAGCGGTCTTGTGAGTTCAGAGAATTTTGTTCACATTCTAAATTTTCAGGTACTACCAGCATAAAGGAGTGGGTGGTTGTATGGGACATGGCAAACCCCATGGCACTTGCAAGGGAGTGAGACACTGTTCTGAAACACCTTTTCCCCAGACCACAGCTCCCACATGGACCAGGGACCAGACTGACCAGGAGGGAGGAAGGTGCGAGACCTCACCCTGAGCACAGAGAAGGGAGCTTGGCAGGGTTCCTGCAATGCTCCCATGGCTCTGGCACTGCTTTTTCTCCCCCACGTCCTTGCTGGTGGTGTTGTGTGACTGTGGTGTGGTGGTGCCATGTCCAAAGCTGCCATCTCATGGGGCTGTGCAGAGGAGACAAGTGCAGGAGGGGAGATGGTGCCCGCAGAGGGGAGGAGGCAGGCAAGCCATGAGCAGGCTCTCTGCTCCGTTAGCTCACTTTCTCCCATGAAGCACTATACAAACAGCAGAGGCAATAAAATATGAGATGAACAAGACAAAGTCAGATATTTACTGCCCTAAAGCAGGGCATGATTGTTCCCCATGGCAAGTTTTCAAGTGCCTTTTGCTTCTAGTATGCTTTTAAATGACGCATATGTTGTGGCTTCCTCCACCACCTGGGGGGAAGGAGAAGGGACGCTTTACCACAGTGCAATAGATCTCCCTCTTCTAAAGCTTTTACTGTGGCTAAAATGCCATTGAATTGCTGCACAGCTGTAGGCATTATAGTAAGTACTCTGATGAGCTGAGGAAGCTGTTTCTCCGGTTTGATCTGTTGTGTGTGTGAAGGATGCTCCTGCTTGCTTTTCTGACCTCACCACAGGCCTCACCAGTGGTGGAGTGGAAGCTGAGATATGTATGTCCTTGACTGTCCTGGACCTGGGAGAGGTCACTATTTGCATTGCACAGAGGAGAAAGCAATGAGGGGGTGGATGATTTAGGATGACCCAGGAGCTGATGGTACTTCCAGCACCAGGCAGGGGCAGGTGTTTTAGCAAAGATCACAGATCATGCCTTGAGCAGTTGCAAATGTCTCCTTTTCCCACTCCAAGCTACTTCTGAACAAGTTGTCTTGGTCACCCCCTGGGGGTGGGGAACTGGGCAGGGAGGAGGAGTGGATGCTCAGGACTCACACTGGTGAGCAGGAGAGCTGGGAATATATGTAGAGTATGCTCATGTCACCTCAGGACAACTGAACAATTCAAGAACATGCTAGTAAAGGCTGCTAGTTCCTGTGACTTAAGTGGTGGACATGCTATTGTACTGGCTGTCACAGTCAGCCAGGCAGCAGGCACTGAGCCGGGTTGGAGCCGTGGAGGAGATCCTAAGTGTGATGGGAGAAGACTGTGTGATCAGAACAAATGTATTTCCCCAGAATTACTTTACAATCTCCAACAGTTTACAGCTCAGGAACCACTTGCGATAGAGGAGTGTCCATACTTAATAGCTGTTGGGGGATTTTTACCTTCACAAATTTGTCTATTTAGATCCCTTTTTAGCACCCACAGCACCCTGTGCCAAGGACTTCTAGAGATGCACTACATACCCAAGTGCATGAAAAGCAGTTTGAGGTTATTGTGAGGGTGAGCAGTCAGAGCCATGCGAGCAAAGCAACGTATTTCCCAGTCTGGCTGCTCATGCGGTGAGAGCTCCAGCCAGGCACTTGCTGTGCCTAATGCTGCAGTTTGACACATGCATGAAGGTGCAAAACCCCGTATCTGTAGCTTCACAGACCTGCTGTGATTTGTGTATATGTTGCTCTTGTGGCAGAGCCTGGAGGCTGTGTTGTGATCAGAGGCCCGTTGCGTCAGGTCCTGTGCAAATACACCTTGAGGCAGTTCCAGTGACCTCTAACTGGTTCACAGCAGGAGTGAGGGATGGACCCTCTGCCATTCTCATGAGATTATAAATTGATATTTTGACCCCAGGGAGGTCCTATGAAGTCAAAATTGAGAAGGTGGTATGCAACAGTTACTTCTTCACTGGGAAATGGCTGATAAGGATGTGTGAGTGTGCCTATGTAGAAACAAATACAGGGTCAATAAAGATCAGTGACCATATTTAGTATTTGCCATGGGTTAGGAACATCTGCACTGCTGGTAGTGATTGATACATGGTGCCCTGTGCTTATGCAAATAGACTGCATGTTGATGCTCTGTTTAATGTGGGCCAATTTGTGAAGCTGCCACTTCTATCATGCAGGACTTGTGCTGGGAAACTACACGAGCAAGAAAACCTGACTCTTGCTCAAGTGACTCTAACGATGGACTTTCAGCTTCTGTAGGTTTCTCTGGGTCTATTGCTTTTCACGTATGAACTGATAGGATGGGAATGACTGGAGAGCCATCCAGATCCACCATTCCTGGCCCCTCTTTTCTGTCTCCCCAAACAGCACAAGATGCCAAAGGGGCTAGAGGGTCATGAGTGTGATGGGGTCTGGCCAATGCTGGAGCAAACCTTCACTCACACTGAAATGCCTGTGGGGCAGCTTGGGGCCCCGGGACAGGCTGGGCAGTGTCCAAGGGGATTTGCACGCATGTCTGTAAGGAATCTGTGGCATCTCCTCCCTGCCGTGATAGCGGGAGCTTATCAGGGGTTTCCTTCAGATGCCTTCACGTCCACGCCAACAGCGGCAGCCCTCTGGGCTGGAGTGGGTTGGCTTTCAGAAAGCTGACCCAGCTGCCTACACCCTAGCCTTTCCATCCCCTGGGGAGAGAGCAAGGACAAATTGCACGTGGCAGGCATTGCTCACCACTGGTGTGAGTCATGCCAGCTGCTGGATGGTCTTTGGACACCCTGTGGCAGGTGTGATACAGGAGAACACGACTGTGTGACTGAGGTTCAGGTAATTCACTGATTGTGCATATGAACAATAATTAATGTCACCAGTTGGTTCCTCACCCCACAAAATATCTGTATCACAGCTAGCAGTGAAGGTGATCCACCTATGGGTTTAACATAATCTCTTGAAGGGTTTATAGATGTACCATATGTGAGTGGCATGTATGGATGCAGCCCACCCTTAAACATCTGGTGGCTGTGAAGGAGGACTCTGTTGGCTGTTGGCTCAGCCTTGCTCCAGCAGCACAGGGGAACAGACGTGGCTGTGTTCCTGTCATCAGTCCCTGCTTTGGTTTTACTCTTTGGGACTGTTAACACAGGCTCATGCCTTTTTGGTGCTCCTTAGGGGGATGCTGGGCTGGTGGGTCCTGTAGACTGTCCTGGACTGGAGCACCTATGGGAGGGATGAGGCAGAGCGGAGACAGCACAAGATGAAGTATGAGGGGTTTTGTCAGTGGTACCATTTGTAAGAGCAAACTCATGTCCTGAGAGAAGGACACAGCCATGCCATGCTGTCTCTGGGGTACAGCCAGAGGCAGGGAAATGTTCTGATCAGCATGCTGGCTCCAACAGGCTCTGCAGCTTTAGGGCCTCATCCAGCTCACCCGGTGTCTTCCCCCCAGCCTGCAGCTTTTCCCCTTTAATCTCTTTCAGAGTGCAGGTGTTTACAATCCTCCAGGAGAAAGCCTGGCTCCTCTTATCTCTAGGGTGACAATGTCCTGTGAGCGTTGTGGTTTCCCCGGCTTTTGCCTTATCTGTGGATTGAAAGCAGACCCGAGCAGGAGGCTCAAGGCTTGGCTGGAGAATTTCACCCACAGACCCTGCTGCTCTCTACCCAGGTCTGGGGAAGCCCCGCGGTGGGGTCCCAGGGCAGGCAGGGGAATGCTCCCACACACAGGGGTACGGTGGGAGCTTGGCCCTAAGCAGGACAGGGGAACCAGATGCTCACAAGTCAGGGACGGGGCAGGGAATGGGGGATGACAGCAGATGAGGAGCTGGCAGGAGCTCAGTGGGAATCCCACAGGTACCTCAAGTTTCTTGTGGGACCTGAGGTGCCCTGTGCCTCTTTCTCTCTCTGTTAAATGCTCTAGACCTGCGCGTGGAGACTTCCCAGGACTTTGCCCAGTTCAAAGCTAGTGGGTTGCCTCAAAAACCATCATGCTTTGCTGGATATAAAAATGACCTGAGGCAAGGCAGACGAGGGCAGGAGGTGGCCCAGCCTCCGGTGGGCAGGTCCCTGGCTGGGGGAGCCCAGGCACCACCTGCTCTGTTGCCCAACAATGGGGCCAGCACCACCCTCGCAACCCCTTCCTGGACAGTCCTGTTCTCCCCCTAACGACCAACACAAGCAGTATAATTCCCCTCCTGCTGACACCACCTTCTCCTGGATTACCTCCCTCTGAGAAAGCTTTAGCAGTCCGGGGCAGGAAGGCACTATGTCCCGAGGGAGTGAAGCGGAAGGCCGCAGACCGGAGCAGGAACCTACCGCTGTGCTATCACTTCCCTCTGTTGGTTCTTTCAGCTCCCACCCAGACTCAGAATGGTAAGAGCTAGCCCAGTTTCACTGGAAAGGAGCATGTGCAGGTGATGTGCCTTCAGGCAGCTTCAGGGCAAGGAGTGGTGGTGTGCAGGGTGAGCTGAAAGGCCATGGAGGCTGGTGTCCTGTGAGTGGGGAGCTGGGTAACAATATGGAGAGCAAAGCCATCTGCTGAGAGACAAATACATTGGATGTCTGTGACTTGATCAGTGCCTGCCATCCGTAAAGGAAAGGAGGAGATAGGCCATGAGCATTAAATATGAGGCCAACAGGGTGTGGGTACTCTAGGGTATGTCAAGTGGGGTCTGCCCTGGACAGCTACAGTTGTACCAGTGCGGTACTGGTCTCTCTTACCTGGCCTTGCTTCATAAAGGGGCCTGGAGATGTCTCAGTGTCAGGTTAATTTGATCTGATGGAGGAGCAAACTGCCCGCATCCATGGTGAGGAGCTCCTCTGCTGTGCTGCCTGCTCATGCTTGCCTCAGCCTCTGGGGAGAAGTTAATGATCCACCAGCAGGGCTGAAACTATTGGACTGGCAATGTTCCAGCTGTTGATTAGTGCAATTAAGAGATAAATGAGCTCCTGGGTGCAGAGGAAAAATGTACACTGTCAAACTGAGTCAGAGAAGTTATTCCTTGCAGAAGCAGGACTGCCCTGGAGTCCTTGGGTCCTCATCCTTCCCAGGGCTGCTCTAGTAGGACCCAGGAAGGTTGGTCTCTTGGCTCTTCAGTACCATGGGTATCAACACCAGCACAGTCAGTGGGCCTTGACTGTGCCAAAATGTTCCACTCCAAACGGAGGCCTTTATTACTAGTGCTGAAAGCGCACCTGCCTTAGGGAAGAGAATGGGTTTGGTTTAGCAGGTGGTTGCTTAATGTGCATTGGAGAACATGCTAAAATCATTGTAGGGTCAATGTTGAGTGAAATTTCAACCTGTGAGCCAGTCAAGGTAAACATCAGAAGGTGGTGCAGAGCTAAGCATGAGCAGCTAACACGCTTCTAACAAACCTTGTAGGAAAAATTTATGGGATAAAATCTTTAAGAAATAAGTTAACATGACAGTGATGGGCTAATGCTGGCACATGAACAAATGGCTTTGAGAATTTGGCTGAAAATTGGGAGAAAGTCTGTGATCTCCAGAGCAGCAAGTTCTGGTAACAGGCTTCCAACAGGAGGAGTTGGGGCAAAAAACACCCATAAAATGGAGACTGGCCAGGTCATGAAAGGGAAGATGTGGTGTGGCTGCTTATATTAGTAGAGGACTGTGTTTGGTGATCCCAGAGGTCCTTGTCAGCCCTGCAGACAAGTGAAACCGTGCAAGTACAAATGGGTCATGTTGTTTGGCTGACTCACCTGGTGGTTTGTGCTTGCTCAAGACCACCACATCTGGATGCAGGGAGGCAGGGCAGTCCAGCTCACCTGGTGGTAGATATCTCCATGTGGGTGTGTATGCTGGAGCTGATCACTTCACATCCCCTATGCAGACACAAGAGAAACTGCCAGTGTTCAGCATGACTCACAGGTGTGGCCTCAGATGCTTATTTTAGGCGGGGATGAACTGCCCTTTGGAGCTGCCTGTTTTCCTCTGCTGATTATAAAGTGGAGGGTGGCAGGCACAAGCTTACACACTTTCATTTTGTGTACTGTCAGAACAGAGGTGCTCTGCTCTACAGGACCTATAGAAAGGTGTTTGGTTTTGTTGTTACATTCCTTGAACACTGACAGATCACTGTTCCTTAATGTCTAAAAATTCCCATAGGAACCATAAAACTAAAGGGTTGTCACATTTTCAGCAGCCAACAGAGGAACCCTTCTGAGCACTTTTAAGGAAGAAATTAATGCCTCAGTGCCATCTTGTGGAATGACCTGTGTAAAAGGACAAGCAGCGGCAAGAGACACATCCAGTGATCCATGATGCCAACCTAGAAGCATGCTGGCGTTTTAGGGAATTTGGTAGTAATATCAGGGGTTATGGTGCAAATATTATCACCCAACTAAAGATTCTTATTGCAAACTGGGATTGCCTTTTTTCCTGAGAAGATTGCAAATCCATGGGAGCCCTGTGTTCCCAGAAAGAACCTGTCCATTTTTCAGCTCCAATTAGAACATGGAGGTGTCTGTAGTATTCAGGTGTCTCCTGAATACAGGAGACAAAGCCTTTCAGATACTCAGCAGCTTTCTTGTTTGCCCACAGGGGACCAATTCACTTGGAAGACTCCCTGAAGTCTAGGAGTGACAAAGTTGTAGGTCTGGTTGTGGGGGATACTGACCTACTCACACGTTGTCCATCTGGGAAAGGTTATGAGACCTCCAATATACACTGATGCCCGGACCTTTACAGGTCAGCTATAAATCACCATGTGCAGAAGAAACATGAGGCTTTTGTCACCACCCTGACCTGATGCTCCAGGGCCCGTGTTTGTGTGCTCCACCAATAAATGTTTGCGTGGCAGAGAATGAAGTGACCTGGAAAGATTTATCAGCCACTTTTTCTGTGCCACAGCATGGCTCACAGACTCATGGGACAAAAAAACCTTCCCACCTAGAAATATGCTGTAGGAACACCCTTGCCAACAGTGTGATTATCATCTGTCATGATTAGATGGTCCTTAGTATTAGACACAGACTAGGAATTTACTGCATATTTAGCCAGGCGTTCACTGAGGTCAACAGCTAATCTGTCACTGGAGGAGGGCTTATCCTAGTCCATAAAAACTTTCCCAGGCACAAGACAGGTAATTGTCTATGGAGCAGAGAGGAGAACTGGCTTCCCAGGTTCCTCCACACAGCTGCCCTGTGTCCTGTGGGTGAGAGAAAAGCTCATCAACTTTTGCAACGCAGTACTGCCAAGAGAGGCCAGCACCAGGGGCAGCGTGAGCAGAGAATTATGTCCCCATCGGGGCAGCTGCTGGCAACCTCTCCAGAGATGTGCGCCGTGTCCCCTCCAGAGCCACACTGAGAAACGGCAGCGGGTTGAGAGGAAGGCAAAGAAAACCAGTAAAGAACCAGACAAGGCTCACAGACAAAGGTCTTTAGTGTCAGTGAGTTTGTTTTCCAGTGACTAAGCTAAGGTATTAAAACCTTTTCACAGTGGAGAGGTAAGAGCACCTGGTGAACAGGGAGATAAGCAGTGGGAATCAGGAGATGGAGGAGGAATCAGGACAGTGAGGGCTCTGCTCTGACAGACAGATGAGATTGAAGGTTTCTGGGGACCATTGCTGAGACTGGTCTGTCATGACCTCACACAAGGAGAAAGACTGTGGGGTGGCGGGGAGGCCCTCCACTAGTGTGATAGGAGCTGTGGGCATGGGTGCATTCAGCAAGAGCAAATATTCAACCTGAAGCAATGATAAAGTTCCTGCACTCTTCCCAGACGCCAACAATGGTGCACAGCACCTCCAGGCAAGAGCATCATCATCACAGGCTGGGCACCCAAATAGTCCTGCCAAGCACAGGCAAAGGTCCTAATCCTACCTGTAAAAAAAAAATGGCACCAAACCACCAGCCAGTGGGTTACAATGCAGCGCAGAGCCAAAATTCCTGTTCAGTTCCTGTGGAAAATATGACAGAGAAAGACAGAGGCTTTAGGAGCACACCAAGGCTATTTAAAGCTCAACCGCTCTGGAGATAGGTGGCTTCTGGGCAGAGTCACAGTATTGGCAATGCCAGTAGCAGAAATACTGTGTCCTTACCCTATAGTTTTAAAAGGATGGCGTGTGTGTGTGGGAAGACTTTAAAGCTAGCTGCTACTTCATTCGCTTGTTCATTGTTAACCAAATGAATGAAGGTGTCCGGGGGTGAAGGGAGGGTGCCAAGTTTCAAAGGGTAACTTAGCTCAGTGCAATGAAGTGTGCTGTCACAACAGGAGCTCCTGCACGCTGGAGTCGGAGAGCAAAATGCTGGAGAAGGTTCAGGAGACACTCACGATTCATAGCAGTACCATCAGGGAGCTGCTGGCAGAAGCACTGGGAATGTTCATCCTCATGGTAAGGAGGAGATTGGGTCCAGACATGCGTGTCTGTGCATGTGTGTGTATGTGTGTGTGTGCAGGGCGGGTAAGAGGGTAATCGTTTGCAGCAGCAATTTGTAAGGTCGGTGGTTTCCTACTACATCCTCAGGGCTGCTCAGCAGCTGGTTGCTACTGCTCACACCTCTACTCTGGTGGGGTGGCAGCTTCCCATCGGGTAGACCATCTGTCAAAAAGCCTTCTGGAGGAAAAAAGCAATGTGGAGGGTGGAAGTGGGCGCTGGGAGAGGGTAAAGCAGGTGGGGATAGAATCACAGAATCATTTGGGTTGGAAAAGACCCTTAAGATCATTGAGTCCAACCTTTAACCTAATGATGCACTGCCAAGTCCATCACTAAACCATGCCCCTAAGCACCACATCTACATGTCTTTTAAACATCTCCAGGGTTGGTGACTCAGCCACATCCCTGGGCAGCCTGCTCCAAGGCTTGACAACTCTTGCAGTGAAGCAATTTTTCCTAATACCCAATCTAAACCTTCCCTGGTGCAATTGGAGACCATTTAATCTTGTCCTATCGCTTGTTACTTGGGAGAAGAGACTGACCCCCACCTCGCCACAACCTACTTCCAGGTAGTTGTAGTGAGCAAGAAGGTCTCCCCTCAGCCTCCTTTTCTACAGGCTAAACCACCCCAGTTCCCTCAGCTGCTCCTTGTAAGACTTGTTCTCTAGACCCTTCACCAGCTTCGTTGCCCTTCTTTGGAAACACCGCTGTTTCAGTTCTCTTCTAGGGGAAACACAAGGAAGAGTCTGGGAATGAAACCAGGGAGCAGTGTCTGGTCAGATGGGGCAATGCAACACTTGTGCCAAACCCCCTGAAGTATCCCATACAGTGAATTGAGGCTTTTCTTCCTGCTGTGCCAGAGGGGATGGTGTGGCTGGGGGGTCCTCCCCAGGTTTGGGGAGCAGCCTTTTGACGTCTCTACAATTAACAGCCTCTGTGAAATGAGAACAGCATTCATCCATCTTGCTCTAGGTGTTGCCAGGGTAATGAAGGCCACAACACACAATTAGGTAACTTAATTGCCAGGTGTAAAGTACTCCAGGATTTCACTTTTGGTTTTCTTATGCTGGCAAATGAATAGTGCTTATCCAAATCATATAGGAACTCCTACCTTGCCTTGAGGGATCTGTTCCACACAGGAAAAATGAAGTGATTTTGAGCTCTCAGTCTGCCTCGGAGGTGTTTGGGGAGAGGGCAAGGAAGGCTTTGCAGTCAGAATTGATCCCTGGTGGGGGCGAGGTGCCCACCAGGACCAGAGCTTTTGTGTGTTGGACCAACATAGCAAAATGAGATCCTTCCTCCGAAATAGTCCACTAGCTGGCTTTGCCAACCTGGGCTTAGCCTGGGCTGAGACACTTTGGACTGGCTAGAGAGTGGCATGGAAGAGTTGGGGATA
>JAVJGI010000057.1:9223475-9246113 GCA_035590275.1 Ibycter americanus | reverse complement strand
AATAACTTGTACTTGGAGATCTGAACAGGAGGAAGGTAAGATTTGTTTAAGCATGGGAACCTTTTGACACAGCTGTCTGTACAGATGAAGTTGCTTATTTTCAAGGGCAATAACTGCACGTGCAAAGGATGCTTTCTTTTTATGACATCTTATTGCACATCCAGCTCCTTGAAGTTCACTTCTACTATGCAGGTAGTTTTGCATGCATTGGAAGTCAGAGTACAATCTGTGATTCCCCAGCAGGAACTGAACAAGACGTTTTCCTTTTCCATCCCCTTTGTTTTTTGGTAGTGGAAGTTCCCAGGAGATAAAGAACAAGTTCAGGGATGTCCTGCCAGGGCTCTCTCTGGGAAGCAGCATGAAAAGGAGACTTTTCCCTGCACTCTGGCAGTCCAAGGCAGATTTTGTAGCCTGCAGCTTCTGTTGGCTCTTCCCTCACTGATCCCCGCAACAGAACAGCGTAGGAGGAGGGACACTGCACATGGACCTCCATCAAGGGCTTGGCAACAAGCAGCATCCAGCATCTGAATGTAGCATCCAGCATCCAACTCTTAGGCAGCCCCCTGGCCCTCAGTGCAACTAGGAATGTGCTAGACGCATCTGAAGGGTGCCTGGATGGCTGTTATTGGGATGATAGCCCTCAGCCCAGGGCCTCTCGCTTTGATGGACAGGCAATGTTCATAAAGGAGGGAACCAGGCAACAGGGGTAAACAGCACAAGAAATAGGGAGGTAGGAATTAAAAAAAGGATATTTTAGGACTGTGAAAATAAAAGAGCAGAGGTTTGGATCTGTGCTGAAAAGTAGATTCTGTGGCCTGTCCTGTGTTTATTTTCAGGATACTGGTGTTCAGCTGCAACAAAGGTGTCTCCTACCCTGCACCCCTCTCTCTGCACCTGTGTGCTTTCCTGCAAAACCTGTGCCTTATGCATTTGGCTTCCCTTGGATGTGGCTTTGGAAAAGTCAGAGATGAGTAGGAAGAGTTTTTGTAAGGGCTTTGCAGATCACAGAATGATTTGGGTTGGAAGAAAGATCATCTGGAGATCATCTTGTCCACTCCCCCTGCTCAAGCAGGTTCAGTGTTTGGGACATCCCAAACACTACTTTTTGGGGCTTCTGCTGACGCAGACTGAGAAGGGCTTACACTACGCAGGCTGTAGCTCCACGCAGAGCACAGAGTGTGGTCTGTGTATATGAGAGAGATAAGAAGAGTGTCTCTGGGGAACAGGGGATTTTGGTGATATCTGAAAGGGAAGAGGGATGCAGATGCATGAGATAAAATTTGGATCCAGGCAGAGTAGCCAGAAAAGATCACAGTGAAAACAGAACAGGCCAGAGCAGAAGTTTAGATGCTGGAGAACATACTGACTTTTCTTTCTTTGAGAGGGATATATCACTATGGATAAACATCAGTGCAGTCCAAGGAACAGGATACACTCTCCAAACTCTAAGTGGTTTGCAAGGCAGAGACCTCAACAGAAGCTTTGTCTTCTCCAGATTTCACTGTAAGAGCTGTGCAAATAACCGATTTTTCCACCCTCTGACCACATTACAAAAGCGAAATAGAATTTAATTTTGAGCCAGAGCAATTTCTTGAATATGTCTTTTCCTGCTGGAGAGTGTTTACTTTTCTTTTTTATTTGTTTTCTTGGTTCCCCTTTAATTACTAAAAAAATATCGAAACTTTGTCTGTTTTCAAACTGAAAGTATATGTGTTGAAAGAAAAAGTCAAATCAGAATTTCCTTCCTTGTTTTTTGCTGGAATAAGTTACCAAAATTAGAGTAGAGTTTGGCAAATAGCTGTGTACTGCCCAAACTACATTTTTAGTCTACAAATTGCACACCAGAAAAAGAAAGACAACAAGAATTTGCCAACCCTCCTTTAATCTATCTTAGGCACTGTCTCCAGGCAGTCTGCAGTGATGCTCCCCTCGCTCATGTCCCTGGTTTCAGGCACAGATGCCCTTACCATGGCTTTGTGAGTGATCCCTCTTGAGCCCTGGATCTCAGTGTGGATGTTTGGGGTTTGTCTTCCCATACCCAACCACAACTAAAGTGCCTTGTTTGATGTGATGGGCACCAGTGAGGAATAAGCCAGGTACCGCTTCAATTTTTGCAGAGGAGGGTTGTTTTTTCTTCATCTCCTGATCATGGGCATCTCACAGTCTTCCTGTCTTTGGGAATTTGTTAGTACTGCTGAAAAGTTAGCACAGAAGCTCAGTCCACCGCAGCAATAAAACTACTTTTAACACTCCCTTTCTGTCTTTCCATGCACTAGGTCTTTGGCTTGTCTTCTGTGGCACAAGTGGTATTAGGAAGAGGAGACTTTGGGCAACACCTGAGCATCAATTTGGGATTTGGCATTGGTGTTACATTGGGCATCCACGCAGCAGGAGGAATCTCTGGTGAGCAAGACACTTGAACATGGGACATCTCTATGTACCATAAAGGCCACATGCATCAGGGGCAGTGGGAGTGGGCTGTGGAGGGGCAGATGATGGCATGGCAAGGTGGAGCAGTGCCCTCAACAGAAAAAAGGCAGTCCTAGGGTCCCCAAGGAAGAAGAGCAGAGCAGGTCTGATGAACATAACCAGGGTCAGTCTTGTGAGCCAGTGATCACAGCCAAATCTGCAGGGGGAGGCAGGTCTGGGGTCAAGCTAAGGAGTCATGATGGTATGGCAAGGTCAGGAGAAGCAGGGTACAAGGCAGGCCCTGCATACCTACTGTATGCTGACCCCAAACACGTCCTGAGCTGAAACAAGGGCAAGCGAGACAGGGAGAGTGGTGGAGGTTTGATCATTCCCTCCTGGTGTGGTCAGCAGAGCCAGGTTTCAGCAGTGCCCACATTAGGCACTTGGGATATGCCATCATGGCGCAAGGAGACAAGGAGCTCCGAAAACATGCTGCTGGTATGACCCATGGGGAAGTAAATCATTTATTGCAAAGAGCTTACTGCTGATGTTGCAACAAGGAATGGTATGCAAATTTTCTCCTTATCATCCACACCCATGTGCCCATGCCCCACGCAAACTCAGGAGGTGCTGTTTCAAGGCCACGCGGTGGTATCTCTCACATGACAGAGCACTACCTTTGCCTTGTGCAATTTCTGCATTCATTTACACCAAGAAAAGATTAAGGGCTCTAGTGGGCAGAAAATTAAAGCAGGTCCTTGCTCTTGACCTGTTGGAGCAGAGAGATATCCAAGGCTGGGGCTGGCTTGGAAAGGAAAACTTTTCCATGCAAGCAGTCAGCTCTTGGTCTCCCTGTCCTTTTGGAGCTGGTGGAGACATACTGGGGAAAGTGGGCTGGGAAAAGTAGGTCCCTGCAGTCCCAGGTGACATTTGAGACTGAGCTGATCTGATGAGGGCTGGGAGGTGGGAGAAGAGGTCTTAGCTCTGCCAGCAACAGTCTGGTTCTGGAGCCAGCTTCAGGGCTTCCTGGCATTGTAATTTGGCATCATTTGTGTCACAAGATGCTGCTTCTGATCTCTGAAATGTCTGGTTATACCTACACAGTATCAGAGAATCAATCAAAAAGTGATCTCGTTTTCAGTTGTGGTTGTGAACTGTAGCAGCTACTTCATGCAGTTTCACTTTGTTCTGCACTTTGATGAGATGATGTGTGTCTGCATCTTACCCCTTTCTGAGTCTCAAGTAGGAGATAGTGACTAAGGTTGGAACATTTATTGACCCCCAAAGTTTACACCTACTAGGCAGGAAAAGCAAATATTTCCCTTGGACTCATGGGGAGATGAGGTCTGGAAAGCAAATGTGGTTTGCACTGAGGGCACCAAACCTGGATCCGTTTAGTCATTCTCCAAAAGCACCACTGTGATAACAATCTCCTCTATAGAAAGTGTCCCCTCAAAACAGGGAAAACTGGTCTTGCACTGTATGAAAGCCACATACTAAAAGATGTAAGGAAATGCAATCCAAGATTACAAATCCTGCAATGGAAGACAGGGTCTGCTCCACACTAGTGGGAGCAACCATGGTCTGGGCAGGATTGACCATCTTCATAACTCCTTTCAACGCAGTGACATCTAAGAGCTAATCTGAGTCCCTGCTGACAGCCCCGTGTAGGATTTGCTTTGCTGACATGAAGATGTGGGGCATCAGTTGTTGATTTTGCAGTTTGTTTCCCCAGAGTCTCGTGCCTTGTGTGCCAGATGTGCTGAGGGCCCACAGCTCCCATCAGCTGGGGTGCTCAGCTCTGCCAGGATGAAGCCATCCTTGTCTATCACATGTTTTTGGAAGGCCTTGTAAATTGTTCGGGATAAGATTTGCCTCATCTACCCATAGCCATACAAAAGGTGGGTGATGAGTCTTAAGTTTTGGGCTCCCTTTAAGCTGAACAGAGACAAGCCCATACAGAGCGAAACTCATGCCATGCCAAGAAAGGTATCTCTGACAGGTGAGACTACCCACCCTCTGCAGGCAGCTTCTACAAGACTGGAGCTAGGAGCATTCTGCCCTGCATTATTCGGCTACCCAGGGAAAACGGGTCAGTTTTGAGTCTGTGCAGGAGGGAGACCCTGCCCTGAGAGTCTAGGTGGTTTGGAGCAAGGTCTGGGTGGTGACTGTGGGGCATGGGTCATGATCCAAAACAGCTGCATCAGGGCCGAGCCCACTCTTTCGCTGTGATTTTGCAGGAGCTCATCTGAATGCTGCCATCACCCTCACACACTGCATTTTAGGAAACCTGCCCTGGAGAAAGCTCCCAGCTTATCTGATCGGTCAGTTCCTGGGCTCCTTTACAGCAGCAGCCACAGTCTTTGGTCTCTACTATGGTATGGTTACATCTTTTTAACACAGGGGCTCCTGTGGGCACTGTCAGTAACTCATAGCTTAACTCACAGCTCCTTTTGCTCAGCGCAATGCCACTGCCAAAACCTGTCCTCAACTCAAGGCCAGTAGCTGCATTTTGTCAGCAGTTTGTTTCCAGGGTCTGCAAGGGCTTGAGTTAGATGGACTACCAAGTGTTAGGTACAGCTGGAGCTCTGGGGACTCTGCTGGTCTTTGGAAAACAGGCAGAGAGATGGAGGCCGCCAGTGCATCCAGAGCACCCAGCCTGCCCCAGGCTCCTGGAGCAGGGACAGGGAGCTGGTAGGCATAAGGAAGCAACTGCAGACCAAAGTCTGTGGGTAACTGATATTGGTGACATCATGACCTGTGAGGGGTGTGCCACCTCCAACATATCTCCCATTGCCTCTCTTCCCCTTGGTGCCCGTGCTGGCTCCAATAGGTAGACTTGCGTATGTGCCATGTGGGATGAACTCTGTGCTAACTCCTTTAACTCCCATTTCTCCTAGATGCTCTGCGTGACTACACCAAGGGGAACTTTACAGTGATGGGACCAACTGCCACGGCGTCGATCTTCTCCACCTACCCTGCACCCTATGTGTCCTTGCTGGGGGGCTTCTTCACAGAGGTCAGTGGGTCTGCTGTGGTGTGCTAGGAGAAGGTGGGTGATAACAGGGGCTAGTGCAGGTCTGCTACAGGGGACTCACAGTCCTACACATGGTCACAACCTCTGCTCCAAGTAACCCATCATCCAGGCACATGCCTGACAGGTAGGAGCCAAGGCACCTTGGTGGCTGAGCAAGCCTAAAGAGTAACACCTGCAGGTTGCTCTGCAGCTTGGTCTGAGTGCCCTCCAGGCACCTTGCCTGCACGCAGCCCAAGCAACGGGAAGTGAGAAGCTGAGTTATACCAGAAACCATCTCCTCTGGGCTCTGGGAAGTTCCCTGAACTGTCCTTCCCCTTTTTTGGATCCTACACTCACTCCACGCTCCCAGGGAGCTCTGCTGGCTGTCCCTTATGGACACAGAGGGCCCCAGACTATCTTCACATGAACACAGCCTGTCTGGACTGAACCTCTAGGGTCTGAACAGACCCAGTTTAGACTGTGTACAGTTGATTCCCAGCATGCAACACAATGTCTCAATGCCCAGAAATAGGAAGTGTATGCTTCAGGGGATGTGGAGCACTGGGACACTGGAGAAGAAAGATTTATGTCCAAATCAAATCTGAGGAAGCCTCTGTGTTTGTCTCTAAGCTGACAAAACTCTTCCTGGGCATGAAGAAGATGACAGTGAGAGCTGGAGAGCCTACAGGTGGGGACCTGATCACTCAGCCTCCTGTGAAGTACGCAGTGTCCTTGCTACACAACAAAGCAAATGACAGTGACAGTGCATTGCCAAGAGCTGCAATTTTTGCTTTTGCTGGCATCTGCTGCAAGCAGTCCAAGGCTCTCCAGCTGCGTCTTCTGAAGCAGAAAGAGACAGCAGTTGTCACCTCTATGCAAACCACAGTTCCTGATGTCTTGGGCATGGCCGATCTACAAATGCCAGCTACATACTGTCGCAGACAGACGATTCAGTTTCCCACATGAGAATCTCGTACCTGCTACATAAAACATAGCTCCCTCTAGGGAGGATCAGATTTGTCTTGTTAGCAGTTTGTTATGGCTCTGCCTCTTAGATGAAATGTACTTAACAAAACCCAGGTCCCTAACTTGAAAGGTGGAGGGAGAGGACAATGTTGAGAAGTTCACATCAGTCCTAGAGCATTTTTGGTGATGAGATGGAGATGTTTTTGCTGGGAAATGAGTCAAGAATTTTATTTGGTCCACCTGAGAGGAGGGAATAACATTGGGGTCCTCCCTGCCTTGATCAGACCATGAACCCCATCATTCCATTCTGGGAAGTCCCTTCCTCTCTGCTGAGCAGGATCCTTCTGCCTTTGCTATTCTCTCTCCTAACCTGTTCCACCTTTCATGCTTCTGCAGTTTATTGCAACAATGATGCTGCTCCTGGGCATTCTGATCATCCATGATGAGAAAAACAATGGAGCCCTGAAAGGCACTCAGGCCCTGCTCACGGGTATCCTTGTCGTGGGCATCGGACTGGGGATGGGGATGAACACAGGCTACGCCATAAACCCCTCCCGGGACCTGCCCCCCAGGGTCTTCACGGCAATTGCTGGCTGGGGAATGGAAGTCTTCACGTGAGTAACCTGTTTTGCTTTTACACTGCTCACCTTGCAAGGAGAGGAGATAAGCCCAAGATAAACTGGTCATGAGGCCTTTTTCTTTGGACCAAGTGATGGTATTGCTGCAGAACATGTTCTCCATTCTCAGACAGAAAGGTTGTCCACAGAGAAGCCCCATGCATTACATACACAAAATTTGGGGTACACTAATTTCCCAGCATGGGATCATCTTGACGTTCAGATACCTCAATTTGAGTACCAATTGGCTACCTGTTAACTGGAAATCCAGCTGGCTGTTGCAGTGACTGGAGCTCCAGAGAGTGATCCAGCTCACCTGAAAGCAGGTACTTACAGATGGATTGCTGAATAGCTCTCCTAAATTTAGATGTCTGAATCTGCAGATGAAACCCTGCCTTCCCCTATCTAGTAAGATGCTGTGATACTATGGCTTTTCCCATCGTGAGTGCATTAGCAGAGTCTCCTGGCCTGGCCATCCATTTTCATTAAATTTCCAGAAAATAACTTGGACAGCTTGGTAGAGTAGGTGCAGAATTTATTGGAAATGGGGAGGGAAAATGGGTGTGTGTTTGTGTGTCTGCCTGCCTGACAGTCACACTCATCAGGATCACACAGACTATTTCTGTAGGAAAACAAGAAACCTGCAGAGCCACTTTCCCAGGCTGATGGGGAATTGCTCCCTCCAGCAATTATGCTGGTGGATAGAGAATTTGTCTAAGCCAGTTGCAGGGCCCAGTGAGTGAAGGTGGGACTAGACACCTCTGCTCACACAACTCACTCCTGCCCCAGCAGACTCAGCTCACCTCACCCTGCACCATGCAGTGGTAGGGCAGTGGTTTCTCTGGCTCACTGGTTGCCTCTTCCGTGTTCTAGGGCTGGACATCACTGGTGGTGGGTCCCAGTCACAGCTCCAGTTCTGGGAAGTCTTGCCGGTGCTTTAATCCACAAACTCTTCATTGATCTTCACAACCAACCTGTCCCAGAAAGTGGAAATGAGAAAGGACAGCCAGTGGTGGAGACCTCTACTTTGTGATGGCCACATGCTCCAAAGAAAGGGCCTGATCGCAAAGCCTATGTGGACATATGGACTGACAGCCAAAGTATAACTAAGGGGATAAAGGGTAACCAAGCGGATAAAGGCATATGCAACGGCGCTGCTAGAGCACACCATTTCTGCACTCTGCAGGTGGAGAAATGAGGGACTAGTCTTCAATAAACCTGCTCTGTTTAACCAGACAAACTGGGTATCTGAGATACTGGGCAGACCTGTGTAGGGCTAGACCTGTCTGTGACCTGAAGAAATTATTGAATCTCCCTGTGTAAAAATCTACTGAAAAAAAAAAACCCCAAAACCATCACATTCTGGAAAAAAGCAAAACAGAGCTGCAACACTCCAGCTACCTGTATGTTCACAGAAATCAAAATACAGGATCCAACAGTGGCAGAAACCACTTAAGTAATTGAATTAAAGAAATTTTGATTTGGAATATTCTTTGGTAAGAGGTAGATGCTACACTGATGGATCAGGGGCCTAGGCTTGCTTCCATTTGCTAATCTGCCACCCTAACAAACACCTAGTTTGGCAGAGCAAAAGATAAGGAAAGAGCAAGCACAGTCTGAAATAGAAACCTGAACGTGATTGTTGGTTTTTTTTTTTCCCCATGCTTGGTTTTGTTTTTTGCTTTTTGATCTGAATATTCAGGAAGCACCAAAAAAATTAGTAAACTACAGGGTCTCCTGAATCCTGACACAGCTCTGTTGGAACATGCTGGTTTCATGGAACCATGTGTGTTACTGACTACCACCATATGAAAGGATTCAGACAACTTCTGTGGCAGCATCCCCAAATGCTCAAACAAAAAGAACCCAACCCTTTTCACCACTCAAAGCATAAGAAATGTGGGAAGATGCTGCCCTGCTCCTGAAGCAATTCTGCCACCTCCATCTGCATGAGGAAGTGGGCCTGCAACAGCCTGAGAAGTGTTAAGGTATCATTGGATTAAAAGTAAACCAGTATCAGAAGGTCGCTGTTCCCAGGGGGGTGACAACAGTCTTAACTTTCCATAAAGTGCTTAAGCAAGCATGGCACATGTCAAGTATCTGACTGCAGTCCCAGGGCTGGATACCATGAACATATAACACAGGGATCTCCCAGGCTAGGAAGTGACAGAACATCACTACTGCACAGAATTCCAGAAAAAGCCATTTTCTGGCTGTAATGATAATTCACAGGTTACTATTAAAAGGATTACTAATGTATTACTGTGCCATTGGGTGGGGTGGTAGGTACTGACATCTCTGCTTCCTCATTAGAGCTGACCGTATATTAGTAGAGAAGCTACAGCAGATCTTTGGCCAGCACAAGATGCACATTGGTTTAAGAGAGCTGAAGAGCATTAGAGGATTTTCTCTCATTTGGGGGTGGCAGAGGGCAGCTGCCAGGCAATGCAGCAACTGCATTTAAGGGTGGACCCTGATGGTTGCAGAGATTTTGAACAGTGAGCACACGACAGAAGTGGAACAAATGTCACACAATTGAGTCTTTTGGTCTATGTGAACTAAACTGGGAATTTCAGAGTAGTCCAAGGTGGAATTAGCTAAAAGACGCTGTAATTCATCCCTTCTCAGTGAGAGATTCTCCACTGTGTCAAAACAAAAATCCCGAACAATCCAGCCTGCACCCTGCTTTTACCATACTTCCTTGTGCATTTGCTCCCAAAAGCATCTTCAAATACCCAATCACTCTGGAGGAAAATATTAACATATTTATTAAAAACATATTTATTAAAATACTATTAAGCACTTACAGGGTGGCTTTGTCTTTCTGAAGGCCATACAAATACTCGTGAAAGCCTCACAACATCCCTGTGAGGTAGGTTTGTCTTATGTAATTATGTGACTGTTCCATAAATAAAAGATGATGCTATTTAAATAACCAATGCTTATTTGAAGATGGTGACTTTGATTTCCCTGGTTAGGCACAGAATGTGTTGGTTGCTACCATGTGTTTCCAGCACATCTAAGATGACAGAGTGGCATAGAAAAGTAATAGAAACAATCAGATGTAACTGAAACTCAGCAGTGGACAGGCTAAAGTGCAGTTCTAATCTGAAAACTTACAGTACAGAAAACAGCATCAGGGGCTTCTAAGTGTACAGTATCGCAGCGGCCTCTTGTCAGATTGTGCCCAATTGAAAAGGCTGTTTGAATGCTCAACTTTGCAAATGAATGTGTGACAAACCAAGGTGTCCTCCTGGCTAATAGGACTCAACACCACTGACGTGCCCTGGCTTAGCAGTTCCCACAAGAGGAGAAAGCAGAGGCAATGAGGGATCTTGCACTTTCTGGCTGTCTTCAGGTTTATTGGGAAGGACATCATACAGACATCACTATCCGAACAGATACTGCACAAAGGCCAAAAAGTGGTCTGGGCTGTAGAGCAAGCGACTAGGCCAATGCAGCGGCATGGAACCCCAGGTCCCTTTGTAACATGAATCTTAGAGCAGAAGTTGGAAGGAGCACAGGGAAGTGCAGAGTTTGATTCTGTCTGAAGCAGAAGGTATTTCTTTGTTCAGTGGGTTCCAGCCTGCTCCCATAGCATGCAAGGTCAGGACAGGTTTCTTTCAAAGGAGATGGCAGAAAAATCTTCATACACTGTATTTCAGCATGGGTCTATTAAAGTAATGGTGAATTACATTTGCTTTCATTTCACTGCTGCAGTTGCACAAGAAAAAAAGCTTCCCTATAGAGCAGTGATATCAAGGGCTTCTTCATGCCCTCTGAAAAGAACATGCTGCAAGTAGTAAAAGGGAATAAAATAACTGTCTCAAATTTTTTCTCAGTCTCCAGTAACTACATCCTTCCCATGTACATCATGGCTATATTTCATGCAAATGCTGCAATGTGTTTTCCACGGGCACATCCATTCATGCACAAGGAACTCAGTCTGAACCACTGAGACCCTGCATCAGAGAACATCAAAGCTTATTGCAAATGCTGTCCAGGGTCAGATCTGGGGGTCACTTCCTTGAAGAATTTCCAGCTAGGGAGGATGTCTTGGTGGAGGTCATGCTCGTGTGACTCTTCTGGGAGCCTGCTGGCTGGGAAGGTGGTTTCTTTTTCATCACTGGTGTTTTGTTCTTGCTTTTAAATACCTTATTGGGGTCCAGCTTGTTCACAAAGGAATCAGCTTCTTCAGAGAGGAGAGCTGTGTTGATGGTTATGGGTTTATACATGTTAAACCATTGCTGAAAGGCAGTATGGTGGGGAAGGAAGAGGTTAAAAACAAACTGCAATTAGACATTTCCACCTTGTTCCCCCTCACCCCTGAGACTTGATTTTAATCATACACCACTTATCAGTTTGCAGTTTACAGGACTTCGAAGAGTGCTTGTGATAAGGATACAGCTACAGCCCTGGAACTGCCCCACATTCCAGGCAGGGAAGAGGAGAACCAGACACAAACCTAACACTACCTTTCCTGCAGTGCAACTCCTATCTGGAACAACTCCTGATTTAAACCACAGGAAGAAAAGCAGGAGGAGGGGATGAAACTAAACCACATTTATTTAGATTCAGAGAAGCAGAAAAGATTAAAAAAACTTGGAATTTAAATGTGCTTATAAATTGAAACCAAACTAGTTGAACTTCTCAAAATACAGCCTCTCTCCCTCTCTTCACACATAAAATAATGCAGGTTTTTAAACTCTTTACACACAGGATTTTGTGTTTGTTTCTCTTCAGCCTGATTTTACATGTAGAAATGACCACAACGATTTTTTTTTACATTCCCAGATGTCACCACAGTGTTACACACTGCAGTTCTCATCTCTTAAGTGTTTTTCCTATAATTTTTCCATTGACAAAGTCAGGAAATAAATCTGTAAGGGTTATGGTATTACAAATGCCACTGAAGTCATGAGCAAAGTGTTGAACAAGATAAACAGAAGATCAACACCAAAATGTAGATGGCAATCTATCCTGTACTGCTTAATGGAAAACAGCTTTAATATACCACCCTTGAAGACTGTTAAAAATTATAATGGTTAACATACAAAGAGGATTTTAACTAACAGAGGCTGCAAATGATCAGGGAATACATGAATGATTTCACTAAGGTTTGTGAATATACTGAACGTAATAAAATATTCCAGGAGGAAAGTTACAGAACGGCAGAGCACGGGCATATGCTAGAGTACCATGTACATAGCCTTGACTGATAAAGCAAAGCACCGTATAGCAGGGAAGACACCAGAAATACAAAGAAACAAATTCTACTGCCCATTGACGGATGGGAAATCAGCAGTGATTTTAGTGAGTAGTTCTGATGCATGCAGAGGGCTGAGGCAGGATCAAGAAATGCCATGCTAGTAAGACAGCTGTCATATCGAGGTGAAGTGCAGGACACTCACTGAGACCCTTCAGGCCTTGCCAACATGCACAGACATTGCACAGGCTTACGTGCTGCATTCAGTAGTATCGTCAGATCCTTTCCCTGACCTCTCACAAAGTGGAAGCAGGCTTAGGGCTGAAGGCCCAGTAAAACACAGAGAATGGCAGGAGCCTCTAATAGCAGGGTTCTGGCAGAGCAGAACAGCAGTTTTACTAGTAAGGGGCTGGAATGGTCACAAGGCTGTACCTGGAGCTCTCCTGTAACTGCTTCCAGGACTGCTGGCACTGAAATTGCCCCTTTTTGGGCATCATTTTTATCAAGGCATCCCTTCATGACTGAGGAGGATGTAAAGGAATTAATACTTTTAGCAAGGCTCAAACTTACTGTCTTCCTCTGGGCTTCTGTCTAATCAGTACCTGGACTTTCACCTCCACCCAGAGAGCAGTAGGCTCTTGCTCAGTGCTGTGCTCAGAAAACTGATCTAGATAAACCTTACACTGCTGTGGGGATGAATGGTTTTACGTCTCCTCACTTGCCAGCAGTCAGAGAAGTGGAGGTTTACTTCAGAGTCAAGAAAACAAAGACATAATTGAGGTTCACCACCTGTTATTACAGGTCAAAAGCAGAGCCCAGCTTGGGTGAGAAAAGCAAGGTTAACACATTGTTAGTGAATTCACTAACACAAACAAATGAGTTAGCCATGCTATAGGTAAAAGACTCATGGCTCCTTCCATGGCTTACTAGGAAGGCCCACCTAAGCCTGCAGACCGCTTGTCAAAAGGTGGGAAGACGCCTAAGCTTATGCAAAATATACTGACAAACTGGATCCTGCTGTCCTACCTTGGCCTGTGGGCTGACCCCATAGCTGGTGAAGGCATACTGCCACTGTGGGAGACCCAGGTGGGTAATGAGTAGGCGGTAATAGGCTGTGAAGGTTTTGGTGAGGAAATGCCAATACAGAGCTCTGTCCAGGAACCATATCTCTGTGTCTGGGGAGACAACTAGAACAAAACAAACAAAAATTACACTGTTGCTTTGCATTGATAAGATCAACCCTTGGCCATCATCAGGTGGGAGACATAACATACTTATTAGAAAGGCCACAGCTTTGAAAATGCAGCATCTCTGACTAACATAGATGATTATCCAGAGGCAATGTGTTATGTCTTAATGTCTTAATGGTTAAGAGCATAGAGACTGAAAAGCACTTGATTCTGCTTCCAGTCTTACTAAAAATACTTGTGTAACAGTCATTATACTCACTTTCCCTATCATAAAATGGATGCAATGCTATACTTTCCCAATTGGGGACTGATACACTACATGGAACATGCTTTGACATCAACAGCTTCGTAAGTTCAAAGTACAATTATGGCAAACATTTATCCACCCCACAAAGTAAAAAGCAACTAACTCAACTGTCAGTTATCTGGATTACTGAATAGAGTCCAGAGTCTGGAAGTCATGGGAGTGTGTGCTGCCAACAAAAACACATTTTGCAAAATCTTTCCACAGCAATCAAATATTTCTGTGGTGGCAACATCTTTCATGGCATAACAAGCAGTGATTTTACTTGGGAAACTGAGATGCTGAACACCGTCAATTAAACACACTGCCCTCTGTGTTGACATCAACACTTGTAAACAATGCTCCTTCTCCTTGCCCAGGTTATCCACAGCATGTGTTGAAATCACTAACACTGGAAGGCAAGAGGACACGTAAAAAGTTTCTGTCCTGGAAGTTGTAGTCACACCCAGTGAAAGACAAAAGAGTGTCTTTCCCAATGAAAGATCCCCAATGAAAGACACAAACCAAAGAGTTTTATTAAGAATAGGTATATCACAATTGCACACCCCAACACAGTGAACATACATGTATAAACATACGCCTAGTGACCTGTGCACTGTGTCAGATGACAACTCCTTTAATAGTGACTTGGGTGTTTCACTAATCCCCGATGAAAACAGCTTTCTGTGTATCTGTCAGAAGAAACAGCTTGGCTCACATCTTTCACCCTCCTGTTCAACACTTACTGCCGAATTTTGATCTAGTTAGCATTTGGAGACTATGCATTCATGCACAAGGTGGAAGAACTAGTATAAGTCTGTCTCAATCAGCTAAGGACCTTTTTTACCATCTACCCTTTGCTTCTAAGAGGTTACAGCCTTTCTCATTGAAACGTAAGGGAACTGTTTCAAGACATGCAAGTAACCACAGCTATGTTAGTGGCTGAGCTCTAGCTCTCTGTATTATTTCAACATGATTATATGTAGGTCATATGTGAATGCTTTCCTGTTTCTATGCATGCAGAAATCGTAAGTTATAACTCAGACTCCAACATTAAAAGAAAGGAAAATGTTAGCTCTAGTTAAGTCTCTGTAAGGTTTAGCCCCCAACTTCAGTGGAGACAGGATGTCCCAGTAAACGTTCATCTACAAATTGCAAAGAAGATCAGAAACATAAGATGATTGTACAAATGCGGTCTCCAGACACAATCCACAAGAGATGCCTAACTTTGCTCTTTTCAGTCTTACCTGGTTTAGCGTGCTTATAAACAAGACAAACTTTGCCATTCCCATTGCATGGGTCTAATTCAAAGATAAGACTACGAGAATCGAAGTGTGGCTTCTCCAGTTTGTCTCCATTACCTGAAAACAGAAAAAAAATCTTCATGAAACGCGTTTGGAAAACTGACTGTCACTGAGCTGCAAAGGGTGAATCTATTTGATATTTATTAAAAAAATGAGCTGAGGAAGAAATAACATATTTATACTTCTTGGAAAGGATTACGTTCCCTGTCTTTAAAAAAAAAAAAAAAAAAAAAAAAGTGAGAAAAATTTCGATCTCCAGTAGGAAAACAAACCAGAGTCAAAATCAGACGGCTGAAAAAAGACATCAAGCTACCCTCTAGTTCCTCCCTGGCATAAAGCAAGATCAGCTTTACAGATGTCACTCCTGAGAGGTATTTGTCTTAATTTTTTCTTAAAGTCCTCCAGTGTTGGAGATGCCACATTCTCCAAGCAGTCAACCCATATCCATCCACTGTTACCACTTAGAAGTTAGCCTCATGTGGATCCTGAATCTTCCTTGGGGCAACTGAAGCCCATTACTCCTGTTCTATCCACCACCCCTTTTTTGCCCTACTTTCTTTTTCTCTAAGGAGGATAGGGAGAACAGTTTATTCTTTTTCTCTTGGCAGAAGAATTTGATGAACTTGGAGAAATATACATGTCTTCATACATTCCAGTGTGACATCAGCATCCTTCTCAACCGTCATGTGGTCCGACGCACACTTGTGACCCACAACCACCACACAACATTTCTACAGGACCATTTTGGGATTGTGTAGCTGCAAGTTCTTCCAGAATATCATTTTGAATTGTAAAGCTGCTGGGGAAGAAGGTGGCCATCGGAGCTGTACTGTTCAGAAGAATTTTCCCTGAAAGCCAGGATGATAACTTTTGTGGGGATGTAAATTTTTCTCCTTGTACCTTCTAAGTGCATCAGTGGAGGTTTGAGTGGCTAAATGGAAGCAGATTTTGGCCCATTTCATTACAATGGCTAGAAGAAGATCAGGACTGCAGCCAAGCTGGAATGTGCAAAAAGAAACTTTCAGCTGCATTTAAAAGCTACAAGAGCTATAGAGATTCAGAGGTAAGATTGAATCAAATAGAAATTTTTTAAGGAGTCAGCATGACATCTGGGTCTGTTCTTATCTCCTTAATTCTTCTGACTTGTTAGATTGTAAGAGCTCTGAGAAGTGGGCTTTTTTCTTCTTTTTCTCTCCAAACTGCAGGATGCCCAGCATTTTCAGGCAGTCTGGAAACACACATTTTCCAGTGCCGCCTCACACCTACATGTATTTACCAGAGTTACTTTTCCAATTCTGAAGAGCATATGCAACTGTCTTTTCACTACCAAGACAAAACCTGCTACCTTTTTTTCATGTAACACCATAAACACACAAAGACTTTAGAAGCTGAATCACTGGAGGAAGCCTCAGTTAAAATTTTAAATAGGGAAAAGGCAGAACAGGAGGACTATCAGGCTGTCAAAAGAGGATGCATATAATACTAGTGACTGGCAGCATTAACAATCCCCATAAGATTCACAGCATAAAGGTCTACCTGTCAAGGCTGCAGGGGACTAATAGGACATATAGTAGATCCAGTCCAGGAGACAAAGAAAACCCATCCACCTGGAGTGACCTTTTCTGTTACTATATCCATGTGCTATATCCTAACATTACCCTAACAGAGCAAAAGGGATAAGACAGAGTACACTTTCTGCCCTGTTAACAGGACCTTACCTTCCTCGTCTGTGTCATCTTCCAGGTCAGCAAGAGTTGGTGCATTAGGCAGAGCATACATAGACGAACCCCCAAGCCGACATAGCTTTGAGACACTATTAATCACCATGGAGCCCAGGGGCATTGGGGTATCTGCAATAAGATGATCATTAATCACATGCAGTGTCAGGAAAGCATAGAAGGTATTTCTTTTCCTCCACACATGAACTCAACCTCTTCTGAAACACAGAGGGAGAGAAGAGATGGGTATACCCAGCAGGCCTGGACACTTAATCAAGTCAGGTTCCACAGGAGCAAAAATTAGGCTTTTTCAAACACAGAATCACACTTACAGGTGATGCAATACCATCTCAGAGCTGTGCAGGTATGAGAATTACACTGCTGGCTAAGCCTGTGCTACAGCTGTTAGCCCACTCTTGTGAAACTGGCTATTAAAAATCCTGGCTAGCTACAGCCACCTCCTCAAAACTTGTTTTCCCTACCAGAAACCACCCCACCCATACACAGCTTATTGGGCAGCTTGTCCTCTTTCCATCCCATATACCTGCTCAGGGTGCATCCTCTTGGTTCCTACTCCAACACAAGACTTTATCAGTGTGTCAACATGTGGGTGTTCCTGAATGAATGCTTGAGGACTTGGCACTTGTCTCTCCTTCTGAGCTAGTCCTGTTACCAGACATCAAGTCAACCAGCATCCTGTTCAGCCACGTGCCAGCGTGAATGGTTTCAGAAGGCACTACTGGATGCTTGCTCAAACAAGACAGTTACATATGCTGCCTTGGTCTCTGTGCACTTGTGTGCCCTGAAAACAAGACTCTTCAGAGGTCACAACACTAAATCCCACTTGAAACATGATGGGACTCAGGGCAGGTGCTAGAGCCCTGATGTCAACTGTCTCTGAAATGAAATTCTGCTTCCTGAGGAAATATCTGTATTTAACACCTGTCTCCAGAAGTGAGCAGTATCCACAGCTCAATTTGACAACCTCAGCTGATGGCGAGAGCCAGGGTAACAGTTGCAAGGCTCCAGCACAGTGCCTGATTCTTGCCAAACAAGGATGGACAATAAAGCTCGATCCTGTTCTCGCTTCCACCACTGACTCCAGAAATAACTCCAGTGAATGGACTTTAGCTTGTGTAAAGCAGAATCCAGGCTCCAGAATGTACTCATGCTTTTTAATGAGAAAGAGGCATTATCAGAGGGTGACTCTTCCTACTGCTTTATGATAGTACAATGTGCTAGAGCTGTTTCTCTCTCCATGAACTGCAGAGAGAGTCTACAAACAAGATTTAAACTACATACCTAAATCTGAGTGTCAACAAATGGCTAGTGTACTACAAAATAGGATTTATGTCATGAAGGCTTGTTTGGTTTCTACGCAGTGTTCAACAAATGGCTAGTGTACTACAAAATAGTATTTATGTCATGAAGACTTGTTTGGTTCAGTGTTCAGTGTACATGTCTCTTCTGTAGAAGTCCAGCAGATGCAAGCAATAAGCTTTGCCCTGTTGCATTAGGAAGGGACCTCTGATGTGCAGTCGTATTTTTTTCCTCACCAGGACATCTCTGCAATAGTCTACAATCCCATGCAGAACTGCACTCACTTATTGAGAGGTTACATTTCTGTAGTCACTGATCAAGCTGCCTAGCAGAAACAAACTACTTCATTTTTCTGTGAGTTACAGAATCGTGCTAATTTGTCTTTCAAAATGAAGTGGTGCACATGCTTTTGCTCAGACTAATGCAGGATGCTGACAGATGTGTATTGACTATGCAGAAAGTAAGTTTGAAATTACGGAGATTCTGCAAAGGAAAGACTAGCTGCAATGAAATGAGGGTATTGGTGGAGAGGAATACCTGGACTCACCATCAGTCTTCACACTCCAGGTCATCTCGAAGCCATCAGTCATCAGATAGAAGTTCTTTAAATCCTCTGGCAATATGCAGGAGTTTTTCTGTGAATCACAATCAAAGTGTTATGAGAAAATGCAGAATGTGTCTCAAACCCAAATAACAACTAAATATTAGTACAAAAATATTTGCTACCAAATGTTTTGCTCAAGTCCAAGATGATTCAAATCAGCTCAAATATCTTGTCCTAAAACCTTGAGGAAAAAATGCCTGTTTCTTGAGTCTGTGCTACTATATTAACAAACATGACTTAGGAAAATTTCGTAATGAGCAGTCATTCATCACAAGATTATTACAAGGTTGCTCCCCAACTGAGATGACATATCATCCTTTGACACTACAAGCCACTCAAAGATCACATACTTAAAAATAATCAGCTTTTTATAGATATGGCTTACAAGAGTAGAGTTTTGCTTTAACTGAAATCAGGCTAAACCTACCTGTTCCACTAAAGCATGTATAATACTAACACAAGGATTCCCTTCTTTTGAGGGATTTTAGTTCCAAGTAGGTGAGAGAAGCATAGACTAATTAGTTGCAAATAATCAAGCAGGTTTGATGTTTCACTTAACAAACAGTATGCGTGCAAACACACATAGAGCCAGTCTCACAAACCTGCTGGTCTGGCTTCATCCCACCAAACTTCAGTGCCTGGCTGGGGCTCTTAAGCCTGCTTCCCTCTGAGGCAACAGTGAAAAAAGCAACTCCAGTGAGCTGGTGAAAGTACTTCTAAGAACCAGGACCCTTCTCCTATTCTTATCTTTGTTGTGGAAGGAGCCTTTCTTAACTTAGACTCTTCAGCTGTGCCACAAATATGAGGATGGAGGATAAAGCTTAATCCTCAGAACAAGAAGAAGCCCAAAGCACTATAGGCAATTGCAGGCACTGCTCCTGGTGACAGGACCAGCTGCAGACCAGTGACCCACTGTTCCTGTTGTGTCAAGAACACAAAATGAAAAAGTACAGAAGCCTGTCAGTTTTAAGAAGACAAGCAACATGCATGACTAAAGGAGTTGTCTGTTGTTCTGTTTGTAATTGGTTTAGAGAAAAAACAGACTGAGAAAGATTGAAGTGAATTTGCATTTAAAGTATCATCAAACTCAAGAATCAAAAAGAATCAGATCCCAAAACTCAGGATAGTCTCCTATGATGCAGGTTCCACAATCCAGATTGACTTGTCCAAGGGCTGCACCACCTTCCTTGTGAAAAAGTGTTCCTAATTGCAGTCTGAACCTCCAAGTTGCAACTTGTGGTCATTCTCTCTTTTCAGCTTCATGTGCTTTTAAATCTGCTTGGGAACAAAGACACAAATAAGCCCCTTGAGGGTCATGCTTTGTCATTAAACCAGAAGGATAGACAACTTCTTTAAAATGCTGATCTGAGACCTGTTTATAATCACAGGACCCCAGGAACTACATTTTACAGGGAAAATGGACAAATAATGTGAGAATTGCAATATAGCATGTCTGATAAATCAAGTACTTTTGTGACAGTATTTGCAGACTTTTCTAAAAAAGGTGGATTGCTTCTATTCAGCCAGTTTTAAAGACGAGCTGTTGGACATGGCCTGTTCTTTGTGCAGTCACTTTGACACCCAAAGCAAGAAAAGACAGAATTACAAACCTTAAGAACATTTATAGGTCAGTAGTGCTGTCCCTCATATAGGCTTACCCTGCCACAGATCAAGATGTTATCCACAGCCAGGCCTCAGAGTCAGATGTTAATAGCTTTCCACTATTGTGCCTTTGCTGGGACTACTTCCCTACAGCTACTAGAAAATGTAATGTTCCAAATCTCATAAAATAAAGCAAGAATATTCTGGTAACCAGTAGCCAAGGAAAAGAAACATGCACATGCAGTTCATGTAGCTCTGCTTTACTTGGAGCATGAATTTGTAACATCTCAACAAAACCTGATCAGATTCTCCTCCATGTCTGCAACTTGTGCTGTATGCCCTGACGTTGCCTGAATGCATCTATCCAGCAGGAGCTACCTGCCAACTGTGCATCCAGTTGCATGCTGGCCTCCGGTCACCAGTGACTGGCACAAGCAAGGGAAGGTGCTGGTCTCCTCCTGTCCACACCCCCACCTCCCTCCCCTAGGACCAGGGCAGCCTGTCTGTCTGTTAAAGCTTTATTCAAGGTCACTTTCTTTGAATTGGTACAGTCACTGTCCCCTAAACCATGGTCTATACACTGTGCAGGAGCCTCTAACCCACCCACAACCTTCACTCTCGTGTGTTAAACTTACTTTCTAAGCATATCCATTTATGCTGACAGAGTGTTACTGATGAGACCCAGATATTAATGGCTTTGCAGCTTGCAATAGGGCAGGTCATTTTACTTGCCCTGTCAGCAGCCTGGTCACTAGCACTGTGCTTTCCTAATCCAGGTAGGGAAAATCTTCACAGGCAAAAGGTATTAAAGCAGATAATTTGATACTGCAGAAACTTTGTTTTGAGAAGAACTTATCGTCCTTTGATAAAAGCCTGCTGATGGCTGAGACCCTGGTGGTACATTTCAGAAGATTACTAAACCACATGGACATATCTGAAGTTCCTCAAATGCCTTTAACAAACACACCTTCTTCTGTGGGTTCTTCTTAGTCCTAAATATTTATAATTTCATGCTGCACTTTCACCACTTCCAATTTCAAGCTGTAGCCACAAGCACAGTGACAAGGTTTAAAACTATGAAGAAAGAAAATACAACAGACATGCTACAAAGCCTCAGAAGAGTACAATGTTTACACAACACTTTCAGTTCATTTCAAACCCCCTAATTTTAACTAGCCTGCCTCAACAGTATATATCCGAACAGCTGTCTTGACTTCGGTAGGTGTTCTCTTCTAAGCAGGAGAACCAGATCCGCTGGGATGACAAATATAAGATTTTGAAATTTCCACCACAGCATCCAGTTAAATACTACCACAAATCAGGCACAGATCAATTTAACAAGCATAGCTGATTAAGATAAGGAAAAAGTACATCTGGATAGGCCTTCTGCTCTGAATCCTCCTTTTCTGTATGTAGAGATTAACATGTGCGTGTTTCTCCAAATGGCTGCCCTCCCTGCTCTATCTTAGAATTCTACTAACTATATCCCTTTGCATGACTTTCCAAATGATGCTGCAAAACATATGGGTGGAAAATGCTGTACCAGTGCGGATCTGGGGTCTACAGGAGAAGACGTCTATACAGAGAGCTTTGCTAATACCCATCTCTCCCATCTGAAAGAAAGGATTGATTGATTTGTTATATTATGCTTACCCACATGACCCTATGATGTCAAAACAGTGGTCTTCCGACAGCAGAGTTGAAGAAACAAGCCACTACTATATACTAAAAATGGCTTCTCAAGCTCTGTACTCCCCCTGCTCAACTGGTAGTTTCCAGGGCTGTGATCTCCAGCCCCATAAAATACAATATTTACAATATTCCTAATAATGTGCCAGAAGTGGCTTAACCACAGCCCTGACAAGCAGCTGTTTTCAATCCAGTCATCTGGTTATACTCATCAGCTCATAAAACAAAACATCCCAAATGCCCAGTATGGTGTGTGAGGTCTATTTCTTTGTTTATTGTCCATAATATCCCCAAATAGGGTCCCAACAAAGCAGTCCATTGAGGACAGAGACTATTAGAACCAGGGTAGTTTTGATGCCAAGACCTGATCAGCACTGGATCCAGAGCTAAACCACTGACTTATGGCAATTCACTTAAAGCACTGTTAACGCCTCCCAAGCAAATGTCCTAAAGAAATGGACAGCAATCAAAACATACAGCTCTAGAGACTTCTCTAGAAAAACTGAATTAGTTTTATCAAACTTCTGGGGAGAGGAGGAAGGGATTTATGTTACTTCTCGGGGCTTCCAAGTAGCAGAGCACACCAGCAGCCACCTTTCTCTCTCCCTAACATCATGATGTTTCATGACATGCCCTACCTGTCAGTGATTGCAGATGTTAATTTACGTAACATTTTTGTTCTATAAGACATTCTTGTTGCACCTTTTATAAATC
>JAVJGI010000057.1:9097881-9142183 GCA_035590275.1 Ibycter americanus | reverse complement strand
GTTCCAGTTGTAAACCGAGGAGACAGGACTGTAGTCAGAGAAGGCTTGGAACAAAATTCTGTAGGCATTTGGTTGTTGACTAAATGTTTTAAATGCATTAAGTTATGCTGGGGAGAGAAAAAAAAGCTACATATTCTTCTTACAGGTTGTACACTTAAGGGTAACAAATAGGAACACTATGGCTGGTGCTAGATAAATACTTTTGACAGGGCTGTTTCCTGCTCAGGTTCTTGGAACAGGAAGTAAACATCTGTATCAGAGAGGATTTGCTATTACCACTGATAATTGCAATGATTCTCTTCTATGAAAGCTACTTAACTCCAAGAGCATATTTAACTACATATTTTAACATGTTTGTGTGGCATGCATACAAATAAGGTCTATTTTCAGTACTATTCTATACTCTTCATTGATAATCTGTAATACATTCAGAGTACTTCTGTATGTTATTGGAATGAAAGATTTTACTGCATCTTAGCAATGACAGTTTATGCTTCCAGCTTCTTACACTTTTTTCCCGGGGTTTCTTTGATCTAGTGTGTGGTTTTTGATCTGGGTTTCTGATCTGAGTGAGGTGGAGAAAAAGGGTAGACCCAGAGACCAATGGTGTTCAAAATACTGGTGTCTGAAAATGTTGCCTCAGATTGGTAAGCTTGTTCAAGCAGAACAAATGAGAACCAAAAATGCAGATTCCATCAATAAGACTGCACTTCATGTCTCGCTGAAGCAGGGAACATTAATAGATCTCTTCATGTTACTCTGATTAGCTATAGCTGGAAAAAAATGAGCCTTTCCTGCTGATCAGAGGCAGGCATGTGCTTTAATAGTCACAAAGGAAATGTAGTGTTTTTTAACCATTCCTATTGTTTATATTCTTATTTGAGTACATTTAAAAAGAGTCATAATGTTTATTTGTGAATAGCTTGTGCTTGGAGCAGGGGAATTTATCTTCTCACAGGGGTTTCAGGGTACGAAGTGGCAGTATTGGTAATAGTCCTCAATTTGTTCTTATCCTCCATACTGGAAAATATTTACCTCCTGTAATACCACTTAAGTGTGGTTGGGTTTTTTCATTTTTTTCCACCTCTCCATTTTACAAATTTTGAAGCTCTGTGAGACTGGCTCGAAGCAGTCACACAAGAGCTGATCTTACTCAGTGTAGTGTAAATGGAAGCAACTCTGTTAATGAAAAAGCAAAACACAAGAAAATCTTTTTATCTGTTCCTACATGACAGAGTGTGTAGTGAGCTTCAAAGGTCTTGCATCTGAGGAAAGCGATGACATGAAGAAAGTATTCAGTGTGGAAGATCATGTAGAGATCAAGAGAATTGGAAACGAAGTCAGCAAAGTAATATTTCTAAAGAAAGCCTTGTATAAGACAGAAAATAGAAGGTGAGTTGGAAACTATGTCTAATATTAATGGTTTTAGGTTATGTACTTTAGGCATGAAGGTGAGAGCTCAAGGAGGAACCAAAAGGAACAGTTAAGACCATAAATATGTGATGATGACTGTAGCAGGGTATGAAGTAAAAGAAGTTGGATTTTGTAGGACCAAGTGAGGAGTGGATCATGAATTTCTACGTAAAGTATAGGGCAGAGAAACATTACATCACTGACAAGATGAGGCTACATCTAGCACTTATGTTATGAAATCTGAGGGTATGTATTTGTACTGGGGCAGTTCTACTGTTACATTTAACATTTTTCTTAGGGGTGTGTGCACATCCTTTTTGATTTGGTGCTGATTTCAGGAGAGGATGCTTTTCTAAGTGAAACCCAGCATCATCAGTCTTGCTATAAGAACCAAGACTCACTAATACGTTTATTTCTACCTATTCTAATTGTGAAGAACTTCCTCTCTCAATCAATATGCTGCTGAGTTGCATGGCCTATGGCTATGTAGACTGAAAAAATACTGAAAAGTCTGAACTTCAGCATTCATCTTTGAGAGGTGACTAGACTTCCGTGACTCTGTTCATCCATTTCAACACCAGAACTTCGACTGAAAAGAAAAGCTTGTCTTAAACATAATTCAGAGCCTCATAATAAACCATGTCATGTGGTTAACCTTTAATACAATGTAACATTTAAAGAATAGTTTGCATCTTCTGCTGGCAAATTACTACATAAATATTTACATTAGGTGGGAATAGGAATATGGCATTATTTATGGATCTGTATTTCTCTGGCATTTCATATGCATGGTTCTTTTGTTCCTTAAGAAGTACAGATAAAAGAACAAACACACACAAAGTACTAATTTTAAAGCTTTGCAGTTCAGGGGAGAAAAATCTCCACATTTTGTTAGAACTGCTTGTTGTCTCCTGTTGCACAATAGAGAGAAATCATTTAAAACAGTTGCAGTTGCATTAAGGTCCTTTATTTCTGATACTTGTCATGGAGTGACATGTCTCACCTGCTACTGCAGATTGGTAGCAGAGCAACCTGTCATATCTGAAGATGTTTTGGTGCTGTCTGTTCCCTCTCACTTCAGAGGCAGATGTGTTATGGTACAGTTACTGCTTTAATTTTTACCCCTATCTTGCTTCAGTTCTCTCTCACCTTAATCCTTGGAAGGGGAAAGCAAGAATATATGAAATGTCTTCCTGGTGAAAACTCAAAAAAAGAGGAAAGTACAGGTTCCTCCCCACCCCCCAGTTTAGGTATACATCAGGCTGTTAGGGAGACTGACCACAAAGCCACACTGCCAGTTCAGGGTACAACAGTTCAGAAAATGGTCCTGAAAATACAAGCATTGCAAGCTGTTGTGAAGGTACTCTGAGATCTAACACACGTGAATTCTCTTACTTGCACTGCATAGACTTCTATGAAGTCCTGTAAATCACATACCTTCTCTGTAACTTGCCTTCCCCTTTATGAAATGTGACCCTCCTTGTAGAGTGAACATACAAGGTCAATGGCAGTAAGTCCATTGATACTTGTAAGCTATTCAGATACTGCGTAAGTTTGTCTTAGTAAGTTTCCATTTGAGATGGAAGAGGTGTGGGTGTTTCCTTCATCTGATGAAATTGAGGAGAGATACTGAGCAGCTGTACTGCAGTCTTGGCTTCTAAATTAATCCTGCACTTCAAAGTTAATTCTTTGGAGGCTATCACTTCTCTGTGGTCTCCACAATATTTATCAATGAGAACACCTCACTGAATGTTCATGATTTTGTGCCTTGAGCTTGGCAGAAGTATCACTTGAGACCTGTAGGAACTTGTATTCTGGTTCACTGAACTGTTCACTGAACAGTTTCCTGTCTTGTGTTTTGAACTTCTGTGCAGAAAGTAGCTCTCTAGATTTATTTATTTAATTAGTTGTTTTTATTTATGGTCCTCTTTTAGAAAGCCAGTCATTTCTAGTCTAGGGCCCTTGCAAGGTGTTCACATGCACTCATTTTCCTTTCCTACTTTTTGACAAGAAACAGGCATTCCCATATAGCTTGGTGTGCAGGTTACCTTGATGACCAGTTGATCCGAAAAATACTCCAAATTTCTCTGATTTTTATAGGCCCCTATTGTATAAAATCTTTTTGTGTTGAATATTTTTCCCCATTTCCTTGTGTCTTTGGTTTGATGGCTCAGAAATATAATCACAGGAATGTATTTTACAAGAAGGCCTTTTCAGTACCTGACTTGACTAAGCTCTTCCAAGCATCAGTGGTGAGCTCTGCATTATCTGCAGACCCACTGGATCACAGATTTTTCTGGTTTTTTTTTGATGGAGAGTGGCTGTATGCATGGAGACATCTGACTGTGATTCTTTCTGTATTGCAATAGGTAAAGAATTTTCCAAAGAAGTATTTGCTTACTCAAATATTAATCCTGTGAGAGAAGGATATCTGAAAGTATCATTTTCTTGCTGCCAGTAACTGTCTTTATGCAAACTCTTTTCAGCTATTTTTTCTTCTGATGAACACTTCTGAATTTAGATTTTGGAATTCCTGACTTTTGGAGTAACAGCCCTCCAGCACTGATATCCTCAAGGCTAACACTTACCAATGTTTCTCTAAGAAGAATGGAGAGCTATAATGGGGGAAAAAAGTCATAGCTATGGAGAAGAGGTTCTCTGTTTCCTCACCAATACATTAGAATTCCTTGGTTTATACACATCCAGCTGGATATCTTGGTATGCTCCATGTAAGGAGCAAAGAAGACCTCCAGAATGCTAGCTGTTCTGTGCTAGTAAATGTGAGGATATAGGGAGGAGATGAGTGGTTTTCTTGCAGGAGATAGCAATTCCAGAGCCTCATCAACTTGTTTCTACCTAAAGGCGTGTAAACTTCAAAAAAGACACAAGTCTCCCAATGTCCAGAAACCTGTAATTAAAAAATGCAATCAGAATGTTTCTCTGATAGTACCAGATGGATTTTTTTGTTATGGATTTGTTTAGGTGAGTCCATGCGAAATTTAAATGTTTACAGCATCCTGCAGAGAGCAGTTCCACAGCTTAGGGGAACTCTGTGAAAAATCTCCTCCATTTCTTTGCCTGGAACCTGGTGGGTAGAAATACAGAAGCGTAAACACCTGAATCCATTTGTTCTGTTGCTGGACAAATGCATATTCTCTGTCTTGAAATACTTCCAATAGAAATTTTCTGTCTTGCTGAGTCCTGTATTTGTCTGGCTCATAACTGTTGTCCTGTTTGTGCAAGAACAAGGGCCAGCCTGTTCCCTTTGGTCTATTGAGAATGTGAAAATTGTATTTTTCCTTACCTGATTACCTCCCCTTCATATAATATTAAGGTATGTTGTTCTGGTCTGTCCTGGTATATCTACAGACATGAATGTATGTATTCTCGGCGAGTGTTGTACTGTTTGTACCATACAGCTTCCTTTTCTTCTCCAATGGTCTAGATCTGAAGAACTTTGAAATGTCTGTTATTTTGAGGAGCTGTAGTTCTCTTTACCTACTTCTACATCTCAAATTGGTAGGAGGGAAAAATACTATTGGTCGGGTTGGGAAGGTAGAACTTTCCTGTCTTACAGTATGTGAATGTGTCGCATTTTGGTCTGCATGTGATGGAACCTATATCAAGAAATGAAATCCAAAGTGTTGGCAAAACAAATTATTTTTAATTTCTCTCAGGTTTAAGTAGCCCTGTTTACCTAGCCGTGTCTTCCATTTTGAGTTGTGGGGCTTATCTTTGAGCGCCGTTACTGCAAAAAGACCTTAGCACCAGGAAGAGAAGCAGAACACACCCTGTTCTAGACAATACTATTTGAGACCTTGGTGCTGTAAATGATGTAGAAATGTGCATGTATTAATGAGGGGTATAATAGGTTTCAGTGAAAGTGGGAGATAAGATGTGTTAATCTTGTATATGAAATAGTCCTACAACAATGAACCTTATAATGAGGCTGTTACTAAATCTTTTCTTCGCTGGCTTCAATTCAGTGAAACTAGCGCGTTTCAGTTTGTCATGTTTAAGGCTAGCTTTTACAAGAAAGGACCGACTCTGAGGCCTTCGATGTCATTCTGAAATACTTATCTAATCAGAGCTGTGTACAGCACGTGCTGGAAAAGATCTTCACAGCATTCTAACATAGAATACTTCCCTTTTTTGGGTTTGGGGACACCTTTAATATTAGTGTTAGTGCACTTGTATGGAGTTTGATTTGACCTCAGCTGCTGTTTAGGAAAAGGAGCATTGCATTTTGCTCATCAACAGTGTGCAAACAGATTGTGTTCTAACAAGGTTAGAAAGACTGTCAAAATAGCAATAGTTTTAAAAGAAAAAATAAAATTATCTACAATGATCTGTAGTTTTTACATTCTGTGGTGTTCTAGCTGTAACACTGAAGGGAGTTCCGTAAGAAGGGCAAGATTTCTTGACTCACTGGTGTTTGTATTTGGGGTTTTTTTCTCTTTTTTTTCTCTTTCTATTTTGGTCCAGCAACATTTACAGATTTTCATCTTGCCACTTGCACCGTTTGCCAATAGTCAGATTAAAATCTATGTGCTCCTACCTTAAGTATGTTCTGGTTTAAAAGGGAGAGGAAAGGAAAGTTGAAATACCGAAGCCTGATGCTGACTGTGCGAGATACAGAGAGACAACCATGTGAGGAAGCAGCAAACAAAAGAATTCCCTGTAGTGGTCAGGTTTCCTTTCCAGTGTGGACCCGGACAAGGAGTCTGTCGTTCTGGGAGTGGCGGGAGATTGCCTGAAGGAGAGGCTGCTTTTCTCTGTCAGCGTTAGTCCCATTTAAGGACTGTACGGGAAAGGTGCAGTGAGAGACATCAAGTATATAAAATTAAGGGTGATGATTGATTGTTTCCTGTGAGGAAGCAACAAGATAGACACCACTGTGTATTCTCAGGTGATTCCTATTCTGATAGTAACCGAGCCCAAACCTGATCAGCTTCGTTATAAAACGAGTTGATGTTTTGTGATCTTACATTCTCATTCCTTGCAAAGCAGACAGCTTTTTGATTCGCTATGCATATTCTTTAATTGAGATGGAGGTGCTGTAGCTTTGCTGTCAGTAAATTTGGGTTTTACGTTCCATTTCTCTTTTGCTTCCTTCATCCCCTTTCCTCCCTGCGTCTGGCTTCGATCTCACATTTATCCTGTTAAATAACTCCTTTTTCTGTGTCAAAACATAACAAGCTGAGCATCCTTTCTCAGATACCACAATTCCTGTATACGCTAAAAGCACCTTATCTCTCCTCAGGCTTCTACCAGGAGCTTCGTTGTCAAATTAAAGAACATGTCTATTTTAATATGGAGTACTACTGATATGACAGATAGCTTTGTGTACTCAGTAACGGTGGCTACTGTGAAAGATTTCTTTAATTCTTACAAAGGCCTTGCAACTAAATCAGGAAGTGTTTCCAGTGATGGGTGCTTTATGCGAAGCTGTGACTACTGCCTGGGTGGGGGGGTGGGGGGGGAGTGTAATTTGAGGAAGAACGGTAGCAGGAGGGTTGCACGGCGGATTTTCAAGTTTCAAAGTGATGTGTTAGATACCTCTCTGTAATAAAATTAACCTCAAAATGTGACAAGCGCTCTGTGCAAGTTCGGTGAGGAGAGCGGTAATACCCAGCAAGGTCACTAGGTGGAGCGACAGGTCCATCTATCGCGTCCCGGGGGCTGACCAGTGCTTTTGTCGGCTTTGCAGATGCACATATGGTAGAATATTATAATTTTATGGTTACAATTATGAGCAATTTGATAGAAAATGAAAGCTGAATTATGCAGTGTTCCTTTTATTTGTTTAATTTTACACTGTAAATATGTGACAGGAAAAAATAGCACTCTTTGTGTGTGGATGACGATTGGTGCAATACCTTTTTTTGGCTTAATATTCTCACATAGTACAGGTTGAGATTATCTTCTGTCGTACATGATGAAATGTATGGTGGTGTTCTAGGATGCTGGGACTGTTTTGCACAGAAATTGTATATGGCTGAATCTCCAGGCTTCTTTTTTCCATAAAGAGGCTCCTACATTTACTGGCTGATAGACAAATGCTGAAGTAACAAGTTCCTTAACAGCTTCCAGTGGAAGAGGCTGGGTGGCTGTGCCATCTAAGCAAATGCCAAGGGAAATCTTTGCATCCTGAAAGTTGCTATAGGTGTTGGCAGAGCTACCCTGAAAGCAGAAAGTATGTTCTGAACAAACTCTTCCTTGCCAGTGAGGAAAATCTCCTGCCATTGCAGTTCTTAAGCCAAAAGTAGAAATTTTTATGGCCGTGCCAGGACCAGTAGCTTGTTATGATGATCTGTGGGGTCTGTACTTTGTGTATTCAGGTTTTTAGTTTTTCTCTCATCAGATTCCTCATGTTCATTATTAGGAAAATGCATGTATTTGGCAGCGTGTGTAGTGGCATAACTTGCGTTTTATGTTGATTTTTCCTTTTCACTGGAAGAAAGTTGTTAGCACAGCCAGGCTGCATTAATAAACCTTTATTTTCTCTTTTTCTTTGCTTGTAAGCATCATTTTGTCTGTATTATTGAAGGTAAGGCTGGAGATGTGTTTTCCATTTGGAATGGGAAGTGCAAGCTCTGAGATGGTACTGTCATTTATTGATCCAGGCACATCTGCTGGTGTATGATGGCATGTGATATTTTTGTCCTTACCCACCTTTGAACCAGAGAACATGGCAGATAAGCTGTCCAGTTTGATTGGCATATCCTGTGGAAAGGATTTTCGATATATAGGATCAAATCCTGTACCCTAAAATGCTTTTTCATTTTGAAAGTATGATAGAGATTTTTCTGAGTTCATGTGCTATGCTTGGAATTAGTTTTAGGTTTAAATGTTTTCCTTGCTCTTTTCAAATCATACTGGCGGCCTGTTTTGTTTGGCCAAATTTAGATACACTATATTTATATTGTGCATCTCAGTATTTTTCAGTATGTTTAAAGTGAACTTGGGAATTTCATCATCTGGGTGGAACAGAGCATCTTGTTAGATGATATAAAACTCAGACTGTCTGTAAAAGAAATTAAAAAAAATTACAGGTACCAGGAATAAATCATACTGGCAAATTTAACCAGGGTAGGAAATATTCTATTTTTTATTGCTTTTTTTTTAGACTCAATTGTAACAGTTGCCCTACAGGTGGTATGGGTGGAGATGGAAAGATTATTTTTTGAAAACAACTCATTCAGCTGTTTAGGAAACTGTATTTTTATTTCTGTTCCCACCTGACATCAGCAACTCCAAGGATTAGATTTTAATTTTATGTTTTACGTTTGCTTCCTGAAAGCCCCAAAAGACTGCCCTGGCTTCGTCCCTGACTTTCTTCTTAACTCTAGCTTTTCTTTAGGTAGGTAACCATAACTTAACTAATTTATATGCACCGTATGCAGTCTTGGCTCACTTCAAAGTGTAATCAAGTCATGAACTAATTACAATACTGTATTCCCAAAGAATGTAAATTTAATTTCCCTTCAAACAGAATGGGAATGTATTAAGCAATTCCTTAATATGAGATCTGTGGCATTCAACAACATAATGCTGATGCTTCAAATGGAAGTGAAGTTCTTAACTTTTGTGAACCTTGTGACCTTTTTTCCTATGCATCTTCCCTTTTTATTCTTGCATCCTGAGTTAATTTACTGACTGGATAACAACGTTAAAATATTCAAGTGTAAATTAAAATATAACTTTTGGGCTTCAGGTTGGAGATCACTCTATCTTATTTTGTGTGACTTACTTCTTTATAGTGTTTTCAGAAATGTGCCTCCTGAAGATTTTGGATCAGGTGGAGATTGTGTTTTGAATTGAAGGCTCATAAGGTTCAGACCTCCACCAGATGATTTCTTCAATGCATTGCAAAGTGGATGTGCAGAATCTTCCCTTCAGGTTCTTAGTATCACTGTGCCAAGGGGTCCGCATAAACTCAGTTATATAAGAATAAGCGAAGTGAAGTTGTCCATAAAACATTTTATTACTTCAGTCTTTGCAGCATCTTCAGAGTTTAGATAATAAACCTTCATAGAAGTTACTAGTCTTTACCCTTTCACGGAACAATGATTCACATGGTTTCAAGCCACTTATTTTATTTCTCTTAATTTTAAAGGCAGAAGAAAGATGTTAGGATTTACTTAGATCTGTGCCTGGATAGTTTCATTTTCATAATGCAGTCCTGTTGTTGCTCTTCTGAGGTGAGATTGTCAAAGCACAGAACTGTATATGTATTAAACACAAGTTGTACTTTAAAATTGTGGGTCAGCTTCCAATGAATTATGTAATTGTTTAATGCTAAAGGAAAGAGCTTAGAATATCTGAGTTTATATTTTAAAGTGTTCCGTTTAGATGTTAATTCATTAATACCAGCAGTTTATTTTTATTCATATAACTTTTCATATGTAAGTAGTTGAAGCTGCATTATTTTAATCCTTTCTTTGGTTAGCAAGAAAAGAGCCTGCAGGTGGAAATCAGAATGACATACATATTGCTTTTTCCCAAAAGGCACGTACCTTTCCTCTATTGATATGCAAAATACTCTAGGTAGAAAATAAACCTCATTGCCTCATATGTCAAAATACTGAAAAATATATGCTTGGGTGACGCATGGAAAAATGTGGGTCCACTTCAAACTGAGCACACTGGTAGTGGAATTTGCCACAAGGCTGTTGTGGACCTTTGGGGTTCTGAAGACTCTGTAAATTCTGTTCCCTTGTATTATGAGCACTTAAGTGTAGCTTGAGCCTTAGTTGTGGATACAGGGATGGCCTTATTGGGAGACCCAGCTCTGCTGGGTTTTAGCCTTTGCTTGAGTTTGGTGAAATGCCTTCTTACTCTTGCAGAAGCATTTTAAGGTATTTTTGGGCTGCTGAGTAACAATGCAGTGGAATGCCATAGTTGTACAAGGTGCCAAAGTTATAGATGCAGAGGTGTGTCTATTAAACAGATGTGAGCTTGCTTCGACATTGTTCAAGTTGCCAGACACAGTCCAGGTGCATTCTGAAAGAGGTGTAGTGTTGGTGTTGCAGCCAAACTAAAAAAGAAAAAAAACTCACCCAACACTGAAACGCAAAAAACAACGCACAAAAAAATAAAGCCAAGGTAAATTAGATCAGGCATGAAGTGCTTGATGCTGTGCTACTGTGGCAGTGCAAAGCTCCTTGAACAGGTCTGCCTGCAACTTATCTGGGTAGATTTTTCTTTGAAGACCAAAGACCTCTCAGTGCTTAGCCTAGCTTCATCAACATAGTGTCAGTGGTACTTCCTCAGCATCTCTTTCTCAGTCTAGTTTTTTCACAGCCTTTGTCTTGAAGGAACTGTCTGAGGCAGTGAAGAGAGTTCAGTCTTTGCTGACACTGCCAATAAGATGATAAGTAGTTAGCTTTCTAGATCTATGTCCTTAAGCAGGGAATAAAAAAAAAAAAAAATAAAAAAAAAAACAGTGTTTTGTGGCTACTAGATCATGATTGCAGATGTCAAAATGCTTTCTTCATCATGAGCTGAAATCATATCCATGGAGGTTTTTTGTATCTCTACCACAAAGTATAAGTTATTGCTGTCTTACTTAAATTTAAATCTAACTGGTGCCTATTTTTCTTCCTTTGCATGCTTGATTAGTCTTTGCATATCTCTATAATAGCTATGAATCTCTAGAGATCTTCCATTGGATATAGGGGCTCCTGAAGCTGGAGCATCTTGTTGATGAAGATGGGGATTTAGCTGTTGTGTTCTCTTCTGGGCGTGGATTGTAGTATGCAGCCTTGAATGAAAGGACGGTCCAAGTCAGAGGTACAGTCAGGGACTATATGAGTCAGTCATCCTTTGGCATCTTGTTTGATGCTTGGGAAATATTAGGGCTTGTCTGCATAGTGAATGCAGGCAAACTTGCACTCTGAGCTAATCAGGTGCAAGATGAATCTGGTCTGTTAGTGTTGCCTGAGCTGTGCTAACTTACCCTACAGCTGCAAGACTTGTGTCCTGGAGCTGCTTGTTGGGTCGTGGGACTACTGAGCTGGACCTGTGTGCACAGACATGTCTGAAGAATCCTCGTACCACAATTTTTCCATGTGTAAAATGGGAGCTTATATCTGTCCCAGAAATGCTTGTGACAAGATATTAAGGAAGGAGGCACTAGGTGAGTTCTCACAAACACTCTGAAAATACAGAAGGAGCTTTGCCATTAGGTTGTTGGTAAAAAATCTCGTTTGTACCATTCTGTTCCCTTGGTAATAGCTTCTAGAAACCTTTTTTCCAGCCCCAGATTCCTGTCCTTGGAGATTGGTTTAATTTTATTTTTTTTCTTTAAAATAAAGTAAGGTAAACGCAAGCATTTCTTCTTCAGTAATGCAGGCTAACCCCTTCTTTCTAAAAAGAAAGTCCCTCTACCTTATTTCTTCTTTTTTCCTTTTAGAAGAAGTGATTTCAGAAAGGCAGAACTTCGGCAAATGACCCTCATGGAGTAGACTGGCGTTGGCTTCATTTGAAAACTTCAACAGTAGATGAAGAGACCAGTGGGTGTTTGAGCTGGTGTAGCATGAACATTGCCCACAGAAGGATGTGAAGGCTGATGTGTAGAATTCAAAAGCTTTATAGGAAGTTGCTGAATACTGTAAACCAAAGCACTTCAGGTTTTAAGCTGGGCTTCACTTACAGTCAAAGAGGCTGTGGAAACAGTGCGCTGGGAACAGTATGGGAGGTCAGTGGGTGTGCTAGAGATTGGCACTTGTCCTCCCATCTCTTCCCCCTGCCTCCCCCAGCTTCTGGGGAAGTGAGGAACTGTAGCTGTCTGTCCTACTTCAGCTTGTGAGAGGGCTAAAAGTATTGTGGGAAGGAGTAAGCTGGGAGTAGTTGGTGTTGCCACAGGACAGGCTTAAAAGCCTGAGGCTTAAGAGTGGAGTGGTAGAAATGGTAAGGTTGAGACTTTGCAAGGTGGATGGACCCTACCAGACAGGTTGCTGCAGCTGGAAGAGGTGGCCCCCTCTCCCAGCTGCCCGTTCCCTCTGCTTGCTTTGTGCCAGCTCTTGTGCCGGGCTGAGCCTTTGCCTTGCTGTGTCACTTCGCTGAGTCCTTGGGTTGAGTGAGGGCTTTGGGGGAGCTGCAGGGCTGCTGCTGATGGAGGGAGTGAGACGGGGGTGGGGGGGGTGGAGGGGGTGGGGGGTGAGCAGGAGTGTGTCTTCCGCAGCAGTTGAGCATTCTGTTGTCTGTGCCTTCGCATGAAGCTTCACCCCTAAGAAAAAGCTCTTTGTTCTCTGTCTAACATCCCTCTCCCTGGCAATCCGTTCCTGGCCTCTAAGTGTGCCACTGCTGCATGCTAGCAGTCCCTCTTCTCAAAGCCAACTCTATCTTCACTGAAGTTATTATCTCTTAAGAGCCATAAATGAACTCTTAATTCTGTGACTTACATTCAGTGACGAAATGAACTAATTTATTCTATAAAATATATAGTACTTGCAGTATGACATGTAAATGTGGCTGTTGAAATCTTAACCTTTGCATTTCTGATTTTGATTTTTTTTGCACCCCCCCCCCCATACTTTACTAACAAACTGCATAAAATGTATTACTCAGGTACATTAAATGCATATTTCTTGGACATAAAACTACCATTCAGTGAAATGCCAAGTACCACTTCTCTCAGGTAACTAACATCTTGTAAATCCAGTATTTGTGCTGCTGAACACAGGAAGAAATATCTGATGTGAGCATTTAGGCACATTACTTTTTATGTGGAATGCAAATCTGTAGGACTTGTCCTATGTTTTTTTTTCACCTTTATCACTTTTTTTTTTTAAAAGCAGATTATGAAAATATTTAGCATTACCTATGTATTTGTCTAGAGACTGTATTGCCGTAGTACGTGTGCCCTTGTTATATCCGAATGACTGAAATAGTTTGGCAGTGTTGTATACTGTCTGGCTAATTTTTAGGAAGGAAAAAAGGGGTCCTCTTGCTGCTTTTAGCAAAAACTTCAATAAATGGAAGAATAAAATTAATATTAAGCCTTTCTTTTTTTTTTCTTAAGAACATATTGTGCAGTAAATGTACCATCGCATTATGGAGGATTACCGTACTTACAGTAATTCTGCATGTGTCTTAAACAAATGAACGTTCGGGTGTTTTTTTTCCCCCCCTACTCAAAGCTTCATGTTTACTTACTTAGTAAGCAAAGCAGGGCTTTGAACTCTTAGACTATGGTGGCTGTAACAATACACTGCTTAATGTAGAATGATTGTGTGGATGAACTAGGTTTTAATCTTCTAATACAGGAAGTTTCAACAGTTACAGTGCTGATTGAATCTTACAAGAATTTCAGGGATATCTCGGCTTCCATTCAAGCTCCTGTTAACCCTTGCCCTTCTCAGTCACGATCACATAACTGACCCTTGGACAATCAGGATTTGTGTGCATGCTTTCCTAATGTTAATTTTGCATATCATGTTTTAAGCTGTATTTTAAATAAATTTGGGAGCTGCAAGCAAGAGGTGGTGGCATCATGTGCACAGCAAGGGCTCTGCAGTCTAAAACACAAATTGGGCATCTCTTTTATGGTGCACTTGCACCATGTATGTGCTAAGCTTGGGAGTAAGGGCTATCTTGCCGAGCTTTCCAGCAGGACTGGTATTAACAGTGTGGCAAGAGTGAGGTGGGTGCATGACCATCACTCGTGTGACCCAAGGCCATTTAGGGTACTCATTCCTTGTGCCAGCAGTGTGCTAGCTGGGAGGGAGAAAAAGGGTAAAATCTGTTTGTGGGGAAGGGGCTGCTGGAAGCAAAGTGAATTAAGAGGGCTGTAAAAAATTGATAAAGATAGGACTGTCTGTTTTTATATTCTGCCACATAATATGGGTTTAAATGAATTTCCCTATAATTTGTCTTCAAATACCGACATTTAACTCTTAGGCTGTATAAATGAACTGGCTTTTTCTAGAGTAAAATTCATGCCCTGCGTCCAGGCTAATATGTTCACCTACTATAAACATTACTGCCTATGGTTACAACCGGAATAAAAAATTCTTTTTATATACATCATAGCTGGCAGAGACTCCTGAGACCACCACAAATCACTTCAGCCTTTTGGTGCTCTCTGACGAAATGAACTGAAATGTAAAACAGCTCAGGCTTCAGGCAGGCTGGCTCTGGAAAGCAATTAGCTTGCTTAGACCATTGTTTGTATCCTCCTGTATTTCCAGGTGCTGAGCAAAGGTGTTCTAGGAGCTCTCCTGATTGATTTAAACACTGGAGCTTAATAACCTCTCTTTCCCTCCTAAAATGTTTTGCTTATTTTCTGTGTAGCCTTTTATTTAAAGGAAAGAAAACCAACCAACCAACGGAACAAACAAAAACCTGGCAAGGCTCCCCCTCCCTCAAAAGAAGAAGAAGAAGATGAAGGAGGAAAAACAAAACAAAACAAAACTCAGGGTTGTAACAGGCAATAACAAAGCAGTGAGTTATTTATGCAGCCATGATTGGCAAAAATGATTGCAACATGAATTTGCCCAGAAGCAATGATTAGATCATAAAAATGTTAAGGAAATCTGTAACTCAGCACCATTTTATAGATTGAAGAAGTTTTTGTTCCCTACCTTAATTGCGGTGACTTGTTATTAAAGTATTTATTCAGAGTAATCTCTTTGGACAGCGAGCCCTTATCCCATCTGCATGCATAATTAAAAGTGAGGGGGGAGAGAGGGGAGCATAAATGGTTTACCATGCTACATGAGCAAAGGAGGGAATTACACAATGACAGGTGAAGAGCAGATTTATCTCCTGTTGGAATTTCAATGCTGCAAGCAAGGCAGGACACTGTTGCTTGCTAATACCTTGCCAACACCACAATTGCTGCTTTTCCAGATTACTGTCCAAAATCATTGCTGGTCTCTAAAAGGCCTGTAGCACTGCATCTGTGGCTGTGGGTTTTGGAGCTGTTGGTGCTCAAGCAAAGAGATTGGATTTGGGTATGTGGGCTTGTGAATCCATGTCTGTGCTTAAAAATGGACTATTTACTTACTTGGCTGGCTATTTATTTATTTATAAATAAACATTGGTAGCGTCTGGCTTTGCTGAATACAAATCAGAGGGTTGTAATTGTTCCAACTGAAACAATGTCATCACCTGCCTCCTGCTGCCGTCCCTATTCCAATGATAAAAGAATTTGGTGCAATTCTTCTTTTCCCACTCTCTGAGTACAAAGAAGGTTGTACTTGAACATTCATCTCTAGGCAGATTTATCATCATTAGGCAGTACTCAAACACACAGTGTCTGTTTTTAAATTGAACTGTTATGGATCTAAATCAGATTTACACAGACTAAGCTGGTATATATTTGACTCTTAACTATTTGCTAAAGAATATTTTTTCCCTTAACTTCTGATGTCTCACCTCTGCAGCAGCAGTACAGAGAATGCCAGGAACTTCTGAGCCTTTATCAGAAGTACCTAGCTGAGCAGCAGGAAAAACTATCGCTCTCCCTTTCTGAACTCAGTGCTGCCAAGGAAAAGGACCAGAAGGTAAACTCTTTTTTTCCATCTCCTTTTTTTAAAATGACATCTGCAATACATCTTTTCTCTTTTACTAGAACTGCAACTTTTAAGTGTGTTATCTTGCATTATGGTGTTGAATACTTTTTTGTGATTGGCTTCCTGTGAGTCCTTGCCTTAATACCTGGATTGCAGGAAAACAAAAAAGTAAAACCCCAGATTTTGGTTCAGTAAAATGGGTGAAGTTGTAATGGAGTAGGAATCACAGGACCCATCCTTTGCTAAGGGAAAAGTTAAGATGCTTTTCTGTTTTCTGTCCCATTTCTTAAACAGTGAAATAATAGATACAGCCTTTCAGATTTTCTGTGTGGCTTTTGATGACTGGAAAGGACATTACAGATGATGTATTTGGTCAATAAGAGCTTTCTCAAGCCTTTAATGTAGCCCATCTGATTTGAGCTGTTTATGGAAGACCTATAATTATATATGCAGTTCAAAAGAGAAAATGTGGACTAGAGATACCTGTTGGACTAGATGATCTCCAGAGGTTCCTTCTGACCCTGACCGTTCTGTGTTAAATTAAGTGGTAAACTGTTTCTCAGATGTATTTACCCAAAGCCTTGAAAACAGGGTTGCTTGAGATTTTTTTCAAATGTCTAGGTACTTGATTTGCATCCCTGCTGATAACAGATGATACGCTGGAAATCAAGGCTACTTATGCAAGTGCTCTCTCTACCTGATGTTCTTACCTGCTATTTTCTTTCTGTAGCTTCAATTTGCAATCTCCAGAGTCTATCCTACCTAAGACAATGCCTTTTTTTATAGGTTGGCCTCTTGATCCTTTGTTTTGCTGGAACAGTCTTAAAGGCTTATAGTAGGGCTAGAAGTAAAGTCATCAGCATGGAGTATCCAGAAGGTGGCCTGATTCTGGCCTCTCAGTGGTTCTGTGCTAACAAAATTACACAGACAGATGCTACTTCTCAGGAACCGGTGAAGGAAGGCATAATTTTTAGTTCTGTTCAGAAGGCAGGTAGGAATATTTCTCTGTCTTCATAGGCATCAGGAATCTTTTTTTATCCTGCTAAGGGCTTGTTGTGTTTTTTTAGTAAAATATGTTGTTGGACATTGAGCTGTTTGTCATGCTTTTAGCCGTTATAAACATTTCATTTCCATTCTTTTGCATTTTTATCTGCTATCCATTTTGTGATGGTGTTTAGTTCAAAACAAGAACCTTTTTGTCTGAGAATGGATGATGTCTGTGTTCGTACCTGTGATAGGCAACTTGCTGAGGACCTCCAGGGAAAAACAGTCCAGAGGAGCCCATGTAGTCCAAAAGCCCCGTGGCAGCTGTGCTGATGCTTACCAGGTTTTGCCATGCTTAACTTTTCACCTTTAAATACACATATCTTGTACTAGATTAGCACCTAGTAAAAAGGCATCTGGTGTAATCACATCTACAGTCCAAAGCTATAGAAGCAGATAATAGGAAACCTTCAGCCAGTTGTCAAATCAGCATGTGATGGTACAGCAGCCCACATTCATCTCCTTGTTTTTCTGTCTTCCTAATCACTCTGTCAATGTTTCCACGGGGACTTCTCTGAACTTGTGTTCTGATTTCATGTGCAAAGTTTTATCAAGCTTGTCTTTGATCCCATTATTTCCTTATACTCACAGGTACTTTTGTCCACGAATGCAAATTCAGGTATTGCATTGAGGTTTACCTTGACATTTCATTAATGTCACCTAGTCTACGGCTCCAGCCTAGCAGGTCTGGAATTACCCTAGCCCTCTTGCCCTGTGCGAAGCTTTGTAGGCGTAGATAAAAACCTGTCAAAGCATGTTTCAACTGGTTTTTCTTATAGCTTGCAAAATATTTCCGATGTTTCTACCCTTCCTCTTCAGTTTTTTCTTTCTATGTAGTCCTGGCAGGCATAGAGCTGTTTGCACCTTGAATGCATTTGGCTTTATAAATTGTTACCTTTTTTCCCAAATAAGCCCTTCACGCTGTGTTTCTCCTCACAGCTCAGAAACTGTGGAACGATTTGCAGGACTACCTCACTGAGTCAGTTCTTTCCTTAACTCATGCCTTCATGTGATAGCTATCAAAACCAAGTAGGAGTCGCTGGGTTGCTTCTTGTTGGACTATTGGGTTATTTTTCACACACCTGTTTTGTTGCTGTCTTTTTGTCACTTGTTTTAATACCTGAACTGTGAGCTCTTAGGGTTGGGATAGGTGTCTCTTGATTCTGTTTGAGTGGTCTTAACGTTGTAGTTCAGGTAAGTATAATAGGTCTTGCATTCTGGTGTCAACCTCAATGGGGAAGTTCCACAGGGGAGAACAGCAGGGAGGGATTAGTGGGAGGGGGACAGGCCCAGGAGACTTTTTTTCCTGCTCTGGGTGCTGCCCATGCCAGCTTGTTCTGCCCTGCTAAAGATTTTATCCCTCTTTTGTTTTAAGCTGGATTTTGAAAAAAGTCTGTAGTTTAAATATTAGGCTAAAGGAAACCTTCTTGAGTTTTGTTTGAATCCTGATCCATTGGGAATCTTTTCCCTGTTGTTTGTTTTTGGCTGAGCTAAGGAAATCCTGGATATGTATGGCTTTAAATCAACCGGTACTGGCTTGCTACCTAGTTTTCACTTATGTGAACTGTCTAGGAGACATAATCGGTGTTTCCTGTTGCAGGCGACTGTCGATGTTACCGGGGCATCTCTGCTTCCGTGTAAGATGTTCTGATTTTCCTGTGTCTTGCAGAAACATGAGACTGCACAGTTATACTCTGTACTGAAGCACTTCTTTGTTCTGCCTATTATGAGCTGTTCTTTCTCATTTCTGTTCATTTTCCCCTCTTTTTCCTACTTCTTTGTTTTGATTCATTTCTAATGCTACACCTATGTTTTAATATCACCGGCTTTTCCCCGTCTGGCTCTCTCATTCTTACTGTACAATAATGCTGACTGTGAGCTGTCAGTTTCCCCTGGGCATAGATAAGTATTTGAAAGCATCTCCTGTCAGTGTTTAAATGCTGGGCTTTGTTTTAAAATGAGACAATTAATAGGTCAGGAGAACTGCAGCATTGCCAAACGTCTGTGGCATTGTTGCAAAAAGAGATGGAGTTGTATGGGAGGGAGACGACTGCAGCAGCTCTGTGCATGTGGTCAAAATGCAGCCCTGGTTTGTAGCAGTATTGAACTAATGCAGATACTTTGGTGTTAACTTTTATTTTTGTCTGTTTTAGCATCACCTAATGGTGGCAATAAGTCTGAAACCACGTTTTCGTCTTACCTAATATTGCTTCTTTATAACGAAAGTCAGCCCTCAAAATTTAAAGAAGCATTCTGGTAGTAGTGAAATAAAATTGCTGGGAAGATGGTGGTGAGATGATTTAAGACAACTCTCGTGGATTCAATAATCGGTAAATGGAACATGGAGTTCCTTTTTTTGTGAGATAAAGTTAATTCCATTTGAAAAGATACTTAAGGTGACATGAATTGAATTATTCAAACTGGCCTTCTCAGCATTAACTCTAGGTTAATATCTCATGATGCCTCTGGTTTCATTATAGGAGTTTTAAGTACATAACTTTTTATAATAAATTCAATACCTGGAAGCCAGACTGAAATTGGTTTACCTTCTACCAACCCATAAAAAGAAGCATTAATTGTAAAGTGAATATTAAAGTGGTCACTAAAGTTGACTCAGACAGATTCAAAGAGATAGCTCTTGTGCAAAGGAAGTGAAGAGCTCTACTGACAATAGGCTTCTGCCCTGATGTTAATAGAAAATACCATCCGTATTAAAATGCAGTTAAACCTCTTGTATAAAAAATAATTTTTGGATGTTCTTTCTGGAACTCCCAAATGTTCAGTCTTTGCCATTTTCAGAAGCTTTACACAGGGATGTAAAGAAAATTGCCCTTGTTCTGGGTCAGGTCTGACCTAGTTATATAGTTGCTAGTTCACTGCCATGTCAAACAGTGACCAGGATCCAGATTACTTTAGCAAGTCTCTGGCTGATGAATCTGTAGATGTTCTGCAGTGTAGGGTTAGGACTTCAGTCACAAAGGTTGGACAGGCGGCTGAGTTTCTGCAGGACTGGGATTCTTGAGCTATTTCACCTGAAAGATAATACCTGTAGTCTCAGCATTGCCTATTAATGTTAATCTTTGAATGTACAAGTACAGCTGGCAGCTTTTGTTTCTTACTTGTGTAAGATTACCAACACATCTGCTAATTCCTTTGATTTACATAGGTTCTTGTTGTGTAGTGTTTTAAGCTTTGGTTGTTCTCCCTGTGTAGAAAGGGCACAGATATGGGGTGGGATTGTAGACAGAAAGGAATATCAAGAGTTTATTTTCAGTGGGATATCTGCTCTCCCCTCTTCTTGTGTATTACATTGTGAGCCTCCTGTTTGGTGTTTATATTTCAGTAATGCCAGAGGTGCTCATCAGGAACAAGGTACTGTTGTGTAATAAGCACAGTGCAAGCATGCTAAAAGACATGGTCTGCTTTGGGAAGATTGTAAAGTCTTAAGAAGATTAACTTTTGGGGAGGGTATTTTACATTTTTTTTTACTTTTTTTCTAGTGTTACTGTTTCTCTTGAATCACTTGCTCATCTTAAAAACTGTTGACACAGTTGCAGTGTCATTTCACAATCAAGTCCAAAGGAAGACTTGTCCTGCAAGGACTAGAAAGCCTTGCTTTCTTGTCATGTCACTAAAACTCTTGTCCATATAATTGTCATTTTTTGCCTTAATAAGCATGATTACATACTGAAGCTTCAAACATTGGTTATTTGACGACTTATTTTTTTTCCTCTGAAAAGGGTATTGAAACAAGTCAACCTTCAGAAGTCTTTCCCTTCTGATTGTCCCCAAACTAACCCATTCCTCTTTTTTTAAACACAGGTCACCTTTAAACACATTCTTAGCTTGCTTAAAGGAAAAAAAAAAAAAAAATCCCACATATGCAAAGGGTTTTGAATGCTATAAGATAAACCTGCATGATAGAATTGACTTTGTCTGTTTACCCAGCTGTAAGGGAACAATGGATGAGCCCATCTGAAAGATACTTGAGAACTGGGATAATAAATAAAGAACTAATTTGACTGTGGACCCAAGGGTATTGGAATAATTTTGTGAGGCCAGACAGCGACAGTTTTAGCATGAGTAAATAAAGGGTATAGCCTTGTCTTACCTGTGCTACTTTCAGCAAATCCTCTGATCTCTCTCTATGCCTCTCTTATCTATAAAAAGGAGATAATGTTTTTGTCCTCATTCTTTCTGTTTTCTACTGAGAATGTCAGGTTTTGGGTGCTTCTTCATATGTGTTCAAAGGGATTAGCAATGATATTTCAAACATAGGGTGGTCTGGAGTAGACCACCTTGTAACAGGATGAAGAAAAATCATGTTTTGTTCCTTTCACCTTTAGGTTACTAAGTCATAATTAATTTACCTGTCTTTTCTAAAAAAATGCTAACACCAAACAGCAATGCAGATGGACATAAATATTTAAAAGAAAAGGAAACACCAGTACTGGAGTATCTGCGTATTGCTAGCATTCACAATAGAACTCCACCTGCACTCAATCCCCTGGAAATGTGTGCCATAGTAGAACCATTTGGCTCATGTAAAAGCTCCATCTTCTTGCATGCTGTGAATGATGCTGTATTCTTGGTGATAAGCACTTCACTCTCAGCTCACTGCTTAAGTGAGTTCTGAGCAGTTCACTGCTTAACTGAGATCTGTGCCAGTTCACCATCTCTTTGTTCTGTTGTCTTTAATGAGCCTTGTCTCTAGTCTCTTTAGGGTCTTTTGATTTTATTTTTCTTTTCTTTGAAGAGGCCTCTTTCAGTTTCACTGCTTGGATTTAAAAACTATCTCTTCTGTGGAAATCTTTTCCTTAGGTGGACACTCATCTCTGGCTCTGATATGTGTTTTTCTGTTGGGGGATGATTCTGCAAAGAAGACAGTGCCTTCCTTTCCAGCAAAACATTCTCTTGGCTTTGAAAACTTTTGATGATATTGTTGTTATTGTGAAGTGGTATCTCTGGATTTTAATCAGAATTTAAGAAATTCATAGCAGGACTGCTTGTCCTTGAGAAGCACTTTACAAACTCTTAGATCAGATATCGCAATTTCTTCATGTATAACCCTTGTAGAGGCTCTTGGGAGAGAACATTGTGACCATCTCACCAGCATCCTCTAAGTCTGTCTTTGAAGCGAGAGTAAGGCTTCTTCAGTGAATGCAAGGCTTCACAAGATTGTAGTTGCAGTCAAAGATTTTATGTTGTGCTGCACGCCTTGGAGAAGAAAACTTCTATTCTGCCCTTTGCTTTGCGCAATTACCTGATAGCCATTAGGAGTGCAGACATCCCAGCTGCTACTCATATGCTGTCACTTTCGGTTGTATAGTCCATTTGACCTATGCATGTGCCCTTTGGTTCCGCTGTCTTTGCTTTGGCCTTTTTCAAAAGTTGACTCTTGAAAATCAGTTTTTCGTGTACTTCCAACTTCCTCAATTCACCAGTTCCTGGTACCAGACTTACCAGATTCCTGTCAGCATGGTAGGTCCTGTATGTTGTGATCAAGATTACATGCCTGGAGTTCCTGACTTGTTGAAAACCAGTGTTTGAGGCTTTCAAAGCCTAACTGAACAAGCAGCCTAATGTAACATTGAGGGTGGCCTTGTTTTGGTAAGGTTTGGACCAGATAGCTAGCACAGTTCCCTTCCAACCTGATTTTTTCTGTGACTCTATCTTGTATTCTCTCTTCACCAACCCTTCAAGAGAAAGATCATCTGTGAGAACCTGTTTTGGTAAAAAGTGAAAATGCTTCTGGGCCAGTAGCAATAGTCTGACACTGCACCTTTATTTCTTAAAATGGAAACAATCAGAGTTGCTATTTCTTGCTATTGAAATGAGTAGGACTTCATAACCTAAATACCTTTATTCGTGAGTTTAAATTCCAGGTAGTGTGATATTAGTCATTATTATATTGAAAGATAAATTGCTTACCATCTCTTGCTTGCAAAGCACACATTTTTGTGTGCTGATCAGGTTGTTTAATTAGAAGTGTCTTTATTTAATGAAAACCAGGTGATTATCAGTTCAGGACACTATAGGTTGGTCTTTGTATGGCAGAAAGATTTTTCATGAGAGCCAGGGCTGTAATTTTCTTTCAGCTAAGAAGGTGGGAATTTGTTATCTTTCTGTACCAGGATGATTGCCTGCAGAAATATCTGTTCAAGTTAGTTCTGAATACCCTAAGATTTAGCCAGAGTTTTTCATTTTGAGCTGCAAAAGGTTCAAACTTAAAGTTTTTCTGATGCACTGTTTGTCATTTGAAGTTTCTAAGGACTCTCCTCCTGGGATTTTATCCACCATAGGACAAATACAAAAAATTCTTGAGACAGATGGACTAATTTCCCTTTATAGGCAGAATATATCTGGTGAGGTGGCATCAGCACAGACTGTGCATCTGCGGCATTTATTGCAAGACTGCATACATGTTGTATGTGGTTATGGTTTAGAACAGCCTAATTACCTGTCTGTGATCCAGTGAATGCATTAAATATAATCACATAGTAATTTTGGGTTGCCATCTATTCATGGCAGATACTAGAAAATGTCTGAAATGTCCCACTTTCAGATGTATAGTAATACACATTTCTCTTCATTTTGGAAGTCTGCTCTTATGATTTCAAGAGCTTGGGATGTGGGTGGAAACAGACCATGCAGACATTCAGGACCATCATGTGCCAATTATGATTCATAGTACCATCAACACAAACAGGGATACATGAGTTTCTCTTGTCTATGCAAGAGAACTGTCAATCTGAAATCAAAGTAGTCAAAGCTAACCACACAGATACATGGTTTCTAAGGCTGGCTGAGCTACTTCATACGATTTAGACTAGGGGAAAGCACATGATGCCTTCTGACCTGTCTCAGAAGTTTGGATTACCTTGAGGTTGGTCTCTGCCTTGAAATAATTTCTAGTCAATCTCTAATAGATGCATTTGATTCCATGTTGCATCTTTCCCCATCTGCTCTCTTCTCCATAAGTAGCAGCAGTCCTGTTGACGGGAGCAGGCCAAACACATTTTCATGTCTTCTGTTTTGTGATGTGTAACTTCAGAAACTCATCTTACTCTCTGGGCTGGGGTCATGAACATCAGTACCTTAGTTGAAGACTGTCAGTTTACGGTGCATCTGATGAAAGTCTTTGCTCTAAAACTTCAGACACAACTTTTCACACAGAAATAAGGATGTTGGTGCCTCCTATGGCTAGGTCAAGGACCCACTCTTGCAGGCTAATGTCAGTTCTAAACCTCAGCAGAAAAGCTTTTACTCACAGTCATATCAAGAACATAATTTGAGTCAGGAATGGTTTATGTTTGTGGTTACAGAAAATGAGACTGAATTTTGGAGTATTTGATAGTGACCCTTGTAATAAGTGTGTACATTTAGGCATGGGGTTGGAGAAAGCAGAACAGTTATTCTGAGCTGTAACTTTTGCATTACGTGTGGGTACACTGCCTCAGAGTCCCTGGAGATTTGGAAGCTTAGAGGAACAGAGGACCTGGGATGCACAGTACTGTTCAGGTAGCAGCATGCATGTCCGTATATGTGGAAGGGACTTGCTTCTGACTCGCACTGCCAATGCAAAAATCATCCTGTTCTGTGTGCCTGGGTGTATGTGCAACCATCATATGAATGCATAGTCAGACTGACTTGGAAGTAACTTTTTGTTTTTCGAACGAGTATGTAGCGCCTGGTGAAAACACAAACCTATAGCTGAAACAGCTGCACAAGTCCAGCATTCACACTTGAATTGATATACATGTAAGCAAGCTTTGGATATGATGCTGTCTCTGGTTGTGAAACTATTATTTTCTACTCTTTCTAAATTGTAACGTGGAAATAAGTGCCAGTTTGATATTTTTAAAAATGTATTTATTTTTAACTTGACATTCTAGTTAATCAACAGATGTCAGCCTTTTGAAACATTATCTTAGGTCCTTTGTGTAGATTCTGAAGCTTCAGGTAAAATCAGACAGTGGTCTGGAAGAAGTCATTTTTACTTGAGGAAATAAGTGTTCAGACACACATACAGAAAGGTCTTTAAATATTTAGGCCTTTGTTTTTCATTTTATCCATGGGAATGTCATTAAAGGGACATGAGAAGTTTTGATTAATATTTTTCATTACTTGTGCTGACCATGAGAATTCTGCATAGAAGTGCGCCACTGGGAGTGCAGCTGTGGTCTACCAGGTAGGTGAGGGCTGGCAAGCAGATGAATTGGGATCTAATTATTTTCTGTTACTGTCTTGCCATCAGGTTATTTAATTGCTTTCTGGCTTAGTTTCTTGCTCTTTAAATAGAAGATGATGCCCACTGTTTGTTAGAGCATGTAAGCTCAGTGAATTTAAAATGCTTTGTAAATGCAAAGATGAATTGTTGGTCTAGTTAAAGAGTATAAGATTCTGTAAGGAGAGGTCATTTGGTCTGGGACTTCTCCGTACATAAGTTAATTTTTGTAAAAAGGTAGTCTTCTTGCCTGTGCTGGGTTAGAAAGAATGAATACTCAACATGCTGGGGAAAAAAACCCCGGTGCTGTATGGCACAGGGCAGATATGTGTATTATGTGATTCATTTCATGGGCATGTTTATTTATCAGAGGTAAAAAGGATCATGTCACCTGAAATGGAGAATCTGCAGTTCTGTAAGTAAAACATGAGAGGAAAACACTGGAGTCCTCTATTAGCTAGACACACACCTATGCATTCTTATCTGTTTCTTTAAGCATTAGTTCTATTATAACGGTTTATCCAAAATACAGTTATTGTAACAACATGCTTATTCAAAAAGAAGTAAATGTAGAAGACTACAGATTTGCTTTAAAAAAAGCATTTCAAAAGTAGGGTATTACTTTTAGTGCTTTGTCAGTCAAGCTGTGTAACTCGGTGATCGCTAGTGTATTGGAAAGTTAATGCCTGATTCCTTCTTCCTAATGATGCGTGTGATAGGATCCTCAGTCACTCTTGGGTCCCTCTATAGAAAGCAAGAGTGAAAATGCGAGACCCCTCCAGAAAGTTACTCAAATCCAACTGACTATTCAGTTTAGAAGAATCTGGGCATCTTCTTTCTGAAATCCTCATTATTTTATCAAATATCAAGGTACTCCTTTTACTTTTTCGTGAATGATTAGATGGCATCATCACTGAGATGATCAACACTGAACACAAAGTGTACAATCCTAAGTAATAAGTAAGACCATGTTTTTCTTGGTGTGGTTTGTTGATTTTCAGACATATCATAATGGTGTTTACATGCTGAACTAATCCTTTGTGTTAAAATTAGTAAATATTGTATGTATTCCTTTTAATTTGTCTTCAACCTTTTGGACCCATGAGTCTAAACTTCTGTGTGGGAGCATATTCCAGGTGGCAGACTGCCAAACAGACCTGGCAAAAACAGGGATGTTCATTATGCCCTTTTAACTTTTTTTTTCTAATAGGAGAAAGTTAATAGATTGAAATAAGGGATGAATACTTCTGTTATAATAAAGTAGTAAGAAAGAGTTTAAGGATATTGTGGAAATTTTTTAAATGTCAGAAACACTGTAAAACGGGTAGCTTATTGCTTTTTTAAACAAACAAAAGCACAGGAAATATCTCTCCTTATGCAGTGAAGCTGCTGTTGAAATCACCAATTTTTTTTCCTCTGTGTTAGTGAAGGAATCTTTCTGTATCGTGGTTCGATGAACAGGATCACTTAAGACGCTTGAGTGAGAGCTAAAGTGGGACTTCCCAGCCATCATAGTAGATGAGCTATTTCAGAGTGGTAGGGGGAGGAAAAAAAATGTGGATCCTACTGTCTTCTGGGAGCAAATGAGGGTCAGTTATTTGGCTGCCTGAAGTAGGAAACATCTCACTGTCTGTGCTAGCAAATGTGAGCTGATGTAAGACCAGAAAGTTGCTGGTACATGTGACAGCCCCTCTGGGGCCAGAGGCCACTGTCCTATTGGTGCCTGTGTGAAGCCTGGCACAGGGCTGGGAGGTGCTGCCACCAACACAACCATCACTGCTGTGGGACGAGAAAATTTTCTTTCTGTGATGGTCGTATTCAAGTAATGAAGATTCAGACACCCCTAACAGAAAGCTGTTCCTCCCAGAAACTGGTCTTCACAGTTATGGTTTTTACATGTATTTATCCCTTTTCACAAAGGGGCAATTAAACTCCCATAAGTCTGCCAAATTTATTACGTTCTGTCTACCTAAATATTTCCTGTCATTTGAATTGAATGTGGCATTTTCCAGTTCTTTTTATCTTGCAACTGCTTAACTGTCACACATTCTCTCTGAGCTGGCTAAATGTCGAGGTGGAATAAATTATTACTCACATACTGTTATTTGTACAACTGTAGTATTTGGATTGGGGACCAATATCCTCTTGACCTAGGTAGACATTGAATCTGAGTGACGGTTACTGTTGCAAAGAAGTCACAATGTTGAAGTGTAGAAGCATTTTTTAAAAAATCAGTTGGAGATGAAAGCTGCTTTAAAGATAAATATAGGATGATTATATAACGTATTACTTAACTGATATATATTTCTTGCATAAATTTGATTTTCTATTTACATTGCTTTCTGAAAATGCCATTGTTGATAGAGTTCTGACATCTTATTTTCCTTATTGCTGTCTTCAGTAGCATTTTATTTCTGATGCTTTAATAACTCAATGTAGACTGAAAGGATAAAACTGAGGGAATTGACTGAACTAATTAGACCCTGATTTGTCTGGCTGTCCAGTGCCTGACAAACATGTCTCGGACATAAAATAAAAGAATAAAACATTTTTGCCATTAGCCACTTTACAAATAGCTATTTTGGCAGAGCTTTAAGACTATACAACTCAGAGCATGTTGTGCTGGGTAAGGCACCAATTCATGATTTTTCTTTTGCCATTGTGACTCCTCCTTCCTGTCTGTGTTGAAGTAGAGTCATATTTAGTAGCTTCACAAAAACTCAAAAGCAGTTAGTGCAGTTATCACCCTAACAAACTGAGTATTTCTGAAAAAGTGGAAATGTTCCCATTTCAATTTCTGGTTAATGACACACTTGAGTATGGATTCTGAAATGTCAGTCTTTGTATTTTCAAACCTGTAGAAACTTGAATAAAGCTTATATATAAGAGCAATCAACTCTGATAGCAGTAGGCTAAATATCGGTTTCTGAAAATAAATTTTATATGAATCTATTCTCCAGACAATTTGACTTCTAAGTGTTTAAAAATGTGACATCTTTATATAAGTGAATACAGATTGAGGCAGGAGCTATAAAAACTTGAAGTTTCCATGCATCACCTATTTTCACTATCACCTGTTAAACAGCACAACTGGATACAATGCAGGCTTTACTACTTTCCATTGCAATAATTTACTGCCCTTCTGACCTATAAACAGATAACCATTAGCATGACTTGATACTGCTAGATGTTTGGATACATTCTCAAAGGTAATTCACAGTTTTAAATAGTATTTGTGTGAAAGGTTTTATAACCCAGCATTTGGAAAATGGCAGCATTACATTTCCTTGAGCAGTGTTCTGGGAGTAATGATTTGTCACTGTAGCCCTGTTACAGGGCTTCCTGAGCAAGTGTCCTCTTCGCTACTCTCACCTGCTTCTGGAATGCTGTATCCTTACATAAGGACCACTGAAAAATACATGAAGCACCTTCCTTTCAGTGCTTTCCTAGAGGGTGACTTCGCTACAATCTACATGCAGAAAGTTTTCAGTGACCTCAATTATTGATTTATACTTAAAACTTCTTTGCAGTAAGGGAGGGATGCTCCATTAGAGGATCTGGGAGTGAATGTAAGTGGGTTCTTGTCCTGTATCTACTACTGACTCGCTCTGTGACCTTTGGATAATTACATCATCTTTCTGTGCCTAAGTTCAGTGTTTGTACAGTGAGGTTCACAGTGCTTCCCACCAACACTTATAAAGATTTTCAAGTGCTGTGCATGAAAACCACAAGTACAAAGTGTTGTCATGATTCATAATGGCATTATTCCTTTGCACCAAAGCCCTCTACTGAAATAAGCAGTTATGCTGGAGTGAGAGTGGTGAGTCAAGTCTGTTAATTTGCCATAAGAAGTGCTCATGCAAAATGGCAAACAGTTTAAATGGTAACGGGGTCATTAGTCTTCTCACATAGCAGCTTTTGAACACTACTTTTCTTTTTGGTCAGAAACAAGCCCAAGAACCTCAGGTGAGAACACAGGTTTTCACATCTCAGTAAACTGATTGTGCACTAATGTGTCTGAATTACAACTCTTCATGGAAATCAAAGTATTAGCACCAGGTGGTGGTGCTGGCTAGGTAGTGAGCTAATGATCGGTGACTATGTGATAAGGTCCACTCCATCGTTTCCAATTGGTTGTTTAAAGAGGGTAGGAGCAGGGGAAGTAATCCTGAAGCATACTGTGTGAAAGGAATGTCCCCCTTAAGGAAGAGCGCACGGAATAATCTTAAGTGGCTTGCTAAAGACTTAGTATGTTAATGAGACCTGAGGTGCTTAATCCTTATTTCTTTTATTAACTTAATTTTTAAAGCTTGTTTTAGGACATAAGTGAGAAGAGGGCTAATAGTAGTCAACAAATAAATTACTCGATAAGCCAATACAGATAGAGAATGATTCAAGATAAGCAGAAGACCTCTGACATGTACATAATGTTTACCTACAGCACTCATTGTAACTTGTTTGTTACAAAAGTCATTTTCTGGAGATTAACAGTAAATGGGGGAAATGACAATATAAGACTAGAATGAGAAAAAGACAAAGGGTAGAAACGGGGAGATGTGTTCAAGCAGATGAATGAGGAGATGATGTAGCCATGCCCTGTTGATACTTATTGACAATGATAATGCTATCTCGGCAGGTACTCCCAGGAGAAGAATTCATCCAGGTTATTGTTTCTTGAGAGGGTAATCTTCTCTGATAAGCATTGTGAAGATTATGTGTGAGTGTATATAATGTTGGTAAGAGGCTTTGTGGAGATTCAGAGTTGCTTTCTCTCAAACTTGGAAGAAACTCTGACATTTACTTTGTATGTGAGGGTAGGTATATGCCTTTCCTGCACAGTGGGTGTCATGAGTTTGCCAAGTTCAGCTGCCCATTCAAAGATGAGAGCATTTAATAAAAAAGGCTTTTATACTTTTGTGGTAGGCTGTGGAGGGGATGTGGGTAGGGTGTGAAATGACTGGGAGAACAGTAGAAAGTTTGCAGCAGAGGTTAATGAGAGATCCTTCATAACGGCAGTAATTTTTAGGAATGTTTTAAAATACACTTAATCAGTATTGGGATTATAAAGATGCAATATCTGACAGGCAGAAGATTTCCACATAGCTGTGATTAGGGAGCTTGTTATGCAGTGGAAGATCTCTGCTGAAGTAGTGGAGGTTGGGTTAGAGTTTGACCATGGCCCAATTTTGTGTCTTTAAGATTTTGGAGGTGTTGTGATTTGATGATGTAGTTATGCTGGATTACTAAATTGAAATGAGTTTTTCTTACATCAGAAACATGTACTGCACACTTGTAGTTTTACTGAAATATTAATAAAAAGAAGTCCTTTCATTCCTCAAATACTCTTAAAATGCTCTTTCTAACAAGATAATAACTGTAACCTAACAATTTTATATGCATAACCTTTTGCAGGCCATACAGCGTGTGCAAGCAGAAATGGCAGGTTGTAAAAATTTATTGTAGTTGTTTGTATTGTGATAGTGCTTAGAAGCCCAAGCTCCATTCTTTCAGGTGTAGCATGAATATTAAAAGGAAGATAGAGACTCCAGGCCCACGCTGCGATTTTTGCAGAAGCACAGCTTGGGGCGTGCACCAGCAGATAGGCTCCGTGCGAAGCAGTCAGGCAGTGACATCCAGCAGCTTGGCAAAGGAGCCAGTGGTATTCTGCTGCTAAGCATGGTGCTGTTCTGGGCGACAAGATCCTCAGCCTGGAAATACGTACAAACTACCGAGAGTGCTGCCAGGGTTTGTTTTTACTATTGCTGTAGTAAACTAGAGACAACATTCAGAGATTTTCTAGTTTATTTGTATCACTGCGGAGGTGCTGGGAAATGGAGGGACCACAATCACCAATCTTTGAGTCATTTAGGCACATGCTGCACGTGTAAATAAAACACAGTTCCTGTCCCGTAAAGCTTACAGTTTGGCATACAGGCAACAGAGAAAGGAAAGAAAATATATAGTGATGATAGCAGAGATGGAAAAACAGGGTGACCACAGAAGCATATTGCCACATGAGCTTGCTGAGTGCACAGCCATGCTCTGTGCCTGCCTCGCTGTTATCTTCCAGCAGTAGTAACCAGCAGTTGTTGTTAGCCCTAGCAGGGCTTGCTGTCCTGATTACAATCTTGCTTTTTTTCCTTCAGCTTGGATTCCCATGTAATTTTAGCTATATTCTTATGGAAAACTGTTAGGGCAAGATAGGAAGCAAGTGTTTTATGGCAGCTGAAATCTGTGCTGGAAAACGTCTTAAAGCATTCTCTTTTAACCTGAGCACTTAGTATGGTATTTGTGGCAATCAAAAATGCAGGAAATGAGGATGCTTTGTTGCAGAGTTAATGAAGAAGATTTCAGTGTGTGCAAACCCTTGGTTGCAGTTATGCTAGCGATCAGAAGGTGCTTATTTCCCTGTCTTTCAATATGCCCTTCCCTGCTCATGCACTCTTGTGAGAGTGTTTTCTGTATGTGGCAGATGAGGCATAGGGGAGGGAGCCTGGGGGAGATCACATACTGGGTCACTGCTGAAGAAACAGAATCTTTATTTGTTGTTTGATATCAGAAATGAATTACTTAAGGGCACGCTTGTGCCCTGCTTTGGTCAGGTACCTGAGCCTGCTCCAAATGGGCTGGTATGTTGTACCGCATAGTGGTATTAGCTCGGCTCCCAGAAGCAGTAGAGCTGCATCAGTAATTAGTTCTTCTCAGCAAGCTTAATTAGCAGGCTCAGGCAGATACTGCACTGACATGGATACTTAGCTCCTGGTTCCTGAGCCAGCTTAAGTATGCGTGCAAGAGCCAAGTACTATGCAGTATGGACTTAAAAGTTTTGCCATCTCTGCTTTATTTAATTTACAAAACAGAGCTTGAATCTCTTTTCAAACTTCTTTCCTCAAACTGTTGCTACAGCCAGTGCCTTTAGAGGTCCTTTGTACCTATGGGAGTAAGCACTGCTTTAAACAAGGCCCAAACACGTCTGATTAGAAAATACTCTTTTTGATTAAAATCCATCGGCTAATTTTTCAAATGAGTTTTCATTGTTTTTATTACTTTTTTAAAAAATCAAATCCCATTTCAGTCATCTTTTTAGGCAGGAGATGATTTATAGAAAATGATCTTAGTGTTTATTTGAACATCCAAATACAATAAATCTGCTCAGTATTTCAATAGCACGCTTATTAATAGAACACATTATTCTGTTCAATATTGTGTTGTCTTTAAAATTTAGTAGAGCATTAGTAGTAATGAAACTAGTTTAGATCAATATATCCCTGTTATGAAACCATCTATGTGAGGAAGAAAATTCAAAAATTTGCCTGTAGCACAATAGCTGGATGTTAATTGTGTAAAATGGTCTAAAAGGAAGACTTTCAGGGAAGTCTTAGTTTCTAGTTTAGGATGTGTGCAGATCACAATGTATTAACATTAATTTTAATAGAAATGTTTTCAGGACTAAAAAAATTTGCCAGAAAATACTTTCATTGCTGAGAATGCAATTTTGGTCTCACTGGCAATAATGAAAAAGCTCCAATTCATTGGAGTGGACTTTATAACTACACAAAATGCAATGACTAAAATGAGTATTGTGAGTACGGTCCAGAAAATATCACAGATACTTTTCTATTCAGTAGCAGAAATTGTGTGAAAAAACAAGTACGCAAAGAAAAACTAAAATTAGATTTAACATTCTCAGCTTGGCAATCGCGCACTTCCATTAAATGTATAGGCCAGAATTTTTATACTTAGATGTCTAAAATTAAACCCTTGAATAAAAGACCTGATTGTAGAAAGTGCTTAAGCACAATGTTTGTGGAGAGATGCATGCCCTAGTTTTGATAGTTTGATTTTAGTTTTCTTGGTGAGTTACTGTCAGTTCGTTTAACTCGGTATTGCCACAGAACGTTAATTCTCTTGATATAAGTGTGTTGAGGGCTACTGAAGTGTGTGCAGGAGTGTGCCCTGTGCCCTTGCAGTGGAGCCAGTGACGTAGGTGGAACTCTACACATGTGGACCTTTGTCTCACCAGAGAGTATTTAGGACTAAGGAAGCAGAGAGAACACAGTTTGAAGTTAGACCACGAGTAGCATCTAAAAAGCTCTTAAAATGTGAAATGACCAGGTGTTGCTGTGAAAGCCTGTGGGGAGAGCTACTGGGTTTCCACTTTTGAGAACTAGGCTATGTTTCTGCACAATTTGGTTCTCCAGTTTCAAAAAGGCAGTTTTGGTTTGCCTCTCCATAGGGTGGTTGCTAAGCAATCATACTGAAGACTCAGTGGCTTGTTAATGTGGGTTTTTTTATGGTGTATTGACCACGATTTTCTACATTGCTTTCAGCTTGCTTAAATCCTGTGAAAATACCCACTACCCACCCACCCCCCAAAACCAAAAAAACCCACACCAAAAACCCCATCCCCAAACAAAACCTCCAAAACTCCTCGCCTGCAACTTCAGAGATACTGTGAAGTAGAGGAAGTGATTTACTCCTCTGTTCTCTATCGTTCTCCACCCATGGAGCTGAAGCTCTTCAGAAAACACTGTCTCACAGTGCTTTGATGAGGTGGGTAAGTAGTGAACTGTTGCAAATGGATATCTTGAGTCATAGATAGGTTGAGTGATTTACTGTTGAGGTATCAGTGGGAGAGACAGATGAGTGACAGCATTCCTGCTCATGAACTTGGTAGCCCTTTCCCCTTCTTAAGATGTTGAAATGTAATGAAAATTAAACATTTTTAAACAACCTCCAGATTAAATTTTAATAGGAATGAAAAATGAACAATATTCTTACAAGTAAGAAATGGTCTTCATTATTTTTTAAAGTCCGTATCATAAGGAACAGCACCATTAATAAGAACCCTGAGTTTTTTTATATTATGTACACTGTTCAGATAGAAATTGAACAGGGAATTTTAATGAAATGATGGTAGAAATCACATTTTTATTACATCCCTTTGCAGAATATTTCCTGTGAGACCAAGATAGAGAGAGGCCAAAATTAATGGCTTTTCATAGGAGCTGAGTGATAAGTTATGGAAGGCTTATAGAGATAATAATTTTAGGCTACTGTTTGGATAGCTAAACAGCCTTATGGAGAATTGCTGCTTAATAGACATATCATGGGAATTAAAAACATTTGGATGTTAATTTGTATACATATTTTTGGTATAGGACCGTAAAGAGAAATTCATTTTATAGTTACTTTGTTTGCCGCTCTGTAGAGAGAGGGAAAGAATTCGCTTACTGGATAGTTCCTGTCATTTGCCCACTTAAGAGAACATGGAGAGTTGTCAGGGGGCTGCTTCTCTTTTCCTTTTTTTCCCCTCTTGTGGTTTTTAATCTGAACGTAAGAGAGCAAGATAAGATCTTACCATGGTTTTGTTCTCATTAAAAATTAAAGAAATTGTTATTTTGGGAAATGAGAGTTATGTTTAGGGAAAATAAGCACCAAAAATATTTATGAAAATCTAAGCAATCTAGCATATTATGTTGACTTAGAGTTGAGCTTGTATTGCCCACTTGGCAAATATATTTTACCATATTGCCGTACAACTATAATAATAATAAATGAACATATACTAAAGCCCCCTATCTACTATGGCAACTGGCATTTTAAAAGCACTTCACGTGCTTGGTTTCCTGTATTTTAAATGCAGATGTTCATCCAACTTTTAATACCAATGGGAGGCCCTGTTCAAAACCCGCATTAGAGTGAAGCACAAGGTGGCAATAAACTTAATTTGGGCTTTTATCTTTCTTGGTTCCACCTCAAAGCTTTTAAATATTGCAGTTCTGAAGTGCAAATTTCTTTTGTGTTAGTCATTTCTGTGAACACCTGTGAGCGGCTGGGTTTAATTGGCCTACAGCTGGTGCTGATTGTGTGTGCAGGGGCTGGGGGAGGCACTGGCTGATCGGCTGCCTTCGTGGCGGGCATCATTATCTCCTCGCCTTCCTTTTCAGCTCCCTTATTTTTTGTTACATGCAGGTTAGAAAGGTTTAGGGACTAGGGACTGAAAATAGAGGGGGCTCCAGTGAGATTTGATGCCTCCTGGATGAAGTCATTTCGGCAAATATATCTGCATGCATCAACACCTTATGGAACAAGTCAAGTGCGGATTTGCTAATCTTGTTAGTCAATTTGCAATACTTCTGTAGCTTTCATAGAGGTGACTGTGCCAACAGCCAGGGAGGCTGAAGTGCACAGCAGTGACAGCAGCGCAGAAGAAAAGGGAGTAAAGGTTTTAAAAGTCTCCTTTCCAAGTCACCTGTTAGCAGTTTAATGGGGGGTGTCACTCTATGGTTGATATGAAATGAGTACAGGTTTATGCATATACATTTTTGATGGGGTGACTTTACATTAGTCATTGATGGTCTCATTTGCATTGAGACTCGCTTGATCTCAATACCTCTGTTTAAATTAGCAGTCTTTTTGTTTTCTTGAATGTCCTGTGTACGTCCTTCTGCTTTAAGGTAACTGTAGCTCTGATATTTTATTTATTTATTTTTTTATTTATCATTAAAGTTGATTTCAGATTTAGGTACTGGCATTACAGACCCTCTTATTTCCTACAAGAAACTACTGCAGACCACTTGTTTAGGAAGTATGTATTTAAGAGGAAATAAATAGTTCTTTACTTGTTGTTGCTTTGCAATTCTTAGTACAGTTTTCTACAGGTAAGCCTCCCTAGGCTCTGCAGATGAAGATGAATTATGTAACCTTCAACTGAGGAGGAATGAGGAAAGGGAGAAATGCAGCCAAATCACATGAACTAAGCTAGGATGTCCTAAAGGTCATACTTCCCAGTGCCAAGGAGAGGAAAATAGATTCTATATGGAATATTTTATTCACAATCGGGGCGAAACTGAAACTTTCTAAATCAAAACTGAAAGCTGTAAACAGCCACAAGCCCATAAATACGCCTTTTGGATTGTAATATACCTCGTAGTCTTTGTGTGTCCCTTAAAAATGGATTGTAATTTGGAGACTTGTGTAATTTGTGAAATCAGTGAGTTTGCTGCATCCTCTGTTGCCAGGTGTATTTCCATTAGGCATTCATTGTATGTGGTCTGTAGGGGCCCCTTCATGCCACTGTGTAGTGAATCCTCTGTGCTTTGGGGCTTAATGGTGTTCTTTCAGGTGAGACTCACTCTAAAACAAAAAGCCTGCTTAAGAGGCCATGAAAAGTAAGGAAAGCCTCTTCACTTTCATATCAAAGCAGCACAGGTGTGACTTTAGCTAAGTTTCTCCTTTTACATGGGCCACAGCCTTGACTGACATTGTTCCAGCAAGAAGCATGCAAGTCTTCAGTTTTGAACAAGTGAAATTTCAAATAAATAAATGCATGCTTAGTGCAAAGTGAATACTGGACAAGTAAGGTAATTTAATAACCTCTCCCAGCTTTAATCATCGTGTTTTTCCTTGCAGCTGTTTATCTAGGATCTCACTTCTGTCTGTCAAGCTTGTTGCTTCCCTTTAAAATGCTTTTCTATGCAGCTTTAGCAAAGTATCATGCTACAGAAAGCAGCATTACTAAATGGAAAAATTATGTACACTGGAAGAAAGAAATAGCAACCACTTTGGGACCGAGTCTGTTTTGGGTACTCTGTTCAAATATATGGACAATATTGGTGACATAACTTAGGATGTGGAGTGCTTAGAACAGGGACTTCTACTCAGTCTTACTTCTCTGTCTTCTGTCCTTCAAATTTTCTCTTAAACACAGTCAGTGTGACTGGTTGCATTCCCAATAAAGTGTAGCAGCAGGCCCGTAACTTCAGTGCAATTTAAGTTTCCTGTTTCTGTTACCCGATTTTATTTAATTGGAATACATTAATATAGCAGACATCTTGCCTTTCTCTGACCAGATACAGGGCTGAGAATGAGTGGAAAGATCTTATCTTAATGAAAACTAATGTTCTTCTGTCTGAACAATAATGCAATAAAATAATCAACCTTCATTTTTTAAGCTGTTAATTGTCTGCATGTGTAATTGTCCTGGTTTCAGCTGGGACAGAGTTAATTTTCTTCCTGGTAGCTGGTATAGTGTTGTGTTTTGGATATAGTATGAGAATAATAAAGTAACACACTGGTGTTTTTAGTTGGTGCTCAGTAGTGTTTATACTAATTGAAAGAGTTTTCAGCTTCTGGTGCCTTTCCAGTGAGAAGACTGGAGAGATACAAGAAGCTGGGAGGGTACACAACCAGGACAGCTCACCCAAACTGACCAAAGGGATATTTCATACCATATGGTGTCACTTCAGCATATAAACTGGGGGAAAAGCTGGCTGGGGGCTGCTACTTGGGAACTGGCTGGGCATCAGTCAGCGTGTGGTGAGCAATTGCATTGTGCATCACTTGTTTTGTATATTTTATTATTATTATTATTATTACTATTATTATTATTATCTTTTCTTTAGTCCCATTAAACTGTCTTCATCTCAGCCCATGAGTTTTCTCACTTTTCTGATTCTCTTCCCCATCCCACTGTGCAGGGGAAAGGGTGAGCAGCTGTGTGGTGCATAGTTGCTGGCTGGGGTTAAACCACAGCAGTCCTTTTTGGCACCCATCATGGGGCACGCTATGCTGAGATAATTGCAGATCTGACTAGAATGCGTTAGAATAAATCTGTTATAAGCATTCATTATATTAGTTTAATAGCTGCTGGTCACAATGTTGATTTGCTGCTTGTTGGTGTGCTTGTTTTTAAAGTTGTGTTATGTATTACCTTACTTTCAGTATACGTTCACAGTTGTGGCGTTTATCACCCGTGGGAACTGGGCTAAGGTTATCATGTTGCTGTACTTTGTAACATCGGTTTATGGTATGATAGAATTGCTGTTTGTGAAACTAATCTGGTATTTGTAGTTGGCATTGCCAGCATCTCTGTACTTCGGGAGCCATCTATCGGAAACTATTAATAATTACATCTTTTACCTTTTCTCCTCAGAGTCCCAATCCATGGGGGAGACACCTGCCTTCATCTTTCCCTTCTCCTCCAGGCTAATTACAATAGCTCTTGAGAATTTTTAATGTCCTTGGGATGTAGAAACTAGCATGTTCCTATTTCTATGTCTTCTGAATGTGTTCCAGGTCTTAAGGTTAAACAACTCTTTAAGAATGCCACCCATGGATCTGCCCCAAAGCTGGGTAGTTAGGAGTGTCAAGGTGTGTGGGATAGTGGGCAAGCACCTAGGACAGTGGGCACCTCCAGTGTTTTGGAACTTTACCTCTGAACAAGAGCATAATCCAGAAAAACTAGTAAAATATTTGGAAAAAGTATGTTGTCACCCTGGCAATTCCAGAGACACAAGTCACTGCAACATGCTGGGGCCTGGCCCATGTCTACCAAACCCTGTTTAACACTGTTCAGCACCATAAAGGGGAAAAGAAGGGCTCTTGTTGCTCTTGATCTGATGACAAAGCATTTGGGGAAGGGGTGCAAGCCCTCCCTCAGACTCTGGGGGGGAACTCCTGTAAGGTGTGAAAGGAAGGTATCCCTTCAAGGAAGGGGTTATGTCACCCAGGGAAGTGGTCCACCGTGGAGAGAGGTATCTAGTACCTGAGGAATTAGCTATGCTGAGGGTGATTTATGATGACTTGGACAACGAGCAGTTATCCAAAGACCTAGATGAAGTCAAGGCTGCATGACCCAAATGGCAGAAGTTTGTATGGAGTTCATCATCATTGTATGCCAACTCATTGGCAGTAATGGTCTGGAAAGATGGAGAGGAACAAATGATGGATGAGTTGGCTGGGCAATCCCAACAGCACGAAGAAAGTCTCTTCTTCCTCCCTACAGGTCTGTGTCTCGGTCGTGGAGAAACTGGTCCAGCAACTCAAAGAGGATAGATGCTACTGCTCGCCTGTATGGCCCAGCATCTCTGCTATTAAGATTTAGTGTTCCTCTGCTCAACAGAGAGGATACAGTGGGTAGACACCATGGACCACCCTGTGGTTTTACCTGCATGACCATAGTGAGGACATGAGGAAGTGGGATGGAAAATCTACCTTGGCCCTAGAGGCACGGATATGTGAATTGTAAGGAAAAACAATCACAAAAAGGAGTTCTTCCAGGAAAATTGCTGCTCCAGTCTCCAATGGGCAGTTTCCCAGACAGAGTGAAAGGGCTGATCTTGGCTGACCTTACCTTTGATCTTAATGAAGAGACTTCTCATTCGTATTTACAAGAAGTGAGTAGCAAATACTACGGCCAGGACTAGAGGGACCCTGCCTCCAGCTATGTGGAGGAAAGGGACAAGTGGATTTACTGGACTGTGTGGATTCAGTGGCCTGGCACACCAGACCCAAAGAAGTGTAAGGCTCTAGTAGGTACTGGTGCACAGTGTACCCTGTTGACATCAAGCTATAAAGGGGAAGAATCCATTTGTATTTCTGGAGTGACAGTGGGATCCCAACAGCTAACTGTATTGGAGGCTGAAGTGAGCCTGGCAGGGAATGAGTGGCAGAAGTACCGCATTGTGACTGGCCTAGAGGCTCCGTGCATTCCTGGCACAGACTGTCTCAAGAAGAGGGTATTTCAAGGACCTGAAAGGGTACGGCTGGACTTTTGGTATAGCTGCATTGTTGGAGATGCAAGAAATTAAGCAACTGTCTACCTTGCCTGTCTCTCGGCAGACCCTTCTGTTGTGGGGTTGCTGGAAATTGGAAGACCAACAGGTGCCGATCACTATCACAACAGTGCACTGGTGGCAATATTGCACCGAGACTCCCTGATTCCCATCAGTAAGCTGATACGTCAATTGGAGAGCAAAGAAGTGATCAGCAAGACTTGCCCTTTAATGTCCCATATGGCCAGTGTGAAAGTCTATGTAGAGTGGAGATTAACAGTAGACTATTGTGGCTTGAGTGAAGTCATGCTGCTGCTGAGAGCAGCTGTGCTGGACATGCTAGAACTTCTATGAACTGGAGTCAGAGGCAGCCTAGTAGTATGCCACTATTGATATCCCTAATGCGTTTTTGTCAATCCCTTTGGCTGCAGACTGCAGGCCACAGTTTGCTGTCACTTGGAGGGGTGTCCAATACACCTGGAACTGACTGTCCCAGGGGTGGAAATACAGCTCTACCATCTGCCACGGACTGATCCAGGCTGCAGTGGAATGGGGTGAAGCTCTGAAACACCTGCTGTACATTGATGTCATTATTGTGTGGGGCAATATGGCAGAAGTTTTTGAGAAAGCAAAGAAAATACTTCAAATCCTTCTGAAAGCCAGATTTGCTGTAAAACAAAGTAAGGTCAAGAGACGTGCACAGGAGATCCAGTTTTTAGGAATAAAATGGCAAGATGGATGTTTTCACATCTCAGTAGATGTGATCAACAAAATAACAACTATGTCTCCACCAAGTAGCAAAAAGGAAACACAAGCTTTCCTAGGCGTTTTGGAGAATGCATATTCCAAATTAAGAATCTGATTGTAAGCCCTCTCTATGAAGTGACCCGGCAGGAGAACAATTTCAAATGGAGCCCTCAACAACAACAAACTTTTAAATATATTAAACAGGAGGTAATTAATGCAGTAGCCTTTGGGCTACTCTGGGCAGGACAAGATGTAAAAAATGTGTTCTACACCACAGCCAGGAGGAATGGCCCTAACTGGAGCCTCTGGTAGAAAGCACCAGGGAAGACTCAAGGTCAGCCCCTAGGGTTTTGGAGTTGGCAAGACAGAGGATCTGAAGCCTGCTGTACTCCAGCTGAAAAGGAGATACTGGCAGCATGTGAAGGAGTTTGAGCTGCTTTGGAAGTGGTTGGTACTGTAGCGCAGCTCCTCCTGGCACCGCACCCTGTCTGCCAGTGCTGGGGTGGATGTTCACAGAGAGGGTTCTCTCTACACGTCATGTACCTGTTGCTATGTGGAGTAAGTGGTTTGCACTGATCACGCATTGGGCTCAAAATCCCAATCACCCAGGAATGTTGGAAGTGATCATGGATTGGCCAGAAGGCAAAGATTTTGGAATATTGCCAGAAAAGGAGGTGATATGTGCTGAAGAGGCCTCACTGTATAACAAACAACAAGGAAAGGAGAAGCAATACGCCCTGTTCAGTGGTGGGCCCTGTCTTATTGTGGTAAAGCATTGGAAGTGGAAGGCAGTTGTATGGAGTCCTATACAACAAATTGCAGAAACTGCTGAAGGAGAAAGTGAATTGAGCCAATGTGCAGAAGTGAAAGCCATCCAGCTAGCTTTAGATATTGCTGACTGAGAAGAGTGACAAGTGCTCTGTCTCTGTACTGACTCATGGATGGTGGCAAGTGCCCTGTGGGGGTGGCTGCAGCAATGGAAGCAGAGCAGCTGGCGGCGCAGAGGCAAACCCTTCTGGGCTGCTGCATTGTGGCAAGATATTGCTGCCTGGGTAGAGAACCTGGTTGTAAAAATACATCATGTAGATGCTCATGTGCCCAAGAGTCAGGCCACTGAAGAACATCAAAACAACCAACAGGTAGATCAGGCTGCTAAGATTGAAGTGGCTCTGGACTGGCAATGTTTGGGTGAATTATTAATAGCTTGATGGGCCCATGACACCTTAGGCCATCAAGGAAGAGGTGCAACATATAGGTGGGCTCATGATCGAGGGGTGGACTTGACCATGGACACTATTGCATAGGTTATCCATTAATGTGAAACATGTGCTGCTATTAAGCAAGCCAAGCGGTTAAATCCTCTCTGGTATGGAGGACAATGGCTGAAATATAGCTATGGGGAGGCCTGGCAGATTGGCTGTGTCACACTCTCACAGACCTGCCAAGGCAAGTGCCATGTGCTTACAATGGTGGAGGCAACCACCGAATGGCTGGAAATCTGTCCCATGCCCCATGCCACCACCTGGAACACTATCCTGGGCCTTGAAAAGCAAGTCTATGGTGACATGGCACCCCAGAAAGGATTGAATCAGACAACAGGACTCATTTCTGCAACAACCTCATAGACACCTGGGCCAAAGAGCATGGCTTTGAGTGGGTATATCACATCCCCTATCACGCACCAGCCTCTGGGAAGATCAAACGATGCAATGAACTGTTGAAGACTACAATGAGAGCAATTGGTGGTGGGACCTTCAAACATTGGGATACACATTTAACCAAAGCCACCTGGTTAGTCAGCACCAGGGGACCTACCAATCCTGCCTAATCAAATGTACGGTAGAAGGGGGTAAAGTTCCTGTAGCGCATATAAGAAGTGCACTAGGGAAACAGTCTGGGTTATTCCTGCCTCAGGCAAAGACAAACCCATTTGTGGGATTACTTTTGCTGAAGGACCTGGGTGCACTTAGTGGGTAATATGGAAGGATGGGGAAGACTAATGTGTACCGCAAGGGGATTTGGTTCTGGGTGAGAATAGCCAATGATTTGAATTGTATAACTTTAATTGCTACATAATACTGTATGTCATCACTACTATGGTTGCTATATACCATATCAATGCTATTATGGTAGAATTACCCAGAGTAATGAAGAATGAATTTTGATGATAGAACTGGACAAGCGCAACAGTGGTTAACTAGAACTGGCTTCAGCATGCAGCAGTCCAACACCACACACCCTCTCTCCTGCCCTGAAGGACTGCTGTGAGAGATGGAGCCCAAAGTCATGGACTAAATGAACTCAGTGGACATTTTAGAGGGGTGGCCCATAGACTAAGGGAATGACATCTCTGTGTATATATCAAAAGACAGGAAAAGCGGTGGTGATCAACTGGGACAGTAATGCTACCTAGCAACATTTCTCAGTGCTGTGCAAGGGCCCTGCTGTTGGTCAGAGGCTTTTGGAGAGTGCTGAAAGATAACGTTATTAGTAACAATTAAGACTAATGTTTCTTTTGTGGCTTGAAGAAGGCTCATTTAGCAAAACCTCTCAAAGGTAAGGCACTGAACATTTACATTGTTTTATTAATTTTGTAGGAAAGTAAGTTATTTGAGGGAGGGGAGGAACTGGAGTGTACGTTAGACCCTGTGTCGCAGCAGTTAAAGGCGTTCCAGTAAGGGTACCAGCACAGGCTTGAGTGCAGGGCAGTGGGATGTGGATTTCTCATACTGTAAAGGGTGAGAAGCTGATACCTCAAATATTCTTCTTACAATAACTGAAAGATTTAGTTCCTGAATTAATTAATCAAAGGCCCTAGACTGCAATGTCATTATGAATAGTCAGAATATTTTCAGCTTGGTGCTTGGCTCATCAGTCTGGCAGGCACCGAACTCTGTCAATCCCTATTGAAGTTGTGCCAATCTTCTTAGATGAAGCTGATTGATGTGAGCCCTTTCCTCACCATTCATTTGGACAGCCAGACTGTGTGTGACTAAATTTTTGGCCATCACAGACATTCAGATGAATTCATTTTGATTAGTTCTAGTTGAGACTTTGGGGAAACATGAAAACTGAATTGCTGTTCTTTTCCTCCCTTCCTCATGTAGTTCTAAAGCTTCCCTTGTCCATCCACAACTGCTATGCTCATTCATTCGTGCATGTGAATACACATGCAGATATTTCTGTTGCTAGGCATTAATCCATGGGTCCAGGCAGAGTTCAAGAGCTTTTTTTATACTAATTGTCTTTTACCAAACTATTTCTTTTTGCTATACAACATGATACTGGAAAATTGTGTTGTTTTCTCAGTTGTAGCATTTTAATGCTTGCTCTGTCTTCAGTGAGTTGCTTTGCTTTTTTCTGCTATCTGGTACAAATTTAGTGTAAATTAAATGACCAGTTCATTTTTTGCGCTCCATAGGCTGCAGCAAGTAATAAACAGCTTATGTAATCTCCTAATCATGAACTCAGCCAAAAAATGTCATAAAACTCTGCAGTATACAGCACCTCACTATGATTTCTGTAGCCTGCAGAAACTATATGTTATGAATATTGTTTGCTATGGGTTTTTTCATTTGAATCGTCATAGTCCTCCATTTGCAGGAAAGAGAAAGACTTTATTTTCTTATTAGATGTTCCATTTTCAATCCATATTTATTGCCTCTGTATGTGGTTGTTAATTCTACTTGAGGTTGTTGCTTTCTTTCATTGAATTGGAGTGATGATATAAAAATCAGAAACGTTAGAGAATTTCTCTATCCTTTCCTTCTCTGTTGTGTCGCGCCCCCCCC
>JAVJGI010000057.1:9071701-9083587 GCA_035590275.1 Ibycter americanus | reverse complement strand
ATGGGGGCACCCCAGGCCGTGGTGGCACCCATGGGGCCGTCAGTGGGGGCACCCAAAGCCATGGGGGCACCCACAGCTAGCCTCAGGATAGTCCCTACAAATGTAAGATCAAAAGGGCAGGCACATGAAAATTACTGTTTACTTTTTATGAATTATTTCCCAGAGATGGGATCATTAGCAGAATCTAAATGCTGGCTGGCTGTTAATGCAAGGACACTCCTGACAGAATACGCTCGCTTGGGCACACCTTTCCACTCTTAAAGTCAAAAGATTTTTCTGGTTTTGCTTTTGTGGGATTTCTGCATTATTTAAATAACTTTCTGGTTGTTTTTCCTCAAAACACTGTTCCTACTTCTGAACATGCTTTTAATTCTTAGATATCATCCGTTTTTTTCTTTGTGCAGCAAAAGTATTTCAAAGCCGATGTCCATACCCCAGGGACTCTGCAGGAGACAGCCTGTGAAGGAAGTAAAACTTTCTGGTAATCTTTCTGAGTGAACAGTGGCTGTTACTTAAAATTTGTTGGTGGCCAATGGGCACCACAGTTATCCCTGCTGTTTACAGGGAAAAGGTGATATTGGCATCATGGTGAGGTACATGTTGCCAAATGCAGATTCAGTGTCTAGTCCTGTGGTAATCTTCAGATATCAAACTCTACACGTTCTTATCCACATAAGTATCTGACTTCTGTTTAATCATAGTCATCAGGGCTATTTAGAAGGGTCATGGTGTATTTGCCCTTTTGCCTTGTGTCTGGAGCTATGAAAGCATGACTTTGGCGCAAATGAATTCTAAAGAGAGTAGCAGTAGCCAGGAACATGTGTAGCCCCTGATATGCTAAACTTGTGATTCCAAGTAGAAAACTGTTTGCTTTTTAAAATAACTTTGAAAAAGTTACCTTGAAGGACCAAATGCATGGTGGATATTACTCTTTAATGAAAACCAGTATGAACTTCCCTCTTATCATCCAACATTTTACTACCCTTCATGTGAAATAATCAAATGCTGCCCAGTGTAGGAATGAAACTAAATCTGGCTGGTAACCAAAATAAAATCCCTTATAGCTATTTTTGTATATTCTTAAAATGTGTGCTGTGAGATTAGGCAGTTGTCTTTTTCCCCCCTCTCTGCTATTTTTCTTTGAAAGTTTAAAAAAAAAAAAATCTGTCTTGCTGTCTTGCAGCCCCCTCCTATGATAAGTTTGGGGGGCAGAAAATCCAATGTTATGTTCTTGTATCTAAATCCTTTTTCTTCCCAATCTGGCTAGAATTTTTTGGATAGGTGTTTTTATTTATTTGGCATGATGTTTTCTCAACATCATTGGTTTTTTGGCATCCATCTTGACAGCAGTAGCTAGCGAATGTCTTGCTAGTGTTTAAAAGGATAAACTGAACGTCTTCCTTTCCATCTTTTCCTCTTGCTGTTGGATAGAGCTCAAGAAACTTTTTAATCCTTGCAAAACAGCGAGAGTGCAAAGGGAATGCATGAATGCATGAGTGGGGTCGCTGGGTCCTCCAAAATAGGGGTCTGCAAGCAACCATCTGCAGGAGTGGGTCTGGGCTTTAGTACAGCAGCATTCAGAAAGTTAAGGCACAGATACTGTAAAAATAAATCCATTGGTGCCAAGACAGAGTTTAGGCTTGTACTGAGCTGCACCCAATCTCAAAATTTTTCCGCCATCCGTCTTGGACTTCTGAGGATAGAGCAGTACTAGATGAGGGGTCTGTATGCCTCCCTTCAGTCACAAAGCCATGCTCACAGCTTCATGAGATACTGGAGAGCAACTGATTTGAAGCCAAGATGTGGTATGCTTCCCGTGTGTTGCAAACTTTACACTGAGGAGGAATCAGGTATCTAAATCGTGCTGTTCATCTCAGGTGCCTTTGCTATTGGTGGCTTCTTGTTCTTGTAGTCATCATGGAAAACAATGGTTTTAAGATGTGTTTTATTGCATCTATGCTTTGGAGACTGTAACATTCCCTCTCCATTTTTTTTATAATGTGCTGCAAAGGTCCTTAAACCTCTCCTCTGAAGTGGTACATCTTGAAGCCGATACTGAAATCTGGATGCGTTTCTAGAGCAGCAGTTTCCCCAGTGCTGTTAGGACAGAATAATGGTGAAGGTTCCTTCTCCACCCAATTGCTAAGGAGTGTGAGGTACACCTGTCAACTGATAGCTGTTAAATTAACATTTCCATTTCCCTGTGTGTAGCCTTATCTTTACAGACATGTGTATATGTATCGGCAGAGGGGCTATTTTTGGCTGTACTGTAGGAGAGCCTGAAGGTAACGAGTTGTGCATAGTAAATCTTGCTTACTACATAATTTCCACTACATTTCAAATCAAGGGCCTAAATTAGGGTTAGTGACAGACTTGCTCTTTTGCTATGTCCTAATTTTGTTTTAAAAGCACATAGCTAAGGACTTTAATATGTTTTAGATTCAGTGCTTGTAAGTTATACTAAATCCCTAAGGGAGCCAAAATAACTTATTAAAACCTTGCAAATGTTTTTGACTGCTGCTTTCTATTATTTTCTATTCCAGTGGTAGCATACAGCCTCTGCTGCTGATGGGCGGAGGAACGCAAACCTCCAGGGCCCATTAGACTTAACTTGTTTACTGCATTGATATCTATATGTTAAATGACAAGAGAGTTCAGGTTATTGAATAATTTAAAATTCAGCTCTAATTGGTGTCATATGACCTGGAAAAGGCCATGGATGACGCCAGGAGCATGCTGTGAAATTCTTATAAATAATTCATAAATTAGATCATTCATTTGCCTAGATGTCTTGTTAAATGCAGAAGTTTGTAAGTAATAACTGATGATATAACACCTGTAAGTATTTAGTTCATATGCTGGAAGGTAATCTACCTTGATGATCTTCTAGCAAAACCTGCCAGAGTGCGAGAGTTAATTGCACTAGGGAGAATGCACTACATTTATTTGGGATGGGCTTTGGCAAGGCGTACCGTGCAGATGTTGCATTACACATTCTCTATCAGCTAGACAACTATTCTATGTATGCCCATGTTAAAAATGCAGCTCATCACTCTTCTGCCTTTATTTCACATGAACTCCAAATGCACTGGGAAATGGTAGTGACCTGCTCTGCTCACAAATAGTATAGTTTTTGAAATATTTATCTAGGTCTTGAACTACTGATTCTTCAGTAAAATAAAGGGCAGAAGTAAAAAACTGAAGTCAGAAGATTGTGATTTTTCGTTTTTCTAATGTTGGCAGCATATTGAATGTTAATAGTTAGACCTGGTGCTGTCAAGATTAGTACAGTGGCATTTTTCTATAGGGCAAACAGAAACAATACAGTTTTGTTTCAGAAAGCAAACATGTTTGCTTAATTTTAGTGGTCAGGTATTGCATTGCCATATGTAGGTACTGTTTGGGCTTAATGGGCATTCTGCTCACAGTGGCTTCCAATACTCAATGTACAGGCACCTCACTTTAGTTTTCTTGGAGGACTGTATTATTAACAACTGCCTTATCAGCCAGGTTAAAACCAGTTTGCTGATCTGAAATGGAAGCATTTGTTGGAGATTATCTACAATATTTGTGTAGCTGGAGAAGAAGGGTGGCATGTTTATGAATGTAAAATATACACTTAAAGCTGAGTGCCAGCAAATGCTCACATGCCACTTTGAATGCAGGTTTTTTTGTGCACCTGGCATCCAAGCTCAAACCTCTTAACAAAGAGGGGGAAAAAAAATCGAAGGCAACACAAACATAGGAGGTGTTCCTCTGCTGTCAACTAGCAGCTATAGAATCACTTTTTTGTGATGTGATCCTTTTTTTTTTTTTTTTTTCTTATTGCTACACCTGTTCAGTATATTGAGTTCAGTAGATTTTTTTACAGGAAAAATACAGGCTTGTGACTGTCATTCACATAGTTTCTTTGATTTGAGACCACTTGTTTTATTCAGTGGAATATGGCAATCATAGATATACATAATTTCTACAGAAAATGGTGCTTTATTTCTTGCTTGAAAAATGGTCAGCTTACCTTGTGAGTTATCTGCTGTATTTATCTTAGGTACTGACAGAGGCAGTTGCTGAACTGTTATGTGGGTACTTTGTAATGACTGATATTAGGTTACTTACGGTAGCAATTTTACTAAAGGTTTATATGATTTAAAGAACAAAAATTGATAGGCTTCAGTAGATCCTACTAATTTACTTCAAATTCTTTACCTTTTTACATTCTCCTTGATAAATTCTTACAGACTCTTGGAAAGAATAGCTCCTTAATCACTAATAATGCACTTCAAATAATCCTATCATTTGAAATAATTGTTCTTATAATGGCATTTCTGTTGCCCTGGTATCCTACCTGAGCTTAATTATAATGTATTCTTCTCATTCTACTGACAAGGCCAAGTGCTTATACTGTCAATAGACCTGCAAACCCAAAGCCAAGCTTTATTCAGATGAGACCCATACATGGTCAATACATAGTGGTGACTAAGTTACAGGTTTAGGATATATACATACATACCTTAGTGAGTGTGTCAGCTAGGTCACTAATACATGCCCTTGGTGCACTGTAAGGTGTCCCTGTGTATGGTAGCCTCTCATTTGTCCATTTAGAAATTCTTGTCTCATCTTTAAATCTCTGTATTTCTCCTCTGGTTGCTGCTTCTGTTCATTCTTCTTGGCTTCCCCCAGGTTCCCTGCTCAGATCAGCACAAAGAACTAGTACTGAACCTGCATGTCCCTCCCTCTGTTTCTACCCCATCAAAAGAAACGCCAACGTTGAAAATCCAGGTTAGAAAAATGTTCTCAAGGTACATTTAAGAAGAATTTTAGCTCATTGTCTATTTTTCTATATTCAAGTGTATTTCAGCTACAAACTACAAACCCAGGTGCTATGGGTTAAACTCTTAATGCTGTTAACATCTGTAGGAATTTTGCTGTTCACTGTAACAGCACTGTATCTTGCTAGGACCCTTGCTTTTGTCCTCAGGGTGCAAGACTTCTCGAGGTAATGATTTCAAACTTTTTCTTAAACATGTTTTGTAAATGCAGAGCCACCAGTGAAATCTGTCAGGACCTTGCCTGTGTTGAGATTGTAAGATCTGATCAGTTACTAGTTCATCCTTTGTAGTACAAAGCTCTGTGTGCTGGAGTCAGTCTGTAAATGTGTCTCCTCTGCTAGTGCTGTGAGTTAACACTGCAGAGCACACAAGTTGCATTTAAGAAGAATTTGCAGAGATCATAATGCTGCATGCATAAAACTGGTGCACTGTTTGTTTGTAGGAAGTTTTAAGGACTGGATGTTTGTTTAAGCTCTGCTCTGAATCCCTGCGCAAAAATTACTGGGATTGCAGTAAAGATTTTGTAGGGCTCCCCACATGTCTTCCTCTTTAAACCCTTCTAAAGATTATTTGAACTATTTTTTTGATATCTTCTTGTTTCCATGCAAGTGTTTCACATCTGAACTCCATATGTTGCAAGGAGCAATCTGTGTTTGTTTAAGCCTCAGTTAAAGGAAGTTGTATCTTTAAATACCGTGCAGCAAGCTTGGAAGAGCTCCACAGAGGGGAAAGCACAGCTGTTCCACCATGGTCTGTCATGGTTTCCATGTGTCCCGTAGGCAATATCTTTCTTAAACTCATCTTGTAAAATTACCCAATTCCTTATGCTTGTGTGTCTTTAGACTCATGGTATTAGGTGATCCTTGGAATTTTTGTTTTGTTTTGTTTTGTGTTGCCCCTTCACTTGGCCTGCATCTTACAGTTCTGTCATGGCATGCTCTGGTCTCATCTGATCCCTCATAAGTGTAAATGTCAGTATATTCTCCCTGCAGCTTCTACCATCCAGATGTAGTTTTCAATTAAAGAATTAACAGAAAAACACAACTGGTAAAAAATGTTGTTGACTATCTTCTGACTCGCAATAGTTAATTTTTATTTAGGGTAAAACCCTGCGAAGTACTGAGTAGCTGTCAAAGGCATGTTGGAACTCAGTCTTCTGCCTCACATGACCTCCTTCTAAAGGAATAAAAAAAACCCCACTCGCATTCGATGACATTAATGAGAATTTTCCCCCCTGCAAACATATTGTAACTGTAAAATAACATTAAAGTTTCTCTGCCTTGTTATGAAGTCTTTAAATGTCAATGCCATTTCTGAGACCATCAGGGCAAATTTGATGGCAGCCAAGGTCAACAAATGCTAACTGGTACCTCTCTTTTAGGGCCTTCAGGGACTCTTAATAGAGTCTCAGCCATGAAGTTAATTTGTGATGTGGACCTTTATTCTTAAACCTGCTTCTGATGATTATTTTGTACCATCATTCGTGTGCATGGATTTCTTAACATTCTGTTGTGTCTTCAGTCAATAAAACAAACTGATGAAATAAATAAATTCTCACTGATTTCGTCTTTTGAGTTGTCTTTTTCTGTTCATGGGCTGCAGAAGGATAGGTGTATGCTTTCTGTAGAACACCCTAAGCTGCCAGCTCTGATAGGATCCTCTAAGAATACCTTCAGATCTGCCACCTGCTGTCCGAGGGACCGGGGGACTAGCCACTTTGAAAGCCTTTCTCTGTTGGTGCCCTAAACACTTTATTGGCAGAAACAGGTGAGGTGGAAAATGAGCGACAACATGTAATCACAGGATTTTCTTACTTTCCCTTTTCTGTAATATTTCTTCCTGTTGCTGGTCATCCCTTTACGTATTGTCTAATTTAGATTAAAAGGGCTTTGTAGCCTTTATTTGTTTAGAAAATATTGCTGACAAGGATGGCATGCTACAAATAATAAATAACAAAACTCTGTCTTTTTGGCAGCATGTTGCATTTCTGCTCAGTTGCCCTGGCAGCCCCTCTGACTTTAAAATATTTTAATGTCCTGCACTTTTCACCTAGTCCAAGCATCAGACTTTCCTTAGACATTTAGCACTGACATTAATGCAAATGTCTCTAACTCACTGGGCCCTTTGGGGCAAAATATGACATCCTTGGCTTTCAGTCACATGGCAGAGAGGATGTATTTGTATACACAAAACTGGAAATAATAAAATATCAGTATTCAGGTGCTAATCCACGTTAATTTACATTCTGTGGAGTCTACAAGAATCTTGTAATTGGTTGTCTTGAAGGGCAGCAGAGTATATTTGGTATTTTGTTTATTTATAAAAAAGAATTTAAATTATACATATAAACACTGCATAGATTTGGATTATATCTCTCTTCTAATCATAGCTGGACGCTTACTTGCATTCCTAAGTTCTAGTGTTTTGGGGCTTGCTGACTGCCTTCCACTCTGTGTGGACAATACCTATCTATTGTAAGCGTTGCCAAAGCACAGATAATACTTTTCTTTCCATTAGTGGTTACCAAATTTCCCTGCTAAACCACTTTCAGTGCAGTGGTTTCATTGTCTGTAACAAACCTGGCTTCTGTAATTAAAAAAATTAACTCTTTGTGAAACTCCAAAAGGCTGGAGGAATTTAAATTCAGTACGTTATTGAAATTAATGCAAAGGTCTGGCAAAAGAAATGTGAATGCCTGATTCACTGATGTTCTGATGTGCATAAAATCTCAAATGCTTGACTGCCTAGGTGAACCATAGTGCAAAGATACTCCAGGATATAAGTAGGATTTTGGTGTCTGTTACATAATATCAATGGGTATAACAAAACCACTAGAATTTGCTTGCACTGGGTTGACAAATGTGAATTACCGTTGCTTGCTTTCTTCAGGGTTTTATCAGAGTATAATCACTTGCCCAGCTTAATTGAAAAATCACTTACATTTATAGCTGAATTTAAACATGTTTTGTATTTAAATGACAGCTTTTGATGTACAACCGTTTTTTACAGAAAGTAGTTGGTTTTTATCTGTGTTTGTGTAATGATATTTCAAAAACTCTCATCAAATTTCCAGCAGTAAGTAATATCCCATTCAGTGCAAGGTGAAATGTTTTACATCAAATCTCCTGCTGTGTAATGGCCAATCAAAGAGTATTTATAGTGGCTGAATGGATTTTTTGGCTTGGTATTCAAAATTAAACATTTTCAAACCTTAACATTTAATGTTTTTTGCCACTCTTCAAGTTGATTTTATGTAACCCTAGATGCTCACAACTACTTGATACTCTGAAGCGACTCATTTTATGCTGAGGATCCTGCAGGCGGTAGTTTTACATTTATTACACTTGTGTAGATGGAATGAAATGTAGATTTGATAGCAGATTTGTGTCTGTCTTCTGATAAACATTTTCTTGGGTTTGGCTGTATGTCCATCAGCATGATGCAGCAAATCTCTTTCTGAGAGAACACATTTACGAAGTGAAATTAATGATCAAAGATAAATTTTGGTAATTCACAGGAAATTGTTTCTCTTATTGCAGGTTTCCAGTAAGAAAAGCTCATGCCAGCAACCACCATGGGAGCTAGATGGTTCCTACTTGGGTGTTGGGCGACCTCAAACTTTTTATAAGAACAGTAGAGCACCAAATGCTGGAAGCCCAGCTCATGTTGCATTGTCTCAGCCTTGCAGGAATAATCACGATTATGTGACTGAAATCCATTACAACCGTCAGGAGCATCTGAAGGAATACCCGGTAGAAAACGGCTTGCACAGGAAGTGTAACAATGTGATTTCCCCAACAAAGCAGAGGAGCCCTCGCCATGTAAAACCAGCTCAGGAGACGGACCAGAAAGCAAATGAATTTCAGAACACATGCCCTCAGCAAGTGAGTCACGGTTGTGCCTGCAGGCCTGTAGGGAGCTCAGGGAACATGCAAGAGAACCACCATGTCAGCCAGGTACTTAGAAGACACTCTGGGCCAGTTCACAAAACCTGTGAAAAACCTTGGTGCTCTCAAGTTTCTGGGCTGAATGACAGCATGGACTCGGGGCGTAAAGAAACAGAGCAGGCTAAAAGGTTGTATGAAGAAAGAAGGCAGAAGCTGGTTCTTCAGAAAATGGAGCTGGAAATAGAAAAGGAACGACTCCAACATTTATTGGCTAAGCAAGAAGCAAAACTGCTCCTAAAACAGCAGCAACTACACCAATCCCATATGGATTATAACAGGTGATTTTGAGATTTGTAATTTAAAAAAGCATTCCAAAGTTTCTAATGAACACATGGCCAATAGTTAACTAAAGTGGGAGAATGGAACTGATAAAATTAGGTAGGCAAGACCTGTGGCACAAATTCTATCTAACAGTGATTCAGAGGAGAGGAGACTTTTTAGTATTTGTATACTGTTTGGAAATAGCATGACAGCTGTGGAAAGCAGCAGAGGAAACCAGTATGTGGTAGAAAGAAAGGCACAAGAAAATTAGTGCTAAAAGACTAGGTAGGAAAAGAGGAGCAGTAGAAGAAAACGAGAGATGGATCTTAGTGCAGATGCTTGAAGGTATGCAAGCATTTGGTAAGAGAGCAGTGTGAGCATGGGAGACGTAGATGTGGCATTCCTTCTTCTTTTCTGGAAAGGTCAGTTTTGAAGTATTGCACCTTCCTAGCTAAGGACTGGAAGAAGTGTGTTGTACAGAAAAGGTGGAGGTAATTATATATATATATATATGGATCTATATTTATATATATACATGGATTCCCTGCCCCCGACCCCATGTGGAAAAGAAAGGGAGCTCTGTTTAGCAAGGACATTTTCTTTCCAGTGATGTTTGTGGAAGGGATAATGCCAAGACTGAGGCATAGTACATGCTTAAAACTAGAAGAAGGGAAAGGCAATAACCACAGGAATACGGGATGTGGCTTGAAAGACTGACGAGCTTGTTGCAGAAGGTGAGGTAACACCTTCCTGACGATGTAAATGGGGACTCTGGGAAAAAGTGAGAAACTGGCTTAATAATATTGTGTTACTAGAGTGGAGAGGAACAGTGAATGGGAGCAGGTCAAAGCAAACTGAAGTAACCAGTGAGTAACTCATTTGAGTACTGGCATTTGAGAATGAGGAAGGGACAGCAATGGGGAACAATCTAGCAGTCTTTTAGAAGCAGCAATTAGGAGGATTTCACAAGAATGCTTGTTTTGATACTGTTTCAATATGGCAACTGCTGACAGCATCCCATGGGAGTCTGCTTTACATGGCCCACTTCCTACATTCATGTATTATAACCACCATGGAGGAATATATCACTTTCTCTTCTTAATCCCAGCCCCATGGTTACTTTTCAAATTCTTTAGAAGAGGATACTGTAGCCTTCTGTTTGTTGTCTTGGATTGTCGCTTGCATTGAAAATAATGTGTTTGTATGGCTTTAAAAGTACCTGTCTTAAAGGCAATCACAGTTGTGTGTGTTGAAAATGACTAAGGTCACAAACAAAGGATTATGACTTCGGGTGAGAATTAAGTAGGAACAGATGGATTCTTAATCATCAAATATCTTAATTCTATGCATTCATCCCTCTAATGAAAAGTAAGTAGCATATGAAGGACGTGCAGCCTGTGTTTTTTCATATTTTTGTTTCTAATGGATATTTTTCAGCATTTGAGGCATCATAAGCCCAGAAAAACATGGACCTTAAATATATCGATAATGATGTGCTTCTTAATGCCATTATGCCTAATGTAGCCATATTTTTTCTTTCTGAAAAAGCTTTCATGGTTTACAGAGCTTTAGTTAGCTAAAAGAATTCTATGAAAGAAAATCACATATGGTCAACCAGAGGACTCAGTGTTTTTTCAGAGGTGTGGGTGAAAGCACATTTGCCATAATCTCTCCAAGAAAAGCAACTAGGATATAGTGTGCTTGTCTTAAAAAAATATTTAGTCTCTTAGAATTAAATGCTTGATATTTACAGGTAAATCTCTTAGGCATCACAGTTTTGTTTAGGGAGGTAATTCACTTTTGCACTTGATAACAGTGTAATTTTATATACTACAAACAATAAAAATTTGTTTAGCTAAGCTCAAATACCCTTTGCTTCATTGTCAGGAGGCTCTAACCTAGTTCATCTCTTAACATCATGACAGTTTAAAAAAAACAATACAACAAAAATCCATTTCCAGATAGTGTTTATTTTTGTCTGTCCTTCTGCATGGGTGGATTGCTGTTGTAAGGTCCATTCTGAGCTGCTGGAAGTATTGTCATTGAATGACAAGTAAAAGGTCTGACCATTTGTAATTACTGGCTGCTAACTCTTCTGCTCTTTTAGTGAAAGTACAAACTGATCCTTTTTTTTGCCGCGCTGCATCATAACTGCATTTTAATTTCCCTATTTAGCCTCAAGAGAGAATAGTACTTTCAGTTTGCAGTTTCTCTCTATATGAAATAGTTGCTTGGCTGTCAAAAATGGTGTATGTGCAGGGAAGGGAGCAAGTCAGTGACTCCTGAGGCCAGCCACAGCAGAGTGGGCAAATATGGGTAAATCCTAGAAACAGGAATTTTATTCAGATACAACGGCACAAGTACCTCTATTGTTGACTTTTCTATCTACACTGGGAAGAAAAAAAAAAAGAGGTGAGGTAATCTGTTAAAAATGGAGCATCATCTCTGGGCCCATATTTTCGGGAGACACAACCGTCTCAGATTAATTCTACGTTTTATGTAGTTTACCCACAATGCCTTTGAGCTCCAGTGCTGCTGGAGTTGTGATCTGAGCCCAACATAGATGGTTGTTATTGGATACTGTGACCGTTTTCTTAAGGGAGCTGGTCCTTGGAAATAAGTAAATGAAATTTTTCTAATCTTTTTCCCAATGGTAACCCTTAGAAGCAAAGGCACTGGACGTAAGTCAGCCTTCCAATGAAAAAGTGTACCTGAAAGTGTGAAAACAATTGTGAAAGCTTCTGTATTTAATGTGGTTAAGTGGCCTATTTGTAGACACATAACTCACCTCTTTGTGGTGAGTTCCTGGTGTGATGATTTGACCAGCTGCAAACCCAGCTAATCCTACC
>JAVJGI010000057.1:8991493-9003757 GCA_035590275.1 Ibycter americanus | reverse complement strand
ACGCTGTTGAATCCCATCTTGAGCATACCTTTATATATGTATGTGAGGTCTTAATCTAATAAATTATCTGGGGGTTTCATTTATTCTTCCGAACTGTTATTTGACTTAGCTTCTGGTTTGTTTTGTCAAGCTCAGATGTTCGTTCTGCCATTGACAATATGTTCCATGTCATCATGTCATATATAGTGTGAATCTCCAGTTTGCTAAGATAGATGAGGTACTGGTTTTAAGCCTTCTTTCCCTCTTCAGGGTTTTGCTTGAGAATGAGCAAGACCTCTTTTGGAGCATGAAATGCGGGAGAGGTCTCAGAATACAAAAAGAGATGGGAAGGGAAGAGCCAGCACCACGCTTTGGGACAAAAAGGTGGAATTAAAGAGTAAGGAACAAAGGATGGAGGTGAAGGCAAGAAAGGACAAGGAACCAAGGTACAAAACTGTACCAAGGGATGACAGAAGGTATAGGTTGAGTGGAGCTGAGCCGGATGGTAGAGACAAGTTGTTAAAATATAGAAAGCTGATGAAGGAGAAGTTTGTGCTTGTATCCTGGGGTGAGAAATGTCTTCAGGCGCTGGTTCCTGTAAGAGGCTTATGAGTCCCCACTCCTTGTCCAGATCATGGAATGTGCCTGCATTTGGGCAGCAACTATCCGAATGATACCTGACAAATGAGGGAAAGAAGGAAATGACCTAACTTTAGCTGCTGCCCTTTAGAGTAGCTAGTCAGGGAGGCCAGAGCACAAGGAGGGTAATAGGGTAGAACCCAGGTATAACCCGGGCATGGACTGAATTTAATTGCTAGCAAGGGATGATGTTGCAGACATAGATGACAAGAATGTGAGACTGGATATGGCAAGAATCTGGATAAGGGAGAAACAAGCAAAACAAAGTTTGCAGTGATCCAATGAGTTGTTGAGGTTTGGTGTTAAGGAAGGAAAGGAAAGGGCTTAGCTATGCTTGAGGAAGATTGAGCCTGAGATATCTAAAAGATATCCCTTGAAAGCACACATGAGCCTGGGGTTAAACTCTTAAAAGTTGCAGCAGAGATTTTCTGAAATACAACCTCCAGGCGGTGTTTGGATTTGTACCATCTGAGGGGGAGAAAGCACAGCCTGGTTAGTTAGAAACCTCCTTTTTCACTGTTGCTAAATGTATGAAATTGTGTGCTAATTAGTGTATGATTTATAAATTTACATAACTGCATGCTACATAAGACAACACAGAATACAGAATGAGGTGATTTCAACTGGCAGAAGCAGAGAAGGCTGCTCTGACTGGGTGGCTCTAATCTGGAAAATGCCTCTCCCAATCCATACCTGCTCCCTGCATATCTTTATGGCATTTCTGCTCAGAAGGACAATAAACATTTTACAATATTGTGGCTCCGCGTACCTGTGAGAGAGCAGGCTACCTTGAGCTTCTTTGGCATGGTTGTGTAGCAGAGCTTTCCTGTGATCCTTCAGGAGAGTGTTTTGAAGCAGAAGACAGCTAAAAAAGAGCAAGACACTGAACTTAATCTGGTCAGTGTTGGTGCTTAATGACTCCCACAGCTGTTCACGGGGGATGCTACTGCATCCCAGCTGCAGCAAGAGGAGGGGGGTGTGGGGGAACGGAATTTGATTCCCAGCTCTGGGGAAGCCACTTTGCCTCCGTACCACGGTTTGGGTTCTCCTGGTGACATGTGTTTACTACCACATCTCAGAGGGACTGTGACTTGTGTTAGTGCCTGCAGCAGAAGGCACTGGACATACCCACCAATAATTTGTCTGTGAACTGTAAGCTGTAAGAGCAGAAGCATATCAGCCAGTCATTCCCATCCAACAGAAACTGAAGCTTTCAGACTTCATATATTTTGAGGCTCAAAGGGGTCATTTCAGGCATGGGGGAACTAAATGGGAGAAACTCAGATGTCACTGAGAGGTGAGGCCCTGATGTATGTGAGGTGAGCCCCGGCAGACAAACCAATCCACAAGCTGCAGCAAGAGCTGTAAGTCCCTATTTTCCTTAATTCAGGAGTCATTCTGAGTATGTGGAAAAAATTATTTACTCATAGGATTCCATAACCAGTCTTGAGAGTGTAAGTTCATTCTTTCTGGTCTCCTCTTGGCAGACAGGAGGAAAATGAAAAATTGGAAAAAGTTATCTTTCCTGATTGCTTACTGGCAACTACTTTAAAACCTTGAATTGTGGCTTTGATTAAAGCCATTGTCCAAACACAAAGTGTGGAGTGTCATGAGCCTTAGGGACAATGTAGTAATCCTTCTCCTCTGCTAGACATGGTAAGGAAGGGAAGAACAAGATGAATTCAGACACAAAAGCTGGTTCTTTCTCAAGCTGAAGTTGACTGTGCAGAAGTTGCACTGAAAGTTTAAAAGCACCTTGTCAAAATCTTCCAGTGTTTAATTATCCTTGCTGCTACAAAACTGCCCTACTTTGAGGTTGAGCTTGTCTAACTTTAATTTTCAGCTGCTGGACTTAGTTATGCCTCCAGAATCAGGATTGCAAAGTTCCCCTGTCGTCAGACAGTAAGTACCCTGAACACACTGATAAACTCGTTCAGCCTTCTCTTTGACGAGATGGGGTCCTTTATGCCTTGTGTCTTAATGTCTGTTTTCCAGCCCCTGGATAATTTGGGAGGTCTGTGTCTGAACTTTCTCTGGTATTTATGCATCTTGAAGGGTTTGCAGTAGAGCAGAATGCTCAGTTCTAGGTGCTGTTGCTGTGAATGGTAGCAGCCTGGCCTCATTTTGCACAGTATTTCCCTTTTGACACTTTGAGGAACCTTCTTTGGAGGTGCTGGGCTGGATACCTGCTCTCATTGCACTTCAGATCATGGCTTTGTTTCTTGGAAGCAGAAAGTCTGTGAGAGAAACCAGGAAACCCTGTAAAATTTCGAAGAGTTCAGGAGGAAGAAATAGGGTGAAGTAGAAATACCAAGCAGGGAAAAAAAGGATCACAGGATTCAATTTGGGATGGAGCATGAACCTGGGGGTGCACCATCTGTGAACTCAGCCACCTTGAAAACAATCTGAAAGACACATGCTTGATAGGATGGGAGAAACCCCGACAGCAGAAACCCTTAGAAGGGACAGAGTGAACAAAGCGTGAGGTGATGATACCCATTAGCAACAAAAACAGACGAGAAGACTTTTGAGCTGCAGGTGAGGAGGCGATGACATCTCCAAATTGCAGAGGAAATGGCTCCTTGTCAGTGGGTCTGGTGCCCCTCTATTTGCACTAGTGCCTTCAGCACAGGGATCTCATTACTAGAGAGTTTACTGGCAGATTGGAGGGATTTCACTGAGCAGTAACAAAAACGATCAGGGACTGCTAGAATTGACATAATGAGGAAACAAGATGAGAAGAGTCATATTTATAGCTTGGGCAAGAGAGACAATTAAAAGGTGGGGTGGGAGATGGACTGGGTGACCTGAAAGCCTTGTCTGTATCTAATAACTTCTCATCGTTTGCTGTACAGAGGACTTGAATGTACCAAGTCTGTCAATCTGACTCTTAACAGCCCTAACTTCCCATGTTGAGAAGCTCAGGTGGGTGTACTCCAGCTTTATTGACACTGTAAGAATTTCACTAGTACTGTAATTTTTTTAAAAAAATAATCATCAACCATGCCGTGGAATAAAATCGACACTTTGACAGTGAAGGGGAAAAAAATTAGACCTTTGTAAAATAAAAAGCCATTGAAATCCTTGCTGAGTGCAGGGCTGATTGGGAAGGGCTCCCAGGTTGTTCAACCAGTGGATGATGCTGAGCCCTTCTTGCTGTCCACATGGTGGTCTGTCAGGTGGGAAGGTCCATGCAGAGGGAGCAGGTGTGAGCCTTTTTCTCTGCAAGGTAGGTGCTGGTGGCACCCAGCTGTGCATGCAGCTGAGCAAAACCACTGCTTTCCAGTATGCACTGATGTGCACAGGCTGTTGTCCCTGAGAGCTGCTGAGTTCCACAGACAACTCTTGGGGCAAGCTCTGTGTCAGCCAAAACCCTGCCAGGTTTCACTTCCCCTCCTACGGCCCCTGCACAGTGGGATCCAGCCCAGGGGACAGGCGGGCTCTCCCCGTGACATGGCTCAACTCGCTGCCTCACCCATGGGGATTCCTGCACCTCGGTGTGGGTGGGTGTTCATGCATATTCTCCTGTAGTTTTGCACAAACCCACTAAATATATTTTTTATACATATCCTACCAAACACAAGCAGCCATTGCATTCTGGTTTTCCTGAGTTGGAGACTCCTGAGAAGAGGGAAGGCAGCATGCTGTCTGAATAATTACACAGTAGCCTTACAGTGAGGGTTATTTAAAACCTTGACTGAGACTATAGCCATCTCGCATGCTCCCCAACGCTGCAGAGGAGAGAGCCCTGGGTTTTCTCTGGACGTAAGAGACCGTAGCAGAGTTGGAAGCAGCTAACCTGGAGACATCTTGGTTCCTGGGTTTGCAGTTATTTAAAAGGCTGCTACCGAAAGCAACAGGGCCATGCATGTTAGAGGCACTTCGGGGAAATATCAGTGGCGTTTGTTGAGTCTGATGGCGGAGTAGCTGCTCTGTTTTAATGATACCTGTGTGCAAAGGTCACATCTGCTTTCATCCATTCCACATTAGTCTGACTTTCACAGAACAGACATGGCCTAGGGTGGTGGAAGGGAGAGAAACGTGACAAAAAAACCCCACCCCACCATTTTTTACTACTTTTTCCATCCTTCTGAGCTGTGACACCAGGCTCTGGCTGAGCAACAGTAATCTTATCCAGCATATTGTTGATTTAAGCCTCTTGGATTTATATAACTTTGGAAATGGTAAACTATATTAATTTGTTGTGTTTTCAAGGGAAGGTTATTTACTGGGAGACATTTTTAATTCAAGTGTCAGGAGCCTTAAATCATTATAATAAATTCATGCTATTCAGGGTTTCTTACATTGTAATAAATTTGTTTTAAACATGAATGAGGAGATCCATGATTTCTTTAATATACTGTTATGTATTTCCTTTCAAAATGACACAGCTCACTATATCAAGTGGGAGAATAATAGTGAGAGATTTACAGTACTTAAGAATAACATAGCCTGGGAATGTGACATGTGAACCAACACCAGGCAGGGGGCTGGAAACTGCGGGGAGCCCACCACCGCTCCCAGTGGCATGGCCAAGAGTTAAATGGGCCACAACAGGTCAAAATCAGCTAGCGAAACTGATAGGTGGGTGAAAAGCTCCCTGCAGTGTGGGAATCACGATGCAGCCTTGTATTCACCTCCCATTTGCTGTGCAACACACGAGCAAAACACTCGAAAAGTGACATGGACCTTCTGCTGTGACCTGGGAGGGCAGCTGCCGAACCTCTGCCTCGCTGGAGCAGGACCTGAGCCAGAGGTTGGCTTCCCAGCCCGAGGTCACCCTCCCCTTCCTGACCTTGGACACCCACCACAGCCTTCTGCTTCTAGGGACCCCAGCCGCCCTGGCCACGATGGTGCACAGGGAGCAGATCCCGCAGTGGCTGCCAGCACCCCTGAAGTGTGGCGAGCAGGTGCCAGGTAAGCACTTAGATAAATTTCCGTCTCTGTTGTTAATCCTTGACCCCTCATTAAACCTCTGCTGGCCCTGCCACTTGCTGTTACACACATGGGTGGCTGTGAAAGCAAGATGATAAAACCCATGGCTGGCATTACGTCAAGTCCTTCTGGCTTCACAGGGGTTCTTATGGGCAAGTGGAGGAGGAGCTGGGCACAGCAAAAGCCTTAGTGATGCCAGTGCCCAAGGTCTGAGACAAATCCGCTCTGGCAGCATGGTTGTGGCTTTCTTGGAAAGCAGACCCCTCTGCCCTGTGTAAACACGTGCTGGGTGCTTGTGTCCCAGCCTGCTTTGTCTTGTCATGGAATGCTGCAGGAATGGGTCTCATGTTTGTGTTGATATTGGGATCAGGGTTGAGGGGGGCAATGCATCACAGTGCCCAAAATGGCAAAGGCCAGTTGGTTTCCTAGTACCTAGTGAGCGCAATTACCACTCTGAGATACCTTCCAGCCTTCCCGCTCCCCAGTGCACAGCCTTGCTGTAGAGAAATGAGGAGCTGTGCAGAGCCATCCTGCTGTGATGTGAAAATCAGCCCCCCAGGATGCCCGCACACAGACAGGAGCACTTGCCTGGCTTTAAAGAATTAATGGATCTTTGGTGGATGTGGCTGTAGCAGAGGGTGGTTAAATGCTGCTGGTTTTCTGGTGGTGGTGGTGGGAGGGGTGGCCCTGCTGGTGCCCCTCACCTGGCTGCAGGTGAGTTGTAAGACACCTGAGGACTTAGCTGCCCAGGGATGGGGCTGGCAGCACACGGAGGATAGCCGTGGGCTGCCCACACCACAGGGCTGGATGGCTCAGGAGAGGGGAGGAGGGGAAGGGAGAGGGCCCCATGTGCTCGCAGAAGTGATGGCAGGACCTCATCTGTCAACGCAGAAAAATGTCTGGCCAATAAACTTGCCAAACGTCCCTAATAAAGGGCTGGATGTGTTATCATGTAGAATGGTTTTATAGGGGACAGCCATAAAACGTGCACATTGCCCTTTAAAATGCCAGGACAAGGATTGATTCCAGCAGGGTGGAGGGAGAGGAGGAGGGGGAATGAGGCTAATTGGAGAAGCGGGATAAATCCAGGGGCTCGTTTCTCTGCGGTGGGTCCCCAGGGTGTCAGGGAGCAGTAACAAAGCGGGAGTCGCTGCCTTACAAGCTGTGCCTGTACCTGGGCTTCTGTGCTCTACCCCCTCCCCTCTGTGCAATGCTGGGTGTCCTTTCTGGCATCTGTTTCAGCTGCTGGCTCAGTTCAGCCCTGCTCTTGCTCCTGACACCCAGCCTAGGAAAAGATGTGGAGATACTTCCATCAGCCTTCCCAGTGGTTCCTCCTCTTATATGCTCCTTTTAATCCCAGGGGCTGCATTGCCTCCTCCTGTCCAGTTCCAATAGGTGCATCCTGCCTGCCCAGTGGTCTCATTGCCAGCTCATCTCTCCTTCTCCTGCCTTGTGATGCCATTTCCTGGTCCCTGCCCGTGGAAGTCCACCACTGCTGAGCAACGAACCACAGAGGTTTGGGCAGCAGCTTTGGGTCCCCTGCTCCGTGGGCAGGGGACAGCCCATCCTGGGGATGCAGGTGTCTGTGTGGGGCTCTGCGTGAATAACCAGGAGAGGGGGAGCTGGGGGGAGGTCCAGGGTGTGTTTTGTAGTGATCAATAAATACATTGTACTCCAGATAACTTTTAATGCTGCAGAAAACAGGCAGTGAATTCGCTTAATAAATGTAGATAGTCTTGCGGAGCACAGGACCGTCTATTCTGCTAGACAATTTCTGCACACCAGGACTGCATGTGACCCAGAGCCTGGTGGTGTCTACAGCTGAGGCTCACCAGCTGCCATGGGTGGAAGGGACTGCCTCCAATTTTTCATTTTGTTGTTCTAATTTCCCTGAACAGAGATGTCCCTGGACAGCCAAACCTCCATGAGATCTCATAGAGGGAGAAATAATAAACAAACAAACAAATAAATAAATAAACAAAAGCCTTCCCTTAAAGTCACCGAAGGCATTGTGGATTTGGCCTCTGGATAGGAGGTGGGCAGGTATTGGAGAGGTGGAAAAAGAAAGAGCCAGGAAAATTCAGGTTTTTGTTGGCAAGGACTGGTTCAAAAATGTTTGTCAGTGTGGATTTGTTGGTACATGCCAGATCTCACTGGTCTGCCTACTCTGTGCGTGTGGTGCTGTATTTAAAATTTGCAGTGACCCTGGCAGTCCCCATCGGAGCTGTTGGTGGCACCTGTGGGAAGGAGGGGTGGTGCAGCCAGTATGCCTGGGTTTGCAGTGGGTCCCTTGGCTCTGAAAATGCTCTTTGGCCACCCTTGGTGACCAAACACAGGCAAAGCTGGGACACCTGTTCGCTTCCATCAGGCATACAAAAAAATAACATGTTTTGCATCAAAGCTGAGAGGTGAGTCAATACATTATGGTATGGACCCATGTCAGCCGACATGACTAATGGATGTGGTGTATCATGAGTTTGGGTGAGAGAACAGTTTTTGCTGTTTAACTGATTCTCCTGGAAAGCAGAGACATGGTGTGAAATCCAGCCAAAGCTATGAGTCACATCTGACTTTCTCATACTGTGGCTCCACTTCATATGGAAGCAAGTTAGGTTTATGCAACCAAGGAGCTTCAGGACTGGCGGATTCTGAGTTCTCCAAACTGCGTGGTGCTCAGGTCCAGGTTTTTCAGTCTTGTTATGCAGTTGTGAAGTTCAGAGCAACATCCAGGTCTTGAGGTCTGGATTTGCTTTTTCGCTACCTTTTGGCTCAGCCACATCTCTACTATACCCACCACAGTGAAATTTTCATTGAACACAGCTTTAATTCTGAATTTGTAATTAAATTTAAGGGCTAGTAAATTTTGCTATGAACATTTTTCTGGCTCCCTTCCTAAGCATTTGGTCTATTCAACTAGTGCTTAATGTTTTGCAGATGCTATTGTATGTTATAGTGCCAACTACAAGTATGAAAAAAATGTGTGATTTAGAAAAATACTAATACATTTGAGGTCTTGTTTTTGCTTTTATGATCACACTTCAAGCTTTTTTCAATGTCTTTTACAGCTGTAAACTTATGAGGCAGGTGGGAATCTTATCCCACCACTTGACTCCAAGAGCTGTGACCTTTTGACTTCATCATCAAGCTTACAATCAAACCATGAGGATGACAGTACTGCCTGTAATTGCTTTCTGAATTAAAACATTTCTTCCAATATCCAGCAATAAGGAAAGTGAAATCTTCAGGTAGGGTTTAGTAGCTCATCTTGAAAGAATTTCATCTCATACTAAGCATTAAGCCATGTAGTGATGTCTGGGCACTTGTCTACTTTGAGACCCATGGGAGAATTAACTCAAATTCACTTTTAAAAGGGATTAATTAAACTGCATCAGGACCCTGTTTCAACACTCAGAATTAAGATAAGTTGAAGTAAGACCCCTTTAATTAACTGAAAAAGATGGGAGACCTCTTTGACATCAAATGGAGGTATCTGAGGAGCTGCTGGTGTGGTTTGACTAATCTGTTTTACATTATACCTTATTTAATTCAAACTGAATGACCTAGCGTAGGCAAGCCCTGAGGTGTGGAGACTGGGTGTGATCGTACTGGGAATATCTGTCTTCTCAGTTGTTTTGTGAGGGGATAGAGGTGCGTAAGAAGCAGGATGCTCTATAAAATGAGACAATCAATCTTGGTCTGTACAGAGCCGCAGTGATGCCGTGCAGCTTTCACAGCTTGAGCAAATGCCCAACATACTCTTAAAAAATCGAAATCTCAGGTCTTTCATCAAGGATGGGAAATGTCAATAGAGAAGGTAAACTGGAGATAATAGCTCCAAAATGTTTCCTGTTCTGACGAAGTTTTGTCCCATGTCACTTTGATTGGGGTCTTTTCTTTGTTTTTTTGTTGGTTTGTTTTTTCGTTGGTTTGTTTTTGGTGTTTTTTTTAAAGTTTAATCAGCTGTTTTGAACATTGGAAAAAGTTTACTTTTGAGTGAAGGCTCAGAGTCATTTAGCTAATTAGGTATCAAGGTGATGTGTGCGCTATATACACTTCTGACAGTTTCTTATTCTGATCTCTACCATCAGTTACTCAGCTGTGAAGTCTGATGTTTGAAACTTTGCCAGGATTTCTGAATGGAGTTGTTGTTGTGGGATTCCTCCACCTTTTGGTTCCCTTTTCAAGATACAAGAAGTTTTCCGTTTACTTTTATCTTTTTATTTCCCCCTTTCTGTTTTTTTCAGACTGGGGATCTGACATATGATTGACTCTCAGCATCTTTGGGACAATCTGTAAAGTATCTATGGACACTTCTTTATAAGAGGAGAACTGGCCAACTTGCTTCTCTGGGGCAGAGGGGTTCGGAGTGTATTGAGAGTAGGGGAAGCTCGTGAGATTGTTCTTTCAAGCATTGTGCCAATGCATATTCATGTAAGATTTTCCTAATATCTAGACAAAACTGTTCAGTTCGTGAGTTCAAGTGCATGTGGGGTATCTGAGGAACATCCTGTGGCTTGGAGCTCAGGCAACAACTATGCCATGAATCTGCTGGTGCGCCTTCAGGATCTCAGTGTAAAGTCCAGCTGGGGAGGAGCAGATTCCACAAAACGTCGTGCCACCGCAAAACCCCCTCACACATCTCCTGATCAATAGTTCAGAAGTCAGTATAAGACACCAAATGGGGTGCCTTGCAGAAGAGCTGCCCAAGCCCCTTGTGGACCCCCCAGAAAATGTAAGAACAAGTCTAGACTAGCTTCTGTCATCCTTTGGAGAGCTAGGGCACCTGAGGTGGGCTGCACCAAGGGCACTGGGGAGCTGTATGGATTGTGGTGACTGGCAGTGTCTCTGAAAGCCCTGGCGGGGTGTGCTGCACTGGCAAGTTCTGTGAGGGGCTGGGGGTGCGGAGGACAGAGGTCACCCAGCGTGATGCACTAAAGGTCGTTTAGCAGGTCATGGAGTAGCTAGGACAAATACTGCAGGTCATCGCCTGTTTTCCCTGTTAGCAGATCATGCTGCCTCTCACTTGGTCATTCCTGTTGCTGCTAGTATAATATTCTCTACTAGTCTGACTGAGCTTGGGATTGAAGGATGCTTGGAGATGTTCTACGGGACAGATGAGCTGCAGGAGGAAGCCTTCCAAGAACAGCCTGAGAATTGGTGTTTTTGCTGGTCCTGGGCAGGCAGACTGGGGACGTTTCCCATCCGTTCACTAAAGGAACAGCACAGAGTTTTCTGAGCTGGAAAATTAAACTCTTTACATCAGGTGAATCAAAAGCCAGGAATTAATTTTGGAAGAAGGGTTCCCCATTTTACAAACTCCAACTGCATCCAAACAGGTTCAGTGTGGCTTTGCTAAATGCTTTTGAGCCCTGACAATCTTTGGAAAGGAACTCAGTCCTCCTCGCCAGCTCCTCAGGAAGGTGAGCATCAGTGTGTGACACGATTTCTACAACTTCTGCACAAAGCAGCTTAGCAATGGGCTCACTGGCTGATGCAAAAAGCTCCTGGTGCTCCACTTCGTTGCTCTTTCCTAAATGTTGGCCATGGCTTTGCAGCAAATTGTTTGCAAAAAGGCAAATGAGTCCAAAGAGAATATGGCAAATGTAGCCTTGCATTAGACTGGGGAATTTAGGGTGAATGTAATCCCCTCCCCCCAATATTAGCACTGCCCTGTGCAGAGTGTGCTCTGGGCTATATGCTTTAGGAGCAACCTCATAATTTTCTGTATTCCCATCACGAGGCACAACTATCCCTGAGTGGGATACAGCCACTTGGTACATGGGACTGTACCAAGATAAAGCATGAAATCCCATACATACCTCAGTGCCAGATAAATGTTCTCACAAATTAAGCTGGAGCCAACATCTGTTGTTTTCACTTTTAAAACAAATGTTATTTTCTTTTCCTTGTAGAAGCAGTTGATTGACCAAAGGCTGCTCACATGGAGTTTGCTTTGAGAGAAGAGTGAAAAAAAAAGGACTGGACAGGGCAAGGAGTTGAGAAGCAAGAGGAAATTTTTTGAGCTTTTGCAGGTTGGTACATGAATTGCTAAAGGTTTAAGGGGATTATGCAAGCAAGGAGCTAATCTGAGGATGTTTGATTTTGACACAGACCAGGAGGAGCATACAGAGTAGTTATGGCTTCCTTCCCAATTTTGGTTGTCATAGAATAATTCCTCGGTAGGAAAGAGCCATTCTCAGGAGCATCAGGATGTTGGAGTGGACAGAGATGTCCTGGCTGAACACGGGTGGTGAAGCTTGCTGTGTGACCCAGGAGGCTACCCCAGAGAAGAGGCATCAGCATCACAGGATAATTCAGGTTGGGAGGCACCTCAGGAGATGTCTAGTCCAACTTCCTGCTAAAAGCAGGATCAGCTATGAGATTGGACCAGGTTGCTCAGGGCTTTATCCAGCTGGGTCTTGTAAGCCTCCAGGGATGGAGATGACATAAGCTCTGGGATGGGTAGGCTGTCTGCAGCCTTCTCCTATGCTTGACTGTCTTCATGAGGTATAAGTTTTTCCTTTTATCCAGCCTGAACTTCTCTTGTCTCAGCTTAGCTCAGGCTGTTTCCCTTAATCTCACACCATCTGCAAAGTCTGTTGCCTCCTCCAAGTAATTGCTGAAGTGAAAAAGGATGGGTCCCAGAACAGACCACGTCAATAATCTATTTACCACTAGGTTCCATGTAGACCATGACCCATTCACTGTGAC
>JAVJGI010000057.1:8974681-8988898 GCA_035590275.1 Ibycter americanus | reverse complement strand
CCTGGTGCTCCTCTTCCACCAGGGCTCCTGCCCTTCCAGTCTCCTCAGTGCTATTTAGCTACTTAGCCCGAACAAGCCACAGCTGTACATTATCCACATCAGCCAACAGCCTGTTAATGAAATGTGTGGGTGAAGCTAAACTGGGAGGAGCTAGAGGGGGTGGTTTGCACAGAGGAAATAAAACAAAATGATTTGGGGAGGTTGAAAATATCACCAGGGAATTGCAGCTTGATGTTTGGCTTTGGAATAATTTGAAGGAATACCAGTGGGCAGGGGAGCAGAGATAAAAGGCCACCTTAGGACATTAGGTGCCTTGGGGTGGATGTGAAGAGCAAATTCAGCTTCTATCTGTTATACAGCTCAGCTGTAAACTGCTGAAAGTGGGGACGCAGCAATCTGTGTCCATATGGTGATGGACATGGGAGCACATGTCTGGAATAGTGCATGGAGCTTTTGGCCAGGAAGGTGTTGGGAAGTCTGGTAGCAAGGTGGAGGAGAAGAAAAACCGTAAGTAATGCCAAAACCCCTGCAAAAAAGGTCAGTACCCCTTTGACCCATGAGTGGCCTTTGATGGAAGACCTTTGAGTGAAAAACACTGCCAAGCATGTTTGAAATTGCAGCACATCAGTGGAAGAGTTACTGGAACGGTTTCTTGAACAGAATACAGACATTTAGAAGTAGCTGCACAAAACTGAGAAAGGAGGCATTTCACTTTAATGCACCATGTTGGTTCCTAATGGCAGGATCTGCTGAACTGTGGGCTATTAGGAAAGTCATGGTACTTCAGGTAGAGAGGGTCTAAAGAGTTTGGCTTGGTTAACCTAGTTAACTGGGTGCCGAGAGGGGATCCAGTGGTTCCCCATAAGTACCCTTGTGGGCAGAGGGGAGTAGAAAAGGTTTATGACAATGTTAGAGCAGAAACAAACGGGTATAAATTTGTCTTGAGTAGAGTGAGGAACCTAGATGTTGGATTCCAATCCTTTTGTGGTGATCACCACAAATCTTGAAAAATCTTGAAAAGAGAAGGAACCAGTAAGGAACATGTTCTGAAGATGGGTCATCATTAGTATTGGAAATTATTACAGTGGTAATTACAGGGGCTGAATGGGTTCAACAGCAGGTTCTTGCAAGTCCTATGTGGATAGTACTTTTAATCTAGATGGGCAAAGAGAAGATGGCCCACAGCCCAAGGGGCCACTGCAGCAGCACTGGAAATATCATGCTCAGTGATGGTCAAGATCATCTGAATTAGAATTTTCCAGTGACTTTCTTGTTGATATTTTTGCCAGATATTGGAAGATTTTGAATGTGTCTGTTTTCCTTCACTCCTCCTTCATAGAATCATAGAATCATTTAGGTTGGAAAAGACCCTTAATTTCAACAAGCCCAACCATTAACCCAGGACTGCCAAGTCCACCACTAAACGATGTCCCCGAGCACCACATCTATGTGTTTTTTAAACACCTCCTGGGATGGTGAGTCCACCACCTCACTGGGCAGCCTGTTCCAGTGCCTGACCACCCTTTCAGTGAAGAAATTTTTTCTAATACCCAATCTAAACCTGCCCTGGTGCAACTTGAGGCCATCTCCTCTTGTCCTGTCACTTGTTATTTGGGAGAAGAAACCTACACCCACCTGCCTACAACCTCCAGTAAGGTCCCTCCTTAAGCAATGAGGTCCCCCCTCAGTCTTCTCTCCAGGCTAAACCACCCCAGTTCCCCCAGCTGCTCCCCATCAGCCTTGTGCCCCAGCCCCACCACCAGCCCTGCTGCCTGGCTCTGGACATGCTGCAGTCCCCCTGGCAGTGAGGGGTCCGAACCTGAACACGAGATTCAAGGGGCGGCCTCACCAGTGCCCAGTGCAGGGGACCATCACTGCCCTGGTCCTGCTGGCCATGCTGTTCCTGGTACAAGCCAGGATGCTGCTGGCCTTCTTGGCCACCTGGGCACACTGCTGGCTCATGTTCAGCCAGCTGTTGACCAGTCCCACCAGGTCCTTCTACGTGGAGCAGACTTCCAGCCACCCTTCCGCAAGCCTGTAGCGCTGCATGGGGTTGGTGTGACCCACGGGCAGGACCCAGCACTGAGCCGTGTTGAACCTCATACAATTGGCCTCGGCCCATCGGTCCAGGCTGCCCAGAGCCTCCTGCCCTCCAGCAGATCAACACTGCCCCCAAGGTTGGTGTCATCTGTGAACTTAGTGAGGGTGCTCTTGGTCCCCTCCTTCAGATCATCAATAAAGATATCAACCAGGACTACTCCCAACACCAAGCCCTGGGGAACACCACCTGTGACCGGCCACCAGCTGGATGTAACTCCATTCCCCACCACTCTTCGGGCTCAGCCATCCAGCCAGCTTGTTACCCAGCAAAGAGTGCACCCATCCAAGCCATGAACAGCCAGTTTCTCCAAGAGATGCTGTGGGAGACTGTGTCAAAGGCTTTACTGAAGTAAAGCCTTCCAGCTTTTCTGTGTGTGTGTGGGGGGGTAATAGTCATATTAAAATGAAAAGGGATGAATAATGAAAATTTGCAGCCAGTTCTCCGCTTTGTTCACAACCGAAGAGCAGTTGCAGGGCACCAAGCCCCCTTGCCCTTGTCTGAGCTTCATCCTCACTCCACAGACTGGCTTGGATCATTTCATACTCCGTCTCGGTTACTGAGAAGATTTTCTGAGTTTCTGAGTTGAACCTAAATTTTTCCTGCATCTTTGCAAAGTTCCTTGGAGGAATTTGCTTGAGGGAAGGATATAAAAACCGCAAGAGTCTGTGCTGTGGAGGTGGGGGTTCCTGCAAGGAGTTAAATCCTTGAGCTGGAGCAGGTTAGATGATGGACCTAAATTAGTCAGTAAATTTGTTGTCTCAGCTCTCAGCTGGAAAGCAGGATGGATTTTTAATATGAGGAACCTGGAAAGAGATTGCCCTAAAATTCAGTCCTAGATATAGGTTCATTGACTTGAAACCAATGGATTTGGAGGGCCTGATTTTAACTGAAAGGTCCACCTATCAGAAGCATGTCCACTAGCAGAGGACCTGAGTAAGGAGTTTAAAGACAAAGCAGAGCAGGAGTTTTACTAGTCAAGGCAAGCAAGCCGCCTCTCTCATCTCTGCTCGTGTCTCAGGCCTTCCCATGTCCACCCACCTTTGCTGCTTTTGCTGTTTTCTTAGGGAGGGAAAATAAAACAAGTCATCAACCCCAGAGACAGCAGCCTCCTGGGCAAATTGCCAGTTGTTTAATATTGTTGCTAATGATCTACAAGCAGAAGTAAACAGCGTGTTAATGAAATGAGTGGAGGAGGCTAAACTGGGGAAAACTGCCAGAGCTGGGTTAGAAAGAAAATAAAACACAAAGGTCTGGGGAGGGCAGAAACACACCAGGGAGAATCAAGATTCAAGACGGAGTTTTTGGGGATGGTTCGAGGGGATATAGTGGGGGACGGGGGGTACGAGGAAAAGGAGGATAAAACAGTGCCAGAGGCACTCGGGCTGCGGTGAGCAGCTGGCTGAGGCCAATCAGCAGGAATGAAGAGACAGCTCTGGAGAGAGATCAGGTGTGGAGGTTGCTCATGATAAGCGTCACCCAGCCTGCTGCCTCCTCTTCTCTCCATTGTGGTGACTGCCCATAAATTTACCTCTGGCACATGGGAGAGAGCCTGAATCTGAGCAGCGCATAGCATTGCTCTAGCCTGGTGAAGAGAGGCTTTTGTTACAGCCTCTGCAGCAGCACAAATCACTGCCCAAAGCTCTTTTTGATGATAACTAACCAAATGGAAAGGTACTTGCCCAACATCGTTGCCTGGGATTGAAACAAGGGCTCTCGAGTCTAGCCCAGTGAAGCTAGCTGTGAAGACAGCAAGCTTGCTATGGACATGGCAGATCTGGGACTAGCTGGGTTTATGAGTCCTGCTCATCTTGGTATACGTAGTAGGAAATGGAAGCTTTCACTGGTGCCACTACCCAGAGCCAGCAGTGGGACGAGTGTGTTAGCAGTCTGTCCTTGTATGGCCTGCAGGGAGGGGGAAATAGTTTTGGATAAATATTCCTCCCAAAACATGTCATTTTTCTTGGTTTTTTTACCCCTCCCTCCCCCTCATTTGAAATTCATTTTCTCTAATTGCAGAGGTAGTCAAACTTTGGCTGCATCTGAACTGCAGGTCTTTGAGGGGACTCACATGCTAGACAGCAAGATGAATGATTTATTATTATATTATTATTTATTCATTTAAATTCATGAGGGCTTATCCAAATCCAACATTGCCCAATTTCATCCAGATCTGAATTTATAGATTTTCAGGCCAGATGGGACCGTTCTGATCAGCAGCCTGACCTCCAGCATTGCGCAGCCCAGAGAACGCCACTCGGCAATTCCTGTGGTGGGGGGAAGCTTCACCATTATGTAAATCAGTGTTATCAAGCCCAGTGACTTGTCTGAAAGGGTGTCTAGTGGAATCTGTGAAATTGCCGTGTGGTTTGCAGCTCTGTGGCTTTGTGGCCGTGCAACACAGAAGATGCAGCTTCAGTTCTCTCCCTCTGTCTGGAAGACAGCTGTGGATGGAGAGGGCTACCACCAGCAGGTAAAGGCCAGGGAATCAGCCACCATTCCTTACAGCTGTAGAATCGAGGCTTATTCTCATGTAAATACTTTGGCAGGAAAACACAGGAGTCTAATATAAGCTCCTGTAGTGATAATGTGAAAAAAAGTTGCTTTGGCTGTATGAACTGTTCCAGGAGCCCATGGGAAGTGAAGCCCCCAAGCCAAGGTGAGTCCTGCCAAGCCAAGCTCCGTGGCTGGTTGCTCAGGGAAAGTCTGTGTGAACGTCTGATTTGAGGACAGATAGCTGTGGGCTTTACTCCATTTCCTCCATCTCTTCAGGAAAACCCTTTTCATTTTCCTGACTTGTTTCACTGCCTGTATCGAAGTCCCTGAACAGTGACACACCACTGAAACCTCAAATAGCAGCCAGCGATTTATGTGGGTTGCCAGGGTTCTGAAGGAGTTTAGGGTTGAGGGTGTGTTCGGGAAAGAAGTTGGGAAGTCACACAGGAAACCAGTGAATAATTAAAGGCAAATGAACTTAATTGGAGGTAAGCACAGAATCGGATCCAGCCTGCCCTAAAGAGTGGGATAAGCACCCTATCTCCCAAAAGCTCATTAAAATGTGTCTGTGCATATCTCAAGGAGGGGTTAGAAATCAGGAAATTACCTCTGGCAGCAAAGACGAGATAAAGGAAACCCCGGAGAGATTATCTCATTCTGTTTCCAAAGACTGTGCTTTTGCTGTAAACCAGCTACTTGGAAAATTTCACCTCCTCTCTGTTCACTGGATCATTGACTCCTTTTTCCACTTTGCAAAAGGATCTGGGATGAGCTTGTGTCTGCTCACCTTTAGTGCTACTGGTCCTGCAGTGCAGGCTGTGAGGTGAGTAGAGGAAGGGCTGAGCAGGGAGACCTGTTCTGCATTCAGGCAACGGTCCCATGCTGCCAGCACCTGGGGTACCACCACATGGAGACCTGGGTTTGCACACTGAAGCCAGAACTTGTAGGAAGACCATATTTATCCTCACAATTCCCTTAGGTTTTTTGCCATCCATGCAACTTGTGTTCTTATAAATTGTAAACTGGAAAGAGATCTGTGTTACCATGACCCAGGTTTGTAGGTTGTTCTTATATCTCCAGCTCAGATGAGATTTGTTATCTGCCAAATGACAATAATGATTCTCATTGTTTGTTTTCCATGGTCTTCTGGTAGCTAGAGCTGTCTTGGTGGGCCTAGCAAGAAAGACATGCCAGTCTTGCAAAATGAAGTATTGTTTTGAATATTTTTGTACACATGAAACAAAAACAAGATAGAAAGAAAAGAGACCCATGTGGTTTGTGCTGCAGTCATATCTCCTGTGGCCCTTCAAAGGAACCCCAAAGACTTCCTACACTCCTTAACTTGCAGAAATTCAAAGATCACCTTATCCAGGATCAAAAGACAGAAACATTTCAACGGTACACAGCAGCAATTAAAGATTAGAAGCATTGTGGCTTTGTTTTGCATTTCAGGTCGGTGGAATTGAAAGGAGGAGGATGCAATCATCAGTTGGATGTTGTCCAGGACTCTGAGGCTGCGTCTATACCTGTAAATTAACTGTAGCTAGGTCTGCTCTCTTGCGCAGAGGCCAGCTGGCACAGGATATCCTGCATCTGTACTATTAAATTCTCTCACCCTCCAAAAAAGGGGGGTTGCATCCAAATTGCCTACTGAGAACGGGCACTAGTCTGTGCTAATTCCCAGGCTGTGTCTATGTATCATTTGGGAAAATGCTAGTTAGACTGTGCCAAAAACATGCCAGGTAGTGTTTTAACAACTTTCAATACCAAAGATCAAGTTCTAATATCCAGGGACATTTTTGCAACTGTTAATTCTAGTGGTAAAGATGTAGTCTGGGGGTTTTTGTTGTAGCTCTAGCAAGAATACCTCCAGGTTCTTGGTGAGACTTGCTGATTGGTTTCTTGCCCTCAGGTCCCCTCTGAAGGTCAGTGCACTACTGGGATTCTTCCCATTACCCGTCGCCAACAGGCTTCCTCTGATCTCTTCACAGCAGTCACACGTATGGTTTTGCCGTGGTGTGAGCAAAAGGGACTCAGGAGAGAATTGGGCATTGCAGAGTACTTCACCATAGCGTTGAGGCCATGGAAGTTGTCAAAAGTTGGTCATTCAGGTCTGCGGTGTCTTTCCAGGCTGATTTATGGAGAGACTTGGGGAGTGCTGAAGGTAACCCTGGGGCATGGGGGCTGCACCAAGGGTATGAAACAGACACTTGCACAGGCTATGGACAAAATTCATACCATAAAGCTATCCCTTGTACAGATTTGGTGTTGCACTTTTATGTGCTCTGAAGTCTGCCATTCAAGAGTGTTCCCCGTATTATAGGAAAAGATGGCATTATGGTGCAGGATTTGGACTGCAGTGTGCTGTAAGCTGATGACATCTCCCTGGTCTAAAGCTGGGGTGAAATCAGGGAAGGGTCACAAGCTTGACTGTGAAAGCTGTGACGGTAGCTGTTAAAGGCTTTTCGGGAAGGAGCAGGGGGTGAGCCAACCCTTAGCATCCTCCCTGACATTTCCGCACCCTGCTAATGGCAGCCAACATGACTTTCTGCTAATGCAAATGTTCACAGCTGTATGCTGGATGTTGCTGAGTGGATAATGGCTGATGAGGTTGCCTGTAGACAGTCACTCCGCTACCAGTGTGTAATTAATTGCTATGTAAAGTGCTCTGAGATGCGGTGCTGCTGAAATGCTGGGTGTATAAATGCCATCCCACACAAAAGGGAACAACATGCAAATTCTCTCAATATATTTTTAAATACGAGCATTTTTTCAGCTGTTTGCTCTTTTGTAAAATTTATTAGGCCCCCTCCTTGGAACTGGAAGGCAGCAAGGGCAGTGCACATGGATGAGTTGGCTTCCAGGGGCTCCTACTGTTCATACCCCTCAGCCCCAGACTCTGGGGGGTCATCTGTTTTTCTTTTCCTATTCCTTTAATCTCTGTTTAACTTTTGTTTCCCCTTTTGCTTGCTTGCTCACATGGTGAGCTGCTGCCTGCCTGCCTGGGGAGGGCAGCAGGGAAGGAGAAGACTTTTTTGCAAAGGGTAGAAGCTTCTAAGGACTCCAGCCTCTATTTCCTTGTGAACCAGAGAGGTTCCTTATGCTGCTTCCAAAGGAAATGTGTTGCCTCAACTGGATGCAATCCAGGGAGAGGTAGTTTTGAGGCCAGCTGAAGCTGGAAAGGCAGTGAGGTGGAGTGGCAGCCCTGTCTGCAAGGGACTAAGCCCTGTTTGTCTACCTGCAGTGGTCTAACACCAACTCTAAGGAAGCAGTGGGAAGGACAGATTGTCTTCCCTGGGAACAAGTCTATCATGAGGTGATTGACAAGTCTCAGCAAGGTGGCCTGAATGGAAGTTTATGAAATCTCCGGTGCTAGAGATTACATGAAGAAGGCAAAATGACTCACTGCTTCCCAAACTGCAGAAAGGAGATGACATCCACTGAAAATATCACACAAGCTTAAAACAAAAGATGGGAAGTAGTCTTTCTCAGGACTTAAAATCCTGTTAGAGAATTCATCATGACAGTGAACAACTAAAGTATAAACAGGTTAAAAAGAATCAGACTAATTCAGGTCCACTGCTGGCCATAGGACACAATAGTTCGGATGCTACTACTGCTACAAGAACTCCTAAACTTCCAGCTGTCAGAAGCTGGGAGAATGTGTAGGGAAGTGGATGTGCCACCATTCCTGCAGTCATTCCCTAGACATCTGTTGCTGTTAATGGATAGAAAAAGGACTTAGAAACTATATGGACTGGAAATCTATGGGGTTTTTATGTGCTAATATTCAATAGATTAAGCAATGGGTAGTTGACAGATCTTGGAGAGAAATTATGAGCAGGAAATCTGTTTAATGGGCACTTTTCTACGGTGTTCCTGAGAAGGCCGTCACAGCTTAGATGCAATTTAATGTTTCCATCAATTGTCTGGAAATAAATAAAAAGAGCACTGCTGGCTAAAATGTACAGATTACCTAAAGTTGGGAGGAGTGCTTAATATGGCTTCAGAATGTGTGGGAAGGACTCGTGGGTCCATCTGTAGTCCAGGCACGCAGTACATACATTTTCACCAAACTGGGAGACAGAATAAGAACCAGGAGGACAGGCTGAAGCTGTGGGGTGGTGAACAGCAGAATCACAGAACATCTGGAGTTGGAAGGCATCTCTGGAGATCATCTATTCCACCCCCTTCTGCTCAGAATAAGGCCAACCAGAGCAGGTTGCTCAGGATCATGTCCAGTTGTGTCCTGAATATTTCCAAGGATGGAGACTCCACAACCTCTCTGGCCAACTTGTTGCAGTGTTTTAGCACCTTCACAGTAAAAAAGCTTTCTCTTGCATTTAAAAGGAATTTCCTGTATTTCAGTTTGTGCCTTTTGTCCTTTCACTGGCACCACTGAGGAGAGTCTGGTTCTATCTTCTTTACTGGCTCCCATTGGGTATTTAAATATATTGGTAAGATCCCCTTGAGCCTTCCCTTCAACATGCTGGCCGGTCACAGCTCTCAGTCTTTCCTCACATGTCAGATGCTCCAGTTCATTAAATGTCTTTGTGGCCTTTTGCTGGACTTGTTCCAGTATGTCTTGTACTGCCTTGTATTGAGGAGCCCAGAACTGGACACAGCACTCCAGATGTGTCTCATCAGTGCTGAGCAGAGGGGAAGGATCATCTCCCTCCACATGCTGGCAAAGATCTGCCTAACGCAACCCAGGCGACTGTTGCCCTTGTTTGTGACAAGTGCACGCTGCGGGCTCATGGTAAACTTGGTGTCCACCAGGACCCTCAGGTCCTTCTTTGCAGGGCTGCTTTCCATCTGGCCATCCCTTAGTGTGTAGTGGTGTCTGGGAGTCCCTCTGGAAGGCAATGACTCTGAAAATGATTGAGAGGTCCTGAGGGAAGGTTCTTCATCTAGACCTGTATTCTCAGTATCATGGTGGGATGAACAAATAACACCTTGAAGTACACTGCTGAAAGGACAGGACCAATTTTAGCTCAGTGTAAGTCACAGGTGGACAGATGACAGAAACCCTTCTCCAGTTCAGGGACATGTGCTTTGTCAGGGACAACAAGAAATTGGAGAGGATGCAGAAGCCCACACAATCTGGGCTGGAGAAAATGTTTCTAAGAGAGCAATTTGTTCAGCTCATCAACAAGCTCAAGTGGCGGCTTGCTGTGTGTATGCATCTGTTATAAAAGGACTCTTAAATCTAAAAGAGAAAGAAAGGCACAAGACAAACCAGTGCCTGCAAGCTGAACACAAATAGACGTAATCAGGAATCCAGGTGCCTGTTTTGTTGGTCATTATCTCTGGGAACATATTGCCAAAGATCTTGATAGAGATTTCATCTCCTGAGGTCTTTGAATCAAGGCTGTGCAACTGTAGTTGAATCCAACTTGTCAGGTGACTCGCTGCGGTGCTGTGACCTGTGATGTCTGAGATTGCAGGCTGAGCCCTTCTTGCTGTTGTTTTTAGCTCTGACTAGAGCCGTCCCTGAAGTGGTCATGAGCACAACACATGATATATGGCATTTGCCCGCTCTCCACGTAGCTGACAGGCTGTGGGTAGCCTCTTTTGCTGCGTTTTACCTTGCATAGGCTAGGATTTCAGGTAGGTCAGAAGGTGGAGCAACAGAGGAGATTGGTGTGGAGGGTGGATGTCACAGATATTTCTTGGGGATTGAAGAGGTGCCTTCATTCACAGGAAGGCAAGAACCCTACAGGAGGCTTCTAGTGCACCCAAGGGGACAGCTAGCTGAATGTAGACCTTCTGTCCCCCTTTCTCAACTGTATCATGTCTCTTTGTTTGGGTTTTCCGTGGGATCTCAGCTATTACTCACAATACCAGTATCCATGGCTAGTAGCATGTATCCTCTGTAAGGAAGACCGTTCACCCAAAGATGACCAGACCCCAGATTTTCAGCCAAGTGCCTCTGTAAGCCATCAAGGGCCACTACCCATTGGTGCTGCTGTGGCTTCCTGCAAATGGAGCAGAAATAGAGCTGCAGGTCTATGACGGGAAGAAATCTATAGGCACAAATGTCTTTTCCTTTTTCTGTGCTTTTACTCATCACCCACAACAGCTTTTATTTCTAACCCTGTGTTTAAAAAAAAAACAAAACAAAACAAACCCCTGAAAGTCAATATTTATTTTTCAGCCTCCCTCTCCCCTGCTGCTCGTCTCTGAATTTAATGCTTCTAGAAGGTGAATGATTGACGATTTACTAAAAACGAAGTTAAAATATAAATAATTCCACGATTCGGCTGCTGTATTAAGCAGGCATATGAGAAAAGCCCAGAAGACCAAGGCTGGCTTTTATTATTAACAAGGAAAAAAAATTAAATTTAAATAAATGTAATATTTATTAAAATTTCCTTTCACGCTGTTACCTGAGGTTCATAAAACTTTTGAGCTGTGTCAGCTTTGCACTCCCCAGTACATTGAACTCCAGGGAAAACTATAAGCAAATTCTTAAGATCAATGCAAACTACTTCTCCATTACTCAAAAAAGGGAATTTTAACTATTTTTGAAGGCCCCAGGACTCCACTAATCCAGATATAAAGACTTTTTTCACCTTCAAACTTCACAGTTCCAACTCCCCTTTCACCTTGTCTCCTCCCATCGCCACCACAACACACACAACCCTTTACACACTGAGGGAAGTGAATATACATCCTTTAGTTCATTTTCCATCTTTCCCATGGCCAATTGCCAACTGGAATTTGCCAAAAGGTGGATAAAGCTGCGTCAAAGGTTGTTCCTGTGCCCAGCCTGTCCCTAGGGCAGTGCCAGTGCCAAGGAGAGGAGATATAAAGCTCTGCTCAGAAGAGGATGGCAGGAAGAGAAACCTGTTTTCCTGGGATGAAGACACTAGAGTCAACAAAGACAAGATGTGTTGTAAGCAGGACAGAGGAGAAGGGTTTGGGGATGAAGGGTGTCTTATCATCCAGGTGGGGTCCAGGTTTGGATCTTAAAGAAAGACAGTGAAAAGATCCTGTAGGTCTTGCCTAGGTGTTTTTAATGGTAACAGCACACTAGGAAAGCAGACCTGTGTGAAGCAGCTTTGCCTGTAATACAGTTGCAGATCAGTGCTGGGCTTCAAAAATCTTCCTACCTATGCCATGCAAACACACTCGAGCTTCTAGAGCTTGATGGAGCATGACTGAGCTCTTCCTTAATACGGAGGAAATGCGGGAGAAGAAAAGTTTTAACAGCAGATACTCAGCTTTAAGGGCATGGAACTAGAGGCTTAGGCCTGTCTTCAGGTCCAAGTTTGCCTTCACATCCACTGTAGACACATGTTCCTAGAGTAACTGTCTCCCAAGGAGACCATAGGACCACATGGGAAGGAAGCACATGATCGCAACACCTTCAGCATGCACTTGGCTGTGCCCTAGCGTGTGGGTAGGCTGGGTGTGCTGTTCTCAGTCATGAAACTGGTCTGGAAGGACTTGACCATTGCTTGCTATTATGGCACATGGGACCTGCAGGTTACGTGAGTTCAGGTTGCCTCTAGAGCAGTGTGGTGGCCATAGCACCAAGCCTTAGGCATCTCTTTGATGCTGACAGCATGGAGTTAGCATATTCGCTTGTCGTTTGTCATTTTTCTGGGCTGAACATCCTGAATGCAACCTACAATATAATTTGGTGTGCAACTCTGGTTTGGTTGGGGTGGGGGGAAAAATTCATGGATGGAACAGTCATCAGAATTTACCCAGGCATGTCAGAGTCTGCAAGAGTATCTCAAAAACAAATGTTCTCTCTCGAAGGAATTCATCTAGGTGTAAAGGATCTCAGTCCCTATATTAGGACGTCAATACTGCCCGGACTTTGAAGGAGGTTTCATACACTGATGCAAGTTTTGCTCCTGGTGAAGTCACTGGGTGTGGAGATGTGGAGAGTACTAGTAGTTTGGACTTTGCAAGAGTGGAAAAAACTGAGCTGTAAGAGAATGTGCTTTGATGTTGATAAACGTGCCTTGTGGGGGCGTTAGAAAAAAGAAAAAGTGAGAGAAAGAAGGATGTTGAAAAGGATGATAAAGCAAGAAAAAGATGCATGGGATTTGGAAGCATTTGAAGAAACCTTTTTATAAAGCTGTGCTAGGCACGTCCCATCAAATCTCTCCTGCTGTGAGGAATTTTCATGTTACTTTGCAGATAAACTTGTTGAGAGCGCTCTGTCTGCCTCCATGGTGACAGAATGGCATCTCGAAGGAAACAGCCCTGCATCATCATTTTTCCTTCAGTTCCAGGCAACATCTGTCATTGCAGAGCTGGGCTGTGAGCTGCAAATTAGACCCGTGTCCTCCCTGGCCTAGGGAAGCTAAGCAAAGCTGCATTTTTCTCCATTTTAGGCTGACTTTGCCCTTCCATCTTGGTTGGGCAGAGTATCGCTTGTTCATGAGGGACTTGTTGCTTAGCTCTCTGTTCCAGAAGCCATCTCCTGATAATCTTTCTAATTGCGGTTTTCTGTCTCAGGTGGCTTTTGGAGGGGTAAAAGGGAAAGGAGGAAGAGGTGAGGCTGATGGAAGGTATAAGGTTGCATGAACTGACAGGCAGACGGAGGAGGGGATGTGTGTCACCAAGGTGTGGCTTCTGAAGGATGAAAGAGTTAATACAATTGTACTGCATGTGCTGATCTGTTGCTTGATGCCCCTCTCATGTTAACTTTTAACGCCCTGAAAGAAGTTTTAGTTACAGGAGAAAGAAATCTCAAAGTTATTAAACGCTTGCATATTTTGTGAAGATAGGCATCTTCATGGAGGAAAGGTGTCCTCTGAACTGCTACTGCTACTGATGTTCACAAGCACTATCCCCTCTGTCTCCTCCTGATGATGGATAGGCCATGGTAAGTGCAGAATTCCTGTAGGACAATAGAAGACACACACACATTAAAAAAAAAAAAAAAAAAAAAAAAGTACTTTTCCTTGAGTCGTGGGGAATAAATGTTTGTTCTTCAGTTCACAGAAAATCTTATTTTGCGTGGTTCAGATGAAAATAAGGAGGCTACAGGGGAATAGGGAAAAATGAGACAGAGAAGGAAGGAATGTATAACTGCATCAGAAGCTGAACTGAGTGAGAAGAATATTTTGGATATCAGAGTAGGAAAAAAGTTTTGCTTTGGAAGGGAGTGACAGCTCTGGGGTTTTCCTGCTTGTTCTCAGCTCACACAGAGATACCTTTTCCTAATAAGACCAGCAACCATGGCAGTTCTCCAAGGCCTTGCATTACAGGGGATAAGAATGCTTGGTTTTACCATGGAGCAGCGCAAGTCACCCGGATGTAAGTCTGAGAGGAGGAGGCTGCTCACATCTCCCCTATCTGCCTGTTTCCTGCTACATCCTTATCTACAACACTGGCCACTGGCATTGCACTGCATTAAAAGGTCACAGACACTTTATCTCTTCAGTCTTTTCTTAAGATGCCATTGAAGGCTGTGCCAGCCATCTTTGAGTTATCTGCATGGAGTTACCTGGCTGGGAGGCAGCTATTTGTTTTCAAACAGTGCTCTACCCTTGGGTTGTTCTCCCATGTTGACTGCTCTATCCATGAGATGTTATTGCACCTCCTCCCCATTACTTGTTACACTCAGTTATTCCCAAAATGAGACCCCAGCTCTGTAA
>JAVJGI010000057.1:8926785-8944497 GCA_035590275.1 Ibycter americanus | reverse complement strand
AGGTATTTATATGGTTCTACTTTAGAGTTGGATTACATTTTTGTTCAAAGCCTTTCTTGGTAGCAAATGCAGGTGATCAGTCAAACATTATGGTTGCTTAAAAAATAATCAAATCTTATTGTCTGAGAATTTAAAAAGAAATCCAAAACAAAACTTTTTTTTTTTTTTTTTTTGAAAGCACTGAAAACCAATATGCTGATTTCTTCATTCCCATGATGACTGGTTCATAAGATTACCTCTATGTACTTTGGAAAAAGTATTGAAAGTAAACCCCCAATTCCATTTGCATCCAGTGGAGTCTGATCAGTCTGAGTCCTTTGGGTTTCTGGCTCAGTGTCACCTCAGACAACCTGTGCTTATTAAGCCTGTCCCCTTGTGCCTGCAGCTGTGCTGGCTGGGAGCGCTATCATCTTCTGATGCCCCAGAGCTGAACCCCAAGGCTGGACCCTTCAGCTGTGCTGCTGAACTTGGCTTTGTAACCCATTTTGTTCTAAATCAACCTGTTCACCTTAAATGACTGAGAGCAGCAGGTCATTGCTGGTCTAGCTGACTTTAAACATGGCAGTAAGCTATCATATGAGCTATTCAACTGGCAGAAGTGAGGTGGTGGGGGAGACACCGAGCACCTGGAGATGGAAACCCTGCCAGCTGATCTTGCTGCAGCTAAAAGTTGGTGTGGCTGCAACCACAAACTGTAGAGGGCTGTCTGATGTTCCAGCCTCATATCCTAGCCCCATAATTTCATTCCCTAATGCTAATATTAACGGTCTCATTGGTTTGAGATTGCAGAAAAATACTGCAGTCATCTGAGGTTCTGAAATTTTATAAAATGACCTCAAAGAACTGCGGAAAGGATTAATACCTATACTCATTATTTCTAAGACTGTAATCTATATATCAAAATCTGATTGGTTTTAATTTGTTTTGTTTTACACTTTTAGTACCAACATGACAAAGGCATTGTGTAAGGTGACCATGAACAGGAACTGGCAGTTAGAACTTTCACTGGCCAATGTGCCTAGAGAGGCTATTCCCAAGGATGCAACAGCTTCTCACCTCTCTTCGCTGTTCTACTCCTCAGCTCTCAAATGCACTTGCCAACCTGGGTAGCAATCAGGGCTTGTAAATTATAGATAGAGATGAGTTTGGGAGGAACCAAGGTGAGATGCAAGAGCTCATTCCACATGGGCCATCAGTAAGGTGTCAGATGAGGCTTTCTGTGCTGCAGTGAATTCAGCAAGTTTCCCACCAGCCTTGTACAAATGACAGAGTCGTGCTAGCCTAAGCTTTCTGTGCTCCTCCCTATACCTAAGGGCTAGTGATTTACCTGAGTAAGGAATGGTGGTGGGGCAGAGGAGAGATTGAGTGTATGTCTCACCCACTTCCATGGCTGTGAACGAAGCCTGCTAGTGATGGTGGAGTCCATGGCAAATATCAGAGATATGCTGCCCAGCTCTGCAACAATCCCTCTCCCGCATCCTCTAGGGCAAGAACAACCTCGACCATATCCAGAGCAGCTCATGTCTGCAACTGATGCTTACACGATTTCAAGGGAAATTGAAGGTGCTCAGCCTCTTGCCAAAGAGAAGACGAGTCTCTGAAAGGAAAAACCCAACCCCTCGCTTCTTGTGTGCAAGCCCATTCACTTGCTTCCTCTGCAGCAGAACTCCAGGAAGGCAAGTACTGGCTCCTCCTTCCCCATGGGAGTACAGGAGACAGATTCAAGAGAAGGGGAAAAAAAAAAATAATTTCACAGCTAGTCTGCCCTGAACAAGAAAAGGTTCCTGACACCAACAAACTAATCAACACTGAAAGCTTATGAGGTCAAGGTTTCCTTTCTCCTCCATTATTCTTTTGACTTTTTCTGACTGTTTGGGACTTATGCTTTGCCCTGGCAACTCTATAAATATAAAAGCCTTTCTTGCCTTCCTCTGGAGCACACCAAAGACCATTTGAATACCTGTGGGGAGAAGTTAAAACTAAACAAAACCAAAGCAACTCACAAAAAACAGGTTGTCCAGCCAATCTCCAAGTGTTGACTACAAATTGCTGTTAAGTCAGGCCCAAGAAGCTTGTCTCTGCTCAGCAGGGAATGGGAAAGGCAGGTCTCCTTCCCAGAGCAAGCCCTCTGGATTCAGTGTTTTGTGTGAAGCCTTATGGCCAGGAATGCTAATGCCAAGCAACTGGCCAAGCTGGGAACAGGGTGTAAGCTGTGCCTGAAGGATGGAGCCAGGGACCTCAGGGTTGAGCTATGAATGTGTGGGATGCTTAGAGCATCTCAGTGCCTGTGTCCCCTCCCCTATGCTCCACAAAAGGCTGCTGAGCTGTCTTGGGTGGCCACCAGCGCACAGCTGCTAAGAGTTTCCCTAACCTGGCCATCAAGAAGATCCCAGCCTTTGTAGAGTCTTTTCCACTGGCACCTATAGAGTGTAAAATGATCCTGAAGCCAAATGAGGAGTGTTTATAAACCTTCTTGGTATGGAGGAAAAATGGCAGAGGATCTGGGAATATCTACAACTGCTGTATTGGAAATATCAAGGGTCCCTGTCCTAAGGTGCTGCCCATGCTCTCTGCACTGCAGTGCAGAGACATTTACTCAGCAGTCTTTTCATGGCAAAGGCGAGGCTGCTCCCTCCATTGTTCCTGTCCGTGGGCTCTCTGCTGGGCTCTGTCCTGCTTCAGTAGAAAAGGGGAAAAGAAAAATGCCCCATCCCCTACTAAAGTCTGACAAACAGGAATCATAGCTGCAGCATAAGCTTCTCTGATGGATTCCGCCTCAGCAAAATGAAATTAAGATTTCAGCAAACAAGCTCCAATTCCACGGTACCAGAAGAACAAATGACATCTGATAATTGCCAACTCCTTTTGCTTATTCTTTGCTCTGTTCACACCATCAGTCTCTCCAGATTATATTTTCAGCTGAGTTTAATGAACGCCATTTATTAAACTAACACCAGGGTTCTGCTCTGGCCTCAGACAGATGTGCCTGCTAATATGAATCATTTTGTTCAATTGGATTATTCTGATGGAGAGTGGATCCCCGCCACTCCGAGGAGCACAAACAAATGGGGAACAGCTCGCCTCCAGTTGCGACCAGCCGCTCGCTTTCATTAGGAGGCAGCTCGGGGCTCCGCAGGCAGGGTGGTGTCCCTGCTGCTCCCATCACCTGCCACTTCTGCTCCTTTCCATTTGCCCCTCACATAGAGAGAGAGCCCAGATCTCTGTGGCCCTGGGACTGGTTTGTCAGTGGGATGTGAGCATTGCAGCTACCTTTCCTGTGTTTATCAGCTGCATGGGCGACAGGATTCACATTCTTCTTTGTCACGATGAACAGTCCTTATCTGAATGCAGAACAGACCCCCCTAACTGTGTATTCTTCCCTTCCCAACATGCCATGTCTGACCTCCTTTACATTGACACCTGAGAAAATGTAGACTACTTATGTGCTATTGATCCTTCTTTACTCTGATCTTCTCCAATTATTTGGGCAAAGGGACAGGGATGATATGCTTTTAAAGGCTTGTATTAATCAGAGAAAAGAGATAAAATCCATCTGAAATCTCCCAGACAGAGATCCCCCTCAGTCTATCATTTGGGATTTTAGTGTGGAAAATTTTGGGTCAATCTCTGTAATATGTTGTGTTCAGGCACCAGACATCCATCTATCTGTCTATCTCAATACAAATCCTACCTTCTGTGAACCATAAAACTCCTAGCAGAGTGACATTACCACTTCTCACATCGACAGAACACACTGAGCACACATAACTTGGGGAAAAATTACAGAGGCAATTTGAAAGATCAGAAGAGAAAAGGCAGAAGATTTCTGCTCCCTGAGTGCAAGTGACCAAATCCCACAACAAGTCTTTAGCTGGCACAAATCATCATCGCTCCGTTAAAGCCTTTTTTTTTTCTCAGGTGAAAGGCAGGCCCAGCACTTCTCCAGCTATCTGTAATCCTCAGAACAACTCTTTCTAGACAATTTCTGCAGGCAGGAATGGTTTGGATTATAATCCTAAACAGCACCCTGGAGTTACTTCCAGGAATCACTGGTGGGTACCAGAAGCCAGACTGTCAGGAAGCGGGGCTGTGCTGGAAGAGAAAAGACCCCAAAGCCAACCATGGTGCCAGCCTGTGTGCTTTTGCTAACAGCCCTTCAGCATGCTCCTCCACAAAGCCGTCTAATGTGAAGTTAATTCCTACGTTTAGGTTTAAGTTCAGGAACACTTCTCCAGGAGTGAGGTAATCCCTTGCTCCTCATCAGGATCTGTACACCTTTCTCTAAATTCTATTACATTGGTCTTTATGGGGAAAAGCAAAAAGACCTATAGGGATTCCTGATGGGATTCTGTCCAGTAAGGTCTGTAACGTCTGTACCAAATAATGCCCTGGTGAGCTAAGAGCAGAAGACAGAAAACTTTTAAATACAGCCCCTCTGAAAGCACCAAATCTCTTAAGAATTTATACTTAAGAGCTCAGTTTCCTAACACAGTTGTTGGGCTGCCTGCCTGGCTCCCCTTCCCAGTGCCCAGCCTACTATGGTGGAGCAATATGTCATGCAAGGAGAATGCACAGAGGAAAATAAAGAGCATGGAAAGCATTCATTTGTCATATGTCACAGGAGATGGGATGCAACCTCTGCTGATGAGTGGAGATGCTTCAAGAGAGAAGAAAAGAATCTTATCCAGCTAAGACAAATTCGTAGCTGACTGCATGGCCCATGGATTTCATGGCCTAATTAATTTTCAAATCCTTTGAAATCAAGATAATGAAAACCTATTTTCTTCTGGAACAATCCGCTTTTTAAGACAGATATTGTATTACAGCACTCTACCACGACAACCAGGGCCCTGGTCCACAGCAGACCCAAACCAACCAAAAGATGTCTGTTGGTTTCAAGGGTCTCATATAGCCAGAGATCGCAAAGGTAGACATCTTGTTGCTGTGGGGATTTTAAAGAGTTACCTTGCTGGGTATCTGCATGGAACGGGTGCTTCAGACAGACCAGCTGCTGGATCTGTCCTACACAGGAAAAGGGAAAACCTAAAGAGACAGGTAGAGAGAGTATCTCTCCCAGTAATGGGAGAAGTCTGCTTTCTAAAGAGTGTGCAACTACAGCTTTCCAGGGATGCAAGAGAATTTTCTTCTATGTGTAAGTCATTGGTGTATAAATGGGTTTTAAAAACAAGCCATAGGGTTGTGTTTGGAGATAGGCATGTTCATTCCCTAGTTTCTCTGCTCTAAAAAGACCAGAGCGGCCAGAACGGTGCCATTGCATCTCCCTCTAGAATTACAAATAATTGAAACATCTCTGCTAGGAGAACATTTAGTGTTAAATAAGTAATAGTGGGCCTGAATCCTTGGCTGCCATAAATCAGTGTCACTTCACTGACTTCAGAGGAGCTGGTGATTGACGCCGCCAGAGAACTTCGCCTGATCATGGCTGTGGTTAGCACCTTCCCAGGCAGAGCACTGAGTTTTCATTTACTGTGCTTCTTGCTTGGGAAATGACTTGACTGCTGTTCTCCTTTCCCCTCCAGCTCAGCCTTCTACCCAATATTTCAAAAAGGCTGGATGAAGCTCAGCTAAGTGGAAAAATGAACAATTTGGAATAAAAGCTGTCTTTTCTCTAACTGCAGTCACAGGCAGGACAAAAGACACCTAAGAAACAGTGTTTGCACTGTAAACCTTCAATTCTCTGCTACAGCTGAATAAAACACTTCAGGGACCAGAGTTTTGATATTCACTTGTATCTGGCCAAAGTTACTGTACCCATGAATTATTCAAATATGCAATTATTGCATTTGATATATCACTGGGTATAACTGTGGGAATGAGAAACTGTGTTCTAGTGCAGCTGATTGTATGTGCCTTCCAAACCATAAGAACATCAATTTAAGGTGCTCACATTGATGGAGCGCTGTGCAACCCCTTATTAAGATTCTTGCCAACTCGTATAGCAGTTTTCCCCTGCAGAGTAAATTTCATGGAGTTTTTTAGCCTCCTTTTCTTTATACCTACAGTGTAACTGCCAAACTACCCCATACAGCTTCAATTCATGGTTCTGAAGTAGCTTTCAAAGGTCAGTGGCAAAAATATCAGATCATTTTCAGCTTACTGATCAATGCTACACAAGTGACCTGAGTCCTGTGCACTATGTGTTGGAGCTGACTTGTAACTTTGACTTTGTTGGGAGTTTCCATTTCCTGAATTAACTTTCTCTGCTAATTCACTTTTCCTTAGGGCCAGAAGGCTGTGCCCTGCCTTTGGCCTATACTGTCCGTATCATCTTTATCTGGACAAAAAAAGCGTGTTCACAATGCTGATGTTTTCTTTTGACTAAACACACCAGAGACAGACCTACCAGGCTTCAAGCATAAGAAGCATAGGACTGTCTAAGAAAAAATTCTCTTGTCTGAAGTCCTAGACCTTTATGGTCTCATAGACCACTTGTCCTTTGCTCTCTCCCCAAGTACTTGCATGCGCAAATTAACATGCTTCTTTCCCATCTACCCATTAGCGGGTGCTGCTCTCCCCCGTGCCCCAGCATCAAAAGGTTTTGCTGACTTGTCACTTATTTGAAGTGTTTCCCATAGGAAAATGACCACACTTATTTTTAAACCTCATCCTGGATTTTCACAACCCTCTTTCACTGCGGGTCTTTCCCCTCTCTCATTCTCTTTGTGCCTATTTTGTTTAGTGGAGGATTTATTCTGCCAGTGTTTGCTGCTGCTGGAACAAACATTTTGGCTAAGGGTGCCTCCTGTGGTTTTCCATGTCTTTGGCTCTCATTTCAAATCACTGCTGCTTAAAACATCTACCCATTCCTTTTCGTACATTTCCCAGCTTTTCTTCAAGTGGCAGTCCCTCAGGCACTGGCCCAGCAAACCTCTGTGCTGGATGAACCTCATAAAAATATTCCTTCAGAGGCTACTGTTTTCAGGTTTCTGCAGCTGCCCATTAACTGACTCAGTCAGAGCTCGCACCGTTTACCTCAGAAGGGCTCTAAATCTAACTTACTCAGGTAATTTGCATGACATGGTCCATATGTGATCCCATAGTAATCTTGTTGGTCAAGTGGCTGAATATAACACTACCACCTCCGGTCAGCCCTGGGGCTCTGGGGCTTTTGCTGTTGGAATCCTTTGAAGGTGGCACAACCATACTAAGCTCCTGGTCTTTTCACAGTAGGGACAACTCAGCAGGCTCTTTGCTGGCTGAGTCATTGGCAGAAGTTCTCACAAGCCTCCAAAAGTTTCCTTTAGAGCATCAGGACCAACAGCATCACAGTGGGATAAGAAATGAGAGGCTGCTTTCATATCTATTATTTAACTCTGAAATAATTGCATTATCTAACATTTAAAAAAAAAATGGGAACATGGGTTTTAATGAAGAATTCATGCTCTGAAGAGAAGGAAAGCTTTATGGTATTGCATTGTGCTGCTTTCTCACTCCCATGACAAATAGCACAGATACGTTAGTGACCTACATGGACTCATTTAGATGCAAACACAGCAATACTAAAAAGCTGCCCTGCATTGAGGAAGAACAAGTTCCAAATATTGCTGAATGGAATTCAGTCTCAGAGCAGTAATTACTGATTGTAATTTTGGAGTAAATGCAGTAATTAATTATTGTCGTTTTCCATCAGTGCATTATATTGTGTGCCAATCTTGGAATAACCACAATAATTAGCAAATGGGATTTTGCATGCTTTGGTATCAAAACTTTATAGAACAGGCATGAGAATTTTACCATAATAAAGTTATTAGTAATTTAAATTGGCAGGCAGGTTAAAAATTATTAGCCAGAAAAGAAATGGGTTTCCTTGTCAGTTTTGCAAACCCCTTCACCTGTTCTGTTTCAGCCTCCCTCAGTAACACTCACTTCCATTCTCATGTATGAGCACAGGAGTGCAAAGTTTGGGTTAAAAACACAGAGAGGAATGTTTAATCACAGTTGTCAGTGGAAATTAAAGGCAAAAGTAATCTGAAGAAAAGAAAAAAAATATTGGCTGAGCCGATATTTTTCCAGCACCTAAACAGACTTTCCCAAATGAAGCTGTGCTGATTCTGTTCTCTCTTTATTCACTCACATTAAAGCTTGTGCTGGAGTACTGTTTTGATGTAATTATACTAGTGCAAATTTCCATAATGTAAGCAAGTCCTAAATGATCTAAGTGATGACTAAAGGAGAGAAACAACAATAATCTGTGCAGGAGGAAGAGGAATTGGTTAGCATGATTGCAGGAGGCATAACTACAAGAAATGGGATTAGATCCTGATAAAGGATATTTACTCCGAATCTCAAGATGAGCAGCCTAATAGACAACAGTGAGATAAATGCAACTGCAGAATAGCCTCTCACTGAAGGTAATACAAGCCTGAGAGGCATAAGTAACCAAAAATTCAGTGAAAAATACGCTTTCATTAGACTTTGTATTGAAGTGATCTGAAATGATAAGAGACAGCCAGAAATTTTCCATTCACTTCTTTGTGTTTATGGGCATTTAGAATTTTGCTTGTTTCATTTTTGGATGATAATGTCTGCTTACTTTAAAATTAGGTGGTTTGGTTTTTTTTCTCTTATCAGAGCACAGAAAAAGGAAAATGTAGTTTTCCAAAAGACATTTCCTCTGGGAAACATTATCACCTACTCCAGCCTGCTGCAAAAACAAGCATCTCACACCTTCTACAATAAACGACACATCTGCACATGTTCAAGAAGCTGTGAAGGAGGACCTGAATATCTTTTTTTGTATTCATGCTTTAGCTTACATTAGTTCCCCCAGCATTTTGGAGAAGCAGGTTGCCTGGACAATGCAGTCTTTTAATGTTTAGTCTCTACTCTCAGGAGCTACACTACACTTTTGCCTCACTCAGTTTGTCTCAGTTTCATGCCAGTTAGTGCTCCAGGTTAGTCCCACTCAAATGCCTGTCCACCTTTAGCTTCAAATAAAATTTCAGCAGGGGGTAAATACGACACTGCTAATGATCAGTCACTGCAATGAAGCCCCAAAGAGTGAATTGACAGGATTTTCACTGCTCTTCTGTGCAATGTCTTCTATTGATCTACCAGCTGGATGCTTCTGGGCTGCTCTGTTAAGTCCCTAATACTGGAGGAGCTGTGAATTATGGGGTTTTCTAGGCGATATTGTCCTATCATGACTACTACTATCTTAGCATGGATGGGGCAATGGGGAACTCCCTTCAACACCCAGTGTGGAGGGCTGGAATCATGTTGATCACTTCTGCCTCCATGGAGAGGATCAGAGGAGGTCATCTTTCTGCCTGTCTTAGCAGTCCTCCATGGTGCTGGCCATGTAGCCGGCTCACACGCACCCCCAGGTACTGCAGGGTCTACCTGCAACTTTACCATACCACAGCGTACTCAAGGGCTCCTAGGAATGGTTACCCAAGGGAGCTATGGATTTCAGGCATTTTTTTGCTTGATTATTTTGTGCATTTGCTATCTGAAAGACACATGAAGTGGCTCCAAACCCTTGCTTTCTAGTCCAGAAGGGGGAATTTGTAGTATACTGATTATACTGATTTTGGCAGAGTTGCTCAAACGATCCTCCTCTCGTACTTTTGTTTTCTCCCTGCACCCGCCCCTTTATTTTTACTGCTAAAACCACTGTTTTAATTATAAAGGGAAAAAAAAAAAAAGATAGCAAAGGCAGCCATTTTGGAAACATTTTATCATCTAAATTTTTCATGGCTTTGCTTGCTGCAGCTTGTGGGTTTATCTGTCACATCACAGAGACCCTTTCACTGTTTGACAGCAACTTTAGAGCAGTTGCAAGGAAAACAAAGAACTTGAAATCACTGTGGCCTAGATTGCTTGTGTGCCAAAAAGGAGATTAATAAGTTACACACACACACACACACACACACACACACACACCCTTCTCCCGGCCCCCTGCACTGAGAATTAAAACTTAGTGAAGATCTTTCTTTCTTGGTTAGGAAAAAACACTAGTGGATTACATCAAGCTGGGTGCTGCTTGTTTGTTTTTTGTTGGCAGCTTCTTGTTTTTGGAAAGAAGTTCAATAAAACAAATCTCTTCCTTAGAAAAATCCCAGTTAAAAGGTTTCTTGAGCATCCTTTTGAAGAACATGAGTTATTGCCCTGATGTCAATATGGTTATGCACATGCTTTATACTGGAATTAAGGAACCTGAAGAGTTGCAGCCAAAGTAAAACCAGATAAAAACCACCCAGGAGTTATTATGTTTCTGACAGTCAAAGGGAGCTGCCTGCTCTCAAGCTTTGCAATAGCTATCTGTGCCATACCCATGGGCCTAGCTGGCTTGCATCCTACTGTTTTTAGGAAACTTCTAGCTGCAGCAATGACACTGTCTACTGAGTGGGCAAGTCAGAGATTTCCAGTGGTATTTTAGAGGCTGACTGGAAGCTGCACATCAAACCAGACATGGGGGTACAATAACACCACACTGAGCCAAGAACAACTGACCAGTCTCTAAGTAAGGCTTATTACTGAGGGCTTAGCCCTGTGCTAATTCCTACTGCACAGCCCTGGTGGGAAGCTGACTTGTGGCCATCGTGACTAAAAACCCGCTGTCAGCTTCTAGGGTGCTGGTATGGATTTTTCTAAGCATTGGGAAGCAGATGAGCTGAAGAAAGAGCTGGATCTATGCCCTGCTGAGCTTCTGTCTATCCTTGCTGTCACCAAGCGTCCTCTCCAGTCTAACCTAGCATGGTACTCCTTGTGCTAAGTCAGATCCTTCCCTGGGATATACTCCTTCAGTGTCCTCCTGGGGCCACATGTACTTAGTCAATTCCTTTTGTTAGGTGCAAAAAGACACAGACACAACCTTTTTTTTTTTTTTTTTCCCCCTGAAGAACTCTCTCCTGCTAAAAGACAGGTGCTCTTCATCTCCTGCAGTGAGCTCACCAAGATGGGAGTCTATAAGAGAACATGGACCTCTGAGCTGTATTTGCTTCATTTTGATAAGGACAGTCTGTACCTCTGATAAAGGGTCTTATAAACAGAGGATGGAAGTGACCTGGTAGTAACAACTGAACTGATTTTGCTGGACAGTCAATCATTAAAATCAAAGTAAAAGCCAGGAAGGCGAAAGGACTTCCTATTTAGAGGTGACAATTCAAGACTGTTCTCTTGCTTTGCAGAAGCAAAGGAAAGAAAAAAAATGCTCTGAGAGAGAGATATAGAATTTTGTTGCCGTTTTACCAGCTGATTCCTTTTTATATAAGTCATTGAGGAAAAAAATCACTAAACAACAAAACTTAGTCCTACTGCTGAGTAATCTTTTTGTAGGAAACAAGCTGAGACCTCAACATCAGCCTGATAGTGAAAGGGTAGAGGCAGAGCACTTCATAATGATCCATGATAATGAAAACACTGTAGACTTATGCAGTGATTCTTTAACAACACAGGTGTCTAGAGCCCTGCACTTTCTTACATGTCTGTAAGAAACAAGCATATCCTCAGTGATCACAGCTATGCTACGCTATAAAGCTAACGCTTAGTGCCAGACCAGGGAGACACCTATGTTCCTCGATCCCTTTGCAGGTATTACTGAAAATTTCCCCAACAAAGGCAGTTCCTGCTTAAAAATATTGCATGCATGCATCTCCCACTCTCCCCCACAGAAACCTGCAGTAAAAAGCCAGTGTGATGAAGCAAAAAGCGTTTGGATATGGAAACATATTTTGGTTTCAAGCTTCCAAGAGGCCTTGTCATAAGCAAGGAAAAGAAAAGAGGTATTTGAAGAGGGAAAATGCATTGACAGTTATCTTCATATAGTCACATATAAAGGAGGATCTAAACTATGGAGGCTGTATCTTGCACATGTACCTAATAGGTTTACTCAAAAGATTTCTTAATCTGCTTCATGTTGTCTTCAGTGCAGCACCTCTTTCTAAGACCTTTTGATCCCAGTCCTTAATTCTCGGTAGAAAAGATACTGCTCTGAAGACCAGAACAATACATTTTTCAAAGATTTTAGAGATACCAGTGAAAAATTAGAACACTTTGTAGTTCTTTAGGAAGGTTGAAGGTAGGGATTTCCTGCCTATACCTTAGATGGGTTAGAAAAATCCTGATCAAAATCACTGAATCTTAAACATTACAGCTATAATGGCCTAGAAAGGTCACCTAACCCACCTCTCTGTCACTAATTCAGGAGTGCAAACTGCTTGTTGCAGCTTAGGGTCACCCTAGGTGCTGGGTTTATTGGGAAATCTCTGGTGTGAAACAGTTTTAACAACAGGGAGACCTCCTGCCTCTGTAATAAACACATACGGTTTTATATTTGTGTTTCTCAAAGAATTATCTAATGGAAAAGCCAGCCCGTGGTAGAAAATACTTCCGTTTTTGGAAACATCTCAATTTCTGTTATTGGTGATAGGCTGAGATTCCAACAATACAACCTGCTGCTTCTGATATTTTTGACACTGTTACATGTATTAGAAGTTCCCTTGGAGCACCAAGCTGGCTCCTTTCCAATGACACGAAGTAAATGAGTCTAACAACTAGACCCTCATTCAGATTTGTCTAGGTCCTAGAAACTCAAGCAAAGTTTCCTTGACTTTGGTTGGGTTTTATCTACTCACAGAAGCTAACACTAACTGAGTAAGAAGTGAGCATGGATCCTTCTATTAACTTCCTGGGCTTGGAAAGAAAGAAATTAGGGGTTATTTAGTTGTCAGGGAGACATATTTACATAAAGTTATTATGCTGGGATGAAATTGGATACAGACTATACCACATGAAGAATGAAGAATGCTTTGAAACATTTGCGACACAGAGCTATTGAGACAAACACTGTCCCAGTCCAGTCACCTGGGATTAACCTGCAGCCCAGTCCCATCTCTTAATTGCAGATTTTCTTCAGCCACCAGAAACGTTCTCTTTGGCTGAGCAAGGGGAATCAGGACAGCTGCTGGCTCTCCTCTAGGGACCAGGAAGACTTCTTAGAGATGCAGGATGCCCCTGGGGTGGGGGACTTGGCTCATCCCTCGTTAAGCATCCTTCCACCTCTTTTTCTAAAGAGACGCACACACAAATGGTTCCTGGTTTATGTGTGAGTGCATATCTGTGCAAGGTGGCTCTAGCCAGAGGCCTAAGCGAAAAAGGCAGAAGCTAGAGAGCCGCAGAGCTGAGTCTTTTTGAGGGTCTACAACACAAAGAGAGGCTACAACCATAGCTGACACCCCCTTCCCCATGCAGTTACCTGTGCTAGTGCTTTGTATCCAGTGGTTCCCACAACTCCTCAGTAGGGACGATTAGCATCCTTTGGCCTCTTCAGCTGCACCTTCAGCCTCTTCATGCCAATCTGGAAGCCATTCATAGCCTGGATAGCAGCCTGGGCACTGGCAGGATTGTCAAAACTCACAAAACCTGTCAAAACATGAGGCAAGGCAGGGGGCTTAATGAGCTGAAGGGGGCCAAGGCACGTACATGCAACGACCACTGAGAATGAACACAGGGAAAGGGGTGAGGGCAGCTGGAAGGAGTGAGTGAGCAGGTAGGAGAGTGGGCAGGTGGGCAGGAGAGTGAGGAGAGGATGGTTGCCAATGGCGGATGGAGGGTAGGAGGGGTTGTTACAGATCAGTGTCGCAGGACACAGTGCCTGGTCTGAGTGCCAGTTTGGACACAAGATTGTGTGAAGCATGGGGATCCAAATGTTGGTGCCACAGTACCAGCACACGCAAGATTTGGGTCACCTTTGAGCTGGGTGTCAGCAGATGTGATGCATGGTCTCAAGGCACTCTGTCTTGCTCTTTTTCCCTCCACCATGCCTGGGGTAAATCTCTGGACCCTCCTTCACTCACCAGCATAACCTGTCCTTTCTCTTCCAATGTCCGCAATGAAGGGAACCTGATATACCTACTGCTACTTCCTTATTATGGCAATATAAGTAAAATGTGAATTTAATAAGTTCTTCATTATGGTATTCATTGGCATGAATAGTTTGATTGTTGGCCACTTAAGCAATATGAGGAGCTTTATTAACCGGCAATTTCTGCAGACTTTATGTTGACTCTGCAGTTGAGAAAGATTAACACTAGTGCTTTCCTAACATTGTTTTCGTAAGTAGTTTCATACCTTGCCAGCAAATCATCCAATCAGCCATGGAGCACATCCAGCAGTAGAAACGCTTATAGTGACTGAATATTGTATCTACAGGCCACCTGAAATTACATTCTTTGTCTAAATGGAAGACTTACTCTCTGGGGATCAGAAGAGCCAAGGTAGGTCAGAACCACACAGGATGCAATGCATCTAATGCATTCAGCTTTGGGGATGCTTTTTGGTGTGAAATTTGGGTTTTTTCCTTCTTTTGTTTTGTATGTTAGCTCCAGGAAAGGGCCTCTTTTGCCCAGATTGTATACGACTTCAGTTGGAGTGACCATGGGTCTGAGATACTAGTGAGGCAGGGGGCCATCACATTGTATAAGAATTGCCTCTGCTACCTTTGCCAGAAATGTCCCTGTGTGCCAGCAACACTTCTGAGCACAAACCCTGGGTAAGACTAGCCTGGACTAGCCTGCACTCCAGACAAAGCCATCTGTTTTCCCACCCCTGCAAAGCTCTGGCAGCACAACTCAACCCTAGGAACCTAGTGTCCCTCAACAGACAGGCTGAAATGAAGAGACAGTTTGAGAGCCCCTCAAAAAGCTAACGCTGAGCATTTGCTGCCAGGTATACACCTGCTCCTGACAACAGCACCAGGCATGGCTTACAGCCTTGGGCTGTACAGCGATTGCATCCAGCAGCACCTCCTCCCTGGTCTGGTTCCTCCTTGAAAGTAAGTCTCACACATGACATAGGGTGGCTTGCATTTGAAAAAGACATGCATACACACGCACGCAAGGACACCTCCTCATTCTTGCGTTAAAGCTGTACTCCCTGCCTTAGGTTAATAGCAAAAGTTAATAAGAGATCATAAAACCTATGTCTTAGCCTCAAAGTGAGACAACAGGTTTACTAAGTATGGCAGATATGGATTTAAGAGGGAGGTCCATGGAATACACAGACATCCCTCTTCAACTTCTCTTCTTGAAGCCAAGGCTCCAAGTAACAGGCTCTCCATGCAGTTTTCCTGCCAGCCACCTGGATGAGGAAGTACCAACACTGCAGATCTGAACATGTGCACAAAGGTGTTGCTCCAGCCTCACAACAGTGATCAATCTCTAGACAGAAAACTGGAGAGTTATGGTAATGAGCTGGGGTATTATTCAATGGCAATGGATCTGCTTTTGTGATCCTTATTAGCCAGTAAACACCTGGTAATGTTCCCAGTTTAAATTTGACTAGTTGAATCATCTATCAATCAACAAGGTCCTATGATCTGATCTCAGCAAAGGAACAAACTAAACACCTCATGATTTCACCTGAGTTGATTCAGTCTCTAAATACTGCTGAAACCTCCCTTGGAAATGCTTTACTTGAGCTTCAACTTGAAATTTGCTGTCTAGCTACCTCACATCTTTGAATATAGGATGTAGTAAAAGGCAGTTCTTTTTAAAATTGCCTCTGGCTTGCTAATAATCCTGTGTAAGACCCATCAGCTACATCTATAACAGTAAACTTAAACTGTGCCAGGGAAGTTCAGAGAAACTGGAACCCACTCATCTGTACCACTGAATTTTTAGAAACTTCCTTGACATAGTTTTGGTTTATGCCTAACCAAACAATTCCTAGACAGAGCCCGAATATTAGCACAGAACAGAGGCTGTTTTCAGTAGTTACCTTGGATGTGGCCATGATATTCTGGAAGGTAAGATAATTTAATAGTTTGGGTGTGGGCTATTCTCTGCCAGCTGGCCCCAGTGCTAGGTAAAGTGCCAGGTATGTTTGCTTTACTAATATATACACAGCTACCAAATATCAAAGCTGAGTTGGCTGCAGCTGGGTAATTGTTTATATGATGTCTTTAGAGAACATAGCTTGCCTGCAAACTTTGATTTCTACTCTTGTAAGTGGTTCTGTTGCAATGTACCTCCTACTGACTAAATGCGCACATCTAGAGTGTGTCTACACTGGCATCCATTTGGGAGCAAATCACCTTGGGATCCAAAATAATCAGTGGATGTCTAGCAAATACAGTCAACGGATTGTGGGACATGATCTCTCTCTTTTTTCAGGACACTCCTAGCTGTGCTTGAATGAACCAAGTCCCACTGGCTGTGTAGCAGCGACCAGCACTGACAGGAACCAAGGCAGGCATCTAGCTTAAGTCAAGGTACTTCTATTGTGAGATTTACCTGGTTCTGTAGCTGGGACTGATATCTCAAGGTAAGATGTTAACTGGCTAGTGCCTGGGTGAGACATTCCCCAAAGTGGTGTTAGTTGCTGAATCAAACTTCTAATGCATGCAAACACTACCAGAAATGCTGCCAAGTATGACGGAAGTCTACTATTTATCTACTTCTGCCAAGACTAGACCTTTAGTTGGGTGATAAGACCTGGTGCTGGGACGCTGATACATTTCTACCTCTGCAGGAACCTTGCCTTTAGATTAGCTCACAAAGCTACACTAGTTTTTATCATCACTTTGCTTTAGAGATGGAATTCTAAGACCATTTCCCCATTCTGTGCAAAGCTGTAAATAATATAGCATTTTAACAAATGGTATTAATAAGAGAGATCAGAAGTGCATTTGCTCACAATGTTTCGTTTAGACCAGACAATGAAGCTGGGAGTTGTACTCTGGTGCTATTGGTATTAGTTGCCCACAGCTTTGGACCAGGTTTGGCTTATTATTTTGATTTTCCTCCTTCGTTATCCTGATAGCCACTGCTGTAATATAAAAATCTCCACTGGCAGTCTGCTGAGGGTGGAGGCAGGGGCTAGGGTGCAAGGGCTGGGGAGAGAGAATGAGGAAGGTAAATGCCAATAATGTGTGTATTTTTCTTGTGAGCACGTCCTAGGGATGTAGCAGCTAATTCCTCTAGCTTCATTTCGCATTTTAGTTTCAGGGGACTTGATATGCTCAGAAGTTGTTGGTGCATTCAGCTGTCACCCTTTCTGTTATTTATGTGGAGTTGTATTTCATATTGTTGAAGGTTTTTGGATGGACTCCAAAAAGAAGAAAAGCTATGGCTTATCGGGAGGGTTGAGATATCATAGTGATAAAGGATAGGCAGATAGACAGACAGACAAGCTGTGCTAACAATATCATACTCCTTTGACTTTTTAGGTCAAATATGTACTGGTAGATTATATGACTTTGTTGTTGTTGTTGTTGTTGTTATGTGTGCTGTTGGCAGTTAACCATCTTTGTTTCTCCATGTCAATGTCAGCAGTGTTAATGGTGCTATGCCATATTTAAACATGCATGACTAGGAACAGAATTTATATACTGGGAAAATAGCTCAAATAGTTTTCTGAATGCCTTTAATGTTTCGGCCCATGACTATAGGGCTCAAAGCATGATGATAGTACTACAGTTGTCCAAGAAGCTGTCTGTGTTTTGAACACTACCCCTGCATTGTCATCTACAGTCTTGAAGGACAAAAGAGATAGGGAAAGGTTAAAAAGCTTGAAGCTGTTTCTGTGCATCAGTTAATTAATAATCAGAGAAATATATGTTCTGGTCTGAAGATGGTTGGTAGGAGGACAGGATTTTGTGATAAATCTATTTTATAGAGGGGATGTTGGTTTTTGTTGTCGGTTCCCCCCCCCCCCGCTTTTTTTTTTTTTTTTATTTTCCCCCCAGGG
>JAVJGI010000057.1:8877003-8913055 GCA_035590275.1 Ibycter americanus | reverse complement strand
AGAATCTTCTTATTTACAAAATAATAAGAATAAAAAATCAGAAAACACACCCCCCAAAACTTTGAGCTGTTAAATAACTCTCCTCATCCATGGATCCTAAAGCCCTGTGCAAAGGAGCCAGTGTCCTGCTACAGGAAGGGGAACTCCTCAAGGTACACAGCTAGGCTGGCCCACATATGGGGCAGGAACACGAGACTGGAATTTCTTACCCTTGCACCAACTTACTCCTGGGCCTGCTTATTTCCCTGGATGAACTTAAGAAGAATTGTTGGGTTTTTTTTTTTATTAAATGAGAAACTGCCAGATTTGGCAGGGTGTGTTGGAGGCACATTGTGAGCAGGTGCTGAACAATATTTTTTCTGATGTACCTCAGGGTCCACTGTTTCCCTCCTATGTCTTATGGAGTACTGCCAATGCACTTTAGACCCGATCTGCAATGTCCCTGGTCCCAGGGCCCTGCATAGCTTTGCCAGTATCCCAGTCTCTCAACGCTTCTTTCTTCTCTCTGTTTCAGCTTCCAGGTTGAAGCTCTGCAGCCCATCACAACCTGCCTGCTGCTTTGCATCTCCCACTCCACCTTTCTGCCACCACACTGCCGTCTTGAACTGCCACAATGTGTTTTTAATAACATGATACAAGCTCTACCCATCCCTCAGCCCTTCTCCTCAACTTCACCCCCTCCTGTGTCCAGTCCTCATTCCTCACTGCTATTCTCACCTTTAATATGTCTCCTCTGGCTCCCCTGTTTCTTTTCATAAATGAGGAGCCAGAGTAAGTTTAGTAGGGAATAGAAATATTTAACAGCAAAAGTAATTAACTGCTGTGACCCTCATCAAGTGATGTTATATTCTCTCTTTTGGCATCTTCAGAGAAGACTGGATGTTTTTCCAAATGGGGTGGCATGCTAGTAACTTTCAAGTGGACTCCCTGCAGGAAGAGGGAATGAAACTCGATGTTCATGTTGTACCCAGAATCAAACAAGATATTTCCTTTACGCCATATAAGTCTATGGTCCCGAGAAGCCCTTGCAGTTTGTAGTTAAAACTAGAATGCTCCTTGCTATGTTTAATGTGGGACATTTCAAAGAAGGGTGGGACGTCCTTTCTGCCAGTGTGAAAGTCCATCTGAAATGCACAGAAAAGGAGAAAAACACCCAGCAGTTGTTTCTCACACCTGGGGTGTCAGATCATTTCAAATGAGTGGAGGGAAACCAAGGTGTCTCTGTGGGCATGAGAGAGGTTCTTCAAAGTCTCCTGGAGTTATTGTTCCATGATGAGAAACTGAAGCTGCCACGCCAGTGGATATGGGGAACTGGCACACGCCAAGGAGACACATGTGGGGGACAAGGAGGGGTGGTGGTGGAGCAGAACTGGCCTGACAGCGCCTGCTGTTCAACGGTGTGCAAAAAGCCAGCAGATCTAGTTGCTCACTGCTCACAGAAAGATGTGACTGGAGGAATGAATTTCCAAGTTCACCAGTAAAGCAATTCCTCTAGCTTTAATTTATCTACATCTTATTTGACACCTTAGGGTAACAACTTGGCCTCTGCTGCTCCATCCACATCCTCGTTTTTCTAATTTCTGTCATGTCTTCCTAATTAATATTGCCCAAACCTATTCTTTTCTCTCTTTCCTCTCTTGAAACATTTTCCTAGAACATGTCTGTCTCTGTATTTCATTCATTTAATGTCTTCAAGTGCCTTCTTAATATGTATCTTGTGTGACAACTGTGAGTGCCCCTGAAATTAGGACTGAATTGTAGGGTCACCCTACAAGAGAGGTAGAGTTAGCCATGTGTGGGCAATGTGAAGAATGGCTCTTCTCACATTGACTACTTGCCTTAGCACCCTTAACAGTGTCATTTTATTGGAGTTTTCTTTTTGCCTTGTAGAGGCACTGGTCACATATATATTGTCTGCATAACTGAGAGGGGAATTATCACCAGAACCACTGAGACCAGCACTTAGAGATATATCGTGTCCTCCGACATTTAGCGTACCTACACACAGAGGAACTTCTACACATGCAGTGGGAAGGTGAAAGACCTTGTGCAGTCTCTGCCTTGCACAGAGACAAGCTCCAGGGTCCTGCAGAAGTTGATGTTCAGGCTGTGGCACCCTGTGCTTCTGTGCAAGACTTCCTAGATCAGCCTGCTGTGAGAATGGGAGTCACTGTCTTCAAGGAGTGCCCAACTAAATGTAATTTTTCCCTGAGTGAGACAATTATTCCTGCTGCGGCCCTCCCATTTCACTGGGAATAGACAACACGGCCCAGCAGGAGGAACATCCTGGCTGTAAAAGAAGTGCAAGGGAAGAGGCTGCAGATAGCAGCTGGGTATTGAGTGAAGGACTGGTGAGAGAGGAGACAGAAGGGCAGAACGGTGAAGAGCTGTGAAGGTGAAATCAGTAAGTCTGAATATGAGAGGGCAGATAAGGCAGCACCTGAGGAGAAACCCAAGGAGATGCTGATATGGTTGGTGTGATGGAAGCTCAGGCCATGGGGATGGACAGGTTGTCGGTGAGTGGGAAGGAGAGGTGTGTTTGCATTTGGCCGTGTTACAGCTGCATTAGGACAAGGGGGAAAATAAAAGCCAGAGTTTTGAAAAGTTGGAAGAGAAAATGAAGCATTTGGGTGTAGCCTGGATGTGTGCAGCAGAAAAGCTGAATACAAAGAAGCCTCCTAATTTAAATCACTTCTTTCAGTGAGAAAACAGGGTTGTTTCTCAGGCAGTCACTCAGACACTACATCAAGCAGTCCTGCTAGGAAAAGCAATAGACATATTTTGAGCACTGTCACATTTTATACGTGAGATTGGTGTTTGCTCTAGCTTGCATTCTTTGCGCTCCTTGTCAGCCACGAGTCAGTGGTCTCTGAACCGGGAAAGTCAAAGGCTTCATGACCACAGCGTGGTTTCTTCAGCCTGTGCAGGTGCTAGTGGTTCTCTGCAAGGTCATGGACTCCAGAAACCAATAGAAAGGCTTGTGGCTGATTTCTCTTTTTCTGCCTAACACTCTGTGACTGCCCCTACACTAACCTGCCAGTACGGCCAAAGGAGATAACTGTGCTGAAAATGCAGGGGAGAATTCAGAGCCAAACGGGAAGGAATAAAAGTCCTATTTTGAGATGCTTCTGTACTGACTCGCTCACTTTGGGCCAGCTGCTTACAGGTAGTTCAACAGTGAGGTAAGAGCAGCAAATTAAGTATTTTCTGTTTCTGTGGAAAAAAACACAGTGACGTTTTTCTCCATAGAATTTTTAAGTTTGTCTAAAGCAGGACTTCTCGACAATTTCTTGGCAACCTGGGGCTAGACTCTGTTACAACAATTTACTTGGGATCTGCATAGCAGATACATTTTAAAAGGTCATATAATGGTGGAATATCTTTCTGGGGCCAGACAGAATTGTCCCCCCAGGCTACCAGTTGGAGAGCTCTAGCTGGTTAAAAAAACAGCGAAACAGAATGCAAATGCTATGGTTTTATATGTTGAGTTTTGGGAAATGTTTAAGCAGAAGAGGAAGGAGTTTTCTTACTCTCAAAGTTTAAAAAAAAATCCCTTCTTTTACTTTAGGAAAAAGTAATTTATGTTTTTTTTAAAACTGACTTTCTGAACAAAAAATTATAATCACTGCCAGCTTCAGCGGACTTAGCAAAACAAATGAAAGGCCTGATTTTCTGTAATACCCTCTATATTTTTACATCACTTTAGAGTTGAAGGTCACCAGGGTGGGAGGTTTTGAAGAATAGCATGACATACTCGTCATAATTATCTACCTGGACTTTTGCTATTTCTATCCTTCTGGAGGTGGTGCACATGGCAACATAGTTAACACATTTGTCTGAGACCAAGTCATAGCAGGCACTCAGCTCTATGGGAAAGTAAGTTAAAGCCAGAGAAAACTGGGGCTTGACACCTGGGACCCAAAACTGACTGGATATTTGTGTCTCAGAAGCTAATACAAGGTGACTAAGATCCACTAGCAATGTCTAATTCCTGCTTTTGCTTGCCTCTGTGCTTGAGTTGACACATCCAAAGGAAACTTTCCTGCTTTCAGTCTGGAATATCCCACCACTGTTTTTGGAGTTTACTTCATCAAACAAGCTGATGTTTAGTTTCCCCCAGTAAGACTCAATGTTAGGAAAAATGTCTGCTCAGATCCCTCAGTTCCTGTTCAGTTATCAACCGTGATCTCACAGTACCTTGGAAACAGCAGTAAAGGCAGCTCCACAACCCTGCCCCACAAACTGGGTATGTGTTCCTATCCCCATGTAGCCTTATAGTCAGAAAGCCTTTCAGCTGAGAGGGGATAAGGTGAATACCTTTCCAGAAGATACTCTCCCTTACTGGACTTCGCTCTCAGCTCGTTTCTCCATTTACCTTTGGTCTTCTCACCTGTCAGTATGTGGAGAACTAGGCTCAATAACTCCCTAAATATTTATGATATTAATGGCAATTTCATTGCCAAAGGTCCATTTCTAACCTGTGGATATCCTTGAAGCATTAGTTTTCAATGTCACCTACAGCTGTGCTGGTCTGCTCATCTTGTTATGAGCTTTTATATGGTTAAAGCTCTAAAAAGCAGGTGAGCTCTGGAGGGAATGGGGCTAATTCATCATTTCTCATTCAAATTTCCAACTGCCTTTTCACACCAAACTCTTTGTCCTCCATTCCTCTAGTACTTGAGAGTACAGCAACACAGTGACTGCTGGTGAAGGAGAATGCTGTGTCCCCTCACATCAGAGGACAGAGCTCCTTCAATCAAAAGGGGAAAGAAACCTGTTCAGACCCTCTGTGGATGGGCAGGAGGAACTGTGCAGAGAGAAGGAGCATGAAACTCTTGGAAGTAGTCTGACATGCACCATAGCTAGCAAGGGATGCAGTAAGAGTTTTGGGAGGTGGGCTGTCCAGGAGAAGAAAGGGGAAAGCAGCATGGAAGGGAAGCATAGTGTGGAGACTGAGAGTGGCTTTAAAATCAAATGAAACTTCAATAAGTGTTAACTGGGGAAGTTTGCCTGAGAGTCAGAGTCCAGATCAGCTGCAAGTAACAGGAAAAGAAAGGTAATAGTTTGTCCCATTGCACTTCTCAGGGAAGGTCTACAAAGAGTGCAAGATGGCGAAGAACCAGAAATTACACATCCAAGTGGTGGGCACATGGATGGGGAAGATCCCCTGTCTGCCAGTTGGGATGGGATCAAATGTGGCAGGGTCTGCATGCCACTGCACTGCCAGGAGGGACCCTTCACAGGCACAGCTTTGCAAGCAGCAGGATCCCACTGAGACACCATGCACACCTCACCACATGGTGGTTGGCAGGCTGAGCTCTCCCGTGTGGGTGCAGCTCAGGGCGTCCCTAGCTGGTGGCTCACAAGTAGCTGAGGCTGTGCTCTTTCCATGCTCCAGCTGGTGGGGTTGAGCCAGCAGCAAGGCCGGAGCTGTGTGAGCATGGTGCAGCTTTCAAACCCAGCCTCTGAGCATGGTCCTTCAGCAGAGGCACAGGGTTAGCTTGGTCTGTCTACATCTGCTGTGGTACTTGCTTGGGTCCAGTGGGCTCCAGGGCAGGGCTGCCTGCAGTCCACTGAGCAGCCATCCCCCAAGAAAAACAGGTTTTCAGCTGACGTTCAGCCCTTGACCCCTTGCAGTCTAATGCATCACAGCTGCTGGAAAGCTGCCCCCACAGCTCTGCCTTCCCTTCAGCCCCATGTCCTCTTTTTCCTTTTCCTTAGGTACAAAAATTCCCCTTCTGCCACATGCTCATGCTGCTGACCCCGCCAGCATTTCATCTGCCCCCCCGGGTAGCTCCAGGTGCTTTAGTCTTTTCTAGACCCTTCCCACCTCCCCTTCCAAGGGGGGATATTTTCCACCCCACCACCAGCAGCCGCAGCACCTGGTGGCTGGTGAGATGCCAAACCTTCACCTCTAAGCAGCACACACAACTCTGAGCATGAGACAATTAGGAGAGAAAAAGGGAAGAGGGAAAGTATTGACAGGAGTAAATTGAGAGAAATCATAAAGCTTAAGCAGAAAGAAAGCAGTTTGAAAGGTAAAGTATTCAGAGAAAGCCCTTTCCTGGATGAATCTAATTGTTTTGTTATCTTTACCCACCAAAGCATTTACTTTGGTTTGTCGCCCGATCCACAAACACTTTCGAGGAGATGACATTACCGAAAGGCAGGAACATCTGCATCAGCTCAGCATCCCCAAACTCCTGGGGCAGATGGTAGATAAACAGGTTACAGCCCTCTGGTCCTATCAAGAGAAAAAGAAGACCCATGAATGGAGAGAAATAGGATATGAGAAAGCACATGGTGGAGCTTTGCTTTGGCATCTCCTCTGTCTGACTGGTGAGGGGTCACCTCTAGGAAGCAGTCTGTAGACTCTCAGAGGAATGGACAAAGCAGAAGACCAGGAACTCAGAAAGTCACCTAGAGGCTATGCTAACTTCATTAACCTTCCCAGGACAGGCACCAGGATAAAATCTGGAGGCAGAGGAATGCAGCAGCACACGTGGCCATGGAAAGACAGAATGGAGGAGTAAGAACAAAAAGAGTGAAAGAATGCAGTTCATAGTTTTTCTTTGCTTCTCATAATCTCATTTAATCTGTAGAGTTTTAGGTGACCCGTGCTAACCCTTGCCTCTTCTCAGTGTCTGCATGCAGGAGCTTCATTATCCTTGTTGTATCTGTGTGAGGACTATGGTAACAACTAGAAAAAACTATGCATGAACCCACAGGTTTATTTTGTTTTGTAGCATTTTATATTCAACCCCACAGCTCGACTCAGCTTGAAGGCTCTCCCATATCTGGACTGTTTGACCATGTCCCCCATTCTAGAGGGTTCTGCAGGAAAGAATACAGATGGATTTCAATCCATATTACTAGACAAGAGGAATTGCCCTTTTTTTGCCTCAATGTTACAACATATACTCTTACAGATTTCAGAGGCTGCTTGGAAAAATATCTAGAAAGGAGTCTTTACTTAGAATATGCAGTTTTGTTAAAGTAGATACCCTCAGAAAGTGTTCTGTTGAAATTGCATTTTGGGGCGGAAGACGGAGAATCTGCCTCTGGTCAAATAGCCTAGAATGAAACTTTTCCATCTGAGTTTTATTTTTAATCATATACAGACTTGAATAAAAGTCAAAAGGAAAGAGGTGTGTCTAAGTGGCTTTGTTGAAAAAAAACCCTGACATGTGAACCCTTTCCAGTGTTCACAAGTAGGGAACTGTATAGTTTGAGGAGGCAGGGACTGTTTTTTCATGGTCTTATTTCCAAAGGTGATCTTGACAGGTAACTCTGGCTCTGCTTTGCTCAGGGGGGTCGAGATGACGGGGGTACAGTGTGCGTTTCTTGCAGCAAAGATAAGAGGACACAGGGAAGGAGGGTTTCCTCTTTCCCCCAGCCCCTGTACCTACAACCTACAACCCTGTGACCTGACTTGGCCAGCTTTCCCCAACTGACGTCTAGGGCACAGTGTGGAGAAGGAAGGGGTTTTTTAATACTCTCATTTTCTTCATCAGGGCATAATTACGGTGTCATAACACAGCAAATTACAACTTTGCCTTTCCTGTTAGGGAGAGCAGTTCGCCTAGATGCTCCCACCTTTTATTAGCCATTACTCATCCCCCTGGCTGGCAGGAGAAGTACAGCGAAGTCAGGATTCTGACAGATGCCCATTTAAAGCTCATTAAAATTCCTGGGCCTCAGCGTGATTGAAGTCACAGGCTCTCCACATTTCCTTTTGGATTAATGGAAAATGAAGCCCTAATGAATATTTGCTAAGCACAATTTTCCCCACTAATTTGCTAAAAGGACTGTCATGAAGGAACAGCTGATCCTTTGCACCTTGTGCATTTCCTAGAGGTCATGAGGATGGTAACAGGGTTTCTTCCAAATGGGGGGGATAGTGGTATGGTGGGATAATTAACTAATTAGGCACCCGGTCATCTGCTTAGCTAAATTACTTTTGAACCTCAATGGCCCACAATCATGCTCCCCTTTTTCATGCCAAGCTTTTCCATCTTCCCCCACCTCCCATCTGCCTCTTCCTTAGTCTCCTCACTGAGCAACTATCCCTTCTCCAGTCCTTGCTGCAGTTCATTTCCACACAATGTGGAGTTACTGGCACGATAAACTAGACATGAAACAGTCTGAAAGTGTTAAACAAACACCGACCCCCTTAGGTGTCCATTAGAATTGAGGAAATTCTACCCAGGAGAAGACCACGGTCCAGAATAGCAGGGAAAAATTCATTCCTTCATCTGAGTGTGCCCCAGAGCACTTCTGTTGTGGGATTTGAGATTCACATTATAATAGAATGGGTAAAATCTTGGCTTTGCTGCAGTTAGTGGCAAAATTCCCATTGACATCACCAGAGCCAGCAGTTTGCTCTGTAAAACTGGCAAATCATTTCATAATACCAGCTGCATTTCCTGGGGTCTTGGATGTGTTCTGCATGAGTAGGGATACTGCCTGCATGTGCTGAGAAACACCTACTACGGCATAAGGCAGATCAGGAGGCATACAACTTCATCTACACAAGGTTTAGAGGTTGGTCTCAAGAAGAGAACAACCCTTAGTTCACCTTGAAATCAGCTTTGCTTCGCACTGCTCAGAGACCAAGAGAAAGAGACCAGGAAGGACGTGAAAAAGCAGAGACCATCCTCAAAGCTCAGTTCAGCTTTGAAAGGTGGCTAAGAAACCCATGCGGCATCTTCCCGTACCAACTAAGACATTCAAGGCCATTCTCTGTTCCCATCTTCAGAGGGTTTTTGCTGATTTCTGATGCTGAAAACTCCACTTGCTACTGAGAAACAGCCTGGGGTAGTTTGATATTTTTTACCATCCTTACATATGAAAATCTTGTCATTAGAATTTAACAAGTAATTTCTTGTTAAATACATCCATCTGTAAGTTACCTATCACAGTTAGACTCCTTGGTAAGGAATTCACAAAACAAGATCTGTCTGCCTCAGCCCTTCTACCTGGTTGGGGTTTTTTTGGCCTGAGTCAAGTTAATCTGGGCGCTCCATGAAAGACTATGTGTTTATGTGTTTGCCACCTCTTTGTATATGTATGCATATTTTAAGAAATATTAAGAAATACGAATTGTTCAGCTCAGAATGCTATGAAAATCTAAGTTATTTCTCAGCACACACAGGCAATGAGTTTTAAAGGACTCAGGATAACTGGAGCAAGAGGAAGATCACAGCTGGTATGGCAAAACCTTAGTGAAGATTCCAACTATCTTGCTGGAGAGAAAGGTCTTGTTTTGGACTGAGATAATGGACAATCAGAGATCAGTATACTTGGCAGTTCAGGACTGAACACAGTACTAAAATTATTTACCACACACTTCACTTTGGTTTTCAAAAGGGCTGTAAGTCAGCTCAAATTCTAACCCACGTGACACATTAAGAGAAGAGCATCAAGGGTCATTTCTGCCCTGACACCTACCATGGCTCTTGGTTTTATGGCTTTAAGTTGTAGGTATTTCTGTTCATTAGTACACAAGAAGCACAGATAGCCTTGATTTAGACAAAAGGAAAGAAAAGTTCTAAGGAACGCACAGTTTGTGAGTGGTCTATAAATTACAGACAAACCATGCTGGGTAATAGAGAAACCTGTGACTGAGGCCACAGAAGCACATGATAGAGAACTCTGTGGTGGGTCCATGTTGATTTGGCTTGGTTGGACTTGAGCTGCTAAGCCATTGGTCTGACCACCTCTTCCCCCTCCAGCTCATTGTTAGTTTTTTAGCATGAGGACAGGCACAGACCCAACCTATCTCTGGGTGTCCACTGTCAACATGAGTAAACACCATATACCTGTGACAACATCAGCTATCCATTGTTGTACGCCCAACACCAGGAATCAGCGTTATAAGGAAAGGCTGTAACTAGGCTGGTCTTCCAACAGTGATTAAAAATGGCCTGTCCCGTAATGCTGTAGGAAGCTAGCCTGCAGTCCTTTGGTCAGCTGCACACCTCACCTCTACAGCAAATACTCAGAGTCTGGAACTTCACTGTCTCTTCTGCATCTGCTTCTATTCAGTGCCCAGCATGTTTGAGTGCAGGGAAGATGAGAGTCACAGGTCTGCACCACTTTATTTTAATATCTAAGTGTACTTCTTAGTTCCAGAAACTATGTCAAGATGAGTAATACCATATAAACTTAAAATTACACCCAAGTTTTGCTTGGCTGGCATGGCCTGAAACCAGACTTCATCTCTAGCTTTGATCGTTTTGGATCTGTTCCACCCCATGCACCTCATCAGCTGCCAGCAGCCTCAGCACCCATGTGGAAGTAATGACTAATCTCTACAGGAATGTTGCAGCAGCCAAGTGGCTCTGGGCTTGTTGTTCAACGAGGATCCAGGAGCAGAGAGTTAGCATTGTTATTAACAATGTGATCATCGATGTTATTGTTGTGGTAGGGCTGATTCATTAACGAATCAATGTTTGCGCACATTCTTGCAAATGTAACGTACTCTTCTCAGCACTGAGCATTATTATTATTATTATTATAATTCCCCCTTGCTGTGTTTTCCTGTCAAAGGTTAGAAGTGCTTAAAGATCTTGACCCTCTGCTAAAAGGGAGTGTCATGCAGTAGATTATTCCTCTAGCAAGTAGCAGAGAAAGTTAGAGCATCTAAACACTGCAGGAAAACAAAGGACATTGGGAACAGCAGCCTGCACTGGACTGGTGGTTCATCTCATGTATCTGGCCCCCAACCATCCTCGATACCAGCTGCTTATTGAAAGGAGTGAGGAGTTACGAGATAACTTGTCCACTGGGTGACACTCACCCTCAACCCACAGAGACACACCATGCCTTGTAAACGCAGGGAACTTTGGGCAGTGGGTCTTTAAAGTGTGCACAACAGCTATCCCTTGCTTCTGATGGTTCCCGGCACCGTGCTATGCTGAGCAATGATCTGCTCGCCATTTTGTCCTGTGCTTAATCTAGCCCCAGTAAGTAATAAAAAGCAAAGTCCTTCAGCATGGGGGAAACATCTCTGTAATGATACGTTAGGTCTGTGCATCTGTTCTCACAGCAGGAACATGTACTAGAGCTAATCAGGAGCTTGAAGTTGTGTTCCCCAGGAAATTCTGACATCAGAAAAAAATTAATTCCAAATTAGATTGAAATGCGAACATTTTTAATTTTCTTACAAAATGAGATTTCTCCCCCAACGTAGTTCTAAGCCATCAGAATGGTTCAGTTTGATAGTGTAATCTTGATTCATTTCATCCTGACTATTACACTATATTAAAATATGAAATGTCATTAGAGATATATAATAACACGTATAACATAGAATATATCTGAATTAGTGATATAATAGAGGATAAAAGTTGAAATGTAATTATTTAAAATGAGGGTGTCTACACTAAGTTGAGGCACCTGACTTAAATGCCTCACTTAGGCAAGCAGTCTCCTCTTCTTGTCAAAAGGAAGCAGTGGACTCCTTGGAGGACAATCGGGACTACCTGAGTGGGTTGCCTCTGAGGATCCCACTGCTACCCACTGATTGTAAAGGGAACATTACATGGCATGGTTGCCTCCCAGAATGCTTATATGAATAGTGGGAGATTCACCTCTTCTTACTTTTCATCACTCCAGTGAAGCTATCCAGTCTTGCAAACTAGAAAACCCAAGCTCCTCTCATAGTCAGTGTAAAGAAATGGGTACTTTTACTACATGAGTCATCTCGTCCTGCTATAGAGATTGTGCTCTAAAAGGCCTGATTTCCATTTCCAGATTATCGAAGGAGGCTGAAAGGACTAGATCAGCTCCTCTAAATAGCAGGTCCTTGTTCTCTAAATAGCAGGTGTCTGGAATCATGTTTCTGGCTTCTAATTAAGGGCCACCAGTGCTTTGTTTCCTATTAAATTCTTTATTCCAGTGCAACTGCATTTTTGTCCACATTCTTGTTGCTTGTCCTGAACACAGACCCGCCTGGACATTATTGCCTGTGTTGCTAACAGGTCTTTCCATGGCCCATGCACATCAACATGCTCCCCTCCCTGGGGACTGAGGAGATCTCAGCAGCATGTCCCCATAAGGATGTTCCTGCATACTACCCTTAGTGCCAGTGGTGCCATGCCACATAAGGAATGCAGAAAAGACTCAGTGGGCCAGGGATTCAAAGCAATTGGCTGTTTAATGGGTACTCTTTGGGTGCATGAGGAGGGGAAACAATGTGGTGGGGATGGTGTGCTGAGGCCAGAAAGGAGGACAGCCCATTGACTCACCTTCTCTCTGTTGCTGTGGGATCATGGGAGGTGGCTGTGGGAACGCTTGGCTAATCTGGCCATAAGCAGCAGGATAAGCAGCTGTAGGGGAGAGAAAAGGAGAGAAGAGGAACAGGTTTCAGTGCTGGGAAACAAGGAGTTTTCACTACAAACCATCATACCAAGCTAAAGGTGGGCTTTCCCCCTGCATTTTGGCTCTGTGAAGGGCCATGTTGTGCAGCCTGAGATGTGGCAGAAGCACCATGGCCATGCTCCAGGAGGTGCCACATGGCCCAGAGCACTCACCCTCCCTTCAGCTTCATTAGCAGTAACACTGGGGACAGCCATGTGGTGTCAGTGGGGGTCTCTGTTGGGATGTCTCCCAGCAGAGGTGCATAACCTCCCCAGACGGTATCGCAAACACATTCATTCACAAGCTCAGCACATTGATGCCCATGCTGGCAGTCATGTGCAGAGTGCATGCATGTGTTTCCCTGTGTAATCTCTCTTCCACCCTGATTAATTCACATGCCTATAAAAACAGTTTAAACGTGTGTTTCTTCCCTTACTCTAACCTTCGTATGCCCACACACCGTATAGGCACAGTTGCACATACACTCTCAGACATACATTTTCTTTCATGTCCATAGAGATTTCCTTTCTCACACACAAACACAGTGGAAACAGTGTGCGGCAATTAAATGGTTTTCCCCACCTCAGCTCCCCCACCAAGCAGACAAGGGGAGCCGTTCAGTACCACAGATGGCAGATGATGTGCCTTGCTGCTAAAAATACAGCGTACAGGTCGCCTGTGAGCCCAGAGAGAGGGGGATAGAGGCCATGTGTGTGCAGAGGGGTTAATTAACAGCTCAAAAGGTTGAGCTGCTTCCCATCTATCAAACCTCACAAGCAATAAATGACAATAACTAGAACACTGGCAAATGAAGCCCTACATGGAGAATTAAATTAAGTTTCCAGATACAGCACTGACATGAGATAATAGCCATTCCTCAGCAGGAGCCCATGATTGCTCCAGTTACCACAGGAAATAATGACTTTGGGGTGGCAGCTTCCTCGCAACGTTGGCCATGGACACCTCGCAAGGGGAGGCTGAACACAGTGGGGTCATGGTCTGCACCAGGTCACTTTGGCTGGTGTCAGTCCATCAACTGCAAAGGAGCTGCTTGGCATACATGTGGTGTGATGCAAGTGGAGCCTGACCCGCTGGGAGCTGTGGAGAAAGCTGCTGGGAAGCCAGGAGTATGTCTGAAGTCAGGAGTATGTCTATGTAGCTTCTAAGCAAGCCTCAGACTAACTAGCTGGGGTATGGCCAGTGTAGATATACCCTAAAATATGGGTATGTGAAGACATACCATACCCTGCCAGGCACAGCAGCAGTGGCTCTGCAGGGTCTAGTTGCCCATCTCCCCTTCTTGTTGTGGTACTCAAGAAACCTGTTACAGAAAGTGGTCTCCAAATCAGTGGCCTGATTTTGCATTTGTGCACTGCACTAAGCAGACCAGACCTGCTCCTGCCAGTGAAGTTGCGTGGAGGTATAGGTCAGTGTGAGCCTTTCCCTGGGGAATGGGAGGAAGTTTTCTCCTTTGGGAGAGAAGACCCTGGGCTTTAAGCTTGTTTTCACAAGAAGTTCAAATTTAACCTGAGGATCTGTGGCCCCCAGATCACCCCTATGTCAGCAAACACATCCCTTTCCCCAGCGCCCTCAAGCATGTTCAGAAATTAAAGACTTTAGAGAAGAAAAAGTTTTATTGGGAGAATGTGTTAATACTAACGACCTGCGTACTGCTGCACTCCAGCGTAGGCTTGCTGCAAGGGGTCTGCTGCAGTGGGGCTCTGTGCTGTGGAGACACAAGAGAAAGAATTAAGGGGTTAAAACATGATAGTCACTCTCCCTTTCTCTTCCCTTATCAGTATGTGGTGTGAGACAGACAGACCCAGGGGCCAAAGGTCCCAGAACAGGAGCAGCTGGTTCACCCTATGGACAGGACTGCAGAGAGTCCCCTGTGATGACCAGGAAAGTTCTGCCCCCCAGCTGTCACCCTGTGAGACGTTGGAGAATAGGGCATATAAACCTTTCCCCTCCTTTCCCAGGCTTAATTTATGGAGCCCACAACTGATCATGTGGATTTTTGGCATTGCAATAATAAACTCCAAAAAGCATTCATGTTAAGCCAGGACTAACACTGTGCTAGGTGCTGTGCAAACTCAGATCTCAGTGACAGCTACAGTCACATGAAACTTTCAATCAGAGCAGAAAACAACAGGGGCATAGCAGGAGGAAAGAGAAGAGAACAAAGCAGTGGCTCCTGCCATCCCTTGGAAGGACTCTGTTGCTGCCAGGCAGCCCCCTGTGAGAGAGGAGATGCTGCTTGGAGGGGAGGGGGACACTGCTTGTCTGCTCCAGGGAGGGTGCTGTGCATCTCTGTGTAAGGCATGCAGTCCCTTGCTGGCTTCAAAGTGCATTTTCTCTCTTTACAAGTGCACATTCCTTCCCCCTAAAACTGTTTATTTTTGTGAAACTTTGAAGTCTAGCTCAAATACAACCAAAGCTAGTTAAGATTTTCTTTTTCTTTTTCCCCTTTGGTTCATAGGCAGAGAGTGAGAGAGAGAAACGTGTTGGATAAGCTCTTTCTTTATCTGCAGCAATAAAAAATTTAAAGCAAAGCTTGGCTGAACCTCCAGTCCAAATGTCACCTTGGCCCTAATATTTCATTTCTTGTTATGAGTTTAATTTGTATTTATTGATGCTGCACAGTTCTACATTTATGCAATCTGTCCAGCTTCTTACTTCTTGTAGGATGATCCCTTGGGAAGTTGCCACTTTCCCCCTTCCATCCCACCTTCTTCCTTCCTACAAGCACAGAAGTGTGGCTGGAGGCAAGGGTTTGGAAGATGCAAAGGTGTGGGCCTCTTGAAAGGAAATCTGGTGCTGTTGACCTGTCCAAGGAGAGTCACTGACTGAATGCCAAAGTGTGAGGGAGCTTGGCAAACATGAGTGTTACAGACTGAAGGAACATGGACAAAGTGTTTTCTTACAGATGCAAACAGCACCTTGAACCTTAACTTCAAAGATCACCATTGATCATAATAGAAGCTTGCAAGGTCTTGCACTTTTCTCTCAAAATACAAGGAGGAATGGTGAGAAGACCAAACTTTGATGGGACAAACTCAATTAGCTGGCTAAAGGTTTGGAGGTTCCTGTTCATTATGGGCATTACTGGATCACAAGGACTTTGAGGATGGGGTAGTCACAGGAAGAAATAAAAGAAATAAGTGGGATTTCTGTCTTAGGTTCGCCATGAAAGGTTGAGTGATACACCAGTATCTTTGGGAGATTGGGTCATAATAACTTGGACCCCCCCAAAACTACCCAGTACTGTCAGGTAGAAGATATCACCCGAGGAAGATGAGGGGACATGTGGTAAAGGGAGCAAATCTTTATAAGACAGCTACGGTTTTGCAGTCTGCAGTAAAGGAGATGACATACTGTGTCTGCCCCAAAGCCCTTCCTTGGTTGCACTCATCTGTTTATAGAGCTACAAGAAGAAATTGTCTCTGCTGCTCAGGAGATACAGTCACAGCATTTCCTTCCTCTCCAGCCGGGGATGGATGAGACATTCTTGTTCTCTCTCTGATGTGCTGACAATTAACAATGTTTATGTCTTTATTGATATCGGAGAAGTCACTGAGCAGTATGGGTCTGACTGTGGTTCTTTCCTACACTCCCTGTCTTAGCTGGGCACATGTGGGAAGTGCCCACCCTCCCAGCTATAGCTGAGTCTATGTCCTGAACAGGACTACGTGGCTCACTGCAGAGCTGCTCTCCTTACCCCATCTGTGGATATGTTGCCTGCCTTTGCAGCCATACTCTGCCCATCATAACTAAGCAGTTATGCTTAGGAAAGATACACTGAAAATCACGGTTTGTCTTTAAGATTAAATATTAAAACTGGACAAATGCTTTATTTAAAGTGCTCGGTACAACAGGCCTTTAAATGCAGCCTTTTCCCCTCCCACACAAAGCTTTTAGAGCTCATTATTTTCCTGAGTCTTAACAACTTGTCAGCAAGGGTCACATCTAAGCGGATGTTTCTGTCTCAGGAAGCTGCCTTGTGCCTCAAATCACACAGGGAACTTCCTTTTGGCTCACAGCACATGCAAGCCAGTGGGAAGGCTCTCCCCTGGTTTCAGACAGCTTTGCTCCAAGCTGGGAATCACTTGCTCAAAGGTAAAGAAGATGCAAGGTGGCTGGTCTAACATACAGGACCCAAATACAGACCAAACCATCTCCAGTTGCTTTTGAAAAGAACAAGTCAAAAGCATCCCTGGGCTATAGGAACAGAGAGCAGGAGGCAGGGTAGGGGAGCAATCCTTGGCCTGGGGCTCCATGTTTTACTTGTAGTCTCATACCCTACCTTGGCTGTTTGGGAAAAGCAGTTGTAAGTCACCATCTGCAGGAATTTTTAATTTGGTAGGTCTTAAAAAGAGAAGTGGTGACTTTTGCTCACTGAAGAACTCATCTTCCTTAGCTCGAAGAGTGTGTTTACTCAGCAAATGAAGGTGTGACTTCAGTACAGTGAATGTGGCCATGCTGGCCAACAGGGCCTATGAAGATGCAGGGGCACAGACTCCAGGGCTGGCTGGGTACCCCGGCATGAAGCCAGGGTAGTTTGGGCAGCCATGAGCATATCTTCATGCTGCCGCTCACTCTGCCAAATGAATTAAACCTAGTGAAGGGCATAACTGCCTGCGCTCCCAGCTGTAGCGCGTATGAAGCCAATGGCTGGTATCAATCCAGAAATCTCAAGACACAGATTAGGCATTTGAGGAAGTTGTGGCCATGCTATGTTCAACAAAGTGACAGCCCTCCTACACACTATTGACCCATCAGAAGTTCAGTGAGGGCTGAGATGTACGAGGGGCTCACAGTCCAGAGTCAACCTGCCCCAGGCGTTATGTGTGACTGTAGGTTTGAGCACACCATGTGCTAAAATTCAAAGTGATTCCCATCAAAGGGAAGATGAATCATCTCTGTGTCTCAACACAAGACCATGAGGGAAGGTTTGCTTTATTCCTCCATAAGATACACGTAACTTAACAGGGTGTGCACCCCTGTGGCCTTCACACACACCATGCTCCCTGCCTCAGCCACCCTTTCTCCACATCCAGCTGGCCAGTCTTCTCTGTTACTGAAAATATTAGTTGAACATGGGCATGGGGGTCTGGGAACAGACGTCAGCTCCACTGCATGCTGTCTGTGCCAGGTGTAAGCCCACTGTGACCTGGAAGGTAAATACCTGAGTAAGGGTTGGTAAGACCTGTAGGGGTGTAAGAGACACTGTATGAGGAACACAGATATCACAAAGTGTCTTCAAGGGGCTTTTGGACCAGAACTAGCACATCTCTAAGTTGTAACATCATTAAAAGACCTTGGATGTGCTGGTGACTATCTGTGCAAATGTGCCCATAGATGACATTTGAAATAGCTTTCCTTGTGGTCAGACTCACAGAGATATTACATCCAACATACAGACATATGAAGGATTAAACGTGATGTGACATACACACTAAGGATCAGCTGGTGAAGTGAAAGAAGCAGAGAGGCTCCTGAGAGGCCATAGGACAACCATCAATCATGTCAGCCCTACTGAAGTCCATGTAGCCTCGCGGCTTTGCAGGAGCTGAGGATCTGGCCTTGCCAGGGCAAACCAAAGGTGTACTGTGGAAACAGATGCTAATAGTAACTTCATTTGGCAGCTCAGGGCAAGAGCCTTATCCCTGGACATTGCCTTTATATTAATTTGATCATTTCCATATCTCCATGGGAAAAATCCTGCTCAGATACAATTGTCTCTTTGCAAGACTATCCTGGCCAAGATGCCACAAGGTGACCATGGCAGATAACCTTCCATAAACCTGGAGACATAAAACAAGCCAATGACCTACTATATGGCCATAAATATAAATTTAACAAAGGCAGCACTTATTCATTAGGCAGAAGTCAAGAAATGACTCCCAAGTCCTTCAGAGAAAGTAGATCTGTTAATGTCACTTTCCAAATCCTCTGCCTGATGCCAAAAACCAAGGATGATTTCCCAAGTCAGCATGAAATACCGGTGCTTTAAAATTAACACCAGGAAGCTTTCTTACTACTGATATATCTCTAGATTTAAATCCAACTTTTTAAAGGGGCATTCAGCTAGTGTTAGACCTGACATTTAGCTTTTGTCAGAGAATGAAAGAATGGAGGTGGCAGAATGAAGCACGTTGTTAAAAATAAATAAAATCGGTTTAAGTGATGTTCTATAAAGAATCCCTCCTGAGATGCCAGTAACCCAGCTACAGTGTCTGGCCAAGATGAGCTGTTATATGGGTGTCCCAGGTGAAGATGGTTGTAGGGCATGGAGGGCTGGAGTCTGCTGTGATGGTCAGGGGAGTAAATCAGGAGGAGCTGCACTGAAGCTGGGGGGGTGGTGAGGAAAAAGAATGATGGTTACTGCCTGAGCCATCGAAAGCGGGCCTTCCACCCCCCTCTGTGGGTATGGGACAGTGTCCCTGTTCTAGCTTGAGGTATGAGAAAGCCAAGGAAATCTGCTCTCTGAAATCAGAGTGTCCCAGTGCTCCTGAGAGACAAAAGCAGCGTCTGGCACAAATCCCTAAGACACCCAGGGATTTCACTTTGGTGAAAGGATTCAGCAAACCTTACACCTGTATGATACTCTCTTCGCTCCCTGCATTTGATTGCCTGTGCGTTTCCTGATAAACATGCTTTATTCTGTCTATTTCACTCTATTTTGCAGTGCTGCTCCCTGCATGGGTTTGCAGAAACATGTTATCAACTGGATGCACAGCTTTCTGCTCTGCCTCATCTATTCATTCCTCTCACTGTCCTGGGGGTATTTTGCACCTCTCTTAGGATCTGCAGCTTGGTCACTATCACCTCTGGGATAGTGGATGGGGGAGGAGGGCAATCAAAGAGAGGCAGTGCTCTTCAGTCAAGGGAGGGGGGGCGGTGGGGGGTGTAGTGCAGATAAAATAGTGATAGCAACAAAAATCTGTGTGAAGACCAGGACTTAAACAAATAAATAAATGAGTGGGAGGGCTCTATTCACCTTCTCCTTAAATCCAATTTAAATCACTCTCTACAGCCCTAATCTATATCCATAATTACATCATTTTGTACAACAAGCTTGCGAGAGGTCTTAAGAAATTTATGTAGATTAAAATTCATGGGTGCCATAGTACAGATTCCATATTATTAAGATTGATTAAGACAGCTGATGCTGTGATTAAAGAAGCCAGCATTTACTGTTGTAATTAATTAGGTATTCAGACACAACAATAACTGCAATAACAGAAAGAATGTGCTGATCCAGCAGAAAACAAAGACTGATCCTGCGTTTTATAGTCTCATTTTGCCATTTAGGGGCTGGACACTGCTCAGTCAAAGACATATTGTCCCACTGTCTCTTCCCCTACACATCAAAGGAGCCAAGAAAATCAGGGCATTTGTGCCCTCCGCTCCATTCTGTTAGTTGGAAAAGCCCTTTTGATAGCATCTCCAGGTATTGTAGATGCTTGTTTGGAACAATAGATGGGTCTACTGTAAAATTAATGTACTTCATCCCTGGAAATCAGGATCATTATTATTATTTTCTTAATGGTCCCACCTCCAAGACCCACCCCTAGTCAGGCCCCTGCTGCAGTAGGTGCTGTGCAAAAACATGATAGGATTCGTGTCTGGCAATGAAGATCTTCCAGTGGACAAAGCAAGAAAGACACAGAAGACTCAGAAATGCAGACAGGTGGAGGTGGCTGGCCAAGGTGACAAACTAATTCAACAGCAGAGTCAGGACCAGACTTCCCTCCTTTTGCCTAAGGCCATAAACTCATAAGTCAGGATCAGGTTTTAAAAGCTATTAAGGTTCTCTAACTCCATATTTTTGGGGAGCTTAGTTTAAGTCACCTTTAAAAATAAAGCTCAGGGTCTTAACTCACTGAGGTGCCTCTGAAAACATCATCACAGAGCCTCATTTGTATTTACAACTTCTTCCAGATCAGAGGAGAAAATACTTTGGCTCCGGAAAGGCTCCCACAACTGCCTTAAACAACCTCATTCATTATGGCTGCAGCACGATCACTGGAAGTACATGGCATCATTAAAGTAGCTTAGACTACAATTGAAGATGGCAACTTGTTATTATATTTTTAATGAGTGCATTCCTTCACTTATTTATTTTACCAGTAAAGCGTGGTTTATGGCATGTGGCAGATTGTTACAAATGGGTCAAATTAATGCTTCCTAGTCATAATGATGTTTCAGGTGCTCACTGTTGCAGTTTTGGAACTGCTGATACAAAATATGAACAGGAAAGCTCTCACATGGAGATTTAGGGTGGACAAACCCAACACAGCCAAAGATTTCCCACAGCAAGTAACTTAGCCTCGGGGCCACTGAGCCAGGTACATTTCTAGGGCATGATGTATGTCTGCATCTAATGCTGTGGGGCTTGTTTTTCATCCTTGACCTTCTACAGGTGCAGGCAGGTCAAGGTCACTCTTTTTTTGTCCTGATTCACCTCCTCTCTAAACTCTTTTTGTCTGACATCTTTCAGGACTGAAATGTCAGGATGGGCGCTGGGTAGGGGAAGACGGTTCCTTTCTCTGCCTGCACAAGGGAAGCCCTGATCTTGCCCAATGCCACCGAATGGCGTTTGTTGTGATCAGGACTGATCCTGGACTGACTGGTCCAGAGCAGCAGTCTGCCCATCAGCAGCACTGCTACCTAATTGACAAGCTAATAGATCAGGCTGTCATATTAGCATGCCGGCAACTCTTCCCCTATGAAATTAGCCTGGGTAATGATAATAATTACAAATGGAGTTTGAATCCTATTTCTGCTGGCAGTGGGTGAAATTGGTTGCTGCCTGGTAGCTCTTTGTTGAGTCAAGGAAAATGAATTGATGGTCTCAGTTCAGTTCCTAAGACACGAATTTCTACAGCACAGGAATTCCCCCGTGGGGGACATCTTTACTGCCAGTCTCAGCAGGGGCTTGGAAACGTGGGCATAGAGGCTTGGCTGTCCATTCGTACTGACAAATAGTTCTCACTGGAGAGGGCTGGACCCCAAATAGAGTATGAAGTGGAGCTTGCTGTCTTGCTAGCTCAGACCCACACTGCAACCAAAGGGGAGTTGGGGGACCTCTGCTGTGTCTGCAGAGAGGAGAGACAGAGCTAGCTCTGGTGGTAGTGGGCGGTCAGAAACAGAACCACCGTGTGCCCAAGAACAGTAAATGAGATGACAGATTTTTAATTTGTCATGAGCAACTGAGGGAATTTTTGTTTTGTTTTCCTCAGGAACCTAAGCCCAGACCAAATGCACTGAAGAATTCAGCATCCAGAAAAGCATCCCACATCTGAGGCTCCACAAAGCTGCTGTACCACTGGACCCATCTTTGGGTCTGGTCAAGTTGGACATCCCTTGTCCCAGGAGGAATAAATTTGTTTGGGAGCTGTTGGGTGCTGTGGGGTGTATTTCTGCTTCTTTCTGGGCACATCACTGGGCTGAAGACCACAGAGCAGTCCTCACTGTTTTCTGGCCTGTGCCTCCTTCCAGTTCCTTCATTTCACTGATCCTTTGACAGTCAATACCTTTGTCTTGTTTACTGCCCTGTGGTGTCCCCATTTTCTCATCTCTTCCTCCCCTTCTCTTCCTGAGGAAGCTTTATTTTTGGAGCAAGTGTTTTGTCCGGTCCCTCACAATGCAATCCAGTAGGGCAGGACCTGTTACCAGACAGCAGAGTGCTGATGGTGTGAGATGCGGCAGAAACCAGTGCAGATGGTCTCCACTGTTATTGTACATCACACACTGTTACAAGAGACGCACTGGCCTCTGGGTGGCTAAGAAGCTTTGGCAGAAGAGCTCAATCTCTGTTACTGCAGCTAATGTGGAAATGGCAAATGCTCTTGCACTGCTGCAAAGTGACTCACAAGATCATGGCACAACAGATTATGCTCTTTGTCCCCACTATAAGTTGTGACACATTGCCACATTCAATAGTTCTGCAAGCTGAAAGACTAAAGGGCAGGCATTAATACACAAAAAGGTCAGATCTCCAAAGGGGCTGAGACTAGTGGAAGAGGAAATATTTACTTGCTTGTTATTCTGTCCATGCCAGAAAGTGCACTGTGAGCCATAATGTACTGGCTGAGCTTGGAGAAGGTGAGAGCATGGCTTGCAAAGAGTATGCCTACAAGGAATGGTTACTAGTGCTACTGCATGGATCCATAGCCTCACCAGAGCCACAGAAAAAGCTAATTCCTGCAGGGACTGGGGCTGTGACCAGAGACCTGGTGAGCAGGAACATTTGACCTACCCTCACCTTTGCCCCAAGGCCGTGGATGGTTCAGCCACCTGACTCAAATGATACCATGTGTGTTCTTGCTCTAGATAAAAGGAATCTTAAAAAAAGAACACAGGGGAAGACAGAAAAAAAAGAGTGAAACTACACAGTAAATACAATTACATGATCTGCTCCTGTGTTTATAGTGCAAAGACTGGAGTTCTGGAGTCCTTTAGATGCAGCATCAAAAATGTTATAGCTAGACACAAAGGTGGACATGTAGACAAACTGCACAATTAAAGGGATTTATTTGGGTCTGAATGATGTGGATGTCACGCCTCTACAGATTTTGATTGTCCTGATTTTCTATTTTCAGGCAACAAAGAACATTCTGCTACAGGATATAATGGTGTGAACCCACATTTGAGTTTTTTGTGGAACATGAAAGAGTATCTGAGAGCAAAATTCAGGCTTTAAACAATATATGGCAAGTCATAATCATAGGAAGACTATGGTTATGTACATAATACTGCAGCACTCTTGGCCACTTTCAAATGAGAGATATACCATAAAAGAAAGTTGTTTGGAAGATGCTGACTTTGAATGGAGACTGGCATGTTCTTTTCTTCTCTATAACTGTAGTGCAATTTCATGCTCAGCTTTAATATTTTATTTCTACCCTTGCATTTAGAAACACAGACATGCAGAACCACAAGGCAATGCCAGTAACAAATGCTACAGAGGAAAGTACAAAAAATCCCATAATGAACAATGATGGAATAAGCTGCCCAGTGATGAAAATTTCCTTCTAACCAGAAGCAATCAGTGGCTGGCTGATATCATAAAGCATGAAGGTTTGTGTCTTTTCCACATTTTTATCCAGTCTAATATGGCTGTGGATGTTCTCATTACCCATATAAATGTCTCATCTTTTTTTTTTTTTCATGCTGCTAAGCTCCAGCCCTCAATAAAGCCTGTGGCAAGGAGTAAAGTTTTTGGAAGTGCAGAAATGGTCATGAGAAAGAAGAGAATAAGCTGGAGCAAACACCTGATGTGAGCTACACCAAACTGCTACAAAGGGGCTTGCTGTCAGGGTTTCACTGCTACTGGGGACAAGCAGAAGTGAAATGAGAGGTGAGGGTTTGGCCTGCCACTGTTCCCTTTACACCTCTGCTATAACTTAAGATGCCACTAAGTTATGGGGGAGCTGAACGTTGAGAAAGACCAGTATATTTCTGAAGACACACTGAGATAAATCTTCAAAACTTTACACAAAGCAGACTATTTGGATGTCAGCTTTACCAGCAGAAAAGAGCCTCTGCCTGCAGCAAAGTGGAGCAAGGGTGACTATCACCTTTCAGTGTGTGAGGCTGTTGGTGCTTGTGCAGGGATTTACAGTGAATTGTTGGCTGAGCCAGTCTTTCCAAACTCAGAGGGAATCAGATTAAGGCCATTTACTTTTATGTAATTGTGGATGAAATCCCTACCTGAAAGTTTTCTTTAATTACGGGGGTAGTTGGAGACAGTAACAAAGCTCAAGTCATTAAGATCTGTCTAGAAAGATCATCTTTTCTCTTATACCTGCAGTAATGGATCATGGAAGATTAGCTACAAGGAGCTAGATAAACCAGAAAAAAAGACATAGATAAACCAGAAAAAAAGACATAGAAATGGATGAAGAAACAGAGAGGTGCCAGACTGGCGAACAGGTGAATACTTAGACAGATGGATAATTGAACAGATGGCTGTCTTGACATAACCTTAAAGACAGGGTGCTTTCCTGGTGCTGTGGTTGAGCTCAATGAGCATACTAAGGGCTCCCTGCAATCTCCTGATGCCTTTGTAAGTCTCCAAGAGTTCCACATACCTCTAAGATGCTAAAAACATGTAAATACATGCCTAACTTTTAGCATGGTAAGCACCTTGATTTCAATTCTTAAAGTTGAACTCATGGCTAAATGTTTACAAGGTGTGTGTGTGTGAGGATTATTTTTCAATACTCTTGGTATTTCTGGGCTTTCCTTTGCTGCCTTCACAGGTGCCTTTTTCAGTGACATTGTCTGAACTGTAACTAGGTAAGACTTTTGTACTTCTACATTATGTGATATTTTTCCTTGTAGCTCATCAAGTCCCTTGTGACGTTGAATCTTCTGGGTTTTCAGGACTGGTTGAGATAAATGGAATTTTTTTCTTAGGGGTTTTGTGGGCTTTTTGGCTGAAGCATCTGACTCAGTGTTTGATTTCCTAACAGACTGGATCAATCAGTGAGTGCCCCAGGGTAAAATACTCCTTTGCCAGCTGGTGGCTAGGGTCAGTTAGTAATGTTTATTTAAATTTTTATTGTTATGATTGTTATTATTAGTATGTGTACAACAATGGTAAGGAAAGTCTTCCTGGCAGAAGTATAGCTTGAAGGAGAGGCCTATCTGAACTCTTGAGCATGCTGAAAGAATGTAGGTACACATTAAGGGGTCATAAACTCCTGAGTTCTCGGTGATTATAGCCTCAGAGTGTCCATATATGTGTCCATATATTTGTAAGTACAGGTACAGAGGCAGGTACATATACTTCAACCTCCCTCATTCATCCCTGACTGCCAGGGCTTGTAAAATCATTCCTTCAGTGCTGGCAATTTTGAGCTAGTCATGGTCTGAATCCCAGGAGCAGTTCTCTGGTGGTGTGCCACAAAAGAGTGAAGCTGAGCCTGTTCTGTGGCTATATTAAACAAGATTCAGTCTCCAGGGCTGCTAAGGCAACAGGATTTGGATGCAGGAGCAGGAGCAGGTGAGACCAACACCCGCTGCCTGCCCTCATGGTCTGAGGCACGGGGCAGTTTGGGTGTCCATGGAGCAGCCATGTGGACCCTCTGGACTTGTCCTCCCAGAGCCATCCAGCTGCAAGAGATGCCAGCAGTGGATGCTAGGGGATGCAAACAGACTTAGCACAGCTCCTTCAAGGCTAGTCAGGAGCCAGACCCTTGGGAGTGCCACTAGGACGTCTGCCAGCATGAACTAGTTAGGCCTCAGACCAAGTTTTAGCTAAAGCAAAACACGCTGGGTGTCCTGATTGCATTCACCAGACAAGTCATCCAGCAGATGAGCACTCAATTCTTCAGCAGAAATATTCTCCACCTCCAACACGCCCTTGATGTCTACCATCCAGGTGTAAATGCACATATAACAACTGTAGCTGGGTAAGCCCTAACTACACCAACGCCAGAGTGAGCCCTGGTGGCACGGGGTATAATCCTGCTGAGATGGTTCATGCTAGGCAAAGCCTGTGGATGTGGACAATCTCTTTAAGACTGGAGGAGCAGGCTGTGGGCACAGCATTGGTCTGGCTTACCTGGGTAAGGGTGGATGCCATTAGCAAACACGGCTTCTGTGGCAGGCTGCCCATTAGCCTGCGGCGGGAGGCCAGTGAAACCATTCACCCCAATGGGAGATGGGATGCTAGGCACAGCTGGTGCAGTTATGCCAGGAGGCGTGCTTCCACCTGCAAGTGGGGAAGACACAAAATCAGAGCTGGTGAATACTGGAAGCAATAACTACATAGAGAAAACTGCTGAAACAACAGCTGTGACCACCACACAGAAACCTTCTGATAATCCAAGAAATGAAAAGTCTCCCAAGCTGTTGTGCGAAGAAATAGACTGCTTGCCATTGCTCCTCTCTTTGGAAAGCACTTAAGAAAGGCTTGAAAAGCTTCTTCAACAGACTGAAGCTTTTGCTTGGTCATCATGATCTCTAGACTAGATCTGCCAAACTAGCATAAAACAACAGGAAACTATAGAAATACCAGCCTTCCTCCTCAGCTTTCTCCTGGCACTATTACCTGTTTAAACTGCGAAAGAAAAAAACTGCGTAGATGCAGTGCTTAGGGACATGGTTTAGTGGTGGGCATGGCAGTCCTGGGTTAATGGTTGGGCTTGATGATCCCAAAGGTCTTTCCCAACCTAAATGATTCTATGATTCTTTCCTAGCTAGCATTTAACACCAGAAGCAAATTCTGAGTCCCACCTTTCTACAGCATTTCCTCTCAGTTTCTCTGTGGAGGTGTCACCTTGATGGGCATACTGATTTCCAGGACTACTCTGTCTGCACTCTCTCATGAAGACACGTTTCATGTATATTTCATGTACAAACTCATTCTGAACTTTCTTAGCACCAGGGATCCTTGAAAGATTCGGCAAGTAGATTGGTACCCTAAAGGCAGCCAGTGATACTGTTTTTTTTAGTGTCACTATTTGGCCCAAATATGACTTCATACTGTTTTAGCAGAGCTCTCCCACTCAGCAGGGGCAGATTTTGGGCTAGATTTCTCTTTCATGGAACCGTATTCCTCCCCTTCTTCCCAGATGCATCATGTGGGGGACTGTAATGCAGCTATCTGAGAAGAACAGTTTAGTCTTTATGTTTTGGGTGAGATCCTGTCGCCTACTGATAGAGAATTCTTAAATTTCTGAGGGGATAATTAAATCCCTCTGCTACCTCATTGTCTGTTCGTAAGTATGTTTAAGATGACTGGGCCCTCTGTGTTTCTTCTAATATATTTAGGATGTTTTGATGGACCAAAAAAGAGTTTTCAATAAGTATAAAATTGTATTTTTCCCTTGCTAGCTGTGAGTGGGAACTTAAACTATCTTATCTTCAGCAATATCTTTCTGTGTCAGGGTATACTACTGATTGAAAGCACCATTTTTGCAGTAACCCTTTTTTCAAACCAATTGCAGAAACTTCCTTCACCATAGCAGAATTCTGTGATAGGTTAGTCCAATAACACACTTTAACGACTGCTTAAATCTGTGTTGGTTCTTTAAGAAAGCCAATACTGATGCATGAGGTGCTTTAATATGTTCTGATTTGAGTAACCCAAAAAGCAGGCAGTATTTCAGCTCTTTTCTTATACCTTGAACAGACAAGCTGCTGCATCCCCTTTTCTTATTTAAATGGTGTTGGCCTTTAAAAATGTCCTCTGTGGAGGTACAGGGAGACAGCAGTGGCAACTGCAGTCCAAAGGCAATGCTCTTAGCATATGCCATCACCTTGCAAATCACAAAGGCTAGTTAAAATTTCAGTTGCTTTTCTGGATCTCTCCTTTATTTGCATAGACTGTGTAAGTAATTTTTTCTAAAATTGCAGCAAGGGATTTGTGCTTGCTATTTTGTGCATGTTGAAGGAGGTTTAGGCATATTCATTGCAATTCTTTAATTTTCTTCTTATAAAGAACCCCTCTGGAGAGGTCAGATCTGTAGCTGGAGTAAAACTGGCATAATGCCACCGCAAAGAGGAAATGGTGGTGGTGCACGCCAGTTGTGGATTTCACCCCTGGTTTGAGATCTCTTGCTGCAGCTACACCAGCTGCAGATTTACAATGTAGAGGGAGGGAGGGAGAAGAGAAGGAAGGAAGCCTAAATGAGATTTCATTTCTAGCCCCTTAGTGCAGTTAATAGAGTGTCAGGCCCACTGCAGACCCACTTTTCACCCAGAGTATGCCAATGATGGGACAAATGTGAAAACTGAACCAGACTTTCTGAGATATCAATTTAACTGCCTCACAATTACGGACTGTTGTGTGAGATAAACCTGACTCTTGATGCAGAACCATCAAAATGACAGCAAACAGCATAAAGTTTTATGGTCTGGATTACCTACTGCCTACTGCCTCCATTGGAATGTCTACTGCACTCCACTGACCCCCGGCAAGCCAGGTGACTAGTTTGAACTAGATGTCTGACTTCTGTATGGTTAAAGCCAGATGAGATGGATCTGACAGTCTCTAGTCTGTTAAATTTGCCTGGATCCAAAACTCTCTAAGTTCCTAGCTCCCATGGGAACTCGTGAGCCTGAATGAACTCATGGCCATGTCCCAAGGAGCCCACTCTCCCAAAGGTGGGATGCACAGGAAGGAGGCCTGCATTAGGATGTCTGAAGATATCAGCACAGAGGCACAGTGCTCAGCCAATACCTCCAAAGCCTCTAGGACTTCTGGGTTACCAGTGTCCTTTTTCTAGCACAATTTTTCTTTTGCTTAGGAAAGATCAAAATACTTCTCTTCCCGCCCCCCCACACCCCCCACACCCCCCCCCGCCCCAAGTATTCCAAACACTTTTCTAATACCGTTTTTTTAGTGAACTTTGAAATGTTTCATTTTCATTCCAAGTCAGAACAAAGACATACTTCAATGACTGGAAATCCTGCTATGAAGCAGAATGATCATTTTCCATTTGGCTTTCTGAATGTTAACAAAATCCAGCAGGAGAATTCACATTAGGCTTCAGATATCTCCTGGCTACTCAGAAATCACTGTTAGTGTTGGAGGCTTGCTTGCTCAGATGCTATGTGAAACATTTTCTATGTATCTTATCAAAAGCTTTGTGAGTGTTGTATTAACACAAGGAGTCATTTCAAAGTCTAAACATTTCACCCAAGGAATAATTGTCAATGGATGTTTCCACAACCCATTACAGCGGTTTTTCATGAAGGCAGCTACCCATTTGAGGTGAATCTGCAATAATGCCAAAGTGTATAGGCTTCATGACTGAAAATATGTCATAAGGAGAGTGCAGAATCTGCCACCATGAAAGAGATCGAGGGATCATCTAAACCAGCATCTTATTTTCAATAATGACTAGTCATGGGTGCTCTGGGAAGCATGTAAAAAACATGAGCTTTCCTCCTCTGTATTCTGACAACGTTTATCAGTCCCCAAAAGGCACCAGGCACACCAGAAGAGGAGAAGATCTTACACGGAAGAAGGGCTGGGATATTTTTTCATGTGCTGGAAATCATGGTAAGCACAGAATTTGGCTGTTGTATCGGTATTTACATACCTATGTCACAGAACTCACTCATTCTCAAGACTTATTTATATGCAAAAGACCTTGTGCTCTTTTGTGGTGAGGCCGTCACAAAACCACTGCCTGGATTTAGCTTTCCAGGCCCTGAGAGCATTTGAATTCCAAGCAGTCTTTGTTTGATGTTCTCTCTGCTCCCACCAACACAAAACAAATCTAGCTAATGCAAATATGATAATCTTTCCAGCAGCGGGTTTAAAGGGTGCACATATAATTAAGCCACTTTTCTATTTGGATTTGCAGTAGCTCCATCGACTTGTTTATACATTTACCGTTGTGTAAACATATATTTTGGAATGTGTGGTATAAGATTTTTGAGTCAAGCGCTTTTCCTTGGGTGTCCATAAGTTCATGTGGAATGAGATCTGTCTTTCTGTATCTCCCTCTTTTCCTTCTTATATTCTAATACAAGCAAAGGAAAAGATAGGTATCTGATCCAGTAGCTGCTGACATTGTTCCCAGCTACAGATTGCAAAGACATGCTAAGCTTTGTGTGCAAGGGGAGGTTTTCTTTGACAGACAGGTTAGCAGAATTCAGTTCATTAGGAAGGGCACCCAAGCCTCCACTGTTGCGGTGCCCTATTTCCCTGTCATCCGGTGTTTGTCAGCCATGAGGCATCTTTCCTGGCTGCTTTGTCAGATGGCCCTTTCCTGCTCCGGGACTGGTGCAGACCTCTTCATGTTTGGCACTGAAGCTGCCCCTTTCCTCTCTTACTGCTCTGCTCTGCAGTCCCAGATCCTGCTCCACCCAGTGCTGCCAGCACCACAGCTGGCTCAGGCATAGCTCACTGCTCCCGTGTCTCACCCCAAACCTTTGTCCAGCTGATCCCCTTCAGACCAGCCTGATGCTTCATGATTCACACAGCGCACTGGTGTGCCACGTCTTTCTGAACACAGTCCCATCCCCAGTGCCTCTCACAGGAACAACTAACATCACCCCAGGGACCCTTTTATCACAACCTGTTCCTTAGAAGATGCACCTTTGAGTCCTCTGCTCCCCTACCAGACCCAGCGATATATTGCAAAGCTCTCCAAATTCTTACTTCTTTCCTTTCGTGGTTCGGCTCCACTTTCCCTGCTGCGCCACTTCCCCGCTGTTAGGCCACATGCTACTCCATGACTATCAGCCCTGCTGGTTCCTTGACCTGTTCCTGCCCAAATGATTTCCTCGTGCTTCAAGGCCCAGAAAAGCCAGTCCTGTTTCCATCTCAGCTTGACTCCCTGCCCACTGAATCATGCACTGCAGCTCCTAGCATGGGCTTGTTGTGACACCTCGCAGCCTAGACAGATCCTGGCAGCCCTTCCCCAACTACCTGCCTCTGCTCCAGCAGCCAGAAACCCTCTCACCAAACACTTGCACTGCAGGTAGCACCAGAGGTCTTCCCTGAGTACCTCCTGTTCTATGTCACAGTAGGGGAAGGGCTTATGTATCCCAAAGACACAGCTCATCTTGTTGATGAAATTGCATGTCACCTCAGACCTTATTTTGTTTGTCTTTAGACCAGCCTGGCTGTGACAGCACCAGCACTGACCCCTTGGACATCTATATGCACCACCAATAAACCAGTGTAGGTCACTGGGGGATGTTTTGTATCATTTAGAGGGTGCTCAGAGCTAAAGGAAAGGGTAAGCCTGAGAGGGAAGGGTCATGGCTGAGAGCCCTTTCCAGTGGTTTCCCTGCCAGCACCCTTCCTCCTCCCCAACAACCCCATTGTGTCATGGTTCTGGTGGGTCTCAACCCTCTTGGTCTCCTCACCCATGAGTGCCATTTGGCACAGGGCACAGCTAGACCAACAGTGTACTTCTGGCAAGCCCTTTGACTTTGCACTTACAACTATTTCATGATACAGAAGCTGACCTGCAGATGGCCCCAGCCCTGGAAGAGGTGGCAAACAGCCTTTCTCCACCCCTTTCCACCACTCTCAGGCCACAAAAGGATCTGGTCGTCTCCACTCCTCTTCTGGTGGCCTTCACCAACAAGACCAACATTTCTTTAAACACCCACTGGGGGACAATCTTTCAGCTACCATGTCCTGCCAGGTCTCCTCTGGGTGTGGCTGGATGTTCCTGCCCTTTGTCCTCTCCACCCCCCCTCAGCCCCTTACCTGAGGTTGGTGTCATGGGGGCGGCTGCCAGGCCATTCATGTTCAGAGCCGCCATCTGCTGCATCTGGGCTGCGGCAAAGGCTGCCATGGGGTTCAGGTAGCCGCCCTGCGCCACCGACGCCATGATTGCGGCTTGCTGCTGCATCAGCTGGAACAAAGAGAGCAGGGAAAAAATATCACGCGGTCACTGGCAGGGCAGCCCGCAGCACTGGCACCAGGTTGGGGACCTGGTGTAGGTGCAAGGCATCCCTCTGTTTTGAGATGTCAGCTCACCATGCCTGTGGCACCCTCCAGCCTTGGCCCACCTTCTCACTATAGCGGCTGGAGGAAAAGTGCACCTTTGCATCTTGGGGTTTTTATGGTGCCCACCCCTACGATGTGTTCCTCACTGTGGAGGACTCCCGTGAGCTGAACTCAACCTTCTGATTCCCTGGTATTTCCTTGATGAGAAAGGGAGTGAAAATACTTCACACAATCCTGAGCAGAGAGGTTTCTTGGCTTACATTGCTTTTGCCAAAGCTCTGAGAAAGCACTGGTGGCTACCGATGGGAGACCAGTGTATGTGGAGCAGTGAGAAGAGGGGATCCCTTCCCCAGAGCAGCTAGCTTAGCTAGTTCTCTGGGGATAACCTGATTTGTTTCCATCTGCCAGTGACAAAAATATTTTTTGCTTATGCTGCTGGGAGGCAAAACCATTACCAAACCTTCTAACCAGATTATAGCACCTATTTCCAACACAACCAAGCAGTGACTCCAGGAAGAGCTGTATAACAGAAGGGAACTCCCCTACTTTAGCAAGATTAATACTGTGCAGTGGGAAAATCCCTTCCCTGTGGTTTTGATCTGGGATGACTTACTTAATTGTTTATTTCCAGAAAGTGATCAAAATGCTGCCTCTTACAAAAGGCAGAAATAAGGAACCTATGCTATATTTTCAGGCATTTGGGAGTAAAAATTCTGGAGCAAAAAGGTGGTGGTGAATGGTTATATGTGTTGGAAATGCTTCTTACATTAACACCAGACTTTGCTGTCATTATCTTACACTCTGAACCTAGCACAGTTGGTGCAGTTCATAGGTACAGTATGGCTGCAGTGGGCTTGTGAGGTGCTCCTGGTGTGACGGAGAAGACAGTTCAGAAGTAGCTGCCTCTTGTCTCCTTCTATGGAGCTGTACAGAGAGCCAGATGAGGTAAGTCCGGGTCCATATCCAATCCCCATTAGTGACTGGTGGTGGATGCTTACGAAAAATATGGGGGAAAGAGGGTGAGCAGAGAGCAAAATCTCACTCTGTTCATTCCCTAGCCTCTGCTAATGCGCAACTTGATGATAATAGTAGAGAAAGAAATTGTTTTTCTGTAGTGATTTTAGAAGTGACTCATATCTTTGCTGTCTCCAGAATTGGACTGCCTCTGTTTTGCTGCTCTCTGTGATATCGCTCTCTCTCCCATCAGGAAATCACCCTCTGATGCTGTTGTTTAAGCACACGGGACACGCTTCTCAGCATTAAACAGACCTCAAAAGTCATGGCAAGGAAGAGACTGTTCCCTACTGTTCACTTTAATATTGAAATATCATCTAAATTAGCTGTTCATATACATACACAGTAAAACAAATCCTTGCGATCACTGCCCTCATTCAAATGCTGAAACTTTACTCGTCACCATCGGTTCAGAGATCAAAGTAAAGGATGCTCTGCCATTGACCTGCTGTATAACTGTGCACAAATTGTGTAAACTTGCCTTGGTTTCTTCAGTGATAAAATGGGACATGGTCTACCTGCCTCCCCACGTGGGAGTGCCTTCAGATCTACAGATGAAAAGTGCTGTACCAGAGTTTAGTACTACTATTATTTTTTGAAGTCTAATGCAGATTGGTGGCAAGGTGGTGGCTTTCCCTTTGATTATCAATTACCTTTTTTTTATTATACCCTGCATAAGACACTTTCACATTTTAATTAGTGATATCCTGTTCTTTGTAATTACTGATGGAGTGATTAGGCAATCTTTTCTATTATAGCACAATGCTGATTTCCCTTTAAGGACTACATTTGTTTCTGAGCATCATTTGAGTTTATTCTCCAGAGGAGGCACTGACCAGGTGATTTTAGTAAGTGTGCCAATGAAGTGAATGAGGAAGGGGGAATCCACCCATCTTTAACACTGGATGGACTCCAACGCTGAGTGTGCTGACTCGTGTCTCATTTTCTGTGCTGGATATTTTCACCTGGGGACAGTTGAGGATATAACTGGCCAGTTGCAGAAATGATGGCCAAGACCTGTGCCTATAGGATCTATCTAGAGCTGCTGATCAAAGAAGCATCTCTTTGAGATGGATGCAGTTGCAAGGGCTGGGGACAGTCCCAGTCTGGCCTTCGCTGACTTTTCTCTGTGTTTCTCCAAAGCTGACCAGAGCTGCATGAACAAACCCACCTCAAAACACGGAGTAACATATAGCTGATTGTGTGTGTGCTGTGGTCAGCCTCGTTAGCAGGTAACAGCCTGGTATTTGTACCAGAGACCTTCTAGGGCAGTCAGGGGACTATTTTTTTGGCACTTTCCGTTGTCAGATTCCAAAAGCTAAATACACATGGGGTTTCCTCTGAGCTGGTCACCTATTATGGTTGATATAATAACAGGCAAAGGAGTCTAGGCCAAGATCCATCTCTCCCTTCTGTACCTGAATGCCTCTGGACAGATGAATTGCAGCTTCATTTCTCCCTATAGACTGTATGCGGACCTCAGGTGAACAGTTCAGCTGCATATACCAACACAGTCAGATGAAATCATTCCCACCCCTTACCTGGCCCTCAGTGGATATTTTTGGACCTTGGGTCTCCTCCATTTAAAAGAAAAGTGTTAATCCTTATTTTGTTTGTGTTTCACCTGTGCTGCAAGAGAAACAGGGTTCTATCTAAAAGATACCGCATTGCCAATGGTAGGACAAATTATTGCAGTGCTCCAAAGGCAATCTCCATTTTGCACTCAGCAGAGCTAGGCAATCACCTGCGACATTAGTTATGGCTTATTGTCCTGGTTCCAGCTGGGTTAGAGTTAGATTTCTTCTTAGTAGCTAGCAGAGTGCTGCGTTTTGGCTCTGGTGTGAGAACAATGTTGATGGGACACTGATGTTTTTAGTTGTTGCTGGGTGATATTTATACTAAGTCAAGGACTTTTCGGTTTCTTGGGCCCTGCCAGCCAGAGGGCTGGAGGGGCACGGGGAGCTGGGAGGGGACACAGCCAGGGCAGCTGACCCCAACTAGCCAAAGAGGTGTCCCATACCATATGACACCATGCTGAGTATACAAACTGGGGGAAGAAGAAGGAAGCTGGGGACTTTTGGTATTATGGTATTTGTCTTCCCGAGTAACTGTTACGCATGATGGAGCCTGGCTTTCCTGGGGATGGCCGAACAGCTGCCTGCCCATGGAAAGCAGTGAATGAATTCCTTGTTTTACTTTGCTTGCATGTGTGGCTTTTGCTTTACCTATTAAATCGTTCTTGTCTCAACCCTGGAGTTCTACATTCCTTTCTAATTCTTCGCCCCATCCCTCTGGGTGAGGGGGGAGCGAGCAAGCGGCTGCAGCTGCGTGGTGCTTGGTTGCCAGCCGGGGTTACACCACTACACTTGTGCAACTTCTTCTGCTTCTGGATGTCTCTAAGCTGTTCAGAGTTAACTCCACAATGGCAGGTGCTCCTTTTGGTTTGCAAACCAGGTTACCTGAGTGTGTGGCTTCTTGTGTATTCAGATAGCTTATAAATTTGCACTGGAAGATGCACATTTTTAGAATATACTTTAGCTACATGCATGCTCTTTTTTGCAATGTAATGTCATTTGTGCATTTCTGTCACAGGCCTTCAGAAAGAAGAAGGCATTTCCTTTCTCCGTATATGAGAACTAGATGGTCCTAGTCTGCTGATTAGTGGTGAAGGTGCAAGGTCTGCAGCTTAAATTCTGGTGGATTTCAGTGAAACAGTCACTTAAAACAGGCCATACTCTGACAGAGACTGAATTAGAATCTTGAGGAGAAAAGAGGTTAAATTTAGCTTAGGGTTAAAAAGCTAATGCAGCAAAAATAAGGACCTAACCTGTGATTTGGGAAACTAGTTTCAGTTGCTTCTTCTGCAGCGGGCATCCTGCAGGGAGCACCCACCACATTTCTGTTATGCTTGGTGCTCTGTGGATGCCCAAGATGCCCTGGAGACCTGGAAACCCCCCTGACATGGTGAAATGAGCTGGAGCCCTGCACCTCAGGGACCAGAGGACATACACCTTGCTGCAGCCTTCAGAGCCAGCCCGTGGGGTAACACAGGCTCTCCTCCAGAGCTGGAAAAAGCATAGCATCCCATACCTGAACACAGCCACAGATCCTAGCTCACTGGCTTTCCTTCCTTGGCTAGAGAGGGGACTCCAAGCATGTCCCAAGTATGTCTGGACATCTCAACCCTAGACAACACTCCTGTCACCCTTCTGTGGTCACATTTGCTGTTCATGCCCTTCT
>JAVJGI010000057.1:8865429-8876903 GCA_035590275.1 Ibycter americanus | reverse complement strand
GGTTGGAGGTGCTAGGGGGTAACAGTTAAGGGGGAAACGGAGGGGGGTCCTTACCAGCCCTGTGCCTGATGGTCACAGCCTGGCTGAGTGCAGCAGCATCACAGGAGTGAGAGGATGGGAACTCAGTCACCTTGAGTGAAGCTGACAGCGTAGACCTACCTCCTCCCCCCCAGGGCAGCTCCAGGGAAATTTACAAAAGGAGGGCAAGCCCTGTAACGGTCAGCAGTCTCCCTTATAAAACCTCTGGGGTATTCCCAATAAAAGTCACCCCACTCCTTCTCTGGCTCCCCCTGAAGACAAATGTCCCATCCACTCTCTTTTCACTTTGAAAGAAGCCCAATGTATGGTCCCAGCTAATAAACCTGTAGAAAGTGAGGCAGTGACCCCACCAGAGGCAAATCAATAGCAGCAGGGCCCTTGGGTATTGTGTACTTTAAAATATGCCATTTGAAATGCAGATTTTCCTTGCATGGGCTGAAGCCACAGAGCACTAATCAGAAAGGCAGCAGCCTTATTATCTCGGACTGATCCAAGGGGACGGCTTTTCCCTTCCTCAGCTGGAAGGACGTATTTCCTTTTGCTTCTCGTACTTCCTTGGCATGGTCTTTGCCTCAGCATTTAGAGCTTTTGCCCATCCAATTTTAAAGACTTTTTCCCTCTTTCCTTTAATGTGACCTTTACTATTGCTCAAATATTTATCTTCTGAGGAGACCAAGAGATGCTACCAAACTGGTTCATGCCCATGAAGAGCACCTCAACAGCTAAAAGCCTACAGTTCCTATCCCAATGCTTGAGAACCAATGGGGTAGCTGAAGAGGCACTGGTAAGGCCATCTAAAGCATGGGAAGCCGTGGTAGTGATGGCTGGTCAACAGAGAGAGAGATGGGAGGATTTATCTCACACACCTTTTTGATACCTCAAGTTGGGGTGGCTAAACTTCAGCCAGTTCTGTCATCAGTGGATAGATAAGCAACTACACAGGCATATCCATCCTGTCCTAGCATGGGAGATGGTGGTAACAGCAAAGGGTGAAGCTTTGCAGCACAACTGCACTAAAGCAAGAGCTTGCTGATGCACAGCTCCCTCTCCACAGCTTTGCACCAGGCCAGATGCACGCCCAACACTGCCAAGCACCAGCTCAGGGACACCACCAGAGCATTATCCATACAGCACAAACACAGCTCTTACTGCCAGCTTTCCTCCCAGACATGGGGCTCTGCGTGGTCACTATCGGTCTAGTGTTGTGGGGTGAGGTGGGGCTGGGAGTGGGACAGCTGCCTCTGGCATCAGGTGGCTGTTAGCAGGGTCATGGGACTGCGCTCAAGGAGAGGAAATACTGTCCTTTTCTTACAGGAGGGACAGATGCATGGAGAGATGAAGGAGCTTTCTCAAGGCCAAAAACTCCTGCTAGAAATGACAAGGATGCTACAGCTTGCTTTACTCAGCCCCCAAAACAAGTACATATGAAACTGAAAAAGTGGAAGAGGAGAGAGAGAGAAGGTTCATTTCTGATGCCCTCTTTTTGAAATATCATGATCATTGCCCTTGGAGAAGGCTTACGCTGAATGATATGATGACCTTTAAGGTTTTTTCCAGTGCTGTTTTCTGCCCTTGTCTCTGAATCACATGGTGTTTTGTTTGACTTTTCATATTCTTCATTCAGTAATAATAATAAAAGTAATAACAGCATCCCACGCTTCCCACCTCTAATGATCTATACAAACACTTAGCTAATTAATCCTCGTGGTATTCCTGTGATAGGAAGAGATAAGTAAAGCAGTAAGAGGAGTCATATTTGGTAAAATCACAGAACTGAGAAATTCATGTCTGTTTTACCTAACTGGCCTTTGGGAAATAAAACAAAAAATATCTCCCAAGCTTTCAAACAAACAAGATATTCTGAAAAATATCAGAATGATCCTTCAGACATTTTTTAATGACTTCTTGGAAACAGAAATTTCTGCTTTGAAAATAAAATTTAAATTTAATTAAGGTTTAAAAAAACTAAACAAATGTGCAATACCTGGATTCACGTGTCTTTCCAAAGCTTGAAACACAATGATTTGAATTTCTAATTTCCTGAGAACTGTAAAAAAACCCCAAAACCTAGAAAAAAAAGTATATACAGTCCAAATCTGAGTGTTCATTAGTTCTGAATTACCAAGGAGCTGATGATCAGAAATATGGTATTATCCCTACTACAAAAGTACTATGGCTTAAAAATAGCTTCCTCTTCTGGAACAGATCAAAACAGGTGATTTGCATAAAAGGTAGTATTTACTGAATTTACTGTTCCATTTTGGTCATTTAAATATAATAATTATATGCAAAGATAGTCTATATTCAGTGAATTTTCCCTGATTTCATAGGGCTAGCTGAATTTTTTAAGTATCTTTCCAAAATAATTTCACAGTATGAACTGAATAAATATTGGAAGAAGCGATTCTTCCCTTCAGTACTACCTCAGATCATTTAGCAGAAATGTCCTTTCATCTCCACAGGAGCTGGGACAGGGACACAGAGGGGCGCACCTAGGCTTTTATGGTCAGCATGGTAGTCACTGCTGCCCTAACTTCCCAAGGTGACCACTTATGATGACCGAGAGCTTTGCTGTACTGAATGTGTCCATATTTGTTGCAGTTATCGTCTGCAGTTCAGAAGCTGCAGCCATTTGTACTTTTTCAGAGTGAGGGAAGCTGGGATGTACTGACAGGAAAGAACTTGCTCCAGGCCAGAGAGCAAATGTTACCATTGCCTATGTTGCCCCTGTTCCTATCTGTCTGTTTTTACTCACTAACTCTATGCTTGTCCCCTGCTGCAGGATGCAATCAGTCCCATGGCTGGAATTTGGCCAGAAGACCATGGCTAAGACTTCCACTCCATTTTTAATGCAAAATTGATTTATGACTTTGATCTTGTTTTAAATAATTTTAAAATTAAATAATTTATATAATATCTGTCACTTTCCAAGGCTCCTTCCTTTGTTGCTTTGCTCTTCTGCATTTTCCCATCTTCCCAACCCTTTTTGGTCTGTGCACGTTTCCATATCTGCATGGTGGGACAGCAGTGGCATGAGACCACTGCTAACTTCTTGCCACTTTCTTCATAGAAAGAAAACCTGCAGGGACTTTTGCCACTGTTGTTTATTTGGGCCAGGACTATACTACCACCATTCGTAGTCTGGTTTGATTTTTACTGCTTGTGATTTATGTCTTGGCCACCTCACCACTTACCAGTCTCTAAGAAGGCGTGCTGTGCTGCTCTGAGCTGGAGTGTGTGCCTGCAGGGTCATTCTCGACTGGCAGCAAATCAAAGGTGGCGTCACCTAGCATCAGTTTCCCTCTCTCCAGGCTGAGTTCAGATCTATGCCTCAAGCTGGCTTTGACTAAGACTGTGGAAACAGCTACTAATAGCCAGCTCATGTGGAGCCACAGGAACCTGACAACAAAAAGGGCTGATGCCTATACATGTGTGAACTAAAATACATAATTGCCCCATAAAAGGGGAGCCTAAATGAATATGGGAAGATATTGCCGAAAAGAAAAACCCCTGAAACAAATTAGTATAGGGGCTCTGGGAGCTTTAGGGAACCGTGAAACCTGACTTCCTTTGAGCTGCATACAAAGGAAGTGAGGTGGGTCTGATGTGACTTTCTGTGTCACTGAAACAGTACACAAAGTTATTGCCAAGCTTTGTCTGGTCAGCTTGCAGGTGACACATGAGGAGGGGAGGCAAAACCACACACAGGAAGGCCCTCTTTGCTTCCTGATTTTGTTTGGCCTCTGGAGCTGAGGCCATATGGCTGCTGAACCCAAAGACTAGTTGCTTAGCCAATGTGAGGCCGTCACTGCTATCAAGATTAAAGTTGCATAAGATGAGATTGAGTGGCTTGGCAGTGAGCAGCGGCAGGGAGTGAACTGTGACATGGCCATTTGCTGAGCTGTGAAGGAGGTAACTTAAAGAGGCGCTGGGGCCCAAAGCAGTCCTGGTGGCAACATTATCAGTCACTGATGGACTGAGACCCTCGACGCCTCTCCCCAGTGGTGCTTCTTGGTTTGCAAATCCACACCTGCCCACTAATCTCTCAAACAGCCACACTGTGTGGGTTTCTGCTGCACTGGCCACCATGATGCATGGAGACCTTTTTTTGCAAGAGCTAATGCAGTCCTGGTGATGTGCATGATGCCTCTGGGGGGGAATTCATCAAACAAGTGCTGCCTAGGAGACCTGGCAACATCCTCCATGGAAACAGATCATTAGAAACTGTTGATTATACAGCTCTCATGGAACTGCTTGGGAACTCTTATATGGAGACATTGGTCAAGCTTGGACTGCAGTGGGATAGCTGGGAGGACAGGTGATAAGTACAAATCAGAGAACCTAGTGTCTCAAGCTAGTCTTGGCCTTACTGCTAAGCACTGAGTTCTTAAACTTCTGTTACCATCATAGACCTATGTTAGAACCCATGGAGAGACAGCACAAGAGAGAGCTGCGTCCCTGAGGGAGAAGGAAAAATAAATCTGACCATAAGCTTTATTTGTACATGGGGAAATGAGACCAGCAGTCAAACGATTCACTGAAAGTCACACAAATTGCTGGGGGCAGTGGCATCTGCTGTCATTGCTGCCCTGCCCTTGCATTTTCAGTTTCACCTTCCCTCCTCTTGACTTGCCTTAGCTCTTGAACTTCAGTTCAGGCTAAATAAAACTGCCTCCTTTTCCCTCTCCCCATCCATCTCTCCATCTCCTGCTGGCATTTAAGAGGTGCCAATCACCCTGATATCTAAGAGCCAGCAGTCCAAGGTGGATTAATCAGGACCGAGGGAACTCACAGAGCCTCATCGCTGCCTTCCTTCCCTTTTGTGTGAGACTGTGAGATGAAGCAGATAGGGAGAGACACAGATAGGGAGGCTGATTGAGAGACAGCATCTGAGCGCGCTCTGGGTGTACAGGCACCACACAGAAATGTGATCCCATCATTTAGACAGCTCTCAAGTCCCCAGGGTAATTGGTGTCACCAGCTTGTCATATCCAATGGGTCAAGATCTAAAACTTATTCTTTCCCCCTTATTATCATATTTATCATAAAATAAAAAAAAAAAAAAAGAGGATGGGTCCAATTCTGCTTTCACAGAAATCAATAGGAAAAATATTCATTGGTTTCAAGCAGAGTGGAGCAGACCCAGGAATTGTTTTCACTCTTCCTTCAGTGATAAATCCTCATTCAAGCACCTATCCTCCTAACGTCCTGCATTATTTGGTGATAAATGGAAGGAAATTTTGTGGTGTAAAGGTGCAGACTGCATCCTCTTTTGTATAAGTATAAATCTAGGATGACAATTAGATGTATAGATTAAAAATTATGTGAGAAGAGTTTTTGGACCAGAGCACCAGGACAGTGGTGTCTTTACCAGCTGCCTGATCAATGCCTGTAGTGTAACACCGGAGCCACATCTTCTGCCTGACCCCTTTAGATGTTTGTCCAGAGCTGCCCACAGGTTGCCTCCTGTTAATTCCTCTGGGACATGGGGGCACAGATGCTGCATCCCTCTGCCAGGCTGCTGGCCACTGACCTGGACTCAGCTGTGATTTACTGCTCTTTTACTCTTCCTGCAGCCTTCCCTGGCCAGGAAGGTTAAATACAGCCAAACTGGGGAGGGACAGCTCTTCTATCATGTGAGGAGGGGAGCAGGGGACAAAGGATGAAGCAAAGGTTGTCTTTGACTGGGAATAAAAATAGAGAGGGAAAAATGGAAGGAAAAAGAAAATTTGTCTAGAAGGGAGAGAATAAAAAAGTCCAGAATAGCACCAGAAGGGGCAGCTGGGAGGCGAGGGGGAAATTCTGTGAAGCTCTACAGTACATCCTCATGACTCTGCATGGTTCATGCAAGAGAGAAACTGGGTTATATCAGGTGTTCAGGGAGGCACAGGACACTCCGTGGAGGACAGAAATGTCAAGGCCCTCAAAGTAAAAAAAAATCATGGGGTTGTGATGGGAAATCTGTGATGCCAATGCACGAGAAAGAAATAAGTAGGCAAGAAAGAAGAGCCTTGTGGTCAGCGCGCTGGATGAAGTACGGGTACACAGGAGTGTGATTCCTGAGTTGGTCCTGTATACCTAGGGCAAGGCATTTGGTTTCTCTCATTCAGAAGATGCTACTCTGGAAAATGGGATACTTCCCTCCTGTACACAAATCTAGCAGAGTACAAGAGAGCCACACTTTACTACCAAAAGGATGAAGCACGTAGATGCACTGTCACTGTCTGCAAATCTGCTCCAGAGAAGACAGCCAAAGTCACCTGGCAGTATGGTGTCTGCCTGCTGCAGGGATCACCTCTACCTTCCTCTCAAATACCTGGCAGAGACCAAGTTACCTGAACTTGATCTTGTCTTGCAGGTCCTTGTTAATTGCATCCTGAGGAAAGGTAGTTATGCCAGAGGCATCCATTTCAGAGCTTTGTCAAGAACACAGCTCCCTTTATAGCCACATTTTCTCAGGGGCTCAGGGTCCAAGTTTGGTATGTAAGTAGGATACCTGAAGTTAAACAGTGCAGCATTGCTTTAAATAGCTGATGCGTTTTCCCAGTGTGCTTAAATCACATTGTTTTGGGGAACAAGGACAATATGTGTGCATATGTCTGCTTGTCCATTTTAATATTATCTAGCATGCTTTCATGACTCTAAAAGCACTTATGTCAACAGCTGCCATTTTTCCTGTGGTTACTCCAAAGGTACCCACAATGATGCATGCTGCAGCAGAGCCATCTCTCCTGTTCAGCTGAGTCTGTGTGTACTTGTAGCAGAGGAGGACCAGAAAGGTATTTGTACCCTCACAAACCTACTTTGGCACCAGATGATGCTGACATGGGGCAGAGAACCAGGATAAGATGAATTCAGGCCTATTTTATCCAAATCCTTAAAGGCTAGCTGTGTCTGTATTTGACAGCAATGGCTTAGACCCCGTAGGAAGTGTCTTGCATGTGTGCACACAAGATCACAGTGTGGTTACTGCTAGAATTGGCTATTGCACCTCTGCGACTTGCCTGGCAGATGCCCTTGTCTACCCTGGATGGCATGGCTTAGTTTGCTCCCATGATGTAATCAGTTTAATGGAGAAATCACTGGTTCCTCCTTTGCTCAGCTGTTCCTCTGCTCATGTGTGCTTTTGTGCACTTCTAGGTGCTATTCCCATTGCCATGAACGTGCATAGAGCCAGTGTCTATACTTACTGCCTGTGCATAGGCGCCATATGCTCCAAACTGGATGGCCATGGGGTTGAACATGCCCATTTGTCCTGCCATTTGCTGCATGCGTCTCATTGTACGCTCCTTATCTGTATCTGCAAACTTCACCACCAGGCTTGAAGAGGCTCCCTGCAGGACAGGAAACAAAAGGAGATACACACGGGAATTAGCCCAATACACCTTGGCTCATGCAATCCATACATCTGACACAGATCTGTAACATGGGATCCAGTTGATGCTGATTTTTCCCATGCAACCTCTCAGGCCTTTTGAAATTCTACCTTTGCAAGAGGCTGAGAGCATCAGGAAAGAACTAAAGGACCCTGGGGGTGAATTACTGAGGCCAGCAGCCTGGTTCCTAGTTTCCTCCAAAAAGCAAACTTCCAGGCTCCCATTAATGTTCTTGCGTCAAAAGCTGTTGCCTTATTCTTTCAACATATACAGAGAATCTTCTGGCCCAGCAGGTTGTCCTCATCAAAGGACAAAGATCTGGACTCAGGGCAGCAAAATGTTGGAGTTTTACTGCATGAATGTGGTAGGATTTAACTGATTCTGACAGAATGTGTTAGCTCTGCGTGTGCCAGAACCCTTGAGCTGGATCACACTTTCACACTGCCATGTCTTGTAACCCCCACTTAGAAATCCGTGTCCAGTGAGAAATTTGTGCCCAGTCTTGGAGACAGGATTCAGCATGCTGAACAGAGTGTATGTCTCATCGCAAAGCAGGATCTCGCCAGCACTGTTAAACTAGCGGAGCAAAAATCATACCTGATGGACCTGGGTTTCCGCTCCATGAACAGTAGGAAACAGAGGCTACCACGAAAGAGCCCACATTTAAAGTTAGGCTTTTCCAGGAAAGCTTTAAAATATTTGGGTTATGTCTGCTGTCAACGCCGGTGCAGAACTACTGACAATCATCAGAGCTGGCTGCAGAAGTCTGTGAAAAATGTAGAGCTTTTGGGAATGAAAGAAATCCTTCTCCTCCTCAAAATGAGATGAAAGAAAGGTCATTAACTACGGTTCTTAAATTTCTGATATGAAGCAGAGATGGGAAGAAATAGACTTGCTTAGGAAGGAAGGCACTGATAATTTTTTTGGCTGGCTCCAAGGATGTTCTGACTTGATGGGTTAGTTGATTCCCCGCAGCGTGGTGTCCCCGGGGGAAGTGGGGTGTCGGGGACGGGGGGATCTGGCACCAGCCCGACAGCAGGCAGACAGTTGCCTTGGAAGCTGGGCTGCCATGAGCCTGGGGAGATGGGCAGGTGAACTGCCAGGAAACTGACAAAGAGCAGCCGAAAGCACCGCACTCCCATGGTACGCTTCCCTTTTGACACACTGGTATTTGCTGATGGAAATACATTCAGTGGGGAAATTGCCAGCTAAACCTCTGGCCGTAGCAGTAGAGGAAGTCAAGCTCCATGCCAGAGGTGCTGGGCTGTTGCAGGGCCCTCATTTTTCTAGCAGAGGTGGGGTTGTCTGGAATTGCACAGGGGAAGTGCTATTAACTGGCTTACATGCACCCCTGTGTCCTGGAACAAGAAAAAATCAAGTCCCGGTGGAAGCAGAGTTGCTCTGCTACAAATTGGGAATAAAGCAGTAAACCACAGCTGTGGGTGCACTTATATATAAGTCCAAGCTATGCATATTCAATAGCCTCTCCAGATCCTCAGTTATGAATAAAGACTTGAGGAATTAACTTGCTAAAAAAAATAAATAAACTAAGGCCACACAATAAGCGATGTTCCCAGGGATTAGCAGCCTTTTCTAGGAGGAAGTGATTTTCATTGGCAAAGAATCTGTCTTTTTGACCTGTTAGTCTGTCTCTAATAAATCTATAACTCACTCAAACAATGTGGTGAAGAGCAAGGGTTTGAAAGAAGTGCTTCAGGAAAACAAAGGGATGGAGAGATGAATGCTCTGTTCAAGGGTGGAGAGCAGTCTTCAGAAGTTATTACAAGAGCAAAACAGAAAGCGGGGGGTCGGGGGGGGAGGAAAAAAAACCTAGCCAAAATTCCCCTGCATTTCTGCTCAAGGCTGGGTGACTTTTAATTTTTTTAAATCACATGATGAGGTTATTGATCCTTTCCCAAATCACACTCTTAATTGCAGCTCATCGACAAATGAATATTTTAATGCATACATTTCCTGCTAATTATCACCTGGACCAGTCCTTAATTAGATTTCAACACTCATTTAATTAACCCTGATCCAAGAGACTGTTTGGTAACCTGAATCTAATGATTTAAACCTATTTACAGCTGTGTTGGAGGGAGGCACTGGTCCACAGCAGATTGGGCTGTTCAGAGCTGCTGTTGTGATTTGCAGAACAGAGGCTGCAGCATGGTGGATACAATGCAGCATGGAGGATTTTGGAACTGAATAAGGTGAATGGGTATTCGTCTCTGCAAATGGGTTTTGAATATGTGACCTGCTCTAGTTAACATGACAAAGAACTGTAAATAATTTGGGGTCTTCTTCCTTCCCCTTTTCTTTCTATCTGTATTTTCCCTGGAAGTCTTAAGGCCAGAGAACTGCCTCAGGAAACTGCTGATGCCTCACACTGTTGAAAACCAAGCTATTATTGTAGATGCCATCACGAAAACATGGGTAACCTCCACATGAAGTTCTTGCCCCTGGAGTGTTCTTCCCTCTTGATGTGAGTCATAGTGACTGCACAGCAGCTGTTTGACCCAATAGGATCTGAGGCTGCCTCTTATGAGATGTTTTTCTGGGTTGCCTGTCGCAGCAGGACTTCAGGCCTCTTTGAACATCACTATCATATACACAGGGCAGAAAGGCCACTGGCAAATAGAAGCAAGTTAGAGCACATACTACAAAGAAAGAGGAGGAAAAGGAGGGCCTTTTAAGAGTGCTCTGCGATGAGATGCGCACATAAGTGGTTAAAGATACGTAGCCAGTAGGGATGCTGCATTGCTCTTGAATATGAAGATTGACCTTGGGATTGATGCTTTTTGTATGTCATCCCTCATGTGCAACACTTTCATGTGGCCCAAAGGAAATCAGGCAGTAAACTCTATCAGATCACCCAGTGCAGGGTTTTTAGTGGAGGAGCTGAACAGTGCTGTTCATCTACAATAGAACAAGACTACTTTCTACTCCAGTGATTCCTACTAATCCACTGGATAACATTAGAAATTCCCCAGAATGGGCCAGATACTCCACAGAGTAAAAACTTCAGAACCAGAACGCTTCACCTGGGCTATTTATTGCTTCCGCAAGAAGTTAAACCATGGTATAAATCAACTGTTGTCTGCTGACAAAGGCAATAGATCCTGTCTGCTCGGTCATTTATTAGCAATACATAATAGTCTCCTTGCTTCCTCCGGTTGTTGGACTGGACCTCATAGTTTGCCAACCCCCAAGAGAATTACAGTGGGTAAGTTGATAATGTTTGACGTGTACTTTGAGATCTCTGTGTTAATTCTGCATTTTACTGAGGGAAGGACCTGTTTCTTTCTCTACCCGGCAGATCCACTACCAAAAGAGACTACCATGAAAGCGAGCATTCCTGCTGGTGCTTCTGCAATAGGCTACTCGGAATTGGCATTTATCTCCTTTCCTATCAAATCAACCTCTTTTTTCAAGTGCTTTAATACCTACTGATGAAAAGGGTACTGTTGAGGCTAATTATTATTATGCTTTCCCTATTCTCTCTTGGGCCAGCAAGTCTACTTAATATGACTATCTTGCTTCCCATCCCCCTCCCATGCACAGTAATGAATTGCTCCCTTAGTCAGCACAGTCAAATGCTCTCTAGGCTGGCGGGGTGCAGGAAAAGATGGAGGAAAAATCACTTTGCACCACACTCACTTTGTAATCCCTAATCAGAGTCCTCTGTGGGAAAAACTAATTTCCCAGCCTGTCTTGACGTGTGAAATAAAGTCATTCTTGAAAACAGGAGCTTGACAGGTCGCTTGTGAAATTTCATATTCAACTAAAAATAAAATAGCCATCCATTGATATTTCATTTAAAGGCAAAGGAAAACAAATATTTTGCCTGGTTGTTGGGACTGTTTCCCATTAGTTATGGCCTTCCAAATAGAGTGTATACACAAATTAAGCAAAACCTTTTCAGGAGACCAAATAATGCTGTGCATCGACAGGGAAAGCTGCTTCTCCCTGTAACAATATTCATAGGAAAAGTTTTGTGAAGAAGTTTCCTTGCAGAATATATGCCTGAATTTTCTTTTCCTGTCAGCCTTATAAGTC
>JAVJGI010000057.1:8818763-8835224 GCA_035590275.1 Ibycter americanus | reverse complement strand
CTTTCCCAGACTCTTCAAGGATACACGGGTATCTATTCAAGGCTAATATTAACAAGCTCGCATTCCGATCCCTCGGACCAGCCGAGGTTTCCCACAGCGATGCTTTTTAGGAAAAGACTCAGTCAAAATCTGATCTCTCTAAATTCACTGTATAGCCCAAACACCCAGTTTCTCTTCACCATCCCTCCACAATAGGAAGAATGTCTGAGTTCAAAGCAGCCTTCCAATAATGAAAAAAACCCATGCCTCCTTCTCTAGATATTAGCAGCCCGTGCTTACAGTTCCCATTTCCCAGGAACACCCCTGGAAATGTTCATGGGAGAAAAGCCCCTAATGAGACCCAGCATTGAAGTGTGGAGGCATGCAGCTATGCTGTAACTAAACTTTGCAGGATTTTCCATGACTGTTTGGGCTTCTTTTTCCTGCAAATCTGCAGATGTCTCCCTGGCCCAGCTTGATGGATTTCCCAAAGAAGGAGGTGGAGAAGACTGTCTTGTAGTATCAAGTGACACCTCAAATGAACACTGAAGTACATCACACTTTTACACTCATCTTTCAGAGACAGCTCAGCTTTGAATACAACTCTTATAGCCTTTTGTTTTGGGGAATTTAACACATCTTAATTCCTATGTGTAACATCCCCTTTTCACTCTGAGGCTGAGCCAGAAGGGCAGTTTGGTTTTCATGATCATTCAGAGCAAAGCTTAGAAGCCTCTTGACAAACTCTGCAGGGTCAGTGGTGTCAAGGCTTGTATGTAAGGAAAATAATTTTCACTTTGTAAACTCATCTCACTGGTGACATGTTGGGTCTTTAAAACCCTTTCCAGAAGCCTAGAAGGCCAGATTATTAATCTGTGGTAGCACCCCAGCCTTGAGCACAAGGACTGTTGGAACAGCAAAGACTTGGGCAGGAGGGGGTGGAGGGGAGTGAGAAGGACATATTTTCTCTTGCAGGAACTGTGACAGCATTTCAGATAGAATTAAACTTCAGGTTGTTTTAAATATTTCAGTAGAGGTAATAGAAATACTTCCTCAGAATTGCCCTAACCTGTTATCTCTCTTTTCCTCTGTATATCATCCCTTTTCCCCCAAGTCTGTGACAGCCCCACATGACCACAGCCTCCTTAATATTAAAGAGGGTGATTAAATGGGATTCACCAAAAGACAAAGGGCTGAAAACCTGCCAATTTTTACTCCCTCTTTTGCTGTGCTTAAAAATTCCATTTCCTTCATTTGAAGAAGGGGGGGGAGAATTACATGCCTATGTCTAATTTAAATTCTGGCATCACAGGCCCTGTTCCCTTCTCCCTCTCTTGATGTCTGAATGTATTCCTTTATTACCATTATTACAGCTTTCTGATTGCATTAAAATTCATCCACACGCTTCTCTCCACATTCCACTTTTCTTTTGCCAGTTTTTTTGCTAATTCCCTTTTTCTCTCCCCCCTTCCCTCCCCACTTTCAAATTATACAGAATGTCATTAAAGATCTCCACAAAATGCCTCAGCTCCTTTCTCTCTTGCTTTTATAAACTTGCTGGCTTTCCTTCTCTCCATCCCTCGTCTACAAACAAAGAAAATGAAGGAGAGGAAAAAGAATACAATAATAATAAAGGAATCCAAGCAGCATGTCTCATAGGTCTCAATAACACCTTTCCTACATCATACAGCTCCGGGCCTAATGCTTACTTCAGTTATGAAGCCATATTTCACACAGAAGTTTTGTTTATTATTTGTTTGATGCTTGTACCTGGAATCCTCAGTTAATATCAAAAGTGTGCCAGGCTCTGTATGTAAGCGTGGAAAGAGACAGTCCTGCCTTTAACTGTAAGAAGAAAAATCAGGAGGTTGGAAATAGAAATATAATTTCATCCTGCTTTACAGACCAAGAGCTGAAACCCTGCAAGGATTTGCCTATGGGCGTGAGCAGTGGAGCTGCGCATGCAGTGCATATGGCCAGTTGCAGGTGATTAGTTCAAGATCTGAACTTAAATGGGATCCACCCGTTTAATCCTTCAGACATCCCACTGACTGCAGGGAGACCTTAAAATGACATTTTTTTCCCTGCAAGGCATATCACCTGAACAGAAGGCATACCTTTGCTTAAACCAGTCGCGCTTTATCTAGGTAGAAGTACCAGTCTGGGGATTTTATAGATAAAAATGAAGGTGAGAACTTGACTTCTCTCATATATGGACTACCATCTGCTTTATAGGTGTTTAAACTATAAGATGGGGGCATGACATAGTGTCAGTGTGATAAGGCTGGGGTGACTGATGCCCCTAAGCTGTCCTGACTTTCCTAGCCCAGCTAGGAGGAAGAACCTGTTGCTGTGCAACTTCCATTCATTCTGCCAGTTCTTCCCAGGGTGCTTGAGTAGGGGTTTTGTTGATGTTTTTTTATTATTTATTATTATTATGGTTGCTGTCACCCTCAATTACACTGATAAAATGAAATGACTGAAACTGGATGAAAAATGGAATTTTCTTTCTATGGGAAATACTGATGCCTCAAAAATGTGCTTCCACTTTGGAGAGGACAAGGTTCTTGTGAAATGGAAATTCTTCAGTTGTGAAATGTTACAGGGTATTGTCTCAGAGGAATAAAAAACCTTTGTCTTGATAACATCAAAACATGAAATATATAAAGCAGAATGGCTGTGGTTTTAAGCTAGACAAAAGAGAGTACATTTTCACACACTATATGAATAAATGAAAGACGTTTCTGCCATAGGATGTTGCTGAATGCAAAAGTCATAAATCAGCTCCACGGAGAATGAGACAAATTAGTGATGGTTGTGTCCACTCACTGCTATTAAACATGAATATCCAGATGCAAAATCTATCTTAGTCACTAAACCTCTGTCTGCTGGAAGCTGGAAGATATTTAGGGAAGGGTCAGTCTTTATAAAAGCCCTGTTCTTACTCTTTCTGATGGGCACTGCTGGAGCAGAGGATGCTGGACTAGACAAACCTTTGGTCTAACCCAAAACGGATGCTCTTATGTTCTTAGTGGTTTAATACAATACAGACTTGAAACAAAATTAATCAAAAAGATCCTGTTAAAATGACAGGTTTGTACCTCCTGAAATGAGAACTCGATGCATTAATTTAAAAAAAATGTCCCCTGGCAAAAATCTCATTGAAATGGACCTATTCCAGGGTAATGCTTTGCCTTTTACAAAACTACATGTTCGAATGGATAACTGTTCCTTTGAAATGCTTTGGCCAGCTCAACAAATGACCCAGGAAATGAATGGGTTTGCTTCAGGGTGCCGCCTGGCAGGATCTGGCTTGACTTATTCACATACTCATTTAGACCGTTACCGTAAGGTGTGTATGCGAAGGAACATTATATTCTAGTGATGCTACACCAGTGCTTGAAATAAACATCGGGGATTCAGGGTTAGAGCTGAAGCTTATTGAAGTTAATGAAAAAGAGTGCCACAGAGCTTTGCAGGCTTTGGATCAGACCCTCGACTTGCTGAACTGCTGCTCAGCATGTCCTTACTGCAAGGTATTGCAGATTCTCCCTGATGCAGAACAGCGTATGACACCCATGCTAGGGGAGGTCTGGTGAGAACGGAGCAAAAGGACAGCAGAGTCTGAATGGTGCCAATCACACCTTTTGTGTGCCAGGGTTTGGTGTCTGTAAGTACTTTCCGGACTTGGTCTCTTTTCTTAGCCTCCTTTCACCACTCTGTTGCAGTAAGGAAAAGAAAAGCAAACCCCTATGAAATCTGCAGCACAGGCAAAACTCATCCTTCCTATGAGTGGAAGACTTTCCTGCAAGCCTGATACCAGGTTTTGAAACAGAAGTGCGGAGGAGTGAGGGAATGCAGAAGAACTTCAACCAGACTGTGTGGCCTGAAATGCCAGGTGGCAATGACAGTGCGAGGTACAGGGGTGCAATAAAATTTAAGACCAACACACTCACAGAGGAACCTTCCTCTAATGAAAGCAATATTCAGCACACACTTGGCTGGAAGTAAGACCTGCTGGACCCAGCAAGAAGTTACCCATAGAAAGGGAATGTCCTGTGCCCTGGTCTGGAGTCCCCCAGGCACTTTGTCTCCCTGGATTTGGGCTGGTTTCAAACTCAGGGGAGACCCATCCCAATCAGTGCATTGAGCCGAAGACCTCTCGCTGGGGAAAGTGAAACTCCTTTGATGTCACTTAGCATCCCCCTGTAAACATTTTATTGAAGATTATTTCTTCCACCCACATTCCCACCCCCCTCAACTCTCAACTCTGACTGGCTTTAAATGCCACTGTCATTTCCATCCACTGACAGAGTTCTTTAACTGCCGTGCCGAATGGCATTCGCTAAAACCAACTAATAGAGGGAAATGAGGTTAACCTTTAAGGAGGGTGAAAACGAGCCGGGTGCTATGCCAGTAGTAAAGAATGGTTCATAAACAGTCTCATGCTGCAGAGGCAGTTTACTCTGGGGAGGCACTGGCATTGCTGGTAGGTCGATTGCAGCAGGGTTTCAGGGGTGAGCTTGGCCAGCAGAAGGCAAAGGACTTCTCCACTCATGCAGTTTAGTCAGACCTTCCCTGACAGGCCTGTGGGGACAGTCCCAGGACTCTGATCTTGGCAGCTGCTGTCTGAACTCACAGATAATGTGCATTGGCTGGAGCGGACGTGCACAACATATTGGTGGCTTGCACCAGCAGAGCTTTTCTCCACTGTTTTCTTCCCTAGCTTGCAGGGAGATGGGAGTGCTCAGGGCCAAATCCTGCCTTTCCTGTCTCCTTGCTGAGTTTTCCTTTCAACTGGCTTTTTTATATCCTTCACAGCTCAGCCCAACACTACCTATTAACTCTTACTGACTGACTTAGGCCTCTGCTTCTGTAAAAATGGTGTTGCTGGGTGGTCCTGTACTCTCCAAAGGACTATCATTGTCCTTTTTTTTTCCTTCAGGCTTAATGAACTTGTCACCTTGCTCATACAAGAGTTAGATAAAATCTTGGCTTTAAACCACAATTTGATCCTATTTGTGCTCATACCTGAGACCCTGTACTATGCATCTCATGAAGGAGGGTGAATGGGACCAGGTGGGGACCAGAGACCGTGCACTTCTATGTAATGACTGCAAGAGGAGGAACATCATTTAGTCTACACTGAAGATTAACAGTAGATGAGTCTTACAGAAGGGAACTCGATACCTTACCAGTTTGGGTAGCAGAAGGAGGTGCAGCACAATGCCATGGTGGGAACAGGACAAATATTTGTTAAGTAATTTTCTATTGTCAGCGCTCTGCTTCATCTAATTTTAATTAGAGGAGAGAGCATGAAGGATGCATATACTACTGACTATAGTAACAACAACTGCCACTACAGGACTGAATCTGTATGAAGTAAAGATGTTAGTCCCCTCTTTTCAGTCAATTTTCTCCATTCGCTTTATTTAGATGCACCTCTGTTTTTACAGAAGTGGACTGAAGTTGGTCCTTTGTCTTATCCCTGAACACTGCTGACTGTACTATTGTCTTTCCCTTGGCATGGTATATTATCCATGCCAAAAGTACTTGAACCAGAAGATTATACACCTGAACCAAATGATCAGTAAACATATATCTACAAAGCTTCCTGAAAGAAGGTCTTTAGTAGGTATAAATCAACAATACAGGCATGCACCATGCAATGATAGAATTATTTCTCCCACCAACACAGCTATGGCCAGATCAGCAAATATAAAAAGCAGTTATCCTATTCCTATCCAAAGTTAGTACCTGGAGAAATGAATTCCCTGATTCAGGGTAAAATCTGAGTCTCAGAAAGGCAGATTTCCAGCTACTAGAGCTTCACTGTCCACATGGGAAAATGTAACCCTCAATAGGCTCTTTCCACCTCAGGTTTCATCACCACTAATAATGTTTTTTGGCTAACAATGCTTTTTGAGGTGTGTGGAGAAAGCAGGGCTGTGCAAGCCAGAACTGAACCTGGCTCCAGTCCCTATTACTGCAACAGTACTGTAACTGTGCTAAGGGGAGTCATCTTTTCCCTTCATCGGTAGCCAGGACTCAGAGACACAGAGGGAAAGAGAGGGAGTGAAGGTGTTATTTTACAGCAAGCCTTTTCTGAGCTTGCAAGCTCACTGTGCTATTATTTCCCCCCTTTTCCCTCATTTCAGGCCTTTTTCTGTGTTTCATGTTTGGCCCTTGGCAGGCTGAGAGACATGCTGACAAGTTGTAACTCTCACTCGGCTTTGTGAGGGCTTTGTTCTCTGCATGCGTGGCACAGGCTCGCTTCTTCTTTCGAAATGTGACAGCGAGCGATAACTTTGACACAGAGAGCCAGCGCGTGGTCTCGGCACGCTCCACATGCTAAAGACCTTCTCCGGCGATCTGCAGCACCAGTCAGGAAGCAAAGACGGGCATCATACAGAGGAAAATACAGTTGTGACGACCCCTTCTTCCTCCCAAAACTCCCTTAACCCCAGGCTAGTCAGAGGCTCATGTGGCTTATTGTCAGAAAGGGATTTTCAGTGATCTGGTCTCTCCCCTTCTGTACTGGAGGTGCCCACAGAGTTCTCCCATCTCCCAGGAGCCTCCCATCCCATGGCTGAACCGCCATGCCTAAGCCATTCTGCTGCTGCCCCGAGTTATGCCCATAAATTGTGTTTTGGCTAAAATGTGTGTCCTGGTGAAGGGCCAAGTCTTACTATGAGGACAACAGGCAGAGCAACTGTCAGCATCATCGTTTGCTTTGATGTGCATCCTCTTGTGACAAGAGCCTGTCTCTGACTTCTCACTTTGATGTGTTTGGCATCATGTTCAAATAAGAAAAGTTTCAGAGAAAAGTTCAGCCTCTCTCCAGCTGATGAAAGTGCTCCTTTGTATATAGGCTTTTTTCCCCCCAGAAGAGATACTACCATAAAGAGTTTGGAGCTCTCTCAGGCAAGGATGAGCACAACTCCTTCTTTCAGCCTGAAACTTGGAGGCATCTGTTTCATTTATACAGCTCTTCTCAAAATCTTTCATAGTTTTTAAAGGGTGAACACCAGGCTGGGACCAGTTTGCCAGAGTACTTCCCCCACCAACGCTACCTACTAAAAATCATCTTTGCCCTTCAGTTTCCCTGTTTATACAGCCAGAGGTCCCATTAGATGGTTTTGCCACCACCACGCTGGGAGCTAATGTTGGCTTCCTCAGCCATGCTAACCACTTTTCTAGGTCATTGCCTAGGTACTTTTCCAGGTTGCTGTCTTATGAAATATAACTCCTCATTCTTTAGGCCTGTTTTTCAGCCGTATTCCTCCATGAGTCAATGTAGGTTTTGTTCTGCAGAGACACGGACGTAATGCCTCAGCCAGCCAAAGCTCGTTCAGAGTGACCTAGGTGACTCAGATGACTCTGTATCAGAATCCTGTCCTTACAACTTTCCGTTTTGTGTTATCCACAGATTTTATCAGCTGGGATATTTAATTCCACATCATCCATGATAATGCTGACCAGCATCAGAGCTGGTACTAATCTGTGCAGAACCTGGCTACAAATACCCTCATTTTATCATGCTTTCTCTTTGACAACTGCATTTTGAGATTTGTCCATTACCCACTTCTTAATCCATTTAATGTCCGCCCTCTTGAACACTGTACTCAGCAGGAACTACAAGGAAGTTCCAGCTCTAGAGATCCAACCTTTGCAGCCTATGATAGCTTCTACTGATAAGGAAAACTCAATCAGTCAGTTTTGCCAAGGGGAAGATAGGATCTCAAAGGCACATAGCCCCTCTCCTCTCTTCTCTTGCCTCTGGCATTGTTCCTTCTCACCAGCTTGAACAGCAGGCCTCCACCTCTGCTGCAGCACAGTTCTCTAACATTAACATTTAAAGAATATTGTATTTTCCTAAGTACAGGCCATATTCTCCAGATATTGCCACAGAAGCTGGGCATAGACCTTAGTTATTTCTATTCTTCACTGACTTCACTTATTGCAGCTTATTGCCAATGGCTGGGTCACACACATCTTGTCTGCTATGCAGGTGTATACATTATCTTTGCAAATACAGTGACTCAACTATGGTAAGAAGGACACTGTTCTTCGGTATTATAGCCTTGCCATTATGATGTCTGCAGGACCCTGGGATGAAATAACCTCTACAAGCTAGTCCCACAGAGAGTGTGAGAGCTGGAGACACCAGCAACGGAAGGAAAACAAAGTCACAATTCTGAAGAGTGTTTCATGCAAGGGAAAACATGGGATAGTTTTTTTCTTTCCCTACGTCAACGTCTCTTTCCTGGGAGCAGAAGTAATTGTATTAAATGCACTCAGAGATTTCCCTGCACAGTGAAGCAATGTAAGGCAACAGGATTCTTATTCAGCTTCCCTGAACATTTCTCTGAGCTAGAAACAAAGCCCAGGTCCCAGTTGGGATGACATTTATTTAGCATATGTAATGTTAACCAAAAGAAAGTCAGGGAACATGCACTGAACCCTGCTTTCACTCCTCCACTGTTAACTATTGGCTTGCCCTGACTAATTTTTGGCCTGCTCCAGTCACTTTGTCTGAGGCTGAGGAAGGTCTAGCCCTGGGTGATATGGTGGTCCTTGATGTTATAGGCAGCTACTGGCTCCATCTTTCTTTTGGGTAGCAGCATGCGCCTTGTCTGAGTGGGAGCTAGGACTCAGAGAACAGAGGCTTGCAGGATTTGGTGGAGGTTTTCCTGAATTTTAACAAAAACACTGAAAGTTTGTCCATCAATAACCCACTCCTGAGTAGGATATAAGTTAGTCCCTAGCTCCCTAGGTAGCAGTCTTACATTCAGAGAAGGCCTTTATCTCCCTGTTTCTGCTATTAAATGTGAGAGCAGTTCTAGGCAAATCTCTTTGTTTTCCTTTCTTCATGTCTCCATCTGCAATCCAGAGGAATTTCGGCCTTGGTTATTTTCATATCCAATTCTGAAAGAAAATGCCATCACAGCAATGATAGCAGAGACATAATGTTGCTCTAACATATTCATTCAGATGTTGCCCAAGTACTAGTAGGTGGTGGTGCTGGCCCCAATTCATGTTTGGGGAAACTGAGGCATGGTGACATTACAGGGGAACATAGCCTGGAATAGGCTCTGGGAGTTGTGATTGTTTGCCTTGCATTACAACCCACCAGAAAGGATGGTCCTTTTCTCTGGGTATGGACTTTTCTTTCAGAGTGCTTTCAGAGCATTATTCCATAATCCTGACTCCAGAGTGCTCTGCACAGTCTGCTTGGATTATATTAAAGCACAAGATTCGGAGCTCAGTTCACTCAGAAAATGCATGTGTATGTCTGTGTGTTTGCATATGGATGCGTGCAGCATGTGGGTGTGATTCCCTAAATATGAGGCAAAGTGCCTATCACGGAGAATAGACCTTGAAAGGGGCTTCTGAGCTGTAAGTGAGAAACCAAAGCTGGGAAGAATAAAATAAAGCAAAAAGGCAACCTTCCCACCACGCCCAGCAGCTCAAATTAAAAAGCAATTGTGTGTAAGAAAAAGAAAGCTTTGGAAATACAGGGATAAATGACGTTTGTTGTGAAATGCCTCCCCCACTCCTGTCCCCAAGTGATAAGGAAATGAGCTGGATGCCAGGGGAACTTCAGGTCGGATTCAGGCAACAGAAACATTTTCAGGTCAAGCTTCATTTGATGTTAGTTTGAATTCTGTCATTAACTGGCATTGGGCAATGGTGCCACTGCTATTACCCTCCAACCCCATGTGTCCTCACCACCTGATGGAGATGTGGACAGGTGCCCATGGGCAGGCAGCCCTTTCATACTTTCCCCTCCAGCAAACACTACCACCAAAATACCACCCACCATCTGCTTTACGTGAGGTCCAGGTGTGTGATGGCATGTCCATCTCAAGAGCCTGGCACTGCTTTTCAGGGAGCAAACATGCAGGAGGGCTTGGGAAAGAGCAGAAACCACTCCTCCCCAGGAGAGCACATGTGACCCAGGACCCTGCCAGGGCTCTCCACTGCTCTGGTTCACTTTATGGAGGAGCAGGGAGCCAGGCAGGCAGTGCTGCCCACTTCTGGGGATCTGAGGTAGCTGACAGTTGTCAATCAATGCTAATACAAGTGGGAAAGACCCAACCAAATAGTGCACCAGCAAGAGTGGTGGGTCCCTAACGTGGGCCCATGTATTTGGCAGAAACCAGCTGAAGTATATAAAAAGCCAGACAGAATGTAAGAGGGTGCTTTTCCCTCATCTTTGGTGGAGTTGAGGTCACTGCCTCATCTCGATTCCCATCACCCAGTGAGTCCTCAGAAATCTCTGCATGGTGCCATGGCACTGAGCACTGCCTTGGAGGTGCTGAAGGGCTGGCAGGATGGGGACTGCTGCTGATGATTTACTTTCTCGCTACTGTTTGGGTGAGCAGCAAGGTAGGAAAGGGGGGATGATTGAAAGGAGTGGGGAGAGAAGAAGAAAGGGGGAAGAAAAGATAATAAGAAAGCCCCCACTGCCCTCTGCCACTGTGCTGTTCACTAGAAGGCTCCCTACAGAATTACGCTGTCGTCTTGCAGGAAAGCATGTAATAACTGAAAATACAGTGTCAAAAGGAATTTTTCAGGCTTTGACAGCTCATAAATTACAGTTCGTTGACTTCTGCCTGGGTCTAGATTTAAATTAATAGGCAGGCATATATATTTCTTTTGCTCCTTTCTCCTGAGCAGTAGCAATTGTGGAAGTGACGCAGTTTCTCGCATCTCCCCTTTCCCTCCCTCTTTCCCTTTACAGGCAGTCTTGCCCCAGTGCAGATCAGCTCAACTCACTCCCAAACCCCAGGGTGTGGCAGAGTGGTCCTCCTGATGCTGTCTCTCCCCAGCACACAGGAAGGGAAAGCAAAGGCAAAGACATTCACTGTTCCCTATAGCAAATGGTGTTTAGAAAATCTAGCCCTTTCAGAGGAGGTACTTGGCAGAAAACAGTCATATGCAGTGAAGGTCAGAGATACTCAGGTAAGTTGGTGATGGCTGCAGCATCCAAAGTGAAAGCAAGCAAAAAACCCAGGCCTGCCTTCTAAACAAATGAAAATGTGATGATGTGGTCATCAATGAACAAATATGCATTGCTCTTTCCATGAAACTGTAGATGCTCACCTGTATTGGGAATAAAGGTGACTATGTGACTGGACGGATGGATAGGTGGATAGACTATTGCATATAATGGCAAACAGACTAGACAGGAGATCATAGCATTATTGGCACCTGCTACAAGTTGTAGTCTATAGCTGCCTAAGAAGCTAAGATGAATACTGGGCTGTGTGCTTGGCAGCTCCTGTGAAAGAACAGTCCAGGACACATTTGTTTTTGGGAGAGTGGTAATGACTCAGAGCTGGGAGCTGAACATTTCCCTTGTTTGCCATAGCAACACAGTGAAAGTGAGTGAAAAGTGCAGAGCCAAAAGGAACATGGGTCCTGACTGCCCTTATAGGGGTATGCAAAGGAACGAGTGTGATAATCACACATTCGAATCATCTGAAAGATCTTTGCACTCTCACAACCGGCTGCATTAATGCTGGCACTAAAGGGCAGTCATGTCCCTCTGAGAAAGCAGCTCCTTGTGAAGCACCGCAGGCTGTGGATTGAGTCACCTCTTGGCTCAGCCGTCCCTGTGAATTGCCCTTCATGGTGGGACTGGGCGAGCTCAGAAGATGGGAATGGGAGTGAGGGGCTCACTCAAGCTGAGCATGGGAATGGCAGGAGAGTCAGCAGTCCCAGGTGTTTGCCCTGCAGGAAGGCTCCCATGCTGTGACACGAGGATGTTTCTCATTGACCAGCTCCACTATGAAATGTCCAGCTACTGTGGCATTCAACAGGATCTCTGGGTGCTCCCAGTGTGGGCTCTGGTGCAATAACTGCAATGACGCGGGAGGGATGGAAACCCAATTTCAGCTCATCCAGGAGGGAAATAAGTTATTTAGTGCTTAAGGCTTCTCATTCTGCTCATTCTGCTGCTACCTAAATCCTGAGTTTGACTGTTTAGAGGGAGGTGCTGTTTGGGTATGCTGGTGTCTTGAATGGGGAAAGTGTTGGGCCTAGGTGCGTAAATCTATTAGCTATTTTGTGAAATTTTGTGAAAACCTGTCCTGAGAAAGACACTTACTTGCAATGCATCATTCAAATGAGTGCTGAATACACCAGCAATGGTGACCCTATCTTAGGGAGGTGGGGGGGCAAGTGATGAGTGTTGTCATTTGCATTTTAGACGACAATTTGTGCAGGGATGGATAACTATCAGCCTCTCTCACAGACTCACACGTACCTCTATCAACACTATTTCAATTGGAGTTACTAGAAAAAATATGTAAAGGAGTTCCAAATAAGTAAATGAATTCTTCAGTGGAGTTTCACAATCCCACTGCAGGACCTTTTCCATGGCTTCCAGACCACCACAGACCACAGCAGTGGAAAACTGCTTTCAGCTAATAGATAGCACTACCAAAAAGACACACTAATGTCCAGCTTATGTCCTTTTGTCTTAATTTCAGTTCACAACTATTTCCCAGCAGCTCTTGCTCCTGGCCCCTCACTGGGACCATCTAATCTGTTATGTCCCTACAGCCCTCTGTGCCTTACTCTGATGAATACTTACTGCAATCCCCAGCTTTATGATTTGCAAAACAGCATTTTGCAGAGGACACAAAGGCAGATGTGCCAGAGAAATAAGGCAACCTTTCAATCCATTTATCAAAGTCCTTGAAGTTCCCATTTCAAGGAAACAATCAGAAACAGGGAGCATAAAAAATGAATATGAAATCCAGGGCATTTTAAATAAATGGAAAGGTTAACAACAAAACTGACTCCCCTTGATGATAAGAAGAGAAAATCAGTCCTGAGACCTGTTGATCCTGGATGGATCTTATTTATTAGGGAGAGCCAACTGAATGAACCACTAGAAGAAAATCACAGAAATATAACGTTTATTCATTTCCTGTTTCTGTTTTTTTTAATTAAATGTTTTACTTCGCAAAGTGCAAAAAAAAAAAGAAGTGTCTGGTATTATGCTGTAGCCAAGCGAGACCCATTTAATCACACGCAGTGGGTCAGAGTCTACACTGAGCTATGCGCTATTGAGCTGCACCTGTATTCCCCTGGCAAAGGCACCATTAGCTGGCACTGCTCATCCTGACATTGCTAAAGACTGAGTGGCATGTATGAACACCCCCCACTCTTGCTTGGAAATGGCAACCACTAAGGCAACAACTAGGCAGGAACTTCACAGCTAGATTTGGGAGCTAAGAAGTCACAGCCGCTAATTTACTACTGCCCATTAGACTGTCTCCTGGCTAAGGAGAAGTTGTTTTCATGATAGTTGTCTGGCATAATTATTTTCAGGCACGGAAACATTTAAATAATGAAGCTCAGAAAGCATGATTTTTGAGCTGAGATCTCATCTGTCTAGGTGTTTACAGCACAAGTGTCACGATGATGTCTCAGCTCCAGGCTCAGTGAACCAATGAGACCTTTAAGAAGTCACATCCTCCCATGTCTGTGAAATCTGTGAAGTTTTCTGCATCTTCTTCTAGAAAGTTTGATGCAGTCTCTTCTAAAGAAAGTGGTGCTGGACAATAGGACTGTAGGTCCCATCTTATGCTCATTAGTTGTTAGAGCTCTATGCTAAAACGAGGCACGTATGGGGCAAGCCCTCTTCTGGAGTGGGAACTGGTTAAGTGTGAGGCAGACAAATAATTTTTGTACCTAAAGGGAATGTGGGCTACTTCAGGAATTAGAGTACCAAAATCTCTTGGGCTTTCTGGGAAATATCAGGTGCTTTTTATTATTGTTCTCATGTAATACTGATCACAGTCTCAGAGCTGAGTGCCACCACTTTTTTCCCTGGCTCCAGTGATGATCTTCAGGAGTGCCACAGTCACTTAGAATCATGTTTCTCTTTCTTTTTGTTTGGATATCCTTCTTGTAATTTCCCTTGGTAGCCCGCACCATTAGCGTATCTCCTCTCCTTGGTGCCAATGTCTGAGGCTGCAAAGGTCGCACTCAGTTGCCTGCACATGAACATACACGATGGTGCCCTGAGTGTTACCACTGACCACATTCACCTGTGACAGCCTCAGCCAAGCAGCTGAAAAGTGAAAATGTAAAAGAGCCTGAGATCCTTTTTACCCTCTGGTTTCAGGTCCTCTGGGTCAGGCCCATGGGAGAGTTGGGGGCTAGATTATACCGCCTGTCTTGTGACTAAGCAGAGGACTGCTATGCCCAGGGCACTCCACCTGACATCTCTCACCATCATGAAATGTACAATCGGGTTTTTGTGTGTGTATTTTTTTATTTAATGGTCCTCTAGGACACTGAACCTGCATTATGATCAGAGGCTGATGAGTTAAGGATATGGGGAATTAGGCTCAGCTGGGCATCTCTGCCAAGGGCTACAATAGCTTATTATAGTCTGTACAGTATTTCCAGCAAAATGCTTTGAAATCATAGAGCACCTTCTGTGTGAGGGACAGGCAACTCTTTACCATCAAGAAGGCAATACAGAAAACAAAGCACGAAGCTTTTAACCCCTGTCAGTCATCTGTCTGCTTCTCAAACCAAGGCCCAGAAAATCTCCCCCTCTAGCTGATGGGATGCCTTTGCCATGACATAGTCCTGACAGCTCCAAAATCCCCCAGCACTGAAGCACCCGATACCGTGTGTTTGTGTGTGTATGCGTGTGCATCTAACCCCAAGCAGTTCAAGCAGAATCTGGTACCACCTACTCAGCATCCCTTTGATAACCAAATAAAAAAACCCAATATCCCCACAGCCCCCAACTTGTATTAAGGTCCTACCCACCCCCTACTTCTCCACCCTGTGTTGCAGAACAAGTTATTTGCCTTGGCATGCAGTGCAAAGGAGGTTTTGGTGCTAGATTTTTTTCCGAAAGGACTAGCAGTTTCTGAGACTTCAAAAGAGACAAAGTATCTACCACACAGGATGAAAGCCAACATCTAATTCAGGAAAACTGGCAAGGAACGGGTTTGGTGTAAGGCTATCTTAAAACTGCCTTCTGCTTCTTCTAGAGCACCTGGTGCTTCTGAAAGCCTGATCGAAAACAGGCTACCAGATTCAATTTCTATCTCCTCTATCCAGCGTTGCTTTAACTATTTCCTACAATGTGCCCACCTTTGTTTTTCCTCTGAGATGTTTCTGCAACCTCACTAAGCACATATGATCTGAGAAGAGGTCTTGTTCTGTTGGAGATGATGACTCTGGGGTTCTGGCCCAGTGAAGGACAAGGCTGCAATATCTGTGTGCAAAGGAAACGTAAAGCCACAAACCTGTGCGCATCATCTGGCACTAGATGCACAAAACCACAGAGTTTAGTGAGGCGTGACTGAAGCAAGAGAAGGAGTAATGGAAAGAAAGCAAAGAAGAGAGTGAGGAAAAAAAAAAAAGAATTAATGTGATGGGGGAGAGCTTGCAGCACTCAGTCTTGCATTTCTCTTTTAGCACAGTGACAAGTGACGTGAAGATGTCTACGCCTGTTAAAGTGGACATACAGAGCCAAGTCAGGAAACAACTGGTTCTTTAATTCCCTTGCCGGTCTCCTGGTCCACTGATTCAGGGTCAGGCTCTGCAGAGGCTGAGGGCAAGTCTTGAACAAGAGCAAGAACTGCTGGGCCTCCCTACATTTAGTATTCTGTTGGTTGTGCAGAACAGGTGATAACTTCTAGCAAACCAGAAAACATCCCTTCCTTCAAGAAAGTAAAGAACAGCCAGGGTATTTTGAAACACACTGATTTTCTGTGTTCTTCCTCATTTTCATATTCAGCCCCACTGACTCCTGGGCTCCCTGAGGAGTAGGCGTCTACAGAGAAGCCAGGCCTTTTGAGGGGACCTTGAAGAGCACAGAGGCAACAGCAGCACAGCAGGGTCCAAGCACATGTGTTTTTGTAACTCCACAGTCAAGCTGAGAGATGCTCCAGTGCTGTGGGTGACAATACGATCTTGTATTTATTGGGAATAAATTCAGCTGAGTTGCTCATGCAGTTCTTGTACTGTGCCACCTTATCACACACGCACAGACCCAGACTTCTGCCATCTTGTAAAGGCACTGGAAGAGTTTATGCACATTGCAGCACCCTGGTTTCTATAGAACAGGCCTACACGTTGTGCCAGATGAAGGCAATTTCCCCCCCTTGATTTTGGAGGGTCAGAACCAATTAGCATAGCCCTGCCTACCTCCCTTGAGGGCAGGATAGGGTGTAATGTAGCCAAGGACTGATCTTGCCATGCAATATCATTGGGGGTGACACAGCTGAGCCCCTGATGAGATGTTTGCTGACATGTGTCAGGAAGGATCATGACATGCTTCCCTACATGCCTAGGTGGATTGTGGGTATGCCAAAGGAGGCGGGGGGCTTGTAACATTTTCTAATATGGCATTTAAGACAAAAAAGAGTGAGCTGAGGCAGAACAAGACAAATTAATGCAGGATGACAACTGCCTTAAGGAACATCAGTTGTCCAG
>JAVJGI010000057.1:8778674-8788878 GCA_035590275.1 Ibycter americanus | reverse complement strand
GGTAGGGGTGGGGGTAGAAGTTGGGGGGAGGGAAAGACAGCCTGAAAAATGCTTCCAATGCAGGTGGGTGGCTTCTTTAAGCTCAGAACAAGTTGCAGCTAGCTGGATCTTTGGAGAAAAAGATGAATTTCTACCCATTTAAACATGAATAAGGTGAGATGAAGGGAGGGGGGAAAATCCATGAAGGTGAAGGGCCTTTCTTTTTTTCTTTCCCCAGTTTTAACGGATGATTTCAGCCTAAAGGACTGAGACTTCCAGCGAAGAAAATATCTACAGTGATTTTGATAAATAAATGCTTAGACCTTGCAGTTGCCACCTTGATGTCGGAAAGAAAGAAGTTTATGCTTCACGGGTGTTGATTTTGGTTTTTTTTTTGCACAGAGCTTAGAAGAGGCAAGGCTGGGACAGTCCTTCTGCCACTTCTGCATTAAGAAGAGAAACTTAGTCTTGAGCATCACTTCCCACTGTTCTTGTTTTTCACTACACAGGAAAAATTGGAGCACCCACAGAGGCTGGTCTCAAGATAACAACAGGCAAATGTAGTATGGCATATAAGGCTGCCAAATGCTTGGAAAAGGGAAGGGAACAGGCCACTTTCCTGACCTCCAGTGATGGCTTCTCTCTTTCCTCATGTTTGTAGCATGATGTTATGGCCTGAGCAGTGTGCAGACTGCCTGCATAGAGCTGTAAGCAAACATCTTTGCAGCAGAAATAAATTCTTAAACCTCAAAATGTTTGTTAGTGGAGACAGGCACACAAATTCCTTGCATGGATCAAGCATGTAGGGTTTCTGAGGTGCAAGAGTTCCTCATGGCTGCGTTCACATACTACACGGGTCAAGGCAGCCCCCAAGCATTTCCTTTCCTACTCAAAGGAACTGTTTTACAACCTCCTGCAAAATGTGGCTGCTTCTATGGCAGGGTATCAGGGGATGCACTAAAAAGTATTGTTCTAGTTCTGTATGGTTTTGCAGGAAAGTGAAGAAAAATATTTAATCCCTTTGCACCGATGATTGGCAAAACACAATAGCCCAAGCTGGAGTATAGCTCAGATCATAAAGAATAGCCTGCACATGTGAAAAGAGAGACCTTTGAAGCACTACCCAGGACTTCTGTTTACACCCCAGCAATGTTCCCAGTGCTGCTCTGGATCGGTGTGTGTGGGAAGTGCTGTAGTCATTCACCAACTCTGATTTCTACAGCAGCAGTGTTTCTCCCCCTGGAGCACTCCCAGTCCTGCCTTGGCCAGATTTAACACTGCTTTGCTGATGAGATATGAACAGAGCAGAAGTGTCAAGTTACATCTTGGAGAAACTAGACTCTGGTGCTTCTGTCGCCCTGAATTAGAAACAAGCATTACTGGATTCCTAACCCAACCTTCATTTAAAAAAAAAAAAAGAGAAAATAATGAAAAAATACATTCCTTAGCTTTCAGCATACTAGGCATCTGCTCACATCACTGGTCCCCTGACTCCAGTTTCCAAAGCCCATTGAGATAGTACCACATCAGCACATGGGAAAGGGCAAATGAGGGCAATGACATATTCAAGTGGAGCACATGCCCAGTCCTTTCATTCACTTCCCCAGCCTGGGGATTCCTGATGAGGACAGCTGTGCTCCTACAAAAGGCAGTTGTAATTCCTCTCCCCCACTCCTGCCCAACAATGAAGGGTTTGAGCCTGCTCAGCGTGAGTGTGGAGCTACAGAGGACCAGATAAAAAAGACTGAGCTAAATGGAGAACGCAAACACATCTCTGAGCTACACTAATGAGAACATAACTAATATGTTACATATTCCCAGCAGCACAAAGGACACCTAAGGGAAGCACAGGCAGTCAGAGGTATTATTTCACTAGCTGTAAGCTAGTTTTATTCGCACAAGGGTCTATCTATCAGGGTATTTAAGTTCCTCTACTGTTTCTTATGCCCTCAGAAATTCCCTAAACTTTGAATCTGAGACTAGTTTGCTTGGCTGTCTGTGCAAAGCTACATCAAAACCCAGGATCCAAGGTATAGTGGGATAGGTGAGCTTTGGTCGGTAAAGGTGTCGAGAAACTCTTGAAATACTGTATGACCCTTTTTATTCCCTCTGAAGTTTGTTCAGTTCAGTTAGTAACCAGAGAGCTTCTGAGAGGCTCCAGATTCACCCAAGCTGCAAGATGAAAGGAGGGTTAGAAGGAAGGCTATAAACAAGATATATATCTTTTTCTTTTTTTTTTTTTCTCTTCCCTCTCTGCAGCAAGCTGTGGCAGAGGTGGCAGCAGACAAGAATGCAGATGTCCATGTCATTTGCTCCCCAGTATATCAGGGGAATGACAGGTCAGCACTTGGGTTTGCAGTGATTTGCATTTCTGAGATGAGCAGGGTGACAATTTGAGGTGACGTGACAGCAGGAAATGTTTGTAGCTGTATTGGCCCTTAAGAAACTGGGACAGGGCAGTCAATGTGATATCTCTTATTGGGCCAATGGACGGACCCATTGAGGGGATATTTGCAGAAGAGGATACCCATCCCAACACATGAAAAAGATGCAGGGGAGTTTTTCTCTTGGACCTGTTACAGGATGTCCTTGTTGTCTGTGAGAGTGAGGATAATAAGAGGAAGACAAAACCCGGAATTCTATTTTGTTCTTCCACCCACATCCTCACCAGCTCATTGTGCAGATGTGGGTACAGAAACACCTGTCCTCCTTTCCAAACTGGTGCAGGTCCTTGATGCAACAGGGTTGTGCTTAAAAGTCACTGTCCCAGGGACTTGCTGGCAGACACCATGTAAGATCACCACTCCAAGGCTTTTATTTTTTTATTCCCTTTCCATTCCAGTGAAACTGATCACCACACTGGGGTCAACAGCGTCCATCAGTGCTTTCTGCAAAAGCAATTTGTGTTAAAAAAGAGGTTTTCCTGAAAGATGGGTGAAAGCAGGAAGGAGAGGAGTGAGACATTGGAGAGAGACATAAAGCAGGCTTCTTTTGGCTCCACTGTTGCCTGTTCCCCCTTGCAGGTCCTATTGATGCCTGACGCTGCTCTGCAAACAGCCAAATACTGCTCATCAGTCTTCATGGATTTTGCATGCTCTCCTTGGAGGATGCTTGCCCTTAAACAAAGGGTCTTAAGCTGGCTGAGGGAGAGGAAAAGACTGACTGACACTGTTTCTCAGGCTGTGAGCAGGAAGATCAAAAATCCAGCCAAGTTTATGCTTGTGACAATTTCTGTGAGAATATTTCTGCAATTTCTATTTGGAATACAAGGCTTTGAAAGGGGAAAAATTAATCAAAATTGTGAAAGTTTTCCTGCCAGCTCTAGCCAAGGTGGAAGATTCTGTCCAAGTTGAATCACATAAATCCCCTCAGGCCTTTTGGCTGGTCTGCTAGGCAGGTGGCTTGTTGGCCAGGGGAAAAAAAAAAAAAAATGTTACACGAAAATGCCCTTACTATGCAGGCTGCAAAGATTTCCCTGCTTTGTTCTTCATGTCATGTTTAAGGGATTCCTCTTCTGCCCAGTGGAGTATCTCCATTGACTTACAGCAGCTGGAGAGCAGACCCCTGGGCAGATATGCGGCTTTCCCTTGCTGAAACAGCTGATGTATTTCATCCCAGAGGAAATTGCCTCGAGTACCTTATAAAGCAAAACCAGAGTGTACAGAGGAGCATAGTTTGAAGTCTAACTGAAGCAAAAGCCCATGGCAGGGACGGAAGATTTAGCTGAATAGGAATAAAGAGTCTGTGCTTTGGAGGTTGACAAGACATTTGGGATGTGCTAAGGGGAATGCTGGAGTGGAAAGGACTAGGCAAATGTAGGGTATCATAACTATTATTTGAAAAATTCTGTATCTAGAAACCCCAGCTCTGCCATCAAGTAAAACATGAGCTTATGTGAATTTCACAGAGCTTAGCACTGTCAGAATTTGGGAAGACACAGTCTAGCTCTTTCTTAAGCAGTGTTAAGCACATTTATTTAGTTATTTTAAATGACACTAGAAATGAAGCTGATTTATCAAGTTCCCAAATCATTTAAAGCAGCCATTACAGAAAATAACATTAAAGATGGAAGGAAAGCAAGTCAAAGCAAAGAGCCCAACTGAGACAGGGTTTGCCTAATAATCTGCTCTTATGGAAAATAGACCTGCACCAGAAGAATTACAGTGCTGGACAGTGGACTGTAATTAGTGAATGGCAAAGCTCTGCCAGAGAGAAGTGCTCCTCTTTTGAGCCCACAGAAGTGCAAATGGGCAGGGAGGGGAAGAAATTTTTTTTAGGTCATTTTAGGTTTAGATGACTAAAACTCTCACTTTGTGCTGAAGAAAGACCGGAAGGTGAACCACTGTCTGCATAGCAAAGCACTGGGCAGTTTTGCAGCTTTCTGTGTGGTTTCTTATGTGTTTTTCACTAAGTGACATTGGAAGAAGGAAAAAATGAAGTATCTTATTGGAGCTGACCTCCTATGCGTTACAGTGTGACTGCAGCAGAGGTCATGCTCTGCAAGCTGGGACTTCTTGAACCAGAAGAATGGTCTGCAGGAGCAAACCATGCAGTGATCCAGCATGCAAAGATGTATGGGACCTCTGCTCCTAGCTTTCACACTGCCCCAAAGTCACCTGTCCCCACCACTTCTACTCATAAAGATATAGAACCATTCAGCTCCTGTCACAGAATTATAGAAAAATGTGGTAATGGAATTAATCCCACAGCTTCTCCCTGAGATGTATTTGTTGTATGGGTATTACAGGTAAGAAGCAGGCACAGACAAACTGGTCAGTCTGATCAAATCCGTCCTTTCTAAGGCTCGCTAGGCTACCTATACACTATTCAAAGACCATGCTGAACTTCTTTTCCTGTTGACAGGACCAAGTGCTGCTGGGAGTTATGCTGGTGTAAATTTGAAACACAAATTTGCTGATTCCTGGCAAAGAAGCCAAGAGCTAAGAGTTCTCTTTGTTTATGTCTCCTATTCCTCTGCACCACCAAGTAGTGCAGGTAAAGTTGTGGGAAATAGCACAGAGGACTCACTCAGTAGCTGCTCATTCATTGTATTGATGGAGAACACCAGTCTGCTGGGGCTGGGTGTTTACAGCCTGGCTGTTCCCCGCAACAGGGAAGGGCAATCTGAAGCCTGTTTGTTTCTGCTTTGGAGAGTTAAATGACACCTGTGCACACATGCACACATGTATGCATGTTCTATGTGCAGATGCAGGCAGAAACATCACCAGCGTTTAGTCTGGCAGAGCCCAAAGGTGTGTCTCTAACTCTGTATGGTTTTTTCCCTTCACAATGGCAATTTTTTCTGTGTGTATATAAGAGTTATGTTTTGGTACTTTCCAGCTGGAATGAAACTTACAGTCCAAAAGAAATAAAAAAGAGAAAGGAGATGAGAAGAGTGAGGGAAATATGAAGAGCTGAATGCCAGAGGCTGCCATCCAGAGATTTCTTTTGGCTTTTCATTTCCAAGAAAACGAGAGTGAAGCAGCGTGCCAGTGCTGGGTGTCAGATTCCCCTGGCATGGAAGGGCTGGCTGCTTGGGGGAGATGTCTAGGAATGCCATGAGCATCTGCATAGCCCATTTTGTTTTCAGGGAAAGGGGTTGATTTAGAGTGAGCAGAACATAACTTTCTTCCTCCACCTTCCCCGTATGCTGTTGCAGACTGGGACTTTTGGACATGCTCAGTGTTGGTTACATTCAAACAGCATGGCCCTCTCCTGTTGCGTAATTTGTGCTTTCCAGTAGTTATGCCATTTTTTTGGGATTTGAGAGGTCTGGAATCAGTCTCTGGCTCTGCCACAAGTTTCTGTGGCCTGGGGTAAGCCACTTTTTGCTTCCGCAATAAAATTTTTGTGACCATCTTTTCTTACTTTTCCTAGGAAATCAGCAGCATTTACTCTAGCCCTGAAGTGAAGCATGTGCATGTGTGCCTACCTAGGCCAGGAGGGCTTGTTTAGCATCCTGTAGCCTTGAAGCTGAGCTAGAAACAGATGATTTTGGAATAGGTTCCATTTAGGTATAACTGTTTCAGATGGAAGTTGTGCTGAATTTGGTGCACAAAAGCATCTCTTTCACACTTTGCAACGCCTTTCTTCCCCATCAATAGTAACACCAAACATGCAAAGATTAAGAAAATTGTTTCCTAAAAACCACAGTGAAACTTGGACCTAAAGGATGATGGCCTTCACAGATGCATAAAATCTATATGAAGGTTACTTTCTACAGTGAAGTCCAGCAATGTGGTGTGCTTCGTCACACTTCCTGAGCTAGACATCCAGTGAGTGCTTCTGAATTGCAGCTAAAACATTTCTCTCTGTATAATTGTCTCTACTCCAGATACTCTAGACTCCAGAGGGCAGAGAAGAGAAAGAACCCAGTTCTTGAAGATTACCCAGTTCCTGAACAGGGCAAACACAGAGAGGACCTGGACTAGGAAGTCAAGGAACAGAGGGCTATCTCAGAGGTGGCAACCAAACAGGGCTTACAGCATTGATGTGGACAACTGCTGAAGGTCAAGCTGAGGAATTTCTAACATAGTTGCTTGGTAGACATGGACCGTGAGTGGCCGTACAGACATTAACCACTGAAAAAGTCATTGTCTGGAGCTGAGAGGTACAGATGCTGCTTCACCATACTTCATTTGAACTCCACACACTATGCTTTTCATTGAGTATAAAAAAAGCTCTGGAACAGTCAGATTGTGAGACAAATAAAACCTTCTACTTTACTGGATTTTTTAGGTAGCATTTTCTAAATATTCTGTGGTGCCTACATATAGATGCATTTTTGCCTTTGTAAATACACACACAGGCCTTACCATATATGCACATCTGTATGCAAACACACAGAAAGTACAGAATGATGTTTATGCATGGTGCATATGTATATGCATACACACACAGACCTGCCTGCCTGCTTGTCTATCTATCTATCTACCTACCTACCTATCTACCTATCTATCTCCCTGAAACACTTGTATTGCAAGCATAATTTTCTTCCTTATCCCTGCTGCAAGCCCTTTTCTCAACCTCCTTTGAAAACACCTCTAGTGCCTCATTCTAGTGCCTAATTGGCCTTATCATTAAGATTTTTTTTTAACTAATGTCTAAGCTAAATATTTCCTTTTTAGGATTCAAGCCATTGCTTCTTGTTATGCCTCTCTCAATGATGTCTACATTATATGGATTGATACGCTAGTCAGGGATGGTTTGAAAAGAAGCAAATAGCATCCATTAAGGAATGGCAATATAAGAATGAATCATATAAAAATATTAATCTATCTGTATATACATTTATCTCTGTGTGCAGATGGACACACAAACCATTTCAAGAACACACACACAAATCAGACTGCTGCATTTCAAAGATATACAACACTTAAAATCCACAGACCCGTAAGAGCATATTATCTCACTCCCTGGATATCCCAAACTACTGCACGTACATGTCTTTGCAGAAGCCCAGCAAGTTGTGGCCGACCGAAATGCAGCTTGTCTGCTGCTGACTATGTCAGTCATACTCATTTTACAACCTTGTGATCCCTGATTTTAGATAGTGAAAGTTACGTGAGATAAATCCCACCCAAACCCTGTAAAGCTGTGGGTCTGAAACTAGTCATTGTTTTAATTATATAGGTTTGTGGGATCTAGTGAAAGAGGTCTCCAGGCCCTGATTAAGATCTCTATTTGCAGCTTTAATGCAAAACACTATTATTAATAGTGTTAGTAATAAGCCGTACAGAATGCAAATCCTGGGAACACATGTTATCAAAGCCTGTGCAGACTTTAATAGTTGAATGTTTGTAAAGTACTTTTTGATCTTTAAAAAAAAAAGGTACAAGGGAATTGACATTATTATGGCTTCAACTCCACTAACCATGTGTTTTTCCCTCACCTTCTTAATTATTTACACAATAATTGATGGGCTGGTGATGGCACCAGACTTCCCTCAGACAGGCTATGATTGCATAAATACTGAGAGTGAGCAGTAAGGGTTAACTTTAATATGGATAAGGCAGCTATTGAGATCAGAGTTCGCTTTCCATTGTAGGTGGCTGGGGTGTAAAACACAAAGGACAGAGGTAGGCTAATGCTGCTAACAGGACTTTGTTCTCACTGGTGCTCAGAAATGTTTAAGTATAATCATTAGACAGAGGTTATTACTGTTTTAATGGACAATTTGTTGCACAGTGATACCCAAACTAAAACTCTTTGATCATCACAGTAAAGTCTTCCCTCTTTGAGTTCTCAAAGCCCATTAGAATAAATTAACTCACCTCAAGTTTTAGCACAACTTGTTGTTACTGGAAATTAGCTACTTTGTCCAATCCAATTTCAAATTAGACAACAAAATCAAAAGAGTGCCTGCCACTTCACTGGAAAGACCATACTTCCACCATCAAAAAAATCTTATCATTATCATACTCCGTCTCAGGTTTTCTTCATTTTCAGCCTTCTTTTAATTGCAGTTTGTTTGGACCTCACAAGAATGCCAAAGTTTCAGTTTACCCCCTCACATTCATATAGATTTATCATGTCTTCACTTTGTGAAGTAATAAGTACCTTTCCTTGAATAGTTTTTTCAATGCCGTTCGCGGAGTTGTCTGTTCAGTTACGTTGTGGGGGGGGGGTTTTGGCCTCCAGAAGGACAACCTTCTACAGACTGAGTAATATCACAGATATGCATAACTGGACCTTTATTCTGCATATGCCACATATTTACAATGGAGATGTTAAAATCTGGGGGCAGCTTTTTCAAAACCATTTCATTGCTCCATGGTTCACAGCTGATGTGAACAGCATGGTGCTGGAATGACAGAAGATAAACTGACCTCAAAGGCTGGACCACATGAAAATAAAATATAAGCAGTATCTTTTTCTTCTAGTCTTGGACTCTTACAGAAGTGGAAACAAGATGTTTCATCTCCTTCTTGCATCTGACATGAGGGATACAAAATCAACTTTCAACAAATTTCATTTCTAAAGATTACCTCCCAAAAATAGGAATATGAGATCTTAACTTTGCTGTTGTAAATTGATAAAAAAGCCCTTTAAGATCAAGCCATATCTGCTATAATCCTGCAGCAACCACAGTTGTACTGTGGGGAAAAAAAAAAAAAAAAAAAGGAAGAAGGAGAAAAGCCAAGTGAAAAGTGTGAAAAAGGAACAGACCCCTAGGATGAACTTATCTCAGTTTGGATCAGAGACATACAAACTTCTCCAGGAAGATAATCTCTGGGGGAAAAAAACCCAACAAACCAAAACATGGCAGAAACAAAGAAATTTATGGATGACTAGAAAAGCATGCAGAGCTGAGATGGTGTAACACAGCCATTGCTTTCATCAAGAATTTTTCTTCCCATTCATTAGGCTACTATTAAACACTGCATTTGAATGCTGTTGAGTATATTGTGTGGTTTCTTTTGTTACTTTGTTTCTGGATGGAGACCTAGTTACCAAATATTGGAAAAAGGGGAAAGAAAAATAACCTGTTTCTACAGTAGATCATACCAACATACTGGGATTTCATCTTGCACAGCTGAATCATTGCTATCTGACAGGTACAACTACATGGAAGATTTTAGACTTCACAGATAAATTAATTCTAAGAAATGTTTATAAATCTAGAGAGTTGCACCCATTGACTTCTGCTCCAAGCTGAGGCAGTGTAACCACATTTTCAGAAAATGGCTTTCCTGTTGCTGTGACAAAAGAGATTTTGGTGGAAGTCATTCACTTTTTATTACTTGAGGAAGACAGTACCAGGGTGAAAAAATTCACTCTAATGTTCCTGATGTTAATGAGCATAAATCACAAGGCGATTTGGCCAACTGTAGTGGCTCTGGGAAAGCTTTTGTTAGCTGAAAGGAGGTATTGTGCGTTTGCTGTCATTTGGTTCAGAGGACATAGAAACAGGAATCAACATTCTCCCTTCACGGTGTGCTGAAGAGCAGGTGCTTCTGGTTTTGACCAAACTGGATGAGTGAGGGAAGAATGATGGAGGTAGCAGTCATGCTGAATGGGGAAATGTGCTGAGGAGCAAGGGTAGCAGGGTCATGGGACAGAACAGGATGAAGGCAAGCTGTAATAAGAGAGTTAGGAAGTACCTTTGATTTTGGGAGCTTTGAACATATGGGTTTCAGTACGTTTTGACCAGAATCCGCTAGACTGCCTCTAGCACAGTCATGATCATCTACCTAAAAAGTGCCTGAGCCATTTGATAATTAGG
>JAVJGI010000057.1:8742134-8752472 GCA_035590275.1 Ibycter americanus | reverse complement strand
CGATCTGTCCATGCCAACTTTCAGTGGGCAGCAGTTGTAAACTCAAGTTAGCCTTGCTTGCTGCGTGCACTCCTTCCTACAGAAGCTGCCTTTAATGGGCTGTGTGAGCTGGTGTCTTGGCCAAGAATATTTGTTCATGGGTAAGACAGAGCTACAGCTGTGCTGATATCCAGAAATGCCAAGAATGTCCATAAATTATTTTCCTAGGCTGAATTATAGTTCCTACACTGTTATTAACTCTTTGGCTACAGCAAAAATGTTTTTGTTGGGTTCAGCTGGGAAGAAAATAAAACTGAAAGTAAGCTTTTGGCTAGACTGAGCACCAAACCTGAGTCTTTCATATCTCAACTGGCCTGGGCTGCAATAATTCAGCTGAAAAAGAAGTTCTGGATTTTTGCTCATTGGAGACAGCTTAGCAGAGTCAGTGAGTGACTGCACGAAAAAATTCATGCTTGTGAGACATTCAAGAGATGGAGACCCATCTGAGACCCCAGTGTCTTGAGTCAAAAGTCCATGCCTGCTTCTTGCTCAGGCACATAGCAGACTGTGTGGTCTAGTGGCCAAGTCACAGCCTACAGAGCAGTGTGTTACTGTAGTCTAGCATACACTCCTGGTTGCACAGCACTGCCCCAGGTACTAGGAAAGCTTGAATACCAACCCATTTTCCTGTCTTACATGCCACATCCATCACCTTCACCTCTTCTTACTTGTGTGAGCAGTTCAACAGAGACATGGAAAGGATGGGAAGTGGCAGAGTGCGTTATTTCCACAGACCTCAGCAGGCCCTGGCTAATGTCCCACATCTGCAGAAGCTCAGGCAATTAAATTTTTCTTCTTGCTCGCTGTTAGCATGACACCCAAATACCTAACTGGCTACCACAGCAGACCCAGGAAATCTGCCCCTGTGAAAATTAGGCACATACCAACAGGGGACAGCTCAGATGTAGATCAGAAACAATGGCTTTAAAGGCTTCCTTTCTCACTTTCTTCCTGCCCTTTCGTCAGTGAATTAACACGGCATCAAAGTGTCTGCCACCCTGATCTCTGACCATGAGCCTATTAAAATTGCATTGGAAGTTAACAATGAGAACAGAAAACAAAGATCAAATGAATAATGCAAAAACAAAGCACTTCAGTTAGATATTGAAGAAAATAATATAAATATATTAGATAGAAAAATATCTTGAATTATAAATTAGATGGGAAAATTCTTTTTTTTTTTTTTCCCCACTGGGAGGAAAAAATGAAAGGAAATAAAAAGATATATAGCCTTTGATTGGCTGATGAGAATAAACTGTGGGGATATTTATACTTCTTTGCTGTTCAAGCTTAGTAATTTCATGTGTTTTTGCAAGATAACACTTAGGTCATGTGATTTCATCAACCAATTGAGCTGCCAGGTTCTTCACTGACACTTGGTAATGAAATGATATGGTAGGGTAGGACACAGTCACCTTATCTTTTTATAAATGCATTGAGTGGCATTTGGGATGCCTTCCTACCTTTCCGGTTCATTTGCATTACACAAGAACCCTCTAAATGTTAAAGCTTTCACTTGCAGTGGAAGTTTGACGCTTCCAACGGCATTCAAGGATATCAGTCTTGGAGTGGCATAAAAATAATGATGTGCAGTTGTGTGTGTGGGGACGGGGCTGCGTATGTGTGTGCGCAACAGCCGGCTGAGAGGCTCCAGAGCTGTCTCCGGCACCAAAGCAACGTGTGGCGTCCATCCAAGTTGACAGGCCTACCCAACCTGAAATCATCTGAGTGCAGTTTCTGAAATCGTTTGAAAGTGGAGTGTCAGGAAGATGTTTGCATGGCGGCTGACATCTCCTCCCGGCGTGGTTTAATGACATCCCTCCCTTGTCATAACTCTCCTCACGCTTCACAAATAATAACAGCGGTGGAAGGACTTGGCAAGGCGGAGTTGCGAGCAAGAATGGGAATGTGGGGAAGGGCTGGGAGGCAGGAAAGCACAAAATGCTGGAGACGAAACCACTTGAAAGAGCTTGAATCAGCCTGAGCACTCATACTTGGGAGGGCTGTGGGTGTTTCTTGCTTTCCACATCATTTTCCCATCTTGTTACACAAAGGATAGGGATTTACCTGTCTTTGCCAATCACCCCAGTCTAGAGCAGCAGGCAAGGATGAAGTCCCTCTTGGTATGGAGGCCTGTCTATAAAGGTGCTAATTGCCTCTATGTATTTATTACAATATATTTGTCAGGTGCAAGGAGGGAGAGGTCAGCGAACATACCACTGCCTGCGAGAGCTTCCTCTGACCCCCACTGGGCTCCTGGCTCTGGTGGGACTGGCAAGCGGGTTGCATCTGGAGTGAAACTAAAATAAACACCGCAAAGCCAGAGCTCGTGGGAACAAAGCGATTGACTGAGCTGAGGGGTTTGAATTCCTGACTTTTAAAACCTGCTCTGCCGCATTCCTGCTGGCTCAGCTTGGGCAAGATGCCCCATGCTTCTGCGCCCCAGCCTCACCCTTTGTAAAACTGGGAGGAGAAGGCGGTGCTGGGATCGAGGAATGAAGATTAATCCCAGAGCAGACCAAACACATAAAGATGACATGAAACACGTTATAACACTATCACATTGGGGATGGACACAGTTCCTTTAAAATGCCCCATCAGCACTACATACTCTCAATTAAATGCAATTATAGCCAGGAAAAAATGATCAAGAGCTAACTGACAGAGTCTATACCGATTTGATATTTCCTCCACTTCCAAAGAAAGAGGCATGTTTCCCAAGCGTTTGCTAATTAGTGTTGCCTACTTGTCAGACTGGGAAACCAGACTCCTGGCCGTTTTTGGTCAGTTCAGTGCAGGTGGGAAAGATGCTGCCTCTGGATTTCTGGCGGGGGATGCACCCAGCAGAGCAAGGCACGTCACCCGCAAAGTCTGTGGGCTGCCAGGCAAAGGAAAGACTTGTTTCTGTCAGGCATGAAGACACTGAGAGAGCCAAGGAGCTGGGAAACCAGGTACACTCCTTCCCGCATCTCCAGACGGCTGTCTCAGCTGTCTCCACAGCTGTAAGAGGCAGTTCAGGAACTGAAAGCCCACACCTGCTGCTGAAGGAAACATGATTTTGTAGGTGCTTGGTGTCTGAAGATTTCAATGTGCAATAAAAAGATAATTTATAGTAATCATAACAATCACTGGTGAAACCTTGAGGCCTTTAACAGTCTTTTGTGGGGCAGAACGACCACATAAGCTGGTGACAAGTTTGCTGTCTCAAGGACTAAATAAATGACTGAACTGCAGTCCAAGGACTATCTCAGCACTAATACAGGAAAGGGAATGCAAAGACCCTCCTTGCTGTAGCTAATACCCCTGAGGAAGGGCTTTTGTACGCCCGAATTTTAACTTCTCCCCTCCCTCCATATGTAACAATCGTTACCATGCAGTCCAATAAGAGTAGATGGGTGGGTTCTTTTGCTCACTAACTTTGTGTAAAACACAAATATGACTGTGCTTTATACAAAACATAAAAGCTTGTTGGGCCAAATGTACCTGTGGTGTAACACATTTGAGCACAGTAGAGATCCATGTTAAGCACTGTGTCCAGCTATGCCAGGGGTATCTGGAGCATGTGTACAGCTCCTTACTGTCTCTCAGCCACCTCCGCACACCAGGTACATGTGGAAAAGTACCAAGCCCCTTTTTAAACAGTTTCCAGCAGATGTGTAGTGGTCAGGCTCCTGTGAGGATGGCGAGCATCTCCCAGAGGACAGGAGCCTGCATTCCTGTCTTTGGTAGCAACGCCTGACATCATGGTAGCCTCTCAGGCTTGCATGTGCTCTGCCAGCCCTTTGGGAGTGTATTTACAAATTAAATGCAAGAGACAACAGATGCTCTCACATTACTACACAAGGAACTGAATGACAAAGTCAAGGAAGAGGAAAGGAAGAAAAAAGTTTTGTCAAAAGGAGTGTGCACCTCAGTGGCTGGGATTTTCCTAAATGGACTCACACCTATGGTACTAGCAGAGTCCCTAGGCACCGAGAAAGCCTGTCCTGACAATGCTGCATAAGGTACATACGTGTACAACTTTGGATGAGTTGTTCAGCTAGCATCCTTTCTCCTGCTTCTCTTGGCTTTCCTGACAGAGGATAAAGGATCCTTGTGCATTTTCCTTGTCCAAAGTACTTAGTCCTACAACTGTGGCATCATTTCCTAGCTCTGCACAACAGATTCCCCTCACCCACCAAGGCTATGTGTCGGTATCTATATGGCACATAGAGATTAGCATTTGTTCCAGTCTACAACAACCGCTCTTCTAGGTTTTAGAGTTTGCAAGGAACACATGGGCACCCCAGTGAGCAGACATGCAAACCAAGGGATCCTTTTTTCTCTTGGATAGGTGTCTCTGCTGCTGGTACAAATGTGTCCCCTGAAAACGCTGGGGTGGCTATTTCACCCGGTTTCTTTGCTGTACCATGAACATGGTTCAGGCTTGAAGAGGTTTTTGTGAGTGTGATGGACAACTTGGAGAAGGAGACTGAAGCTTGAGTTTGCTGAAGGCTTAGATCAAATTCTGATGTAGATAATAGAGTTAAACATCCTAACTGGGCTTTGAAGAAATCTCCACAATCTTTAGGTAAGTATCTCTGGAACTCCTTTCAACTGGCATCAACTATCTGAAAATTTGGAGTAAAGGCAAAATGAACCATGCAAGCTCTCTCTCTCCATTCTTACCAATGGAAAAATCTAGACTTCTCTCTCCAGAGGGTGACTCCTGCTTCAGATATGGGGGTATAACATGAACTTCATGCCGAAAATGTATTCAGGTTACTCGAGGAAAAATACACAAACCAGAACATCAACATGAGTGGATCAGAAACAGCACCAGCAGATACCAGAATATTCAGGTAAGTCTTGGGGCAAGCTGTATAGACATAATGCAGGTTTGCTAAATTGTAAGTATTACTGTTAAGTGCAGAATGAAATCTGAAAGTAACACCTCTCAGGTGGAGCTGCCTATGAATTTCTTACGTTTTACACGTATTGACTTCCTCAGATGTCTCCATGAACTCAACTAATCTTTCCTCTGCTATTCACTACACAACAGCAATGGGAAGAGTAGAGTTTAATTGTTATTGCCAGGGGGGATTTAAGGTGAATACTGTGCAATTCTCCATATTTAATTAAGCGGCTGAGGAGGGATAACATATCTATCTGTAACAATATTTTTATCAGAAAGTATACCTCATTCCGTTAGAGATATTTAGGATGAAGTACTTAAGTGATTTAAGTAGATATGTATCTGGTGAGTTTTGGTGGGATGTGTGCTCTCTCTCTCTCTTCCAGTTTTTGGTTTGTTCAGTTTCTTTTTGCTATAAACCACATAATCAAAGGAGGATTGCAAACAGGGTAGAGCAGGTCTGTGTCAGAGGCATTGCACGGAAACTATAAGCACAGTTTATGCAGTGGTGTTCTCTTCCCCTCATTCCCCCATACCCAGAGGACACTGCAGTCAACTCTCTGCATGGGCACACAGAGACTCAGCTTTACCTACACCTTTGTTCCTACCACAGGTATCTAGCTTGCTTTTTGAAACAAACCTGCTCATCTGCAGGAGGACTTTGGGAAGCGCTGACCAAGGAGTCTTCCTTCTGCAGCGCAGTTTGCTGCAGTCCAGGCACGCTGAGCCTTGCTGTGGGCTCAGTGAATCTGCTCCACATGCCAGAGAAGCAATCCTTCCCACTATTGCGCTGCAGCATGTGAACTGTTGGCTATTGCTTTTCTCTTCTTTTCCCTACCCCCTGCGTTGCCACCTGTGAAATTTCTAAAACTTTTTTCATTTACAAGGAAAATTAAATAAACAAATAAACAAATCCCCAGAACTCAAAGATTTCTTATTAAAGTTCTGAACATATGTTACTTAGGAAAAAAAAAAATCTAAGTGAAATTGGCTGATAAAGTAAGAATCCCACAAAGGGCTGTTCTTCCAATCATCTGGTATTTCTCCTGTAATTTCCTCAGAGATTGTGGAATGATTTTCCAGATGTCTCTGTTCCTTCCAGGTGGCGTGTTCAACATGATTGGAACAAGGCCAATCTTATGCTTCTTCCTATACAAGGGAGATGATGCTGCACAAGGTACATACATGTACATACTTCCATATTTTTGTAAATGTAAATAGCATGTTTCCTTAAGCATGCAATTAAAGCACAACTCAGAGGAAGAGTGATTTTCTTGTGAGGCTGACAAAATTACCCTGTCAGAGAAAGGTACCACCTTTTCTAATCAGTGAGAAGAAAACCAAGGGCCATGTCTGCTACAGAGCATTTGTAAGGGGTCTGGACGTGGCAGTCAGTTTCCTACTGCTCTTTCATTTGACTCACATAAATTCTGTTTAGCCTCAAAGGTACTTTGGTTCCCTCCCAAATGCTCTACCTCCTTGCTTGCCTGTTGAATATAGGCTGGCAGCAACAAAGTGCAACCACGGAACTAGGGCTGCAGGGAGTGGGGCTTCTTCTGGGGCAAGAAGCCTATGGCAAATGAAAATAGCAACAGTATGTTTAGGTCAGTATATTGGATCAGGCCAAAAAGCATTGCATACTCTGCCTATATTCACTATCTTGATATCTGGGGCAAGGACATCTGTTGATATCTCTCCTGGAGGGCCTAATTGTGTGGTTGTTTTCTGCAGGAGCTGCAGGTGTGTGGCTGGTAATGAGGACCTCCATCCCTCTCAGCCCCTCCTTCACCTGCAAAAGAGCAGACGTAGCTGACGACAAACTGGATGATTCCTCAGCGGAGAAGTCTGCTATGCTTTTCACCTGATACACTTTTCACCCTGCAAATTTAACAGCTTCTCTGTAAATGAGAGCCATTTTTATTTTTGGTACCAGCTCACAGCTCTGCTCTGCATTATCAGAGAGATTTGAGCCAACCAGTACTATCAATGGCCCCTGACTCCCTGTGATGGATGGATACGGCAGTGTAAATGCCACGGGTGCATTTTAATAGTTGTGATTTCTAAATGATGAGAAGGATGCTTACAGGGAGGACCTACAGAGCTGGGCTTTGGCTGTGAGAGAGACAGCTGAGCAGTACCCCTGAGCAGGGCTTTCGTTCTGCCTCCTCCCAGCACTTATGTCAGCAGAAGCAAGAATGACATGTTGGGTTTTAAGATGAAAGGGAAGGCATTTCCTCCGCTTTGTGTTGGCTAGTGTGATACATTTAAATACCTTCAGCATGCCAGCAGCACAAGCTAAGTTAAGTGATGGACCTTGAGTCTACGTTGCTTCAGCTCTACGGTTCACTGTTGCAATTCCCTTAGCTCAGACTCTATGTACATGTTTTTGCCATTTTCACTCATGGTTTTTCAGTTGAAGCCCAGACATTTAATGGACAAATCTTTCCAGCAAAATGCCGAAATGCTGTGGAAGAGACATTTCCCTTCCTCCAGAAAATACCTGTGCTTTTCAGAAAACCTCCTTAATCTTCTGCGGTCAAAAAAGACCTTGATTTAATTGAAAACTTTTATCACCCATGGAAAAGGTACTTCTTATCATCTATCTGTAACGCTCACCTAAGCTATCTATCCAGAAATGTTCTTTAAGGCAGTGAGTTTGTTATCCTAGGTGAATATAAGTAACTTTCAAAGAAAATCAGGAGAATTAAGAATGGGGTAAATTCTAGGAATTTCAGATTTTCCCCCCTTTTCTGAATTGTGGTCAGTGGTGCAACATTTTTGCTATATTTCTCCTTTAAGAACAAAACTGAGAAACAAGAAAGAACTTTTTCTCAGCTTAGGATCACTGAGACATTCCATCTCCATAATTATGTGAATACCAGAATGCTATGCTATGATTTTAACCTTTTACATATTTTACCCTTTCTATGGTAACCTTTTCTTCCCTGCAGCTTTGCCTGCATTTCACACATTTCTAGTACATTTCTAGTTCAATAGCCTATGCTTTCTTCAACAACCAAAGCCAATTCAGACATAAATACTTATATTTTAATACTGAAACAAGAAATCTGCATAATTTCCACCTGGTATCTCTTGCACTGGGAGGTGTGTTGAAAGCAACATTTTTCCTTGAAGTGCTTTGGTTTTGACAACTCACTTTTCCAATAAAGTTTGGGATCCGTGTTTTCCAATGGAGGATGTTAAAAAGTTAGATGTCAAAGCTGGTCATCCTACGGTTCCTTTATTGTTATTTTGGATATGTAAACACCTCCTGAGGGCAATTCATCCGGCTTTTCTAACACACTGATCTTTCGCTGCAATTAAATGTCCTCAGGAGGTGCCTATTCTATATTGATTATGAGGAAAGCCTGGTATGACTGACCCAGATAAGACATATGGCTTTCAGCACACCTAAATCAGGTGGTGATTCACAACTGGTTTGGCAGAAAATGTCCCCAAGCCCTGTTATTGGCATACCTATGATCAGCCCTGTGCCAGATACCCTGCTGTCTGCTGGCTCCTGGACACTGTTCATGGGCAAAGGAGACCATGTCTTTACACCTGAGAGCAGTGTGGAGAAAACCACAGCATGTCACCTGCAATGCATACTTTGCTTAGAAGTGTTGCTGAAGGGCTAGAAAGTTTGGAGACTGCTTTCTACCAAGTCATCAAAGAGAGCACTGGAAACAGATTATATTTGTCTCTAAAAACCTCTTTTTCATTTGCACCTCAGGTTTATTTCCCCAGAGTTTGCAACAGCCGGGTTCTAATTTTGGATACGTGACTATCTTTTACTGAGATGGTCACTAAGAACACAAGATTGACAATAAGTTTTTGGATGTGGGAATCAGCAACAAATTACTTTTTGAAAGTAATTTGAGCAACACTGAGAAGCTGATAGATTCGGGCCACAAACACTTTCACCTGAAGCAAGACAACCTCCAAAACAAATGCACCAGCCTGGGAGAAGAGAGCTGCCTTCTACTGGAAGGATGATTGGGCATAGCAGTACTCATTACACATAGAAAAACGTAAGAGCAAGGATAACAATGGAGGTCTAGGGAGAAGAAGGGTGTAGAGGGAAGAGCTGAGGACACCTGAGTTATTCTAGCCTGTTGAGATCTTAAATGCAAACTAAATGGGAGTGCAGAAGATGAGGGAAGAGAGCAGAAAATGCAGCTAGTTTGGCATCTCTGATCTCAGCTCAGCCCACAGCGAGTCTGAAAACAACCTCCAGCTGGAGATCTCCAGCTGTGACTCTGGTGCAGATGGTACCCCCTTGCCATCAGTGGAGAGAGGACAGAAGGAGCAATGGCTGGTATTTCTACCCCTATGTTTACTCCTCAAAAAAGAACTCCCCAACCCTTCTGCCCCAATGACAACAGTAAAACCTGCTATTTCCCTCCTCCTTGTGCAGAAAGGGAGGAGTGACCCTGCGAAAACAGACCCCTGAAGAAGAGGATCTCATGTTTGGAGAACCAATTTTCTTTTCCAAAAGTGTCCTGTGCTGACCTGATCCTGCTCCCAAGGAGAGCGCTGATAACAATGCCCCCCGACTGGAGCGAGGACAGACCAGCCAGCATGCCAGCTCTTTGGAAAGCACTGCCGATCTTATGTACATCGGCCCAGCAGGAGAGGGCTGTCTCTCGGCAGGACCTCGGTGGCTACATCTACATTACTCTGAAAGGGCACCATCTGGAGCAGCAGGAAACACGGCATACTCCACCTCCTGCAGGCTGCCTGCCTGTGGAGAGTTTGTTTGGACCTGCCTGGTAGCGCACTAACCCTCCAGGTATCCCTGGGATGTGAGGTCTTGCACGGTGGGAGTGGAGTATGCTTGACAGACCTTAGGCCATTCTTGCAGGCTCATTATCTGCACAGAGGGTGATTTCCTGGTCTTGAGCTCTCAGGGCTACTCTTAACAGCCAGCGTAGACATCTAACACCAAGTGTTATTCAATTCCACCTGTTCACAAGCAGTTCTTCCCTTCCTTTGGACAAGAAAGCATTTTACATCTCTGTCCACCTGGGTTATTCCTCCCTCCTTCCCTCCGCCCAACTATGCAAAACCACGCACAACATCAGAGAAGGAAAAGCTGGTTTACCGTAACAGATCAGAGTGTGGGTACATAGCACAACATATGCTGTTTGTGATAGAGGGAGCCATCCAGCCAATTTGATAGCTCTGCTCCCAGGGGATTAAAATACCTCCTTCATCTCAGCAGAGAGTCTGTGTATGGAGAGAACCTGAATTAAAATCTACCTTTTGCTTCGGTGCCTTCAAAACATTGTTGCCTCTCACGGGCAAAGCCAGACATAATCCTGGATTCAGTGTTCCTTCTTGGTACTGCTCAGTTTGTTATCTCGCCTTGTTTGTTTGTTCCTCTTACTTGTTGTGTACCCCTG
>JAVJGI010000057.1:8723126-8739520 GCA_035590275.1 Ibycter americanus | reverse complement strand
AAAAGAGACAAAAGAAAAGAAAGTAAACGAAAACAAAAGAAAAAAAGAAAATAAAATAAAAGAAAAAAGGAAAGAAAAAAGAAAAGAAAAGGAGAGAAAAGAAAAGAAAGGAAAAGAAAAGAGAAGAAAAGAGAAGAAAAAAAAGAAAAAAGAAAGGAAAAGAAAAGAAAAGAAAAAAGAAAAGAAAAGAAAAAAAAGGAAAGAAAAAAGGAAAGAAAAAAAAGGCAAGAAAAGAAAAAAGGAAAGAGGAAAGGAAATGAAAGGAAAGGAAAGGAAAGGAAAGGAAAGGAAAGGAAAGGAAGGGAAAAAGGAAAAAGGAAAAGCATTGTCATGTGAGAAGCAAGGAGTAGATGTATTTATCCTCCTCCTGGAATGAGCCCCAGAGGTGCAGGAGTACAGGCAGGCAGTAGTCAGCCCGACAGAGCTTATTGAAATGAACTTGTGTATATCCAAGGCAGCTCCTCACCTGCCCCATTTGTTCCACCTCTTGACAGATCCCATTAAGCTGAACAGTGAGCTAACTGGTTTGCAGAGAGCCCTGTGGGCTGTTGCAAACGAGCGGATGCTTACACAGCTCTGCTTTCCTCTGGTTCCTTCTGGGGCAGGTGAAGTTGTTGAAACAATTTAGTATTTTTTAGTGGAGATTTAAAGGAGAGAGAACAATTTCAGGTTTGCAGCTTAAGACTCTGCTGATGGTTTTGGACTTCCAAAAGTCACAATACTTACTCCCCTAATAGTGAAGCTACTTTAATATGCCTGAGAATAGAAAGGACGAAAAAGCTACTGACCACTTTTGTAAACCTTGGCATATGAATGTGTGTTCTGTAAATCATCAGTCCTAAGTTAGGAAGAGAGATTTCAAAGAAATTTAGACTGCTGAAGAGATCACCATTCTCCTGTCATGGATTGCTGGACAGCCATGGAGCTTGGGTGTTAACCTCACTGTTGACCCACACAGGGGCAATTGTGTGACCATATAACTGCACATGTCCATACTACCAAGCACCCAGAAATCTCAGACAAATGTCCAGCAGCCTCAAATTCTGTTTCCACACAGAAACAAAGGAGATTTCTAAGGGAAAGTGTGGATGTATGTTGATCCTACCTGAAGAGTGATGATTCGGTTTCTACTTGCTCTTTTTTGGCTGTTTTTGGAAAGAATACCAGGCACCTACGCTCCTCATTAGAAGCATTGCTCCCTTTGCAAACCTGGACCTGTGTGGTCTGTGCATGAGGTCGTATCTGAGCCCATTCTCTGTAAGACATGATGAGACAGAGGAGGTTGTTCCCAACCCCAGACACTGGAGAAGTCATCTTGCAGCCATCTCTCCTTAAGAAGAGAACGCTCCACGCTAGCAAAGTATTTGTATTTTTTTGATGTCGGCATCAGTCTCTTCCTCCTAGGCAAGTTACAGGTACAGAGGAGTAAATGAGCTAAGCACTTATGGAGCGAGGGGGGAGACAGCAAATCCACAGCCCTAGAGAGCAAGCTAAGCAAAGAACAACTCGCTCAGGCCTTTAATGCAGCATTCTCTCCCCGACCAGCTACTTGGCATTCCAGCAGGGCGGGTTAATCCTTCGCCTTTGATGAATCTTTAATCTTGGCACCTTGTGGCTGAAGCCGGCACTAACTAGCAGATCCTGGCGATCAAAGCTACGCACTTAAATATTTCATTTACAAATAAAAAATAATAAAATAAAAAATAAAGACTTGGCTTCATAATAGCAATAAGGCAACACCAGGGGGGTTGTTATTGCCAATTAATCACACTCTTGGGACTGGAGAAGAGCTCCACCACTCCTTGTAAATCTAATTGCCCTATGGGTGCAATTATCCATACCCTTCTCTTCCTCTCCCTGTCCAGCCAGACCTTATGGCTTAATTTCAGTGTAGCTTTCTAGTTTTTAACCTCTATTGCTCTAAGCCACCCTTCCTGTGATCCAGACCGGGGATGGAGAGCAATAAGACTAATTCTTCTCCTCTTGCGCACGTTCACTGTGGCTGGCTGCAATGCAGGTTTTTTCACACCTGCTTCCATGCACACAGATCCAGGCTGCCACTGAGGACACTGAGGGGAAGCTCCATGCTGCAGAAGGCAATCCACAAATACTGTCTTTTTGGACAGAGTTTGCAGTTCACATCCATGAAAGCACATAATTCTCACCTCCTACTCAGGACCTCAAACTTCCCACTGAAGCTGTAGCCTCTACTCAGTTCTTGGGGGCTGGACCTAAGTCATGAAATTTTGGGCATGGAATGGAGCCTCCTCATTGTTATTTGTGCTACTTTGAACAATTGGCAAATACTAGAACTAATTCTGTTAAAGACACATACCCCTTTTTTCATTATCTATTTTGAAGCATTTCCCAATCTGAATCTTGGACCTGACCCACAAAACGTCTAAACTTATGGATAAATGGAGGCACACATGACACTATCATGGGACTGGCAGGAACAGACACTTGGGGAAGGGAAAGAAAAAGGGCATCTAATGACTTTTTGGGCCTATTTCTACATTCTACAGAAAGGAGTTTCACCACCTGACTGAGTCCCATTAAAAATTAATTTCCTTGGATCCATTTGAAGTGTGCTGCCTGAGAATTATTTTGAATGATCCCCAGTTGTTACGCTGGGAGAAGCAGTGAATGACTGTTTTCTGTTCATTTTCCCTGAGACACTCAGTTTTACATACATCTGTCATATGCCAGTTTTATCATGGAAGACTAAAGGCACAAGTTAGCTCCTCAAAGAGAAAATTAAGAGTTGATTTAATCACTTCCTGTGGAACAGAAATGTGAGAATACAGGGCTCTTTATTTTAGCAGATGGGGATGTAGAAAGAACCAAATCCTGGAAGACAAAGCCTGAAATGCAAAGAGGAAATAAGGTGCCCCTTTTTAAGAGGAATTAACTGTTAGAAGTCTTTACCAAGGACTACAGCAGATAACTTGTCGCTAGCTACTTTAAAATGGGATTGGATGTTTTTGTAAAATATATATTTTACTTTGACAATAGCTCTTGGACTTGAAATGGGAAATAATTCAGGAAGTCTGAAGGCCTGTTTTATGTAGCAGGCTAGCTTAGATTGTCACACCAGTCTCTTCTGGGCTTAAAATGCATGAATTATTGAGGTCTGATACTGAGTCTCCACGGCAAAGGTTGCTTCCTCTGAAAGGCTCAAGCCTTTAAAGGTTCACTTGTAGCTACTTGTAATGTTCATCACCTGCTGTAGTGGAAGCCCAAAGCTTTGAATTCAGGTCTTAAAGAAAAAAAAAATATCAAGGACTGGATTCAGACTGTATGTGTTTTGTGGTTGATCTGAAGCTGGTCACCCTACTATGCCTAACTATGTGAAATGGAGGCTGCAAAAAAAGCTGTCATGCTGCAAGTTTGGAGCTCTCTATTTCCTTAAAGAAACCTGGTCTGTAACAATACAGTTTTCCTCATATTTTTATTCTTTAATATACCCTCAGATGGCATAAAGGAACAGAGCTCCCTTAACTTCAGCAAGCTGTAGTAATTTACCACATCTGAGAATATGTCTCATTTCACCTCTCCATTTACTGATGGCATCACCTCTTTAGAGAAGAAAAAGGCAAAAGTAGTTCCCATCACTGATTCATTCCTTGCTTTACTGCTTAAGGCAGCTAACAATTATTGCTGATCACACACACATACTCTGAGCTTTGCAGAGAATCGCTGCAGTCCTCCTGCAAAGAAAACGGTCTAGTTTTCATAAAAATCAGAGATCGAGCTGCTCCTATGCCTTGTGCTTTCCCCTAGCATTTGGGGCCTGAAAAGCTTGCTGCTTGTGTTGTAATCTTACCCAGCTACAGGATATGTGGCTGTGTTGCTTATTCCTCCCCTGTGTAATGTAGACCTCCATGCCTCACATAAGCCAGAGCCTTGTATGAGTTATACGGCTATTATGTTATAAGTAGGACTGATGTATTACAGAATGCTGCTGTAGATCCTATTAATGGCACTCGGGCTCCATTTTTTTCTCCCTGTAATAAATTCTGCACCTTTTTGGAAATGGACAGCTTCACAAAGATGCAAAGATCCAGCACCTGGGAGGGACTTAGGCAAAGTTCAGGGCTTGCAGGGTTAGGCAGTAGCAGAGCACCTCGCTTCTCTGCAGTGGCAGGATTTATGTTGACATGACCAGCCCCTGCTGATAAACTAGTGTCTTGTCCAGCCTTGAGCAGCAGTGCTGCCAAGAGGTTCCCCCATGCCCACACACTTCACTCTATTGCCTGAATTGCCTTTACCATAACAAATTTTTCTCTTGTTCTGAATTTACGGTTACCTCCGCCCCTCACTACCGTTCATTCTTTTCTGCCCATTGATAGATTTGCAGGTATCTGCCCTTTTTCTAACACTTTCCTGCCCAGGAACAAGACATCACCTGTTATTCACATACAGTGTTTTTTTATACAGAGTGATCTTGGTAAGAGATGAATCTGGAGCCATTTGTAAGGCTCAAACATCTCTGAGCTTTGCTAGATATGCACAGGCTGCAGTCCCATTCTGCTTCTTGTTCCTTATAACAGGACAAACCATAAAGTCCAGGGTACCTCAATGTAGTGACTTAAAATCTCTATCTGGATATGACTTAGGTTCCACTCTGTTTTTAATAATCAGGATTCAAGCAAAACATGAATTATTTCCTTCCATGACAATTTCTTCCTCTCGGATCTGTCCTCTTATGAAGTTTGTTTTTTTACTGAGTTTACAACTGGAGAATGAGTTGGAAGGGAGTCTGCAGATATGAAAGGTAGCTGGATGAGCTTTTCCCCCTTCCCCAGATTTTCAGATGGGGACAAAGGCATATCACTGGCTTTGTCTGTATCTATCAGCTAAACCAAGTCAAGGCATGGACTCAGGCACTGTGCTGTGGCCATACAGATTGCTATGGGCCAGGCATCCTTTCCAGGAAGAAATTTAGAGTCACTCACGCTGTCGTGGATGGAAAAGATTTTAGGTAGGTGGATAAAAGCTGTACTGTGTCACTTGTTACTTGGGCCAGAAAATGGGCCTTGGCTGGTTTAATTTACTAGCGTAGATATATGTTTTAAGATTCCATCGTGTGGTGGTGATAACAGGACAGCAAGACATGAAAGTTTAAAGATAACAGTATCTTCCTCAGTACTGCTAACAGCTCACCGTGACTTTTCTGTATCTCACAGTTCATTTTCTTATTTCTTTCGCCTATCTTCCCTTCTTCTCAAAACGCAGCCAACATGCACTATGTAATTTCTTACTGGATGCCTGGAAATGGGTTTGAAAAGAGCCAGGTTCTTTGCTTAGACTAACTGTGGGACTTAGATATATGCAGTGCTGCCTCTGATCCAGCCTAACTAAATATTCAGCAGCACAGTGAGTGAGTGAACAAGTGGTTGTAAAACCATGATGCAATCGCTGCCTGTCACATCTGATTTAGCAAACAAAGTCAGATGGTGTTCCAAAAAAAAAACCAAAAAAAAAAAGCATATCTAGCGCTTCTGTGTTGGAACTGAAACTTCAACAATCAGAGGACAGTACTGAAGCAGTGCAGCCAGCCCATCCATCTTAGGCACATCAGACCAAATGGAAATCCATGGCCAACAGATACAAGAAGCCTAAATACCTCGGTGTCGGTAAGATAGACTCAGCCTGATTACAGGGAAGCTGGTGAGGTGCATAAGTGAGGTCATAAATCCGGTGTGTAGAGTGTGATGAAGGCAGCTCTGATCAGGGGCTGGGATTCAGGACTGGCTTAGCTGGGTGAGGCACAACGGATTAGGAAATGCAAGTCTTGAAGACACACTGAATTTACCATTAAATGAATCAAGATCTTTTTTTCCAGAATCTGATGTGTCTGTTATTGCTAGTGAAATAAACTATAATAAGATTTGGGGAAGGTTCGCTAAAGGGAGGTGTAGGAGACAGAAATGAAACTGAAAAGTATTTGCATTTATATATCTTGAAGTGGCTCACCCTGATGGCTGGGATAAAGAAGCACCCCAAGTTCATTGTAAGTGCTAAAAATTCAGGGCCTGAATCAGAGACGAACAAAGGAGCAATGGTCTGTTTATTTGTATCCACTTGCACTGTATCAGGTAAAAACCTCACAATAAATTCTAATCTCATCTGATTGCCATCATGATGTTGGGAAGTTTCTGACACTTTTGTAAGAGCCTTATTTATAGGATTTTGACAATGCAGTGTCCTTCTCAGGTATGTATTTGCTAAGTTCTGTCTTGCCTTTGACCCTGAGTACTCCTGAATCTGGATATGGTTTAATTCCTAGCTGGTGTCTATTTTACATATGTTTTACCATGACCACAACAATGTTTTTTTTAATAAAGAGATGAAAACACAGATGTAACAGGAGAATTGATACTTCTGTATTTGTCCTGTTTGGTCCAGAAGGGAAAAGATGGGCGATGGAGTAGAGAGAGGGTAGAAAAGAAAGAGAAGAAATCACAGCCAATTTTTCAAACTAGCCTGTTTCTCCATCATTCCCAGATTTATCTTTTTCTCTCTTTTTCTTTATTACCAGGGACATTAAGATCAAGGCAGTGTCCTTTCTGAGTTGTGCTCCTGTGGCTCCTGCTCGCAGAGCATCTCTAAATGCCTCACTGATATGACCACACAAAGCTTCACAGCACCCTTGTGAGAGGAGTCAATATCATTAAGGATGATGGTACGTTACGATACATTTTCTAAAGCTCCATCTATGTTACAATTAATCTCCAATTCCAATCCAGTATTTGGCCTTCCAAGGTACACATTTACTTTCCATTGCATGTAGTAATGATTTTCTGTCCCTGGTCCCAAATTTCCACTGGTGTAAATCTATACAGAGCCTGCTCCAGCTCATTTTACACCAGCCCATCATCTCAGACTCTCTCTGATATTTGTTGTCTGGTGGTGTTGCGGGTCATTAAGATAGATGCTTGTGGCTACCTCGGGACGGGCGGATGTCAGTGTTGGGAAGATGTGTTTCCTTATATATGGTTTGCTGCACTCAGTGGGATCTTTCAAGGTGGGAAAGACTATCTGAATGCAAAGTGGAGTTGAGTGCACAGACTGTCACAACTGTTGGGCTAGAAGGCACCTAGAAAGAGCTCATTTTTCTTGAGAAGAGACAGGATCACCTATATCTGTGTTGTTCGGCACAAAAATTTGTCTATCCTGCTCTTGCTGGTCTGTAGTTCTGGAGAGGCTGTGCCTGTGTGAACAAAAGATTTCAGCTTTTCATTGACTTTGTCATTGTACAGTGTGTCATTGGCAGTAGTAAATTTTACCTTGTCATAAATTTCATCGCTTTTTAGTGAAGTTTTTTAAAACTAACACCTGCAATCCGGTAATGATATGAGCATTATAAGCTTATTTTTACAGTGGGTTTCAAAGCACCATAATCACTGGACCTCCCTCTCCTCCATTCCTCAGCTCTTGGAGGGATGAAAAAAATGAACAGATAAGGCAAGACACGATGCAAACCCAAAGGATGCCATATGTTTCTGTTAAAAAACACCTCAAGATTTTAAGCAGGTTTTGTGCTTCGGTAAGGCTTGTCTGTTGATTTTAAGTGTTTGGGATCGGGAATACTGCAGTGGGAACCAGCAAGGAAAAGGAGGGGCCAATTTACCTGGTTGATGCACAGGAGAACTGAATATTATTCTGCCCAAACTGGAAGCAGACAAGCTGCACAAAGCATCAGATGACAAGAGATGAATGCAGCCATCACTTGGTTAAGTGGTCACAGACTGTGGAGAGGAGACAAGTGCTCTCCTCCAGCTTTTGGCTAACTCTGTGATTCACCCATCTGGGGTCACATCTTCATTCTCTGGAGGAACATCCATAGCTCATACTGAGACGCTGGGGAGCCCCTCACCTATGCCTGAGGGGAAAATTGGGTTCTTAATTGCCTAGCGTGGCTACGCAAGAAAGGTGCATGGCAATAATAATGCAGTAAATGAGGAAGCTGGATATTTGAATATGACATCCTTTGTCAGCTTTATTTCACTTAATAATGTGACATGGCTTGGGGAGGGAAAAAATTATTAACCTTGCCAATTTTAAGCCTGAATTGCTAGGAGTTTTTCTGCTGAAATTCATGTCCTTAACTTTCTTTGATATTTAACAAATTCCTAGCTTTATCTCCATGGAAGCCTGTTTCAGGAGGCATGAGGGGTAAATGTCTTGGGGGTGGGGGTGGCGGGGAGAGTGTGGAGCAAGCCACCATTTGAGAATTGGGTGTAAAGCATCCTGGCATTGATTAACGTTGCTAAAAGAAAGTGGGAGGGGAAGTGTACTGAAAATGAGTGAAAGAACAGTATTGTAATCTGCTTTATTACATTCCCGAGATGCTTGACTTAGCCTCATTGTCATAGCAAGATGATGTGTACCCTACGAGTGTATAAAAATATATGAACTCCTGGGACAATATAGTTCAATCTGCTCTGCTATTACCCATCATGCTCATCTGAGCACACTACAGCTATTAGATCTGTTTGTGAAACAGCTGAGCCCATGGATGGATCTCCTGCAAACGGAGCCCGAATGTACAGTTGAGACAGAGTCTGAATATACAATATATGGAAGCGGAAACAATGGAAATGAATGTACGATGGGCATGACTGAACGATAGGAGGTGCAAGAGGAATGAATCTTCTCCAGCTGTGGATATGTAATGGTAAAACAGACAGATTGCCATCTATAATTCATGGAGTTTGCTTCCCCCTTCCCCTTGTCAGATAGCCCTCAATCAGTTTGACTTGCAGAAGCTATCCTTCACTACTAAAAGTTGTTGAAAAGCTGTCGTGTTTAACCCCAGAGGTAGCTGCATTTAAAACACAGGAACAGAGCTCTGTACGCACAGAAAAACATGCCCCATGCTTTTTCTTTTCCAGAGGGACCAAAGTAGGGCTACCTCTGGGTGAAGAACAGCAACACCAAAGCAGCTCGCTGCAACGTGCATACAAAGGCAAAACACAACAGCATCCAATAAACCAAGCTCCCTATTAAAATGTTAAAGGTTAAGATATACCAGAAACTTAACATTAATATTCTTAAAGGGCTTCCATCATAATCCTAATAGCAATTCATTTTTAAGGCACATGAAGACAACTGTTGTGCCATACCCACTACTAGCACTGATGCTTGGTTTTCAGTGATACCATGAAGTAATTGAGTCATGTTCTTCTAATCCTACATTATGACAGTTTTTACAGATATATGATTTTTTCTAATGATGGCATTGCTGAACAGACTGAAAAATACCAAGCTGTCACACATCTGCATCTTTGTGATTCTGTCTGTAAGAAAGTTTCCTGCGTTCTTACTACTTCAGTTTGGAAGAATTAGAAAATGTTCCAAATGCTTTTTCTTGTCTATTCCTGGGATAATACTCTCCACCAGAAAAGGAAAAGGGGAGAAAAAAACTCCCCCAAAACAACACCAAACCCAAAGGAAAAAAGCTTGTCTTGTTATTTCCTTCTCTGGGTGATTGCATTCTCCATACCTCCCCCTTCAGAGGCATTTACAGTGAGTACTGCCTTCCAGTGCTTCTATTGATTTGTAGCTCTGCAGGGTGAAAGCCAGACCCTGGCAAAGCCAAAGGGAGTTTTGACTTCATTCTTTAAGAACAAATCCACTGGTGTGCTGGATCAATGCAAAGAGTCAGAGCGCTGGCCTGTTAAAATGGATTTGTAACTGCTGCTCAGAGCTATGGCCACGCAAGCAGCCAAACCATGCTGCTGAGTTTAGCCTGTACTTTTTGACTGCCTTTTTAGTGACCGGGGTAATGTGGGCTAGTGGTGGGTGAAGGTCTAGGACATCCCTTTCCACTCCTACAGTTGGTTTATGCATTAAGAGTTGCCCACTTGGTTTGGCCCTACAAGCCGAGACCTTCAGAGCCACCCTAAGGGGTTGTAGGATATGCCGCTGTGCGTAGAGTAGAGATAAGAAGCTGTCGCAGAGCTGCCTAGCAGTGTGAGGTGCAAGGCCATGCAATGCCTCCCAAGCACAGATGCCCAATCTGGCATGCAGTGGTGGACTTTGTAGGGCAGAATGTAGATTTGGCCCAAAGAAAGTGATGCAGCTCCCAGTAAAGCCAGCAGAACTCCAGCAAGTAAATTCATGACACAGGAGGGAATAGAGTCCACTGCATTATCTCTGAGATCACATCAAGCTTAAGAGCTGAATAAGCTGTTGACCTTGGCCTGTTTGTTGGTTATACTATCAGATCAATTAGATACAATTGTTAATAGCATAGCCTAATTACTTCTTAATTTCTTCAAGAATACCCCAAGCATGAGAATTCAATTAACTGCAACTATACAGAAAGTTTGAAGTCTGCACTATTCTCTTATTGACATCATTTGGATGAAGAGAATGTGAGCAGATGTTACATTTCTTAAAGAATCCAATTTTTAATTAATTTTAACTTTTAAGCTAATGAATGGGTTTCTCTTGTAAATTCTGTGAAAATTACTTCATCCTCCAAAAGTAAGAATGGTAAGTTTGAGAACGATAAGCTGCTGTTTGCTTGCAAAACAATGAGACAGAATCCCAGGCTCCACTGCAAAGCTGAAAATTTTAAATTATCAAATCAAGGCTATGCTCCTGCTTTTATTAGACTTCCTTATGCTGAATGCTTTCACCCTAAATGAAGAAAATATAAGGTTGTCAGCAGCTTCTAGAAAATATATGGAATTGTGATATTACGTAATGTTTTCCCAGATTTTCCTTCTTTTCCTTTTAGTCTTGCTCCACTTCCTAATGGCTTGTTATTGCAGTTCAGCGTGTACGATCTCTAAAATACTGAGGACTGCTGAAATGCACAGCACTATCTTAAGATACCAGGGAAGGGATCTCATCCAGTGTGTGCAGTGGAGTCTACTTCTAATGATCAAGACTCTTGGTTTTGACAGGAAATTTGTGGAGGTGAAGCAATGGGAGTGTATATTAGGCAGGGGTTATAAAGCAAATATATTAGTCACAGAAGCCCAGGGAGTGGTAACACAAGCCCTAGCACAGGTAACATCATCCCCCGGTATCACTCCATGGGGAAGTTGTTCATTGAGAGTCCCGAGGAGCAAATAGGAAAATTGATACTCCTCCCCTTGTATGATCACTTGGATGAAACTCCCAGTGAAGTCCAGCTCTCCTGGACAACACACAGATATACACAGTGCAGACAGGTTATAGGTAGTGGTTACTTTGCTTAGGACTGAGCCAGAGTTGCTACTTAGCTCCCTGTTCGGATAAATGCACCAACACATAGTAGTAGTACATCCTGCAGAAACCACTGCAATGTGGATCACAGGTGTCTGGTTAGCTCCCTGTAAGCCTTGGGATACCAACAAACAGCTATGCCCTCCCCTTTTTGCAATTTCAGATGTGGTCAGCTATTTAGGGAGGGTTCTGGTTTTGTTAGCACTACAGTAACAGTAGTGTAACACAGAGGTATTGGCCCAAAAACCTTTCATACTCTTGCCGCAGCCAGAGGTTGCACTACTTGAACATGCCGGAAAGGGAAGGCAAAACAACTTTAACGCAAAGAGAAGGCTTCTGGGATCATAGGACACATTACCATAGGCCATAAATAAAAATTAAACTCCAAAAGATGAGTCTGCATAGTAGAGCTAGCTCTAACCACGCCAGGTTGGGTGTTAGCTGTGCAATTGCAGCAGCATGGATGGCAGTGGAAAGTTGCAAAAAAACCTCCACTGGACTGCTGAAATTAATTACATACACTGACATCAGTCTGTCCTGAACTCAGTGTTTCTGCAGAGCTCAGCTGCCAGTGCTAGCTGTGCAGCATGGTGGAGGGTAAGTTGAGGTGCACCCACATCGGTTGCAGCCCTGCACTGTAGGCAACACCTCAGCTAAGCCTGACCTGTGGGGTGCTTTAAGCTTGGCTTCACTGCATGACCCTAAGGCTCGAGATCCCCTGGGACCTTTGAACAGACACTCCTCATCTCCAGCTCGCCAAGGCTTGGAGGCAAGACGAAGAGGTCTCAGGTACCTGACCTTACTGAATTTCTGTAAGACACTGGTAAACTCTTTGAAACCCGTCCTTGTACTCTTGAGACAGCTAGACCAAGGCACTGCTAACCTGACCACGTGTGTGTGACAGCCCTGCCTTGAAAGACAGGCTGAACCAGAGACCTTTGGAGGTCCCTTCCCACCATCGCTCCAGTGATTTCCCTACAATATTTTAGCTGATACCTCCTTGTCCTGCAAAGTGGTGGCCAGGTCGGCTCTGATTTTGACCTGGCCATTCTCCGTGATGCACTGACATTGTCCAGAGAGGAGCTTGGTCCTGCGCTGAGCCTTGGGCTGCCATGTCAAAGCACCTCTCAATTTCTCAGCAGTGTTCAACGCCTGGCACAACTGAATTTCACACCTGAAGGTTAGCATCTATATTTATCTATTTTCTCCTGCTTTGCTCAAGTTTGAGCATAAACCCTTCAGCAGCCATTTTTTACTCTAGTGTGGAGTGAGAAAAGGACACTTTTCCGATTTGGAAAACTGAATCGTGTTTGCTTTTAAGCTTTGCTACAGAAAGTGGAAGCCAGCTGGCCTTTGAACCCTGACACAGAGGCAATTCTCACCGAAGATGGGTTGGTGTATTCACTAGACTGCAGAAAAAGGAGGAGGGGGGAGAGAGATAAGCATTTCAAAATGTGGTAATGAAAATGCTCACAGGAAATGTGTTAGATCAGTAAATACACTCTAATGGCATTTGCAATTATTTAACATCCCTTTTACACATCCAGCATGGCTTAAGGGAGCTTTAATATAAATGTGAATTGGGGTCACAAGGAGAGAAATAGATACAAGGAAATGGGCCCAAACTCACAATGATGCTTTCAACTGGGATGCATTGATGTAACTCCTAATGTATGTTAGGTAAAGATTTGTCCATACACTATATTCCCACACACATGGATGCAGACACACAGATACATGTGCTTTCCCTTAAAAACAGCAAGGTTTCACTGGGCCCCACTTCCCATTAAAGAGGACTTACATCCTATGAAAATTCATAAACTCTGCAGGCGTTTCCACGGCGATTTGACGGAGTAATCTCCCGTCATCTCAGCTTCTTGGTGACAATGACAAGAGGAAGATGGATTTATCAAATACACAGTGACATGTTTATGACCCTGTTTTGCATAAGCAGGAACCTGAGCCAAAGGCTGTGCAGCTTGAGATAGCAAGAGGGTTTTTATAAATATTGTGACAACCAGAAGTGATATTTGGAAGAACATGAACAAAAAAAAAAAATCTTTCTGTTTTTTTTGAGACAGACCGCATTGTGGTGGGGCGGGGGAAGAAAGTCTTTTTCCCCACTTCTCCACAGTTCCATTTCCCTAAAAGCATGAAGGCTTAGCTTTCCCTCTCACCTTGAAAAATTTTTCTGTTAACCCTTCTCCCTCTGTCCCGGACATCCTTCTTATAAATGCGTTGTTAGGAAGGCACCAAGGTCAAATGCTCTCCATCTTTCAGAGGTACAAAAATAACATGGAAAAGCTGTAGAAGCACAGATGGCATGAATAACGTCATTTATAACATGCTCGCAAACATGCCAGGCCCATCTCCAGACACACCATTGCCTGCACCAGCATGGCTTTTAAATGGGGAGCACCACCAGAGGGCCCACACACTATGTGAAGTGGATTTTACCCTATTGCACACAAAACCTTACTATTTTGATTATCACTGTAGTTCCTGAACAGTAGTCTAGACAGCTCACAGTGTACTGCACAGGGGACCCTCTCAGATTACTTGGGGCTGCAGGAGGTTTTTGTCTCCGTGAGGCAGGACTAGACCTACGGTGGTGTCTATAGTCTTTAGTGCCCAGGTTAAGCAGGGTCTTGCAGAGACACGAGGTCTTTATCACCAAACTCCACCCGTTCAGTGTCCCAGCCTGGGCACTGAGATATCGCCACGGTCCCCTGCTCAAACTTAGGGGCAGATGGACTGTTTTCCTGCATGTCCCCTTAGCATCCCTGCCTGCAGGAGAAATAGAGCTGTCAAGAGATGTGGAGACAGCTTCAGCCTGAGGTCCCTCCACCCGAGGCTGTGGAGATGTTCCAGACTGGGGAGTCTGCCGCGCGCTGAGGTTTGCACAGATGTGCCATGCCCTGGGGGAATGCACAGCGAAGGCAGGAGCCGGGAGCAGGGATGAGCGATGTTGCGGAGCTGAGGACCGAGCCACACAGTTTTACATCCACAAGTCCCACAGCAGGGGGTATCCGGAGCACTGCCAGACACTCTTCTGGAGCCTGGCAGTGAGATTATAAAATGTTTGCGCTGTCTTTCAACTTCTCATAAAACCAGAAGGGCTGGTTGAAAATGCAGTAAATGAATCACAAAGAGCTAAAGAAGGAAAACATGAGTAAGAAATATGCTTGGATGTGTTTTTCCTCTCTGGATTCCATCGTTTTTGTGATAATTTATACACCAAATTAAAAGATAAAGCTAAGAGAGCAACTGTGTAAAGAAGGGTTGTGGGTACCCAGAAAGCTCATGTGCTAGACAGACTCGACCAAGACCGGCAATGCTCAATGTGAAATACAATCTTTGTTTTAAATTTGTTTTCCTCCCCCTTTGCTCTTCTTTTTTTTCCCTCCAGATAAATATATTAATTAAATGACCCTTCTTTAGAATTGCACAGAAAAGCCAGTTCAGGAACTTTTATTGAACCAACCTGTAAAACTAGAGCAAAATCAGCTTCTCTGTTGTTCTCTCTAAATGATTTTTCCATTGCATTTCACATCTTATCAGGGACTTGTTTGGGCTTGAAGCTCTGAAGCCTTTTCTGTAGGTCAGTTCAATAAGGCACTCAAAGCTGCTTTTCTCTCCATTGATTGGGATGTTAGGTATGGTTTTGGATTTTCTAGTTTTTTTGAAAGAAAAATAATAATCTGTTTTGCTGTCTTTTGTTTCTTTTATTTTTAAAGGAAAATGGACATATTCTCATTCTTGGTCCAGCACAGAAATATTCCCTTTTTTACAATGAGCTCATCCCATTTCAATACTTGGTAACCAGAAAGGACTCTAGCTTCTCCAGTAACACTACAGTGTTACAAAATTTGGCTCACCATTTCGGATTCAAACAGTTATTTCGCGAGATGTCAAACTGGAATGAAACAGCAGTTTCACCAGCCATTACACCTCAAGGCAAACTGACCCTCTATGTACTGACAATCTATATATAGCCTGTTGCACAAAATAGTTCATTTGTCCTGAGTTCTGCTTTTGGTGTCATCATATTTAATGCAGAGATGGATGGATGCATAGGCTGAGATCGGGTGGAAGGGACAGCATGTGAAGAGTTTTAGGAAGACTGAATTTAACAACAGCCAGAGGACAGGTAACACTAATGTATCAGACCCAACACTGGTAGGTGAGGATGACTACACGGATCTGCCTCATGATCAGTGGATCCCCGGGATCTTTTTAGGTGCCTGCTAGTGGTGAGTGTTTAGAGAAGTGTGGGGCAACAAGGATGAAGTGACCCCTCTCCTGTGCCTCTCCAGCCATCAGACTTCATGAGCAATCGTCCACACCACAAGGTCAGAGATGGAGTCCAGACTCCCATCTGCCCATTTTCCCCTGAGATCCCTTCTTCATTTCCACCCCTAATTAGTTGTGTTCCCAGAGAAGAACCACCCGAACATCGCATGGCTTCAGACAGCCCCTGGCACAGCCTCAAACAGCTCACTGGGTCTACAGCAGTGAGCAGGGCTACCTGGAACCCCAGGGAACCTCTGTGACTCCTACAGGGACTTCTCTGTGGTGATAAAATCCAAGAACCCCTCAAATAACAGTACTACGCACACACACACAGAGCTTCTCCCCACAGCCCCTGTTCCAGCTGCAGGCAGCATTGCAATGTCCCAGGAGGCCAAATTCGAAATTGCTATAGCTCTATACAAAAGTCACCTTTCTTTTTAAGCATTAGTAAAAATTTCCTATCTCCAGTTGACTGATTATACATTTTATCTGTTATGTTATATTTCTTCTTCCTTCCCGCTCGAGCCTCTCCCCCCTCACAGCAAACAGTTTCATGCAAACCTTCTAAGATTTCTGTGGGGAGCGGTAGGCAATAGAACTCTGTTGTCTAATGGGACTTCCACCGGCATTTGGCATCCTTCCTGGCATTTCACCCTTCATATTATAATTTATAGAGTAATGTAATCTTTTTCATATCATGCTATAACATAAATTATTGCCAGTTTGTCCTTAGCACTCAAGGAGACAGTCTAGGGCTTTTTGAACCAGGAAAAAGAATGAGAGAAAGAAAGAAAGACAGGTGGAAGGAGGGAGGGAGGGGAGGGAGAGAATGTACCAGAGGGGGGGAATGAACAAAGGAAGGACGACGGGAGGGA
>JAVJGI010000057.1:8712742-8723026 GCA_035590275.1 Ibycter americanus | reverse complement strand
AGGGGGGGAATGAAAAAAGGAAGGAAGAAGGGAGGGAGGAAGGAAATCTATTTACAGAAGCAAATGCCCCCAAACCAAACCAGTTTTTCTAAAGGTAAACTTTCTAAATACAATAAAATAAAGAGTACAACTTTTTGTCCTAATAACTTATTAAAATGTTCTGCTTCAGCCTAGGGTATATCAATGAGTCCTCAGTGAGTGGATCAGACAGGAGAGAGTCTGAGGAAGAGATCATCAGGCTGAAAAATAATATATTTTAAAGTTTCCTTATCTTTCTCACTAGTATGTCCCTTAAATTATTAAAAGTGAAGGACATTTTAATATCACTTGGAGGCTGTTTGTTCATTTTTGGCGTCTCGTTTAGCCTAGAGAATAACATTATAGAAGACAGTTTTACTGTCTATTTACTTTATTACTATATGTTATTGCTATTATAGTCGCAGTTAGAAGCCCCATCGGGTTAGGTGCTGCACAGATGCATCCCAAGGCGTGAGCAGCCCGTTTAGCTAAGGAGACTGCAGGGATGCACTCACGGCCCCTCCTCTCTGAGCTGGCACTGCTCCATGGGCAAAACCATGCCCTGCATGCAGCAATGCTGCCAGAAGACTGCTTCTGCGTCCTTCATTTGCATCACTTGGAGAAATCATCACCCTCCACCAGCTAAAAAATGCCCTCCCTCTGCTCACATATCCTATGTCCCCTTTTGGAAGCTCCACTAAAGGAGCAGAGAGGGCAGCAGGTGAACCCTGGTGTGGTCAAACATTTAAGGACACTTTATGAGAAGTCCCAGACTCCAAAATGAAGGGATAGATCGATGCCATCATGCATTGCTCTCAATGGAAAAAACCCACAAAACAAAACAAAAAGAAAACAAAAAATGAAAGTTGAAATAAAATATTTATAAATATGCATATGATAATTTGGGAGTTTACTGAGGTTTGAACTACCAGGCTAGGACTATTTTCCCCTTGCAGTGTGGCCTCCTGTATCTGAAAGTTTGGGCAATCTCCCTGGGCAGACTCCCCATGTGTCCCTAAGATTGCTCACCAAAGCCTTTGGGCTGCACAGCAAGGCACAGGCTGGTCCCAGCCTTGCCTGTGGCTGCTGTGGCAGGCAAGCGTGCTGCTGCATGCTGGGTGGACCTGCTTGTGACATGGGACAACTGGAGTTAAATGCTGTAGCCAGTTCCCGCTCACAGCAACCTGGGCTTTTACACCAGCTTCGCGTGCTGGATCACAGCACAACTCACTCCCCGACAAACACTCAGTGTACAGGGACATCAGGAGAGCAAAGGAGTTCTGGAGGATACCACTGCTTTCTTCTCCCTTGTTTGGACAGTGTTCATGAGGCACCACATTCTGGGAGAATCTTTGGGCTTTTGGATCAGGATTTTTGCTACAGGCCAGCTCTGCTCCTTTCTTTCCCTTCCCTCCCCGCTTGGTTGTCAGCAGCTGAAGCAGAGCAGAGAGGTTACAAAACCACCCAAAGCCCTCCAGCTGCAATAATCGCTAGGGCCTGAGCAGGATTTACACTCTGCAGTTGTAGGATTACATCTATAAACAGCTCTAACAAAAGAAAACTAAAGGACAAAAAAATACTTTGCCATGTCCTCATCCTTGTCCTTTCTCCATGCTCTGAGTTCCACACCTCCCTGGCCCAGGAGCTGTGACTACACATCTTTGCTGGAGTCCCAGTGATTTTCCTTCCTCTGCCCACCTGGTCCTTCTCCCACAGCCTTGCTCAGCTACTTGAGTACAGTCTTTAGGGCAGCATCTCACACAGGACTGCTCTTGGGATATGGTGTGTATTTGCCTTCTCCCTGCATAGGTGATGCTTGTGCAGGATGCCTGTGGTTTAGGAAAACCAAATATTCACCATGTGGCAATCAGCCAGATACTGACCTTGCCACCTTTCTTTCTGATGGGCTGATCCAAGGTCTATACACCTTTTGCAGGGCCCATTTTGTAAATCTCTTTTGCAAAACTGCAGGATCCTAGGAGCTGTGTTAGAAAGGGACAGCCTTACTCCTTTTTAGAGAAAGGGATACCCATACCTCCGTTAAAAATAGGAAGCAATGAAGGCGCAGGAGGGTCGTCTCATCTCAGCCTGAAGGTGCCTGGTGGAAGAAGCCAAAATAGTGACCCCACTGCTGGAAACCTCTCTGCTTCCTGGGAATTCCTCATCAACTTTATCCTCTTGGTTTTTGAGCAGCAGTTTAGAAATTTCACCCTAATTTTCTGTTTTAAAAAGAATGCACAAAATCTGTCTCCCACTTTTTCCAAATGTCATTTTTCTGGCCACATCTGGTCTTCAGACTTTGTGGCAGATCCAAGATCTTCCCTTGTTTCACAAGGAGGGAATACAGGTTGGCTCCTGTTCTCATTCTGCTGCTTAATCCAAGGTTTTATCTAGGTTTCGCTTTCTGCTGGATTGTAAATGAAGTTTGTCCATCCTAATCTTCTCTGGGGTTAACTCATGAGAACCACAGATGTTTTCTGAGCCTGTAGAAATTCTCAAAGGAAGGACTGGAAAGTGGAGTTATGCTCTTCAGACAGAGTCTATAGAAATAGACACATCTGTATTAATTACTCTGCTGAAAGATCACACATGCCTTGACCAACGCTTACTATGTGGACCCGAACAGCACTCTTTTACATCCTTCCACCTCCCTACTCCTTACTAATATTTTTCTTACTCTCTAAGTCCATGTCCAGGTTTGTTTCCTTCACTCTGCTCGGTCTTCAGACCCTGAGCAGAATTTAACTCAATGTGTTTGATATACATTTTTTGTCAGCCAGCTGAGCAGAACCACTACATTATAGAGATGCATATTGGTCCCTTTTAGACTTAGCCCGCTCCTTGTGTTTTTGATGTGATGGTTTTGAATTCAATCGATTGGTAAATGGCTAAATAGTGAGAGAAATTGCTTTCTCTCATTACTCTGCATGGCTGTGTCATTACCCTTTAATATTGCATCGTTATTGACTGATGCAGCCTGTCAAGACATGGCCAGCGGGATGTAATGCAGTGGTAGAGATGTGCAAAATATTTCATTCAAAGTTTACTCCTCTAATGGGAGGCATGCATATGGTTGAAAGAGGGAGAGGAGGAGAGGTGTGAAACCCCAGCAATCAAAATGGACAAGCCTGCTTCTCAGCTTGGCCTCTACTTCAATCTGTGATGAACGCTTTGTTGAACAGATGCCCCCGTTCTTTATCATAAGGATTAGATCGAATCTAAACCATGCCACTAAGACTGCATATCCCCCAAACTCATCCTGCCCCTGACATGCCTGTTCCTTGATGTAAAGAACTCTGTGACTTTCCCTTTAAATACTATTATGGCTTGATGTAACCAGTTAGATGTGGTCCAAGAGATATATAAGCCGGAAAAACAAGATAGCTTTTCTGTTCTTGCTGATCTTCCTAGCTCCCAGAAATTAAAATAAAAATGAAATAATATTTTTTTTCTTTTACTCCTAAACTTTTAACTTAAACAAGTGTTTTGAAGTTGCTTGCTACCTGCGTTGGACTGGGCAGCTTTGGGCTTCCTGCCTCCCTCACACACAGAGCATGACTTTGGGCACTCTATCAAGTGTTTGCAATCTGATTTCTTAATTTCATTTGGTATTTGGAGATTTCTGCTAAATAGTCCTTTCCCATTCAAGACTCTAGTCTGCTGCTTCCAGGTCTGAGCAATGCATAGGAAATGAGAGGGGTCAAACACAAATGGGGGAGACTGGGGAAGAGTTAAAAAAAATCAGCCCCAAACAACTCTATGAAGAAAAGACGAAATAATAGAAAGTGACAATGTGACATAGAATAGGTATTGATTCACCTGTCCGTGCTCAAAACACAACCATGATTGCTCATTGCCTACTAACTGTAGTCACCTCTAAAGTAACCCCCAGATGGCTGGTGGCATGTAGGCATGTTAATGAACACCTGGAAAACATTGTTTTCCCAAAGTATAGTTGATCCATGGAACTCCTTGCTGCAGGGAGTCACAAATGCTGGAAGTTTACATGGGTGCAAAAAATAACTAGAGAAATTAATAGGTGAAAAATCCATGCTGGGAAACTAACTGCAAGGGAACAGGGAAAGAAGGGCAGTGTGTCCTCAGTCTTACACTCGCAGCTGCTGTTGGCTGCTGTGGATAGAAGGTACTGGGCCAAATAGCCTGGCTTGGTGCAGCTGTTTTTCTGTCCCTGTGTTCATGTAGAACATGTATTTTGAAACAAAAAGATTATATTAGTGAAAGGACAGAGAAAAGTGTGAGAAAGATATTTTAAAAATCAGGAGAGAGAAACACAGAAAAAAAAAAAAAGAAATATTGTCAAAGGGATGGTGCTCTGCCCTACTATTCTCTTTCCCCTCCCCCTTGCCATCCTAGCCCTCATTTGGGAAAGAAGACCCGTCAAATTAAAGATGGATAAAAACTCATTAAGAAACAACAGGCCTAGATGAAATTGCCACTGGGATTACACTGATGGGATGGTCTCTCCCCACCCTGTCTTTCGTTCAAAGATTACAAAACCTTTTTCTCCTCCAGGGCTCTTTCTTCCATCCTGGTCCTGGCTAACTCCACTTCTGAATGAACCCCTGGGTTTGAAGGGTCCACGTGGGTAGAGAGGAGAAGAGAGCGGGGGTTGCTTGTTATGCTTCCTTTTGTTTTTAATTAACCTCCGGTGTTTTCTTTGCCTAAGAGCAAATCCTCTCACCCTGATTTTTTACACATGCCTGCATTCAGACTGCAGAAAAGTTAGATCTAGAGAGAGAAAATCTGAGAAAGTTAGAGGGGAAAAAATGCTGCTCTGTCAAAAGGAAGAGCATTATATGGAGGGGGAATTGCAATCTTTGTAAGCTTTACAGGCCAATCTTTGCTTATTAATCCTGGTGTAAAGCAAGCCCAAGAGGGCAAAACCGCTCACAGACTGATAGTGAGCTACCAGGCTTCTTCATTTCAGGTTTCCTGCAGCAAACTCTCATTGCTGGGGCTTGCACAGGAGTATCTGGGCCAGGCTTTAAGACAAAGGTCTGCAAAATATCACCCTCACTCCCCAGCTTTTCCTGCTCTTTAGCACACACACTTCTTAAAGATGGTGATGTTTCAACAAATAACACTGCAAAAGCTGTGGACCTAAGGTAGCAGAAGGATCAAAATATTTCACAGAGTATTGGCAGTGCAGAAGTGGCACATCATTGCAAAATAGAGCCTAGAAAAAGGGGAGCCACTGTCTTCACTGAACTGTCTAGACAGAAGTTCCTGGGATTGCTGGGGATGTCAAGCACAATTACGGTTTAGATTTACCTTAATTTCCAAGAGTGAGCTGAGCTTTGGATTTTCATGCACATGCCAGTGGAGTTACTTTCCAAAATAAGGGAAGAAAGTCCAAATACCAGTTAGTGGGTGGACCAACTAGAGGTCAAGGCAATGTATAAAATATCAAACATGCCACTTCAACAGGAAGACAATCAACTTTACTAACTCCTAACCTGATTGTGGTTAGAGAAGAAAAGGCAATATTTCAGATATGTATTGGAACAAAGAAATGGGTAGGGAGGCAGGACAGGGTAGATTTTTGCTAGGCAGAGTAACACAGGCATAGTCAAAGTCTGGAGTCAAAATTTACATTTAAACCTTCATTCCACACAAATTTGGATTGAAGTTATCCGCAGAAAATGAAGAATGGATTTCCCTAAGAACCCATTATTTGTGCGGACTTGTTCAACATCAGCACAACATCATGCTGCGGAGAGTTTGCTCACTTCAGCACCCTAAACCTTTCCATGTGTATTAGCATCCTCATCTTTTTTGGTCTTTCTGCTTTGCTAACAGTGCTGTTACATAAGGGAACATACGAAATAGCAGCTTTCCTGTGAAAAGCGTTATCTTTCCAAGAGAGAGACAGCCCAGCAAAAAGCTTTCTGCCACTGTAAATAGGGTCTTTGGGCTAAATTCTCAGCTGATGTAAAACAATGTAGCTCCACTGAACTTCAGGCTGATGAAGCAGCTTGAAACCACCTGATGTTCATCTTGGAGAATCCACAGGACATGTTGGTGCCCAGGCTATGCCCAGGCTATGTATTAAAATAATAACGGTAATAATGACAATGATATAAATGGAATTTGCTATGGAGCTGCTGGAACACCAATAGCAAGTTGAAAATATAGACAGTATAAACATTTAAAGATGATCTTCCTGTTCTGTAGACCAAAATTCAATGCTTTCTGTATCTTCACTGAGCAAATAATCATTTCACTGCTCTTTTGAAAACAGTGAAATTTAGAAGTAAGATCAGTTAAGTGATACAGTAAAAATAAAACCATTACAAATCTTGTGTAATTGAGTCCCAAGCTCATTCACCATATCTGTTATGACAAATTCAGTTTGGGGAGTCACATATGTAAAGTATCACTCATGCATGTATATCATACTGAATACACATAGAAAACAATGCTGAAATGATTGGATTTTTACTTCCCTAGACCTGGATTTCCTCCACTTCCCTCAAAGGGAAATCCAGTCACTGTTAATGACTGCAAGATCTTTACTGTCAAGGAGGGACAACCCACAGAGCAAGGTTACTCATACACAAGGAGTGCAATACAAGTGGGTTGCATGAAGCATGTAGATAGTTGTGGTAGCCTCAAATCTTGTGAAATTGAGAGTGCTCCTCAGTCTTATGAAGCACTTGTGAACTGCTCCTCCTGTTCTTCACTTCTTTTAAGGACAATTTCATGCCATCCCAACCTCTTTGCTCTTTAGATACCAAACAAACCCTGAGGACTATGAGGGTAAGAAACCCTTCACCAAGCCTTGGGTCTGCTGCCTGTGAAAGGAGAGCCAGAACCATAGCAAACGGTTGGCAGGACCTGCCCAGCTCAACCAGCATAGTGCAGGAGCAGCTTTGACAGTGTTATTACTGATGGTTGCATTTCTCTCGTTTTTAATCTGCCTCTAGTGATGGAGAGCCTCAGCCTCCCTAGACACCCAATTCTGCATCTTTTCTTTCCTCACCATTAGAAAGGATTTCTTTTAGTCAGAATCTTTCTTCATTCAATTTCCTGCCTTTTTTCTGTGGCAATAAGGAAGGGAATAGGTCTTCAGACAAACAGAAACCCCATTCTCTCAATAAAGATGTCCATTGTAACATCCCTTAAATGACTGGTGCCACGAGATGCAGACATTGATACAGGACAGTGAGTTATGCTGACAGGGACAAGGGGAAGGACATGTCCTTCCACTTTCTTTTCCCAAACTTAATCAGAGCCAGTCTTTCAAAATTCAATATTCGTTCTAAGCTCCGGCTTAATAAACTTGGCAAACCTGACATTTTTAAAACAAAATAAAACCATGCTGTTCACTTTCCCTTTTCATTCTTAATTGGCCCATCTAAAAGCAATCAAGTGAACATTTAGCTGTGGTAGAAAGAACTGCAGGACACCTCTCCTCCAAATGCCATTATTCAGGAGCGCACAGGAGTGTGGATATGTTGATAGATAGTGGGAGGCACTCTCTCTCAACAGTGACAGAGGAGCAGGAGGCTACCCAGGACTGGGACTGTGGGGTGATGCAGGCATCACAGAGCCCCAGTGCTGGGGACTAGCTGTCCGGGGGAAGTCACAACCAGCGATGCCTGTGGCTTAGGCTCCCTCCACAGTGTCAGGGGTTATCAGGCATTAAAGAATAAAGTGTATCAACAGCACAATGTATAGGGAGCTGCCTAAACTTGCCAAAACAAGACACTTCTAGAGAAAGGGACCTCTTAAACCCCATTCCTCAACAGGTCTCAGATACCACTCTTCATTAGGGGATTGACTTGCTGGGATTCAGGTGCACGAGACCCTTCGCACAACATACCCATCTGGAGGAGGGCCCCTTCTCAACCAGCTGCTTGGTGAAAGGAAAGATAAATAAATATCAGACTCCAAAGCAACAGAGAGAGAAGTGTTCATAAAACATGACTGTAAGACTGTCTCTCTCATGGCTGAAATGCATACCTGCTAAAGCACTTAATCTGTTTCACGTGGTAATGATATTGGAGGTACGGAAATGCTGGCTGGACTGCTCGGGGTGTGTGATGAAATACATCAATTGTAGATCAAGTTAACTTTTCACAGCAGGTAATACAATTTCTAGAAATACACACACGAGTGTGTCTAGGGCAGGAATCAGATTTCAACAGTAGAGCCATACAGAACATGTAATTATATTTTGCATTTTTAATAGACTCATTAGCATAATAATGCATTAGTCTAATAGAATATTAATGCAATGCAGAAATATTAGCATATTACAGATCCTTATTCATTAATATATTAGGCCTTTATTGTATTAGTGGCACAATCTACTAGAGAAAATGTTGCTTTGTGTCTGATATTGCAATTCAAGAAAAAAATTGGGATGGCAAATAGAGACCCTCTCTGTGTCACAGGCATGCCTGAGTCTAAGTGTTATTGCAAAAGCCGAGAAGAAAATGCTTTTGTGAGCAGAAAGTAGTTGATACTTGAGCAGTTTTCCCACTTTCTCTGAATTCAACCTAAAAACTTTTCAAGATGTTTCCATTAAAATATGGAAAATTGCAGTGCTCTAAATCCTAAACCTATAAGGATCTCATAGCAAAAGGAAACAAAGTCCCTTTTCTGCCCTCCTAAAATGTAGGGAACTAAGTTCAGATCATTGCTCTTGCACTGTTTCATATCCTGGGGAATGCCTGCTCTGGGGACCTGGTCGCATCCCTAGTGATCAGCAGCCCCTTGCAGAGCTCCCCTGTACTGGACACTACCAAAAAGATCGTCTCAGCAGCTTGTACCCTGATACCCCACAGTGTAGATGAGCAACCTGACTACCTGTTTATCTGGTTTTCCAGTATATCTTTCTATATCTTCTATATCACCAGAATTGAGAAGGCTGTCCTGATAGAAGCTTAATTGAAAACAGTAAAGTCCAATCAAAAATCGTATTAAATTAAGGCCCCCAAAATTTCTTTGTGTCTTTGCTAAGACTCTGTTAGATTGACATCAGTCCTGGAGTCCCATCACTGTCCTGTTCTCTCCACCCACCCCTTAACAGGGAGTGAGACCTCTTTGAGCTTGTGTTGCTATCCATGCCTTTGTACTGGTGAAACAGACTCGGTGGTCATTTTTAAAGGCAGGCTCCTAGGACAACCAGAATGTCAGAACAAGATCACTTTTTGTGATAGGGACTCAACGCTCCCATGAATGGGACTGTATAATGCAGTTGTCTGCTCAAGCTGCATACTGGGCTGCATGACCCCGATGTCCTTATGACAACTGAATAAACATTCTCTATAAGCTACGGAAAACAAATATCATCTAGCGACTTAATCCCATGTCTCTCATTCACAGACAGACTGACAAACAGGACTAATTCCTCTTATTAATACTTTGAGTATAGGCAGCAACGCTGACCAGGATGATTCATAGGTTGCCTGACGAGCTTTTAGAAGGATAGGGAAATGTGTGAAACAGAAAAATGAACAATGTCAGCAGGGATGCAGAGTTTTGAAGTTTTATGTTTATTTTTTCCTTTTGAGGATATGCAGTGCAGTCCTTTCCAGAAGCAGGTATTCTCTAAGCTCCAGGTAACACTCCCAAGTAAGGACAACAAAGAGAAAGTGAAAATCATAATGCTTACTCTCTATAAAACATTTGCGTCTACCTAGCATCTCTGTGGCATCAGGACTGTTTGAAATTCCCTCTAAGCAACTCAGCAAAGTAGGTATTTTGCTTTTTAAAATAATATACTAGATTCCAGATAAACAAAGCTGTTGGATTGAACTGACTGTAGCACAAATTTTTCTTAGCCTTACACTAGAGCCAATGGACTGTTTTCCTGCCCCCTGCCCCCTCCCCCTTTTTCCCCCCCTCTCTTTCCTTGATGTGTTTTAAACAGCAGCTTTTCTCCTTTCCTTGTGATCATGTTAAATGTTTAATTGCTCTTTGCATTTGCTGATGGCACAACATAAGCCCCTGCAGTAAAAGAGATTTGTGCTAAAACTCAAGTGCTTAAGAAATAAGGAAAGAGGTTATATTCTGGGTCAGTTCAATTATCTCTATTTTTTTGGAATTACATATTAATTTTAATATAAGCTGCAGCACAGGAGTGCAATTAGCATTCAGACAACGTGAGAAAGTCTTGCCTGAAGTTAACTGATGTGTACAAGCCATGCAAGGGTTTCAAGGAGGTTAGACGGTGCAGATCACTGCCATAACACAACTAAGCCAGGTCCTCAGATGGTGTAAATCAGCACCATTGAT
>JAVJGI010000057.1:8684852-8696380 GCA_035590275.1 Ibycter americanus | reverse complement strand
TCAAAATTATGCTCAAAACACTTGATTCTACCTTTCAAGAATGTGTAGAATGTGTTTTAGGTCAAATGTCCCCTTTTCTCTGCTAAACCCACAGATAATTTTCTCCTTTAAACGGGGATGATTTTCTGTGGTTTGAAAATATGTAATTGAAGGATTTCTGATGAAAGTGGAATCTTCCCACAATTCAAATAATAGTGCTGAGAGCCATTTCTTGTGAGAGCAATAGTTTAGCTGTCTCACATCCCCATCCTTCACAGGGCTGGGCTCCCCTGCCAGGCTACAAATCCCATGGTGCTTCCCATCCACAACATTTGCCTGAGGCACTGCGACAGCTCAGGTCTGCCTCCTGGAAACTGAACTTCAGTTTGAGAAAAGTCTGAATGTTCTTCTTCAATCAAAGATGTCAGACTAAAAAGTTTCAGCATTTCTGAAGCTCATTGTGCCAAGATGGGTTTTGATATTCTGCCTTTTCTTTCCGATTCAGGACAAAACCAAATGTTGACAAAACTGTAATTGCTTAAGTCAGCTTTCCTATTTAGGTTCGTTTTGTTAGAGCAAGGCAGAGAACTGTGAGGACATTTCTACTTCTGCTTAGTTCATTTAGGAAGTTTTAACATAAGGTGGAATCAGTTGCCCTTTTAAAGGAATAATAGTGTTTTGTTTAACTATTTTAAGTAAGGTCCTTGTTAAATGGTACAGCTAAAGGATTACAGAAGTGTCGGGCACAAGAAACAAAGTGCTGATCTTAGATGCTGCTGGTTCAAATGTCTTTGTTGGTTTTGATGCTTGAACTGTGTTTCAGAAGGTTTCAGACTGAATTTATATATATGTTCAAATAGAATCTGGGATTAATGCCCAGCTGTAGAAAATCTATTTTCTATTCTTCTACTTAAAACCAGCTTTAAAACTTGAAGTTTGTAACAGTGCTAGCTGGCTCACTGATGTAAATGTGAATGTGTGCTCACACCTGATCTGGATAAATTAATACTGCAGTGCTTAGTGCATAGCTCCTGATTTAGATATTTTGGTGCCATACATAATCAATTGCCCTTTGTCAGCTGACGTGATATAACTCATCAAATAGGTGTCCTTAGCTCTGCCACCCCTGCATGCAAAAAACCCCACGAGAAGCCTAAAAGGTGGGTGACAACTCATAAGCATTGGTAGCTCAATAACTTTAGACCATGTAATCACACTTCAGTCCACTGCAGTTACACTAGTACAAGCCTACTGCAGATGAAAATCGAGGTTCATTCCTGATTTTAGAGCCACGGACAAAAAAACCTCAATATCATATACCTGCGAGATGGCACAAGTAATGTTTAGTTACCCCCAAGTTAAATACAGAATTTCTTAACTGCTATCCCTGCCCAGTCCAGTTGTGGTCTCAACACCAAAGTACCTGGCTCAGCTTTTGACATAACTGTAAAGAAATAAAGATGCCATACTTCATAACCTGCAAATGGCTACACAGGGAGAGACCACGGATCCAGACTAGCACATCCCTTCTCTGACAAAGGCTGGGAGTGGATGTGTGGGAAAGCTTTGTAAGAGCAGGTACTGATACTGCCTGAGGCTGTATTCCTTGCCTTGAGATGCAATTGATAAGTGTATTGACAAGGCACATGATGCAAAATACCGTCATGATGCCCCTTCTTACAGAGAGACTGCCGAAGTGAAACGATCACCCTTCTACCAGCAATGGACTTTGCAACACTTGTTTGGTGACCCACAGTCTTTGGGCTTTCACATTGCAGCAAGGGAAGGAAAGGCATTTCAAAACATGTTTGTGAGACATCAGAAATCAGCAAAGGATACTCAAGGGCAAACATAGCACCCGAAACTACTTGTAATTCACATTTTGTTCCTAAGGAGGTAGCGCATGTTGGCAGTGTCCCTTTAACTGCATTGACACCGCAGAGCCGGCAGCAGCAACAGATCCTCCCTGCCAGTAACCAAGTCAGTGGTGATTCAAAGGCACACCGGACTACAGCAGATGCAGGCATGCCTCTCTCGGTGCCCTTACTGAAATAGCTCACTCTTTAATAAAACTCTGCTTCAGTCCCTTGTTTCTCAGGGCACTTTGTAACTGGACTTTTTCTGGTCTCACAACAGCCCTCACAAGGACTAATCCATTTCCATGCAGAGGAATGAAAGCAGGAGGAGATCAAACGCCTGTCCTGAATGCACCTGAGACCCAGCTGCAGCAGGTGTACACCTCCAGGATAACATGGGCTTGAATGACAGACACATCCTATCTTTTTAACCGTTTAAGAATAACCCCATGTATAATTTAAATAATTCTGCCATGCATTATCATCGCTTAGTTGATCCTGGCATATGACCGCTGCTAAATAAACAAGTAACATGGGCAATAACACAAATAATGTCCTTTAAAACCAGTCTAGGAACGGAATAGTTGAAGCAAGATCTCGTATGGATGATTAGACTAAGGTAGAGTAGATCAGGTAGGAGCTGCCTGAACTGTCCAAAAGCTTAGGTGATCTCTGGTTTCAATCAAAACTCTTCAGTGATTCTTTTAAACAGCTACAGTTGATGAGGTTAATGTGCACTTAGAGTTATACTTCTGATGCAGGTGAAGAAACCAGCTCATGTTCCCAAATTGCAACAAAAAACCAGAACAGTCAAATCTTCCCATTTACTCCAGTGCTTTTCGAAGATGCTCAGCAAGAACAGAAGTGACCTTTGCAGAACTGCACAAAGTGACTGCCTAGCAGTTTTCTTTTCACACCTCACTGAACGTAAGTCTTGATTTTGCATGCCATGTATCTTCTGCTCTTTGCAGATCATCACTGAAATCAGCTGAAGCCATGCACAGAGAAGACATCAAGACAGTATCACCTCCAGTCTCCTGTTCAGCATGGGGAGTGACAAAGCAAGGCACTCTCCCACCCTCAACCTAAAGATACCTATGTACTGAAACCTAGTGAAGAGATCTCTTCTGATCCAGGATGAGCATTAAGACTGAGAGTTTGGCTACTTAGCATGAAGGAGATCTTAGGGCACTTTACCTATCTGTGGAGTCTTTGGGCAATTTCTTCTTGGAAGTGCCAAGGACTACTTAGCTTCGCCACCTCTCAAACTATCAGTTAAAGAAAACCATGGGGACTGTAGTGGAGAAGTGAGAAATGGCCATGAGCCAGGTACTGACCACGTACTGGCCATAAGCACCAGTCTAAAAGGAGTCATGCTGTATTTGGGAGACATTTACTCACTTTTTTGCAATAGCCAGAACCCAAATATACCACAGACTGACTAAGCTAACTCTATTCATAAGCAACAGTGACAGTCAGCCTGAACCTGCTTTCCTGGGGCCCCAGCCATGGGCACTCTGGGTGCTGAGCAGCCAAGCTATGCTTGCAGGAACAGTTGCCCACCCTACTGAGACCTAAACAACTGCCCTGATGAAGGCAGGCATGATGTTCAAGAGCACCTTCACAAGGGCACACCTATCAGGTTGGCCAAAGAGCCGTGTGGCATGGTGCTCGGTGGAAAGGGGACCTTCACAAGTCCAGTCTGGAAAACTATGGTGACAGGGGAAGGTGTTAATCCCAAATTAAATTATTACAGCCACAACAAGGGTCACAATTCCTTCCATTCCCTGTCAGAGTGCAGGATAGCTTGTGAGCAATGTATTGCTTTCAGTAAGAAAATCACTTTTCTGATTGCATATGAGAAAAAGAAAATCTGAAACAAACAAACAAACAAAAAATCCACACACACAGAGAGTCAGTAGGGAAAGAAAGGGGTGAAGGGCTAAAAGTGTGATGGCAAAACGTATGTCTCTCTCCCACGACACATAAACATCCAACCCTATCTTCTGAACCAAAATCCTGATGTTAGAAGGCATGCAGGCTCAGAGGAAAATAACTGTAATTTGTGTGAAGAAAGCATTTGCAGCAATTCATTATAATTCCTTGCTTGCTGTCACCCGTCTCTAAAGTCACCGGCAATGCGGTACTTGTGTGAAGTTATTAAGGCCAAACTCTCTTTAGATTCATGGCAAGTGCCGAATGACAAGGCAAGAGCCCAGGCAGTGATAAAGTGACATGCCATAACCCCTTCCTCTCCCCCACCCAATCACCACCATGCCAAGATGAAAACACTGTGGATTTTGCAAATGAGAGCCACCTCTCCTCTCCCTGCCCTGTGCTGGGCTCTGCCTGCTACACACACATCTCTCGATGTACGCACTCCGAGGAGGGGGGAGGAGGGAGTGGACGAAGGCGAAGGAAAATGTGCTTTTCCTCACTTTCCTTCCACAAAGATCACACAGGTTTCTCTCAGAGGTTCCCAGACAGATGGCATGTATGTGAAAGACAGAGATAGGCAGGCTGGGCAGAGGAGAGATCCAGGTGGGAACTTTTCAGCTGTCTGAGATAAAGACACCTCTTTCAAAAAGTTATATATCTATATTTATAAATCGATTGCTAACTTATCTGTATCTAGTTTTATCCCTCTATCTGTGTTGTGCTGTTCATTTCAGTAATGCCCAAGACTAGACAGAGGAGAGACAAATCTCTCACAGTTGTACAGACTTCCAGCAAATAAAATGTGTAAGTAAAAGGTGATCGCTCTAGAGATCAGGGCTCCTTTCAAACAGTATTTCTCTGTCCCCTCCTGTTTTTTCCTGCATCCTTGGCCTCTGTGGTTTTTTTTCTTCCTATACTCATCCCATCTTTTCCTAAGCTGGGCAGAAAAATCAGCTTAAAGGATAATACTGCTCAGCTTTCAGTAGGATAACATAGCCAGCCTACAGGGAAGAGAAAACCTCAAACCCAACTAGAACGATGAAAACAAGCAGGTTATTAAAGGTCCTCCTAAAGCGACAGCTAAACTCATGTTTGCAGATACTCACAGGCTGTTGCTCAGCAGTGAGGCTTTCTGGTTCAAATCCAAGTGCTTGCCGACAGAAGGGCTGTAGTGGGAAAAAATCCTCTCCTCTCTCTTAGCCCCTTACTCTGGAAAAGCCATATGCTATTTTAGCAGTGCAGGGATGCTCATAGGCTCTGAGCATCATCTGTCAGAAGCCAAAAAGGAATCACTTTGTCCAAAAGATTTCTACAAGTTAAATTAACCTGCAGTCAGCATCTGTCCATGATAGGTTTAAAACTGCAGTAAAACCTATATGGCCAAAATTTCAAACAGATGAGCAAGGTTATTAAAAGGCATCTGATGGGACTAGATATTTAACCACTGTCCGCTGTGCTCTTACGCACTGGGTCATGGCCATCCCTTAAGTTATCCTTCACACTATGGTACTGATGGCCCACCTCACTTCTCTTTAGACCTGGGAGAACATGTAGACATTTTGAAGTATGTCTGAAAATTCAGCATATTCAAAATCTTGAAAAGCAGGCTTGAAAAGGTCTTCTGTAATCAGTGCTTGCAGCTAGGGAAAGGTCTACCAGCAGCCACTGCTCACTGTTCTCCCAGGAGGAAATGCCAGTGATGTTGACTTTTCTGATCTTAGCGCAGGGAGAGATGTTTTGCCTTTCAAACACCTGAGGCTTTCAGATGAAGGCACCCTCTTGACTGAACCAGATAAGCCCATGGGACATGGATACTTCATGACAAGAAAGGAAAGGGGCCCCGACTCCCCAAGGGAGCAGGGCACTCTTACTCTGCTGAAGGCAACAGCAGTTAGGTCCTGAAATATATTGGGGAACCCAGGAGCGAGTTAACTCTGAGCAAAGATTTAAGGTTAGGGCACAACATAAATGCACCCACTTGTTTAAATTAAAATTGCCCATAACCCTTTTATTTCCTTGCATCTGATTCTTCCCTGGCAGATGACAAGAAATTGCTGGTCGTTTGTGGTTTTTTCTTGCCGTGAAAAGCCACAATCAATCATGCTTTCTTCTGACCCTGCAGTTACAGGGAAACAGAATGACTCTGGGCTATGTTTTCAGACTCCACAGGTTGCTCTGACTCTGTATTTCGTGCTCCCTCCTTTCTCTCTGTCTCCATGTTATAAAAGATCAGGGCTCTCTTTTATAAAATAGTTCTGGCATTTCTATTATCACACATGCCTGCGAACAGGGATGAGATTGCACTGAATAGTGTGAAAAAAATAAAGGAAAGGGGGAAGAAAAAAAATGAAAAATCAAAGCACAGCCGAGTTGATTATTTAAAGAGCTGGGTGAAATTTGCCATCCTTTTAAGGCATCCTGGGCTCTGGAATATCACTGTGTCACTTAATGTTTGCAGTTAAGTATTTACAGATCTGTTTCCATGGCAACTGATTCTTCAAAGTTACTTTTACAATTCTGTTTTCTAAAATGTGTTTCTTTGGTTGATTGCACAGGGATATTTGGAAAGCAGCCAGGTCTAAATCATGATTTTTTTCCCATTAAGGAGAGGTCCTTTCTAATCATGTTTAGTTAGTTCTTTGATGGCTTTATCTTGATTTGAAAATGTATTTTGTTTTTGGTTAGCAGGTGGGAGAGGGAAGGGGGGAGAACAGGAACAAGCATTGTGGAGCTTTAGCAGGAAAAAAAAAAAAGGTGTTGAAAATTAGGAATGTGAAATAACCTTGTCTGAGTTGATTTCATTTATCCTTTCATTGTTTAGAAGAGTAGGGCCCTTAACCACAACTAAATAAATAAATAAATGTTCCACTGACAGTCTGAATGCATTTTGAGGCCACAGGAGAAGATGACTCACTTATTAATTAGTCATGGGAAGGGATGATGGACACTAGAAATGGTGTGGAAACTGAGACAAGCGGATCCAGTGTGTGTGAGGGTTGGCTGCCCCAGCTGTGCTGAGGTACCTGCATGGGGCCGGGGAAGGCTGGCCCTGCCGGTTAGGAGGCACCTCGTGAAGCAGCAGCAGGGAAACCGCCATGAGCTCTGCTACAGCTTCCTTTGCGACTGTGGTCAAAGTAGTTTGAAATGTGTCTTTGTGAAGACGTGAAGAATGTATGCAAGTGTCCTGAGCCCACTGACCTATGCTCTTCCCATCACTGTGGCACCATCTCCCTATCCCTCCATCTGGCTGCCAGTCCATCCCAAGCACACAAAAGCAAGCTTGATCTAGAAAGCAATATGTCAGGAGCCATACAAGTATGTGGGATGGATGGGAAAGGGATGTACATGTTCCCTGCAATAAGGTATTGTCTCTACTTGAAGTCAGAGATAAATCTAAGCTTGTTAGGATGACTAAGAAAGAAGCGTGTTTAGCAGTGAGTTAGAAACTTGGGTGCAAACTTCGGGCACGTGTTGGAGAGGAAATCATCTCAGATGTGCTTGCAAACCTCACCACAAGCAAGGAGTCCTGCAATGCTCAGCAAGCCACCTCCCAGGCAAAGACGTGCCTGCTGATTAATAACTTCAAACAGGGGAAAGGGAAAGGGAAAGTATCGAGTTACTTGGTTGGACCCAGTACTAGTTGTGGTAGCTGAAGGTGAGCCTTTAATAATCCTTAATAATCCACACCTGTTTTCAACCGTGCTACAGTGGGTAGTAGCATGTATCTCAAGGGAAAGTGTCAGACCAGAAGACAGAATATTGCAGAGTAATCAGAGTATCACAGAGCATTAACCAGAGAAGATTGGTGGAGTATCTGGCAGAGATAAAGTAGATTAAATATGGATGGATAATTACAATAAGATAAAGAATAGTAGGGAAAGGGATAGCTTGTTCCATATGTTCCTGTGCTTTTTGTGAGACAACATCAGATGGTCAAATCAAGGTATAAGGAGTCAGGACTCCTGGGCTTTTGTTCTAGCTCTGCCACTAATTAAATATGTGACCATTCAAGCACTCTGTGCCTCCACTAACCTAAACTTCCAGTATTGTTGTCAAGTTCAGTTAATTACTGTCTGCAAAGAACTTAGAAACCTACATAGGAAAGATGCTAGACAGGTACCCCGGTTTTAATGTTAAAGTTCAAAATATTATAATTGGAGAGCTGAAAAGGGGTGTTGATCTGAAAATGAAGCAGCAGAACTACAGCAAAGCTTATAAAGTGAAGGAAAACTAGGGAAAAAAACCCCAAACCTTGAAGAATAAAGAAAGGAAAATGAAGACTCCTAGGCAGGTGTCAGGCAAGGCGAATTTTGGCTGACTGAGATAATAAGCCACTCTTTTGAAACTTTTTCACTTTTTCCTTTTGCTGCAGAAATGCTCCATTAACTCTCAGGAAGATGATTTACCATTTGCCCTTTATAGCCAAAGCTGAAATAGTAGGAACATCATAGCAAAACATATGACCCAGCTTTTGGCACACCCTGTGGCTCCAAGCCTTTAATGCACAACACAGAGTCTTGGAATCTGAAGGGAGATGATAAAGAGACACTGTCTTGCTATGATGTTTATTAAATGGACAACAGCTATTAAGAGGACCAAAGTTGCAGGGGGTAGATTCCTTACTTGCAGGGAATGGAGGGACTTGGTTTCGTGTGATTTATTTACCCTTCAGCCTACTGGGTGTAAAGAAATCTTTATGATCCATGACCTTGAGGACTAAGAAGCAAGAAAGGGTTGGCACAGTCACCTCAAAGAGAACTCAGAAAGAAGGGTAAAAGAAAAGGAAAAGAAAATAAAAAATTAAGCATAGTAAAAATGGAGTTTGGCAGTGTCCTGTTATTTTATTAATTTTGGCTGGCTGGTGGGCATTCATATCCTCATAAAATAGGCTATATATAAAAAAAATATAAAAAAAATAGGATCAAATCACTAAAACAACAGGTAATAATAACTGCTCTTACCACCTCCTTTTTCTCTCCCTGGTCATTTGTTGGCTGCTCCAGCCAACACAGTGATCTGTCAGTAAATGGTTGCTATATGAAAAGAAAATGATCTAACTAGCTCTGGCTAACCAGCTTTTGAGCCTCCAGGTTCAAGCTCACAGTTGGTGAAGGAACAGAAAAGCTTTCCCCTGCTCAAAGATACAGATTTTCAGCTGCTGGAAACTAGACCTTCTCTTCTAAAGGCAGCAGAGGCACTGGGTATGTCTGCATGGTTAAATAAAACAGGGTTAAAGACCATTCTCTAGCACCAAGGCCAACTGACGTAGTCTGACCACACTCACAGTAAATATGTCTATTATTTTGCATGTCATTTGCATTCTGCATGAGGGACGAACCCCATGCAACACACCAGTGTTTTCAAAGTCTGAAAATAAGAGAATGTGCTAGTGCCATGAGGTGTGGCATAAGGATGTATCAGCACCCATGAGCATGGAAGCCTGCTGGAAACACAGTGGAGGACAGAGTAAGGTGGGAGGAGGCAAACCTGAGAGAAATTTATCCACACTAGTTTTGGGAATGGTCCTTGGCATGACATATGGTCTCATGTAGGGACCGGTGAGCAGCTTGGACACAGGCCAAAATTGCCAAGGAATGTGTTAATAATTCAGTAGTGTGGGAAGTTGTAGGGTAGGGCTCATGCCAACAACCTGGACTGTTTTATTTACAGGTAGAGGTGTAGGCAATGTTGCCCACAAAGGCAGCAACCTGTTGGCCTTCAGTTCTGCGGTTGCTTTTTGCTTTACACTCTGTTGTGAAATCCACTCTCAAAAGATACTAAGATGTAGTTTTTCTGGAGCTCCCTTTAACGTGGTATGTTATTATTTCATTAGGATACAAGCAGATTTTTTTTTTTCTTGTTTATATGGGAAATATGTCAGAGAGGAGTCAAGACAAACTAGGTTTTCTCTCATAAGCTATACTCTATAGCACATTCATTAGTGTTATGTAGACATCTTGGAAAGAAACTTTTCTAAGCCAGCAACCCTTTAAGACTTCCATATACTGTGTAATAAGTCTTTGTCCAGTCCTTCTGGAATGAAACAAGCTGACTTCACTAATAGACTATTGAGCTCTCACATCTCTATTATAAATAATTTTAGTTGCAGACATTTAATTAATGTTATAAATATACTATTTATGATGTGCTTTGGGAAATTACTAATTCTGTCAGTATACATCATGTTTGGGTTTATTGCTTTACTTTGCCTTGCTGCAGTGGCCAGGTGCCTTGCAGTTTCCCGAGCAATCACAGTCTGTGCTATGGGGGCTCTGCCTTCATAGTCACACCTTTGCTGGGGAGAAGGGAGCTTACCACCTTCCTGGAGTTTTTAGGCACCTAACTTCAATGCAAATGGGAGCACCTAGAACAAGCAGCATACAGATGAGATTTATCTAAGGATTAAGCGTTGGATGCCTACCCTGAGTTGTCGCTTAGCTTCCCTGTGTAGTCAGAGGAAAGCAACAACAATCTGTACATCTGTCTAGGACTGGCTGGGTGATCCATACTCTTTACCTGCCCATTTTTCTCTACTGTCCCTAAAAGAAAACCAGCTCAGACTTCTTCCTCTGACTTCTAAATGCTAACATTAATCCCACTCCTATATAATGAGTAGAGACACAGGGGCCCCCAGATTTTACAGGATTTGCTTCAGACAGCTACAGCTAGACAGTGTTAGCACTCCCCTCTGTGCTTGGATTTCCAAAGAGAAGTCAGAGGACTAAGAAACTTTGACGGCATGAAAGTGCCCACCTGTACCAGGCCCCGGTGAAAAGCCTAAACTGAGTTTTCAGAATAATGCCATTCATGGAGTGGTAGAACTACCTCCAACAGTGCGTTCTTTGTAGGAAAAGTTTGTTGCTACTTTGAGTGAGTTCTCACCATGCTTTATGCAGTGATTTCCGTCAGAGGATCTGAAACATCTTGCACAACGCACTCTAGAAGAGCTGGAAACGCATCTGATGTTTGACATTGTCATGACTTGGGGTTTTCTTTTTTCGACTCAGTAAACTGAGGCACATTAAGTTATCAGGCCACAAGAAGTGCACATTGAGCCAATAACTCATCTGCCAAAGTATAGAGTTACATAGATGACCCTGTGGTTAAAGCAGCCCAAGAATCAAAAAGAAAAAAAAATACATTTGCTTTCTGTAGAGACACATGTTATAAAACACAGTATTTAATTTGATCTAATCACATCTCTTGTTCCCCTCAAAAAGCATGAAAAGGTTCATTTTGTATTGACTGAGTAAATGTGCATGAGTAGTTTCAGGGGGTTTATTATCTGACCATACAGCACCTTGCACACCGGACTCTCAGTTCCAGTAAGGATCAGCTGATGCTGCTGTTGTTGCTGTTAAGTGGAACAGCAAATGTGTAATAAGGAATGCCTTTCCAGGACTAAAAGTATGAGTCTGTGTTCAACACAAGTGTCCTTGATACCAGTGGAAGTTTTGCATGTGCACAAGGTATATCAGAGTTCCTTGTATTTGTGAAAGCTATTCTGATGTATTGCTGGAGCTTGTAAGCTTCAGCTCATGCAACATGCACATGCACACACGTACTCACTCACACACACACACACAAGATAGAGTCTTCTGCCACTTTCTATCTGGCAACATATTAATCTTGTGTTTCGCATCCTCTAAAAGCTTCACCATTATAACATAATTACTGCTGAAATTGACCTTTAAAATATATTCCAAATTTCAAATGTCTTTAAACCCCTCAGTGAGCACCATTTTTCAATTTCAC
>JAVJGI010000057.1:8663047-8684753 GCA_035590275.1 Ibycter americanus | reverse complement strand
CCTGCAAAAATTTACCTGGGCATTTTTAATATCCAGTCTTCGAGCAGTTACGATTTCCCTTAAGGTAAATGAAAATGTAATAAGACTAACTAAAATGTTGCATTTGTGTCTCACCCTTCCCTAAATTCAATCAATCAGTTTAGCTTCACTAATATTCAAATGTATATCTGATACTGGCAATATAAAAGTTCAAGTACTCCTCAGCCTCTAAATACATTTTAAGTACCTTTATTAGAACATGCACTTTCCTAAATTTTTATTAGTACCTAAAATTGGTTGTGTTTCTAACCATCCTTAAAGGAAAACATAACTTTGCCTGCAAATGAGATGCTGAACTGTGTGTGGAGGCAGATTCCTGTAGAACACAGCATCTAAGACAGAAAATGTGCATATTACAGTGCACAGATAAACTTGTGTATGCTCACATTACTGTGCAAATAAAAAAGTATAAAAGCATGTGGTACAACTTCCACCTAGCAGCATTTGCATCCAGTTTCATTCCTTCCATCTCCTAGCCTCCAGGAAAGGGAGGGCAGAGGATCTGGAGGAGAGGGAGGAAACTCCCATCTCGCACCGGAGCTCTCCACTGTTGCGGTGTGTCCCTGCCCTGGTTTGGGACATCCAGGGAAGGACAGCTGAGGAAGGGTGTTGTTTGTCTGGCCAGTGAAAAGCTTCATGGATTTATTCATGTGGTTTCCAGTTGTGGGCTATGCTAGGGAGATCCCAGCTGGAAAAGATGGTTCATGGACCTCTCACTCTGTCTTCTCCTGCATAAACAAGCGTACAGTCTGCACACAGGGACCACTTATGCACGTGTGACTCTGCTCACACTTGGAAGTATACACTCAAAGGACACTTTGCTATCTCACACTAACAAAGCCCACTTAGGCAGGGGCAGGAGGGAGGGGGATAAAAAGCGAGAGGGAACTGTATCCACAGAGGCACCCAGCCTGCAAAGCACATGCCTCACTTCAGAGGTGGTTTTGAGTACTCGCTGGTGCCGAGTGTCTGAGGCCAAGCATAGCTCTGGCTTTACGCTCAACTTCTCAGGCCCCTTGTGGGGTCTCAGCTCCTTCCTATTGGCACAGCTAACTGCTTCCTTGAGCAAAGCGCTGGGCCTGAACAGCACCTGGCAGATGAGCCGAGGTATTGCCTGAGTGCTCTGCAAACTTTCCTTCATGTTTTGCCCAGACCCTTTACTAACTGACCAGGAGGATGCTGACACCCCAAAGGGATGCAGCTTTGGAGGACCAGCTCCAACCCTGGCAGACATGTGGGCAATGACAGGCAAGCTGTTACAGCGCCAAAGCATGGGTCAGGCAGCTCGCTGATGGAGGTAAAAGTGGACAGCCTCACTGAAAACAGGGGGTTTGTGTCCATTTACCCCAGCTGAGGATCCAGTCCATTACTTCCAATTAAGTTTGATTGAGGATTAATCCAATCTCAAGTGTCAGTTTTCTGCCCCCTGACAGCTGCTTACAGCATGACGCGCGTGCTGTAACCTGCTGGCCCACCTTACCTTCCCTTTTATGAAAAAATGCCATGTAGAGTCAAGCTCGCTAGAAATGAAGACAAATGAAAATCATCGGAAATCTCATTAGTGACCATCCAACAGCTTCCCTGAAAGGCAGAAGATTTTTGCTTTCCCTTGCACACACCTGTTTTAGGTTGTGGGGTTTTGTTGTGCGTGTCATACACACACACACACACACACACACACACACACAGAGTCACCTTCTCCTTCGTTCCTTCCACTGCACGGTGAGGTAATGCAAATAAATTGCTCTGCCTACTTTGTGCCGAGGTTTACATATTGTTCTGTTGATAATGTTTTTGGTATGCCTAATAGATATGAGGGGGAAATATCTGTATCACTTCTAAAGTTTGTGTATTACCTAACTAGTTCACACTGCTTTAGAGGGTTTTAGCCCTCCGTAAGAAGTCCTTTTGCCTGTGAATCTTTTATGTTACACCTAGGTGTCCTCATTATACGGGCTCTACTATTTGACAAGCAATGCTTGTCTCTACAGTCGGTGATGAACACAGCATGACAGGCAATGTGTGCCTCTGTCCAAGGCAGTGAATCACAATAAAATGGTAAATTACTGTCTGTCATAGCTCGAAACTGCAGTGACTAATATCCAATTCCCTATTCTACATAAGATGGGGGGGAGGGGGAGGGGGTCAGAGGGCAGGGTACACTCATTTGGTGGTGGTGGGAAAAGCTAGTGTTACATGCCTTTTTATTGAATCCTTGCAATTGAAAATGTACCTGGACACCAAGAAAGAAAGCAAAAGAGGGGTTTTATCGGGAGGAAAAGGATGAATTACTAGCAAATGGCATTATCGCTAGAATACTTTTGGACAGCTCAGAATTTGTTACTGGTTGGGGATCATCAGGATAGAGACATTTGCAAATGGGATTCACTCTTCTCATTCTCTGGCAGATATACGGAATTCAGTTTCGATTAAAATGCAATAATAATTGTGAGTTGGACTGTGTGTCACTGCTGCTCAGAAAGGCCCCCATTAGAGAGGCCTCTATTTTAAAAGAAGCCATTCATCATCGGAGTATAATTTCCAGTAAATATATTGTTTGTTCAACTGTAATGCTAGAGATAATGTTTAAAATTCTCTCCTCATATCTCATTATGAAATAATTGATAGCAACATAGCCATTTCTTTTCATTTGTGAGGCTTTTTTTGTTGTTGTTTTTCTCCCCCTCTTCCTTTAAGGCAACCTCTTGAAACAATCAATATCAGCAGTTTCAAAAGTGTGATACAATAAATAAATCTCTCAGACAATGACAGAGAACATCCTTCTTATAATAAATTTACCATAAATAAAACTCTGTGTGATATTCCTAAGAGCCATTTTACATGAATGCCTTCAAATTTTGTGCAAGGAGAGAGAGGAAAAGGGGGGGTGGGGGGTGGGGGGGTTGGGGAGGCAGGAGAGAGAAGAGGACAGACGTGTATTCAACAAATTGCTTCATTTTCAAAGTACATTAAATTGGGTTTGCTGTATGGTACACACAGAGTAAACTCTTCCCCCGTTGCAGAAATACACTGTATTGTTTGGAGTTGTTTCATTAATGTTGGCCTTGATTGTTGTATATGACTGGATTATCTGCATTCTTTTTTAATAAGATACATTGCTACAGCAGAGTTTGTGACATCTATTGTCTCACAAAACACTTTTGGAATCTTTCTGTTGATATATTTCAATAAACCAAGATCAATAAGGGCCAGCTGCTTTGCCACTGAGGCCCAGCTTTGAAGTGACCCAGCAAGAACATACCAAATGGGTTTAAATATCAACACAGGTCTGAAATGTAGCTTATACCTTGTTTGGTACAGTACAAAAATTCTTATATTGCAGTTTTTCCTCTCATTTCATATGCCACTCTCCAGCATTTCATGTAAGCTTGAATTTTTGGAGAAAATTTCTCCTCTCCCAAACCTTCCCTCCCTGCTGGCTTTCATCAAAACTGGGGCTCCACTGAGAATTCAGCACCCAGCTTTCTCAAATCTAAAGCATGTGCTTTAAGTATGTGCGTAAGGGATTCACTGAAGAGGAATCAAGCAAATTGTTGACCTTACAGAGATGTCATCTTTGGCTTTGAACAGATACGCTTCAAGGGTCTGCACAAAAGACCAAAAGAAGGAGGGGCAGATTTTTATGCAAGACTTGCAGTCTGTTAGGATTTGATATTGCTACTGGGACACTGGTGTAGAGGTGGTAAAATACAGGCAGATGTCCAAGATGGGCTCCTCTGAAATTTTGGATTGCTTAGATTGAAATACTTCTTTGCTGGAAATCTTATGCTTTCCCACTGACTTATGCTGGTGTTATCTGAACTTCAGGACTATACTATTTAGGGAAAAAAGAAGAAATAATACCTGGTAGGTGGTATATGTTTTGTTATTAATAGTAATACTTGGCACTCAGATGTCACTTTTCATCTCCAAAGCACTTTACATAATTAACTAATTCATCTTCACCATCCCTGCATGAGATGGAGCTTTTCACTGCAGCAGCATGGGAGCTCATGCACTCAGGACTGATACTGTTCATAGAACAATCAGGCTACCCAGGTGGAACCACTTTTGGGTAAAAAACAGCCGACCTGTCCTAAGGACAGAGCTGCCTTGTGACGTTGTGCATGGACATGTGCTAAAGGAGTGTTTACTTTGTAAAAGTTGGCATGTGGTTCCCCAATACTGACCTCAAAGCTCTGCATACCCATGCAGAGAGGGATGTTGTGCAGAGCCTGTTCTAGTGACTCCCCTCTCCAGGGCTGTCCCTGTGTCCTGGTGGACTCCCTGGCCCTCTAGGTACTTGGAGGGCACTGAGGATGGGTTGCCAGTCTCATTAGCATCTCCACACCTGTAAGACCTACATATCCATTCGGAGCCATTCTCTGCCTTCCGTGGGGGCCAGTGGACACAAGGTGCTGCTTGGTCCAGATCTGTTGGCAGAACCTGCATGCCAGGAAATCTCCTGTGAAATCCGCTTTTCCTCACATTTAGATTGACACCAGCATTTCTAAGCAAATCATAGCAGTGACAAAGGGCACTCTGCAGACTTGGCTGGAGGCTCCTTACTCAGCAATTATGTTTGCTGACATGACTATACTGTTTTCTTCTGTATTTTTTCTCTCTGTGTGATGATGGAACTTTTGCATCAGGACCCAATCCAAAGCACCTTGAAGTGTGCTTTTCTGCCCTTTTTTCAATGGTCTGGTCACATTTGTGGGCCAAACACAGATACCTCCACCCTTTCTGCAAACAGCTCGGGACAATTGTTTTAATCCTGTCAAAAGCCCCGATGTGCAATGATGACTTCAATGTCAAGGGTTCTGACCCAGGATTAGAGATTGTAACAGGCACCTCCCAGTGCCAGGCTGTGGGGTATAAACAGAGCAAAGCAGTAGAAGCTAGTTTGAGGGGACAACACAGGGCAGAAATCCCATGCAGGCACCCTGTTGCTTTCTCCTTCCTCTCCATTGATGTAGAAACCTCAGAGAGAAATGACTTTTGTCACTGGGTCCCTAGCGTGGCACCAAAAATTAGGCTGCACGATATTCCCCTAGGTCTAGGCATGTGCTTTGCCGAGTGTGGGAAGCTATTATTTTTTTTCTTGGTGCGTGGCCATTCACACGTGCATGGGAGGGGCTCTCTGCCAGAAGGTGACTTGTCAGAACTTGCAATGAAAGTTAATCCCTGCAATTAGGGGAGCAGCTGTACTTAAAAGAGAGATGTAGAACATCTCAGTGCGTGCTTGGATTTATCATATTGAAAGAACACGGTCCTCTTTCTACGCAGTTGCAGTTTTTGATAAACGGCCTACATTAGGGCACCTCAAAGGTGCACTGCATCATTAATTACCAGGGTATATGCTGAAGAGGAAGTTAATAAAACTTGTCTCTTACATGGAAGTGAGAAATCTTACTACCTGATGATTCCTGATGGAAGAAGATGTTTCTGAAGCCACATGTGCAACCTTGTACAGGTAATAATAGCAAAACACTCAGGGGAGTCTTCCATGTTTGAGGATGTCATTTTTCTTTTTGATTTATAGGATACTAATGGGCTTTCTCTTTTTTTTTTTTTCCTTCTTTTTTTTTTTTTTCTTTTAGCCAAGAGCCATGGTAAAAATCAACTGATGATGCTCAGAATCAGAAAGAAAAACAGAAAAGAAAACAGAGCAGAATAAAATGGGACAAATATGAGTCTCTCTGGGAGGAATGCCAGCCGCTAGCTTCGCTATTATTATACTGGAGAATCTTATAAAACTCTAGCCATTAATAACAGGCTGCTGCCAGATATTGATAATTTATTCAAATTGTAGGTCTGGATTTGAGGGAGCAGATGTTCCTCATGCAGACACTTTCAGAAAATGAATTCCAAAGAAACAAAATAACATTCGGTGCTATCAGTAGAGAGGAAAGGCAGTATTTTAGTGTGCAGTAAACATCTGGACTGCCTGCTATTTTTATTGCCTCTCTCTGGCCCCTGGTTTTCTCCTACCCATCCACCTTTACCACTCAATGATTCTGTTGCTCTTTTTCTTCAATGTTAATAAATCAATCAATCAATAAATAAATAAACAAATACTGTTAGTCTCCTGCTTGTGTTAGAATATATCACAACTGATTTCACTAGGAGTAATGGGACCTGATCAACTTCAAATCACTTTGTGCAGAACAGAGCCTCCAAACAAGCCACCTATTAGGAAGAGCAGAAATTAATTTTGATCCAGAACAAATTCCTCCAGTCATTCCAATGTTTTGAGACTGCTCTACCCGATATGGGTGTTAGTTTTACCCTCCAGCAAATTCACAGATGTTCTCTCTTTCTCTTTCTCTGTGCCTTGCTAGGTTGGAGGAAGACCGGGTATTCATATCCCCAAAATCTCACTGGCACAGATGCTCCAAATTGAAGCAAGCTGTTCTATCATCTTCTCCAGTTGTTGGCCACTCCATTTGAAACCATCCTAGGCATGGTGCAACAGAATGTGCTGTGTGTCCAAAAACTGTTAAACATATTTCCTTGGGCACAGTGACAATTGTTGATGAACAGTAAACTGCAATGCTTGCTATCAGTGGTCCTGCTTTCTCCAAAAAAGAAGCCAACTTCTAGGACCAAATCCAGAGGTTGCAGTGAGATCATGTTGGCCAGATCTTATCCCTGGGAGGTCACTTTGCTTTCTACAGTTCCGTGTAGTCCTGCATTGCTTGGAAAGGTAGGTAGGTCCAAGGCTGCCAAGGGGCTAGGACAGTGGTCTAATTTTCAATACTTTACAAATGACTGTACAGACTTACATTCTCAACCAGTCCCATTTTACAATTCCTATCCATTTCCAGCTAATCTCATGCTATAACTTGTCTTCCAACCAGTCGCAAGTTGCCATCTGTCTCTGCTCCTGACTGATCCCAAGTTGCCATCTGCCCCTGGCCAGCCTTTTTCAACTATACCCCATTTGGAGAGGTACATAAACGATGACGCTCAGGATTGTCAGTCCTTCAGACTGTCTAGTCCAAGCTTCTGGCTGACACCCGGCTTTCACAACATACAGAGACTGAGAGACACCCTCTTGACCCACGCCCACCACTCACACACTCAGCCTCCCCCTTTGCAGTAAGTGCTACAAAGAATCGTTTGCAAAGGGAACTAAGGATGGATTAGTCCAGGGAACTACACAACAGGATGTGGGACGTGCCAGGGAAGCGAAAGAATAGTCGCAAGCAATTCATTTACAAAGAGTGTGCAGATGCAGTTGTGGGTCACTGCACATTGAATATTCCTAAGACTAGTTAAGGGTCTCTCTCATTTGTTCCCCACTGCCCTGTGCCTGTTGTCTTAACGACGGACACCTAGGGAAGGCTCTTGAGTGGTAGGAGGCTAAAAGCTATTGTGTCTGATTCCCCCCCCAAGCTTGAATTACGGCTTTCTAGAGCTCTTCATTAATTCCCACTGCCGCTTAAGCTGTCTTGCTTGAAGGCCTCTTCCCTTTGTGGGGGAAACAGAGGATAGCTGTAGCAACATTCCACTGGGGCAAATTGTCTCCCTTTTGTCTTCCTTGTGTTTAGGGGAGAACAAAAACCTCCAGGTTTCACTCTGATGGTGACAGCACTTCACAGCTGGACAGTAGAAAGGGAATGGAGTTATTAGCTCACTTCCCATCCCTTGCAATGCTGCCTTGGCCTCTGATGCTGCACTTCCCATGCGTGACATGGAAAATAGTGGAAAGATAAGGGCCTGAAGAGTGTCTTAATTTTTCCTGTGCCCGATTACCAGCTGCCACTAACTTCATAAAGTATATTGACTACTGCTATGTCTGGTGTTAAGTATCTTCAGACTTCATTCCAAGTAATAGGAAAAAAAACTGAGGGGCAATCAGCTAGTTCCATGATGAATGAAGCCCATGTCACTCAGAGAAAATGAATATTTCTTTGCAATAATGACCAGATGGTAGCAAGACTCAGATCCAAATTAAAACATGCATGATAAATGCCAAGAAAACACAGAAAGACAAAAACCCAACCTGGAGTGAAATCTCTCTATAAATCTTTCCCCCCCTACAACACAGGCATTTCTAATGGGAATTAAATTATTAAGAGATGTTGCAAGGAGAATACAAATGTGAGAGTCTTCCTCCTTCTTGGAACTTTTTGAAAGAGCATTTCAGCACAGCCAGCTGGCTTTTCTTCTCCATACGAGACAGCACTGGGCTGAATGGGATCTTTTCATGTAGAAGCACAGGCAAAATACTAATCCAGAAAATAAATTATACATCCGAGTTGACATAGAAATAGAATATACTTTTCCTCCTGCAGAGTTGACCTATGGAACTCCTTGCTGCAAGACATGACTGCAGCTGAAGGTCTTCAAGGACTTAGAAAGGGGGTATTAGTTGCAGATAGTGGTACCTTTCAAAATTCTATTAAACTGAACAAATGTGGATCGGGGTTTTACAATATCTTAGTTCCAGGTGGATGCTAAAAATAAATTAATGGTGTTGGAAAGAAATGTTCTTATGAAAAAAGTAGAGCTCACAATTTTTCTGATGCTTTTTCATGAGGTATGTGATATTTGGAAGTGCTATGATCGCGACAAAGGACAACAAGAACTGCTGGAGCTGATCTAACATGGCATTTGCAGGGATATTTGAAGGAAGTCAGTGTTTTGGCATCCTCCTGGATGGCTGCTGGGTGAGCCAAACAAAGCTCTTCATTGTCCGACCAAGCAATACCCTCAGAAGCCTTACTTTTAGCTGTCTGTTTCTGACCCTGCATGATCCCTTCTATGTCCCCTTCCTCCAATTTGCAAATCTCACGGTGATACAAAATGGATGGTCGCTCAGGGAGCTGGCTGGCTCCTCCCTGTCAGCACTGACACCTTTCCCCAGCACTAAGTTAATGAGAAATATTAAATTACAGAGGCACACACACACTTTGGAAAGAAACATGGTGTCTGATCCCCCCAAACTGCCAAGCTCTGCTTAAAACCGATAACAAATGTTCTTCCCCAGCAAGATGTGATTAGCTTTTATACCTGTGCAGATTGTACAAACACACAGGAGGGAGCTTTTAAATATCATTGATTTGCCTATTTGAAATTATTAATTTCAAATTCGGCTGGAACAACCTTTGCTAAATTACACTGTGCCAGTGGGAGTTAGAGGACCCACAAGTCTAAACTTAACTTAAGAATGGGAGGGGGGAGGGTTAAAGAAGTAGAAAAAACCCCCCGAAACAACTAAAAGTCCATTTAAACTCAGTAGGTTTCCAGTTAATTACATTTTCACACCTATCCCAGCAGTTACAGATGTATTTATAATGTATGCCTACCTTGGTGGTTACTGAATACTGCATTCTTCACAGACTCTCTGAGCCAGGATTTCTTTCCTACATCTACAAGACCTGTTTTATTTACAGTCACATCCAAACACTGTCTAGGTTCAACTGTAATGGCTCAAACTAATTTCCTTCCCTCACTGTTTCTCCCCTTCTTTCCCTCTCTCTTTTCCCCTGTATAAAGGGAACAACTGGATATCACATGTGGAAATATCACTGATATCTGGAGAAGCTTGTTTGAGAACGTACCCACCGTTTGACTGTGCAGCGGAACAGTTTCATGTGACTACTCATCACAGCATTCCCACCCCATCCTTACAACGTAGTCCATCTCTGTTGGATACTGATACACTAATTCATACCCTCCACAGCTCCTTCCCAGGATGGGAATGCACCCCTTCTCTCTCTGAAGGATTTCTCCTCCCTAAGCCTTTGTGAGGTAGGACTCTGTGATCTGCTCTCCATTATGCAGGTCCCACGGAAGGGGCCATGGCTGAGATTCAGCCCTTCTTCACCGAGCCACAGTTGGTGTCCCACAGCCCTGTGGAGTGAAGCAGGCTCCTCCAGAAATCAATCGCCCTGTCTTGTTTTCTAGGAGGAGTTAAATTGCCTTTTTTTGGCAACTGGAGTTGCCTTTTCCTCTCTGCTGGCTCTGAAGGAAGCCACTGGTGACTAGCTCAGTCACCAATGAACTTTCATGATACCTAAACCAAACCAGATGAACCCTACCCTGAAAGTCTTGTCAGGGTCATCTGAGGAGGCTGTTGCAGAGAGAAAGACTGAATGTGAGTACACCTCAGGGAGAGAAACTAATGTTACTGAGCCTGCTTTGTATCTGTGAAGGATTTCTGCATCATTGGGGTGGAAGAACAGGAGCGGAGAGAGTTAGTTCTGCAAATGCCCTCCACTCCCTTATCTCTTCCTATGGAATGGCCAACTTTTTCTGAGCTTGCCCCCTCAGGCCAGATCTTCTGAGGAGCACTGGAACCTCATTTTTGCACTCCTTAGTCTGTATGCCTTTGGCCTCTCTAAATATCCTGCATACATACACCAACTGGAGCCATACAAAGAGCTTCCCACTGGAGTAAGACTTTGAATGACCGTGTCAGCTCTGAAACACCAAAGGTTTGCAGCACAGTGAAAGGTCTCTCAAAGGCTCTGTGGAAACATCTCCCGCAGAAACTACGGCCATCACACACTGCAGCCGTCTTTCAGTTATAGAACCAGGGTCACCTCCTCGGCTTGCCTTCCCTGCTGTACACCTCAAGTGTAGACATTGAGACAGACTTCAAAAGCAAAATCAACAAAACCAAAGTGATCACGTACCTAAATTTGCCCCCCTGAGAAGAAAATGACAGAAGAGGCTGTACTGGAGAGAAAGCAGTCATATTGCTTAATGCATGACTAGAAAGCACTCTACTATGTTGGTGCTGAAGATGGGATGAAAACCTATCTGGAAGAGAACAGCGCTCGAGAGATTATTCACAGCTGCAGCATAAACAGTGAAAATTTACTGGAGTATATAGACCACCCAAGTGTGCAGCTAAATGAGCTTCATAGTAATGCAGTTGCCATATCCCCCTGAATTGTACCTCTGTAAGGCTACCCTGCTGTTTCAAAAGCAAATTCAGACTAGATGGTAGGAGCCCAGGTGATTAGAATATGAGCCATAGGGAGAAGATAAACCATCTAAGTTGATAAGGATAGCATGGACTGCTCTGACAGAGCAAAAACAGTGTGAGCATTCAAAGAGACAAACAAGTTGTGGAAATATGGCAATGTTACAGCTAAGGTTGCAGAAATACTCACCTGAAACGATATCATACTATCTGAAAAACCAACCTGTGATTGCTGTAAAAGGCAGCTATTCATCTGGCGTCAATCAGTATAGCTCCATTGATGTCAGCCTCTTTTCTCAGTAGTGTAATGTGCTGTTCCTTTGCTAATATAGTGCTATATAATTTCACACTTTTTTAAACTTCAGTGGAGTTACACAGACTTCCACGAAGTGAGGGTTTGGTTGACAGCCTTATGATGCACATTCAGAAGAAGGTAGTTGAGATTACAGAAGTAACCTTAACCTCCTTTCCGAATGTCTGAGTGCTTGGCTGCGGAGCTACAGCATTACTGTAGTGTGGTTTCCTCCCAAAACGCTTCAGCCCCTTCTAACCACTTCCATTCACAACCCTTCTCCCTGCATGTCTTGAAAAGCCCTACGAATGCAACAGAATGCAGCCCACCCCCCTATCACAGCTGTTCAGCGGGTGGCAAAACTGGTGCAGTAAGATGCTGGCTGGTTCACAGAGGTGACACGGGTTGCCTCTTTTTCTTACTGATTTTTCACTTTCTCCCTGCTTATGCTTTTATAAGCAGCAGCCAGCATGAAGCCATAGCAAGCAGCCCATTGTTCCTAGGGATAGTCTGGAAGCTAGGGAAGGTCATAATACTATGGGTTTGTCATTGTCCAAGGAGGGAGCTTGGGCTCAGGTGTTTCACTCTGGCTGTCCCTGCTGTTTTGCTACTAGCGTTCAGACTGGCATGGTGCTAGCCCTGGCCAGCTAGAACCCTCGCAGGGAATACCCGGGCACAGTCTGGTGGCTACCACCAAGCCAGGAACCTTTCCCTGTAGGAAGAATGGATGACACCATCTGTTTTTAGGGAGAACATTCCTCTCCTGGCGCTAAAATTAGCACAGCGACTTCACCTTTTTCTACCCAGAGTTGTTTAAATGAGGCACCTCTGCTGAGACACAAAGTCCTACAGGGTGCTTTGCAAGGGGGAGGTGCCTCTCAGTGCTGAGAACACCCTGCTTCTGAAATGCTGGCCAACCAACAGTTGATTTTGTTGTCCCCAATGCCAGCTTACATCTCCTGGGTGCTAAGGCCAGGAGCAGCTGAGCAGGAGGGGCTCTCCCTCGGGGGACAGGGCTCAGCCACCCTCCCCGGCTCCGAGTGCTTACTCAGCAGCAGGGGGCAATGAGAAGCGGGGAAAGACAGTGAGGAGGGAAAGCAAAAATAAACCCTACCAAACCAAACAAAAATGTTTTCAGTTCCTGTCAGGAAAAGAAAGATTGGAAACGACATCAAGTCAACACTCATTGATTCTTTTTTGTTATAACCATTATATAGAGCCTTCCGATCCCTTACGTCTTCCTGACTGGCAAGTGCTGTCTGAGCACCTCAATCCAGAGTCTCTGGGCCACCCTCTCCCGTCTTCTCTTTTTAAATTATTATTATTATTTTTTTTCTCCTCATTGTTTTTAAATCACTCTCCACATAACAGTTGTTTTTCACATTAAATAACATCAGATGAGAGCTTGCCATCGTCAGAAGAATGAAACTGTCATCTCTAATTTGGCTGGCAGAAGCCGTGTTGACAGGAAGTTGTCTGTGGTTGTTTAGAAATAAAATAATGCTCTGAGGAGAAGCACAGAAACTTAATAGGACTTTAAAAACAACAGGAGCCATGGGGACTGCAGATGGTTCCTAGGCCTAAGGACTAAATAAACAATGATTTTATAGGCAAGAATGTAGCCTAGGGGAGATGGCCTCTAAAGAGATGTTCACACATATTGTGTCCAACATCATTAGACTGCCCGGTGGGAGCAAACGTTCGGCAGTTAAAGACATTTTGAAAAGGAAAAATCAGCCTCAAAAGATGCTTTAAATGAACAGGAGGTGGAAGAGCAAACTGTCTGAAGAAATTCGCGCAGCTAAATGACTCACCAAACATCTGTCTCAGGGACCAATAATTTGAAACTGATTGACTTACTGGGTGTAAAATATATAGATAAATGTAGAGGGGAAAAAGTAAAAAAAGGCAAGGTGGGGAAAGTGGGATTTTCTGCCAGAAAACAAGGGATGAGGTGAAGAAGGGGGGTTGGGAGAAGGAGATTCATAAATAAGTAGTGATAAAGGCAGAGGCGATCAGCTCTTTCAAAGGTCCAGAGCACAGCTCACATTCTTCCCCTTGTCTGAGGTTTCATTTAAGCCTGGCACATCCGAGTGCAGAGATTAAAAAAAAAAAAAAAAAAAAGAGAGAGACAACCTGGTATTCACTGATTGAAAAAGCAAACACAAGGACCAGCTTCGAAAGGGCTCCAGTGCTGTGATTTTGAAAATAAGGGCCTTGGAACACCAAGTGCAATCTTCTACCTAGGGCTGCTAAACCCTTTCTGCCAAAACATTTACATTTATAAGGCCTTCAGTCGTGTATTCCCCCCAACCCCGCAACCCTCACGCCTCCCATCCTACCTCCTCTCCCCCTCTCCTTTCTGCAGAGTGCTCATTTCAGACTCACTCTTTTGTTACACCTGTTTGCAAGTGGGTATTTTGCAGTTAGCTTCAGCTGGCCTCTTCGTATTTATAGCTTTCAAGACAGGCAGAAGGTGGGGTGAGGGGGGGGAGACGAGCCAGGCTTTTTGTAAAGAGGTACGGTAAATTTTGCATCTAGCATTTTTTGGCTTGAGGGTTTGCTACAGAGAAAGGAATGTTTATGTTGCAGCCGCTGCTGGAGAGACCTTTTTCTGCTACGGACAGAGAAGAATGGTGAAATCTCTATTGTGTTAAAGCCGAATCCTTATTTTTGTATCTTGATAGCTATATACATAGATCTGTTAGATTCCAAGCATTTTCTTTTATTACTTACCTTGGAATAAGTTTATGTTTCTAAATTAATGAATTCTTTTATAACTGGAAAAATCAGAATGTCTTTTTTGACAGCAATGTCAAAATACAATATTTTGACAATTTTCTGACATTTCTCTCTGGATCCCCCTACCCCCCGCGGTAAAAGACACTGTTTTCAATGATCTGGCATTTCTTCATAAACTTAGCCACAAAAGAAGTCATCCAAGCCAAGGAAAATACAATTTAGTGGAAAATTCCTGACCCTCTTACTGGACAAGGTCTGCTTTTGTTACCCAATCTTAGTTTTTAGCCTTCCCCTGAAGTTAGCAGTTTAATTGATATGAACCAGGTTGACCTGGTTTTTTTTTCTCATTTGAGGGTGCTTGGATCATATTCTGTGTCCCTTGAAGCAGCAGAAAAATAGCACCAGTGCTCTTGAAACTAACAGGATGCTCATCACCTTGGGTTTGTAAGACGAACACCAGATAAAGAGAATCAATAATCTATCTCAGAGCAGCAAAAACATCAGAGCAAGCCCTTCCACACAACCCTCAAAGGCTCACAGTGAGTCACCATCAGTAAATGCGGATCTTGCTTATGCCTCTCATGCTATCAGGATAACACACTAGAAATAACACTGCTATTTAGATCTTGAGTAGTGTTTGTAGGAGGCAAACAAGCCTCTCAGACCTCTTGGCAAATGCAGTTGAAGCATCACTATCCCCATTTTGCAGAATGGGCAAAAGTGGCACCCTCAGGACGGGTCTGGGAGTCAAGCTGGAGGCTCCTAATGAGCAGCTCAGTGCCCCATCACTGGACCATGGGCCACTCTGCTACCCATGTCACTAAAGGCATTGGTGGGGAAACCAGCTATGGCTGCAAGCACTTGGGGTGGACAGCCTTTTCAGACATTCACTTTTGAAAATACCTGATCTGTTTCCACAAATACTCTGTTCCAGGAGCCAGATTTAGCCATGCCAGGACAGAAGGGGTGATTCCTGACACCGAAGGTCCAAAACATGTCTAGAGCGGGAGCGACTGGGTGCTCCGAGTTTGAATGGGAATTGAGGAGCAAGCTTGGTTCTGTCCCTACTGCTCAGTTGCCATCTCTGCTTGCAACCTTCATCTACTTTGCTACACCAGGGTTTTCAAATGTGGGTCCCTGAAATTAAATCTCTGAATCCTTATTCAGACATCAAAAGAGTTGGCCTTTATCTCAAAGTTGCTAAGCAACCATTGCTCGTGCAGGAGGCAATGGGATCTGCAAACACACAGTGGTACCAACACCAACAAACAGGTCACTGTTCTGGTCCCTAAATGCCAAAGAAGGTTGCTGCTTTTGAGCACCTTAGGGTGAACTTTCTGACCTTAATTTCTTTGTACCTCAGTGTTCCCTTCCGTGAAATGGGTAGTGCACTTCACTGAGCATGGGGGTCTCTCCCACAGCGTGTCTGCAGAACACCTCAGACTGCTTGGGTGAAAGGAATTACAAGCAGGAAAAGGGTAAAGCAGGAGGGCAAAGCAGTTAAAAGCCAGTGAAAGCCCTGACACAGAATGAGGTGGCATTGGGGTGGTGCAGGTCATAAGCACCTCTCATTTTTCGGTGGCTGTGCTAATATAATTAAACCCTTATGTTAATAAATGACACCTCACAAAGCCCTGCTAACTTCATATGCCCATGCAGAGTCCTATAACAGGCACTTGGAAAGCCATGCATGAGGGCTGGTGGGGGGAAGGTGGGGGCTTGGAAGCAGTTACGGAGTTCAGAGAGACTCCAAAAAATATCTGGTTTAAGGATGGACATCATGGTCCTGGGGTCTGGCTAACAGTCAGGTTTATTAGCAGCTGGGCAGGCAGACCAGCTGGCAAGCCAGCTGAAATGCAGCGTGCTAGGACAGGTTGTGTCTGAGGTGGGGAGTATGGCCCGTGGGCCATGTATCAGGTCTGTGGGATGAATCAGGTCAAGTCAAGGGCTGTGCAAACATAAATGCATCGGTCTGGTACCCTGAATACCTGACTCAGGGTCAGAGTGGGCCTGTTCTATTGCAGTATGTTGAATAGCGTCCAGAAATTGTCCCCTCCACTAAAGCTTGGTAATTCATACTCTTGCACTGTTACAACGGCCCATGGGGTGTATTTTCGTCTACTCTACGTATTGTTCTCCAAACGAATCCTCTGGGTGGTTAGAGAATTAAGACAGGCCAAAGACCATCTTCAATGTGCAGTGTGGATATGAACACCTTGTTTTGGAATCTGAAAAGACTTTGATAACACAAGATGCTTCATGTTGGTTGACCTCAGTGATTGAGAGAGGTCCCCACCACATTTACTTTAACAGTCACCAGAAAATCAAGAGTCTAGACATCTTTCATCTAGTCCAATCTCCTAAATACTCCAAACTGAGATATTTCACCCATCAGCTTCTGTGTGCAGCTTATTTGAATCAGACCCTCTCTTTAGCGGAACATTCAACAGCAAATTTTGTCCATGGTTTCTTCTGTCCTCTACACTGCTTTCACAGATGTTAGCCAAGTGAGTCTCACAAAAACACCGGTGAGGTCATCCCCTGTCTTTATGAGTATTTCACAGGGTTAGGGGCAGGAAAATGTCGCATGTTTCAGACTGAGTGGAATCTCAGCAGAATCAGGAGCAAAGATGGAATGTAGGGATTCATAGCCTGCTCCACAGCACATCACTGGTGGGTGACACTAAGTCCTGTGTGGATGAGGAGGGTGGTGTCTGGTAGGAAGCAGTAGGGTAGGAAACAATAGACAGTGTGTATACCATGAGCAGTAGTGGGTAGGAACAGAAAGATTTGTGGCAAAAAATGAAGGATGAGAGACATTATTAGGTGTACTGTTATGGCTGTGCCCAAAGGAAAATCTAACACCTGGAATTTGATCCATTCCAGACAGTACTGGCCATTTCAGTGGATTTCTTGTTTAGTTGCTCATTTGGGACTTTCTCCCAAACTTAGAAATTCCTTCTTTGTTATTACCATTTTCTGTCTCCCTTTTCTAGGTCTACCTTAGACTGAGTTTAAGAAGTGCAGGAATTGCAAATAAATGAATACACCACTATTTCAAAAGTGCCAAATATAAAGGAAAAATTTGGTTTGGTGGCAGAATTTGGGGCAAATTCTTACTCTTTGCAGAGTCCGTGTCAGGAGTCTTCAGGTGCTTTCTTGTCTGTCAATCCAGCTCTCTGGCCTGACCTCACTCTGCCTCTCCCCGCTCTTCCAAAAGATAAGTTAGGAGAGATTCTGATGAGCAGGGATGGGAGGAAGCTGTGACATGTAAAATGACAGTCTCTGCCAGGCTGTGCTTGCACAAACAACCCCCTGGTTCTTTTGAGGGGGAAAAACACGGGAAGAGAGAAAGCAGAAGCTATAAGCAGTCTGGCTATTTTCAGGTCCCATTCCAGGCAAAACCAGTACTAAATTATTTACCAACCAATTGTGTGAAGGAATCAAATCCAGTGGCATCCACATGCGGCACTCATAACCCACTAACTGCATTAACACATCTGAGGATTAAGGGAGATTTGAATCAAAGTAATGGGAAAGAAATCTTGTGCTGAAGTATTTAGATGTAGTCACTTTTCATGCTGCCTTGATGCCTAGGGACTCATCTTCCCGCTTCCCTGGCACGTAGCCGCAGCCAGCTACTAACCATCGGTGCTGGCAGTTTCCAGCTCAGCCAAGCTTCCATTTTGGAGATCGAATTTGCAGAGATGCAGCTGGGTCCAGGAGAAAAAAAAAAAAACAAACAACAAAACAAAAAAACAGACAAAAAGAAAGGAAACTAAAATCATCCCCCAGCACTTTGGGAGCCATTTGAATTAGTGAAGGGGGCTGGCAAAGGGAAGGGGAAGTCTGTTAAGGGTCTCACGACTTTTCTCAGATGATTCTGCTAACCAGCCACATCTTTTGCTGGATTAGAGCCTGACGGGATGGGGAAATGAATCTGAATAGCAATAAGGCAGAGAGCTGGATCAGTTAGTCTGTGAATGAACAGCCAACTGCTGCAGTTGTGGAGATGGTCAGTGTCCACCTTGACTGAGGGAAGAGGAGGAGGGAAGATAATCCTATGATTTAGGGAAGAGTAGGGGGAATTGGTGACTATCTCTAAGATGCTCTCCTTCCTTTCACCAGTACTAAAGAGCTGCTACGCGAAAGCAGGCCTATAAAGTTGCAAATCTAGTAACCTACCATAGGCTATGCCGGTGAGTGCTGCATGGTGAAGGAGAGAGCTAAACATGGGGTCTCCCATATCTTTGCTTTCTGCTCCAGAGCTCGCCCATGCTGATGAAAAGCTGGATGTGTGAGAAGGATGGTATGGAGCAAGTGCAGCACTACAGCAACGACAGAGGTGAGAACTCAGGCCAATGCTCAGTTACCCAGTAAAAACCAGCATGCCATTTATCTTTGCTTTTTTTTTTTTTTTTAGTGGACAGGAGTTATTCTGGGCTTTGGGATCCGGCAATGTCTTAATGTAGATTCAATACAGAGGATCTGCGAATGGGTGTCAGAGGAGCCTGGCTTTGAGCATGGGTTTCATCCTATGGATCACCACTCAGACGCTGCATGGAGTGGTGTTTGATGACAGTGGTGGCAGTGAGGAGGATTATCTCTGCAGAGGCAAGTAAATCAAGGACACAATCTTAGTTAAACCCTGAAAGTCATCATGCACTCAATTCACACACAGACCTTGTGTTACAGGGAGAGGGAAACATTGGCAAAGACACTGAGGTGACATCTCTTCTGGGAAGGTTACACTAGAATCTTTTTAAGCTCTTTGAACAGCAGCCACTAGAGATGTGCAGAAAAAAGGAGCTCCAGTGAATGGCTTATCTGAAGGACATCAGTCCTGAGCATGCAGACCTGCACTCTGGGGCAGCCCAGGGTTGAGAGGTAGGTACAGACACCTCTCACTGAGCCATCTTAACTGCAGCGTTTATAAACCTGAACCTGAAATTATATTTATTCCCAATACTCTATGTAATGTGAATTTTTTACATGGCGATCAATCACACGGTTCCCAAGGGTAGCATTTACTCTTGCCAGTAAATGATGGCAGGATCAGACCTTAGTGATGGGAGAGGAAGGAGCCAAGAAATGCATGCTGGATTTGAAATCTACAAAAATAGCAACTAGTCTCAACTTCCCTCAAATCTAATAGTAAATGAAATCAAATGGGTCTTTTAATTCATTTCATCTTGCAAATGTTTCTTTTCCTCTCTCCTGTGACAACTCTACACGGCAGTTCTATACATATCTCTTGTACTTTGCATAGATAAGGAAACTAAGGCATAGGTGGTAAGCGGAATGACGTGACTTGCTCTGGATAGCTTGGATTCAGACTGGCATCTTAACCTCAGCCTTGGCTCAGAAAGTTGCCTGATGAACTGACTGAAGTCTTGAGAGCTGGTCAATGTCAGCTGAAAACAGGACTGCCTATGGGATGAGATAGATGCACTGAAGTAATTGGGTGTAGGGAGAGCTGCGAGAGATGTAAACATGTACCTTTACCTAACTAAATGCAACACCAGCTATACCAGATCTTCCAAACCATCCAACAGCAAATCCTGTTTGAAAACTACAGTCCATTCCTGTCTGTGTGAATGATTAATGCTATGGCCTTGCACGTACAGACAGGGACTCATCAATTTCTTTAAATGGTGATGGCTCTTGAATGCTTCACCTAATTTCAATGAATTTGCAAACCGCATTTCGTTTTACTTGAGCCTGTCCCCCAAGGGCTTACATTGTGCAGTTTCTCTGAAAATGTGTATTGCTTTAGATCTGTGCTTTGTAATCTGTTAACCATCTACTTAGCAGTGCTTGTCATTTGGGATTTTTTTTTTAATAGTCTTAAAACTTATGAAAACATGAGTCCTAAATAAAATTCCTCCTGCTAACTACCAGCCACGGAGTCATTATTGGAAAGGGCAGCTGGTGGACAATAGCAAAGCTGAGCTCAGTGCTGCTATTTGGAATGGATAGCTTTGTACTTAATAAAAAAAGTCACTGAGTGTTTAAACTCTGTTTCCCTGCATCACTTAGCGTGCAGCCTGATCAGAGTCTGCCTCTCGTCTAGAGTGAAACAGCTGATTCAAAACTAAACAACTGATCTTCTTTGGTTAATAGTAATAACAATGAAAAAAAGAAATAGCATTCATGGGAATCCTCTTAACAAAAAGAAGCACTAAATTTCATAAAGAAGCTATTACATTCCTTTAAGCTAACACCTTCTGAAGCAGGCTATAAACAAAAAACCCAAAATGTTAAAGCAGAACAGACTTGTCATATATTTTAAATTTTAATCATCCTATCAAGCTGATTAAATAAACAAAGAAAGTGGAGATTTATTTGACAGGGAAGAATGACACAGGGAAAGTTTGAATGCATTCAAGGATCAGATGTGGTGCCAAGCAGAAGTCAGGGAAGGAGGTACAGCTCTAAGATGGTCTTTCCTTTGGACTACTTGGCTCCCAGCTCACCTGTAGCTCATTACCATGAACAGACACCAAACCTGCAAACGAAACAAGGTTTCACTCACAGTGTAAATGAACCATCTGCCTCCTATCACTGTTTGAGGTGTTGAGACATGTCCAAAGAAGGGAAGTGAAGCTGGTGAAGGATCTGGAGAACAAGTCTTATGAGGAGTGGCTGAGGGAACTGGGGTGGTTCAGCCTGTAGAAGAGGAGGCTGAGGGAGACCTTCTCGCTCACTAAAACTTCTTTCCAGGAGGCTTTAGTCAGGTGGGTGTCTGTCTTTTCTCTCAAGTAACAAATGATAGGACAAAATGAAATGGTCTCAACTTTTGCCAGGGCAGGTTTAGATTGGATATTAGAAAAAAATTCTTCACCAAAAAGGTGATCAAGCCTTGGAACAGGCTGTCCAGGGAAGTGGTTGAGTCAAAATCCCTGGAAGCATTTAAAAGATATTTAGATGTGACACTTATGGACATGGATTAGTGGTGGGCTTGGCACTGCTAGGCTAATGGTTGGACTTGATGATCTTAAAGGTCTCTTCCAACCTAAACGATTCTATGATTCTATCCTAGCATGACAGCACCCTAACAGAACTGACCTTGAAAACAAACCCTGGATACAAACCCAGCAAAAAGGTTTCAGGTCTGAGTTCTCATTTCAATTTTTTTGCTATTTTTGGCCTAAGTCTACCCATTCTAAACACTGGCACAACTTAGAACAAGATCCTGGAACAACCTTTACACTTCATATCATTAAATCTCCATCTGGTGTCAGATATCACTCTCTAATTTTGTTTTTACCCCTTGCACTTGAGAGTTACAATTTGAGTAACAAAGGCTGTACGAAACACAGATGAATCATACAGGCAGGTTAGGGTGAACAGCTCTTGTATTAGTCACAAAAGCCTAAAGAACGAGATGAATTATGTGCATGCAAGTCACTGGGAGAAGATTCATTAGACCACTAGGCCTTGAGCTTGGTTAAAATCACACCCTTTTAAATCACCCTGGAGAGGTTTTCTGGTGCAGGGGATAACTCACCAGAGAAAGACTGAGAGAGCTGGGGTCTAGGCAGGCTCTGACATGGTCAGCAATATGACCTTGGAAAAGTCATTTTTACCTCTGTACCCTTGTTTCCCCTCATTTTGTCAGTATGGTCTGGCAAAATCTGCAGATCAAGAACTACTGCATCTTATTAGGTGTAAATCCATCACCTGGAACC
>JAVJGI010000057.1:8629983-8640220 GCA_035590275.1 Ibycter americanus | reverse complement strand
AATATCCCAACCCACTGTCTGTTTGGGGGATTTTATTTGGACAGAGCTGTTGCTGAGCCTTTTGTGACCAGATATTTGTACGTGTTTTACTGAATGTTTGCATGGCTGTGCGCAGGAGATAATATAACTGACAGGCTAGTGATGACGAATTCCTGCAGCACAGAGGATGCAGGGAGGTCAGGAATGGGGCTACATCCTCTCCAGTAACACAGAAGCATCTTTTCCTTTTTTCCTGCAATGCCAACAGCAAGATGTTCCCCGTTCACAGGGAAGATGCACATAGGTGGGTGCTAAGGTCCTGACAGGATGGGCCCAGAGGGAACTGCCCTCCAGACTCCCCACAGATGCAACCCCATGCCTTCTGATTCATTTTCTAGGAGGTTTACAAAAGCCAGAAGACTTACACAAAGCTGACGTGGGGAAAGAGGACAAAATGAATAAAAAATCAGGCCAAATTTAAGTAAGGCAATGAATAGTATTTAGAAGATATGACTTCTGCTCCAAGCTGTGTAATGAGGTGCTGCTCCCAAACCATGATGACTCACTGTTCCTCAGTTTCTTTGTCCATACACTGAGCAAGGAAAGGAGGCTGATTTCACCTGAGAAAAGCTTTGAGAGCCACTGACAAAGATGCAGAAGGGCGAAGTATTGTCTACATCACCCAGCAGAGCAGCATCCTTTTTGAAGCCATCTTTTCTGCCCTTCTTCAGTTTGTGGGTAAAGGTGAGTAGCTTTATATTGCTGATACACCGATGGGTACAGGAAGGAACTGCAGTTCCACTTTGCACCTAACTGTTCTTTTCTATGGGCAGGAATGGATGTGTGCACAAATGGCTTAGTATTTAAGGCATGTCCATAGAAAGCAGTGTCTAATTGTGGAAAGATACAAGAACAGGAGGACAGAAAAAGAAAAAGGAAAAGAAGAAGAAGAAAAAAAACTGTCAGAAGCTTACACACACAGGGAGAAAACCTTCTGCAAAATTTCTATGCCAGTTTCTGCAACCCTCAACCAATTCTGTTTAACACCAACTTGCCAAAATAAACTATAGTTTGCATTTTCAGTGGTTGCTTTTTTGGCTGTAATTTTTCCTATGCTCACATCTCAGCTCTAAATACATTTGCAGGAGAGCAAATGAATGTGTGCCCTTCCTGGTAGCAAATCCCTAACTGTCTCTGCACTTCATCAGGCTGTGAAAAGCAGACTTCACACCGTGAGAAACAGTCCAGGATAAATCAGCCCATTCACTGTCTTCATTCATCTTTCGAACGTCTTTTGCACGTGTTCAGATTGTATCATGGTGTAGATAACGCTGAAAGACTCTTGAACATTGGCTTTTCATTGTTGGCTGTTACAATGTTCAGCTTTCAGAGAAGGAACATGATTCCTGAAGAAAATTTAAATACACGAACACCATGTTGATGGTAAGAGGGTGTTTAAGGCTCAGGTACTTGGACTGTTCTCGAGGAAACCTTCCATGGAGGCCTTGGTCCAAAGGCCTCTGCAGTCTGAGTATGCTTTGGACCAAACCCTAAATAGTTTCATGAGTACACCCTGGTTTCAGACCTCATCTTTGTACCTCTAGAGACTTAGAAATTTTCACAGTGGAGACAAAATCTTAACCCCATCCAGGAACAGACTGCCCACACTGACTGCAGAAAGTCCTGCTGACTATGACAGCAGTTGCTTACATGGACAAGAGACTGTTAAGAGACTAGTTCATGCATTTTACCTGTCCTATAATGCGTGGAAAAAGAGTCAGACACAATCACAGAAAAAACCACACATTGCAACCTGTCAAGAAACCCAAACAACTCTAAGCATTTCTGACATGCTTTTGCAGGGGTAATTGAGCATTTGGATTGTGGATACCCAAACTGTAATTTTTCAAGGACATCAGCTGATGAATGTGAGGTTTTCCCTGGATTTCCGTCTTTACTTTGAAGGCAAAACATATGTGGTCTATGAGCTCTGCTGGCTCATGTGATTGCAGTGGGCTCAGCCAAGGGTCATGTATTCATTTGTGACCTGCCTGGAACCGGTGAAGAACTATTTCCTGGTATAAAATCAGCAGATCTGTGTCCTGGACCAACACGTCTTTCTCTTTTTCAAGGGTGCAGGAGAGGACAGTCTTATCACAATCTGTTTGGCCCAAGCTTCATATCTGGTAGAGCAGCCCATACGTTTCCCTGAGGTGCTGTGAGGTGGATTTAGTCTTGTAACCTATTTGCTTGTTTTCCTGCATTTAATGGCAGGATCTGGAAAACAGCTACTAGGAATAATGGAAACTTCAGGGTCAGACTGGCCTTAGGAGTTTACTTTGAACGTTTTGCAGGCAGGAGGACCAACTTATCAAAACAAGAGTCACGTGAAGACTAATATCCTGCCCTGGCACTACTACATGACAACACTTGTGATAGCTTTTTCCCATTCTGCTAATTGAAATAACAGCAGCAGGTACATACACACCCACTAATGTAATCCTTTTTCCTGTAAGCAATGGAAAAGGTCTCATACAGCGTACTGTCTTGCACACTTAATCTTCACTGCACCCTGAGCTATAGGGAGGTACAGGTCTCCCTTGCTCCAAAGCAGGCAGTAATGCCCCAAAGAAGGCAACAGTTATGGCCAAGGTAACCCAGGCTGTCAGAGACAGGGCAGACACCTGAACAAAACTTCAGGCTGGCCCTTTAACTTCTGGGCTGTCCTTTTCTGTTCATAACAGCAGCAAGTGAAAGAAGGAGGCCAGGAACATTCACGGCTTAATAACAATCATTACTGTGCTAGGAGACTGGATGGATAATGCAGTCCCAAAGTATGGACATGAACTAATGTCATCAGCATTGGTATAAATAAGGTGTCTGCATTTAATTAATAAATAATAGGCTGCAATGCTAATCTCCTTCTGCTAACTCTTTTCTAAAGGTGCAATCTATTAATCACATGTCACTGCCAGCCTGGTCACTTCTTTTTTTAGATTCAAGACAGAAAAAAATAGCTAGAAATAAATGGATCCTAAATACAGCAAGGCAATTGAATAGCACAGCTAGCATTATGATCCACTGCTGATTTCAATCCTTAGCTACAAGTTTTTCCCCCTAAGGACGGATATAATACTTTAAAGAGAGAGTGAAGGCTTGCAATGTTGTTAAAGGTCAGCATGTTACTAATGTCTGCAAAACGGATGATTTTTTCCTCTGATTATTTGCCCATGGAAATCCTGTCTCTCAACATGCAATAAGACCCATTTCTGTGGGCACTGGCTAAGGCAGGTGAGATGTTCCTTTTGGGATGGGGACAGCACAGCTTTCTGAAAAGCTCTCACCTGTTTGGCACATGGTGAGACTAGGAAGCTAGAAACTCAAGGAGAAGAAACATTTGTGCTGGTATGGAAATGTGGTAAGAGCGAAATGACAGCACTGCTCATCTGGGACCATATAGAAGAAGTCATGCAAATTTCTTCCTCTGCATCTCAATATCCACTTTCTAGGAAGCTTCCGTGTCCGTGCTCTGAATGAACTTCATAGACACAATGCAAATTATCACCTGTTCAGCTTCAGGATTATCACCCTGCTGTGCCTTTTCTAGGGTCTCTTTAGCAAAGCCTGGGAAAGTTTGCCCCAGCAAAACATTGTCCCTTGTGGTTTTGTGTGTGGGAGGCAAGGGGAAGGCATGCGTATTTAGGTCAGAAAGCAAGTTTCCATCCAAATTATTTTGGTTGGAAAATATATCCTACTGTTTCTAGTTGTTAAACATAATTGATTGCAAAAATGTATCCTTACTAATTGAACTGATTTTCAAAATGATTAAAAGCTTTTCAGAAAGTTCATCTCCACAATTCCAACTTGTTTGATATCAAAGTTGTGCTGAAGCCTCAAAAGGGTTGTTCTCCGGCTAAATTTCTTTATTCTTCAGTCATATGCAAGTCAGAAGCCTCAGCACAGAACATCTGGGTGAAATTTTACAGTTTATGCAAGAGGTTAAGTGAGATCTAACATTCCTTCTAGATCTAAAACCTATTCATTTCCTTTTAATCTAGCCAGAAACACCAGAAGAATGGCTAGTGCTCTGGTGTTTTGGCCTTTCCTCTCAAAGTCCAAACTTCAATAAGAGAACATTACAGGCTCTAATAAAAACCACATCGCCTGTAATACCAGGGCAGAGTGCTGGATCGCACACTGAGATCAAGGAGACACAGGGATAAATTCAGCTCATTGCAAACACTGGAGAATATACTTGCATCAGGATTTGAATTTCTGTTGTAAGACATGATGTTTGACCCCTATTTTGTTCTAGGTGGCTCTGGGCCCTTTGAAGAGTTGCCTGTAAAGAGACAGCTGGTACTTAGGAACCGTTATATCCGTTTCCTCCTGCTCCTGTGTTTCTCCCACAGTACCCAGGGACCTGCCTTGCCTGCAGAGAGTGGTGCAGTGGCATAGTGGGCTCCTGTCAGTGTGGTGTGCCTCTCCGGCATCTGCTGAATCTCAGGTTCTCTTCCACTGGCAAACTTGTACACCAAAGACAGCTTCTTGGCCTTAGCTGCGACCAAATAGCATGTGGTGTGACTGTGCAGGAGGAGGGTCCTTGTCAAGAAGGAGACCAAGCTTAAGGTCTTGTGTATGTTACACAGGAAGTCACTTGCTTTTTCTCAGAGGATGTGATCCCAAAAGGAGCTTTGCTTCAAGGCCATCCTTAATGTTTCCTTTCCCTAGGTAGACCCTAACTCCACAGCCCCTGGCCTGATGCGTTAGTTTCACTCCCAGTTGTGCAACCCAGCACAATGCCTTTTGTGGCATCTGGGAAGACACTGCATGACAGGTGCGCATCCAGACACTGTGTCTGGTCTTATCTTTAGAGAGTAAGCTCTTAAGGAAAAGAGGGCTTCCATCTGTTCTGTAATGTACAATGAACCTGGTGTCATGGTTCATAACTGGTCTCCCAGGCACTGCTGCAAGATAGATAGTAAATAATTAGATTTCTGATCTAGGGAGTGGAGAGACTGCTTTGGTTTAGTCCAATCTCTAAAGTCATTAAACACATACTATCTTCATTCCCCCTTGCCTGAAGTTCTGGCCCATTCTCCCACATCTCTTCTTCACTAGCTGTTCATAATAATAATAGTCGTAGTCATCGAGGGGGGAAATCCAAGAAAGCAACTCATCCAATGTACCTTACATTGTGGCAACATAATTTCATGTTAATTGGATAGCTGCTTGTGTCAGTATTTTGTGGTTTATGATCAATGCACCAGGCAATTCATCAGTGACTCAAAAGATGGATGAAATAAAGATTTGGGAGAATTAATTACCATTCATACGGCAGTTCATGGGCAGGAAGTATTTTACTAGCTACAAATTCCTGCGTACTAGGTTTGATGTTACAAGAAAACATCCCTCCACTAAGGACAGTCCTAATACATTTGAGATACTTATCCCTTATTTTTAACACTCTTCTACTCCTTTTCATTGGAAAATCTGGACTTGTACTATGAAACAAACCTTTTCTGGTGGGGTACATGTCCTGCTGCAGTTCACACAAGCATGAACAGGCAGCGTCTCCTGCAGGAATGACTGCGTTGGCTCCACTGTAAAAGTGTGAGGAATCAGCTCCACAAAGCTGGCTCCAACTATTTTTCAAAGGGAATATTTAGACACCCAAGGCCCATTGACTTTGTGTGAGATTTGAGCAGTGAAACACATCTGACACTTTTGAACATCTCTATTTATCTAATCAAGTTACTTCTGTGGAACTAATGATTAGAGAACCTGAGCACCTCATAATCTTGAATGCATGTATCCTTGCAGCATCAATGTTATTTTATAGAAGGAAACTGGAATCAGAGAAAGATGTTCAGCCAGTTTTGTATGTATATTCAGACAGTCAGAGATAATATTAGGCATCAGGTAGAAATGGAGTGAGAATAGCAACCTGACCCTGAGTAACCTCTTCAAGGTCAAGGAGAAAACCTGTGACAAGGCAAGAAGTTAAGCCTCAGTCTTCCAAGCTACAGTCTATTGCTATGTGTAGAGCTTTCTCTTCCTCTGTGCAGGATCAGGCGGCAAGACTGCCCTTAAAATTGAAAAGAAAGGAAACAGTCCCTCACTAATTGAAGCCAACTGTTTATCCTCCCCGGGGGAAAATGTTTCAGTGCAGTGCTGCCTTGAAAATTACCTCTCTACAAATGATATTACAAGGGGCCATATTCATTTTCCATCACAGATTCCAAAACAAGCTGGTTTTAAAGATAAAAATATTTTTTTTAATTATGAAAACACATTTTAAAGACACTGACGTTATGCACTGCTTTTAATTTGAAACTTTTTTTTTTTTTTGTGAGTTCGCTTTCTGCTATGAGAATGGGAGTGGTATCAAACCCAAATGCAAAAATGAAAATGGAAATTGACTTTAAAGAGGAATTAAAATTGATCAGATTATCTCTATTGCTCAGTCTGATTGGGATACAACATCTCCTATCTTCCCCTGACATTATGAAGCAAACAGTAATGGAAAAACATGCCTTCCCTTTTTAGAACAAAACCCCAGCATCTCCTGCAATCCATAGGTTTTATACGGCAAGTTTTATTCATAGATCTTAACTAGGGTTTCAGAACCGTGAAGTATCATCATTCATACAATACAGATAGAAAACTGTGGCCTGAAAAGGTGAAAGTTGTGATTCATCTTACCTCTCTTCAGGTGTCTAAAAGTGAGATACCTAAATCTGAGTTAATTGTCACAGGTTAATTCCAGATTCACTGAAGAGAGAGAGAAGGGAAACTTCTGAGCATCATTTATCCCATCCATCTTAGGATGGGGTGGATCACAGTTTGGAAGCACCTTTCTCCCTCCACTGTCCCTAGGCAAAGCCTAGATGACTAACTTAGACTATACGACTAATATTTAGGTGCTAAAACTAGGCAAAGTGAATCCTGACTGAAATAACATTTTAAGGACAGTGCTAGAGAAGCCCTATTTAAAATTTCTTCTGTCATTAAGTTCAGGGCTCCTAAGATGACCGGTTTCTGGGTAAAAGCACCAGATACAGTTTACTCAGAGAGCTAAATTGTTTACACAGGGATTTTTCTACCTCCCAATGTGATTTCACGTCCGTAGTGCAGAATATATATAGCAACTGGAAAATGCTGTGTATGCCACGGAGAAGAGTTTTCTTGACCTCCAGTACCTCCTGAGTCTTGAAACTTCTTGGAGACTGTGATACTATAATCTGGGATCTTAGCAGGCAAGGGGCAAAACCCTCCTCACTGAAATTCCCACTCAGAGAAGACAGAGTTCAGTCTGCACTGAATCTGCAGGGCTGAGCCAGTCTTATTTTAAATTGCTCAGTTACAACCCCTGTGTGCCAAGAGCTGAGGGTACTGATTGCAGTCCAGACATTTTCTAGCTCTTACATCACACTAAAACTCTCTTTCCAGAAAGACCTTGGATTACTCTAGTCAAAGATCTTTGCAAGCATGCAGTAAACAAGTGACTGTCAGGAAGAAACAGGCACACAGCAATACGTGCTGAAGACTGGACTCAGCTGTACCCTGGCAATACTTCAGGCAGCAGTATAACTGTACAAACTGTACCAGATCTGGAAACAACAAACTTATTTATCTGGATCCAGGGTTATAAAAGTGTTTAGGTATTTGATCGACATTGATTACAGTTGTGGTTAAATGAATAAACAAATACACATTAATTACATGTGTACGTCAGTCGCATGCAACTGTAAGCTGCCGGGAAGAACTGAAGTTCAGACCTAGAGTAATGATGGCAGGCAGGGCAATAACTCTGGATGCCTTATAACATTTTGTGTTGTTAACTATAGAACATGCCTCTTCTTATCCCAGTTCTAAGTGACCTGCAACTTACGAGTTTTCTGCCAGATGTCTCTGTTTCCTTTGTACTAATTCTTCTTTGTCATTCCTCCTTACATCACATTTTGCACCAGACCTCTTCTAAGACCTCTGCCTTCCTGGTACAGCAACCAGCAGCAATGGCATTTTGACATGGGGTAAGAAACTAGATGTTTTGAATTACAGGCCTTGTCCAGAGATTGCCTGTGCATTTTCATTGAAGTATCACTGGAAAAATACAGAAAAAGTGCCCACACCGCAGGAGTAAAGACAACACCAAATCCCTCATACCTCACTCACTGCTGACTGTATAGAGGATATCGACGCATGACTGCTCTAGGAGCTGGGCTTGGACTTGGTGTGAGAACATTTCGATCCTTTGTGAATGTCAGACCAAACACGCAAGGAAGAAGCTTGGAAAATCAACAAGAACATGAAATCTGTAGGGTATGAGCATCAGTCACTCTTACTTTATTTAACATCTGGCAGAAAAATTGCCTATATGTTCCCTTTCCCCCAAATGTTTCTCCAAAAGAACAGTGCAACATGTCCATTTTTTAAAGAAATGCACCTGTAACCATAACTACAAGTATATCAATAGAAAAACACATAATAAATGGCTTGACTCTTTTGTGAGACAGTTCATTAGAAACTTCATATGTCTACATGGATTGCAATTATTCAGCTATATTCTGATAAAATGCACATTGCTTCCAATAAAAAGAATGCATTTGTTATTGATGTGCTATGAACTACTATACAGAGAGGTGTTGTTATATCTCAAATACTGTGTTCAGTTTTGGGACCCTCACTTCAAGAGGGATGTAGAGGTGCTGGAGCATGTCCAGAGAAGGGCGATGAAGCTGCTGAAGGGTCTGGAGCACAAGTCTTATGAGGAGCGGCTGAGGGAACTGGGGTTGTTTAGCCTGGAGAAGAGGAGGATCAGGGGGGATCTTACTGCTTTCTACAACTACCTGAAAGGAGGTTCTAGGCAGGTGGGGGTCGGTCTCTTCTCCCAGATAACAAGCAACAGGACAAGAAGAAATGGCCTCAAGTTGTGCCAGGGGAGGTTTAGTTAGATTGGATATTAGGAAAAATTTCTTCACTGAAAGGGTTGTCAAGGATTGGAACAGGCTGCCCAGGGAGGAGGTGGTCACCATCCCTGGAGGCATTTAAAATGCATAGATGTGGTGCTTAGGGACATGGTTTAGTAAAGGACTTGCCTGTTCTGGGTTAATGGTTGGACCTGATGATCTCAAAGGTCTTTTCCAACCTAAATGATTCTATGATTCTATGATTTTATCCCTGTGTAATAACAAGCCAATTATAATTATCAGCAAAGCCTTTACAATAATGTCAATGCATGAGGAGTGATTATCATAATGCATTCTAACTGTTCAGTGCCACAAATGCTTTGCAACTTATTGCGAAGCATATCTATAAATGTATTATTAATGCTGTATAAAAGTGCATTGACAAGCAACATTTACATTAAAAGAAAAGATACTGGGACTGTAATGTGTTCCTGAGTTCACCTAGGAGGTTGAGCTGTAATTACAAAGGTGGAATTTTTTAAAAGGATTACATTTTTTATTTCCTACATTGTCCTACTCCTACCACTTCTTCCATTTTTGCTCTGTTATTGAAAAACCTCCAAATATCACTCTGCAGTGTGAGGGCCCTCAATCATCCACCATACTTGATTTTTTTTGTCCTGTACACATCATTTTGGGCACAGCTACAGATTTTCACTGGTGTCTTAACCCTGTGACACTGACAGCCTGACATGCATGAATGTGAAAAGTGCTAGCCACAAGAATTGAGCAAATAATAATATAAAAGATATCACAACTTCAGCAGGCAATGCAGGAAGGGTGAGAAGCAGAAGAGAATTGATGTTACATAATCGATCAAAAGTCTTGTGGTAGCAGAGAACAGAACTGATATCAAACGCTTAAGGTGATGAGCTCCCCAGCCTCACCCCAGGCTCCACTGTAACTCTCTTCCTTCTTGTCAGTAAACTATTAGCTTACAGATACTTCATGAAAAATGTGCAAATTTTTTTTCTTTCAGTCCCTTAATACTTGCTTTTAAAATATTGTCCTTAGAACATGTGCTAGAACAAAATGTCATGTGGATCTTTTTCATTGATGGCCACACTTCCATCAATTTCAGTCATGATGGAAAGCGCAGATATGAAGAAAAGTTTGATGTCCCTTATATTCTTTTCAGCAGGTAACTGTGGAATGCAGTATATCAGCCTTCAGCAGAGTCATTGAGTATAAAACACTACAAATGAGAATGCAGCAGAGCTTGGGGGGGGGGGGGGGGGGGGGGGGGGGGGGGGGGGGGGGGGGGGGGGGGGGGGGGGGGGGGGGGG
>JAVJGI010000057.1:8619818-8629883 GCA_035590275.1 Ibycter americanus | reverse complement strand
AGGGCAGACATGAAGAAAAGTTTAATGTCACACATATTCTTTCAGCTGGTGAGTATGGAATGGAGCACATCAGGCTTCAGCAATCATTGAATATATGAATATATAACACTACACATGAGGGTCTGCTGCAACCTTTTTTCTCCCCTAGAATAAAGTTTACCAGGCAGTGGAGGGCACGAATAGGGTCATCCAGGGCCACTTTGAATTAACTGATCCATTTGCATGATGCTACATTTTGCCAGCTTGAAAATACAGCCTTGTGAGGACAACAGAGTGTTAGCTGTCAGTAGGATCATGCAGTTGTGAATTTCTACAATAAATCAGGATATTTTAATTTTCCATTGACAGTAATCAGCCCCACAACAAGCCACAGCTAGAAAGAGAAGATTTTCATGAGTACTACAATGTTCTTTCTAGATGAGGTTTATCTTGTGGCTAAAACAGAAACACTACAGATTTTAACAGATATTCAGACCTCAGATAAAATCCAAGAAACAGGTTTCCTTTGAACCCAGTGGCTTTGAGCGTTGCTGTAGAAGGCTCCATCACACACAATGTGGTCTAAAGCTTGGCTCTGCTTTTCAAAGACTGTGGCTTCACCTGAACTGAGAGAAAACAATAATGTCCAAATCTGGGTGATGTTCTTGATTCTGCCCTGGACTCGATGTGTCCCTGTTCACATGGGGAGTAAACCAGGACATACAGGAGAGAAGGGGCCAGAGTGATGCTCAAGAGGGTGCAATATCTGAGGTGGCCATTGTGGTCCTAGGGCCAGCTCCTTTCCCTTGACTAGATAGACAGAGAGGTGAACACTCTTCGAGGCACTGACATCTCTCCCTCCTGTACTAGAGCATCTCCAATGGCCGTTCCTCAGGAGCCCACCCTGTCAATGACACCAAGGTTTTCTGCTGGTTCTGACACTTCCTCAGCCTCTGAGGCAAGAAATCTGCCTCCCAGTTTAGTATCAAGATCTCCTGGTTAGATTCTTGATATTACTTTTTTTTTCCTTTGACTCATGAGCTTATCTCCTCTCCCAGTGGATTTTTTAACAGAATATTAGACTATTTTTAAACAGTTATTCCTTCTCTTTACCCTGCACACAAATATACTGCAACTCAGCCCCAGGGTGTTGTTTAATATTGGATATGTAATTAACACAGAAAAGAGATTTTGATTTGGGTGTGGGGGTATTATTATTTTTTTTTAATTCCATGTGCAAGAAAAGTCAAAACTGGTTGAGTAATTATGTCTGGGGCAAAAATCTCAGGAAGAGAAGATGTATGAGACTTAGCAGGAGGATTTGGCATGGAGATGGAAATCTTTCAAACTGTAAGGGTATGTAAAGAGGAGGAGAGATGTTGTTTAAACTGTTATGGGCGCTGAGGAAAAGAAAGGAAAATTTGAGGCCCTGGGTGCAGTAAATTATTTGTACAGCAGTCTTGAGTCCAGACCTCATAAAATGTGAAGACAGAAGCTGTTACTGTCCAACTAGTAGCCTTAGCCTTGCAAGTGCAATGCTCACAGCAAAGGCGACCCAAGCTACGAAAGATGGGGATGAATCATACTGGGCCCATGGCAATGTTGAAGGAGTTAATGGGTATGCATTCACAGAGAAGTAAGCTTGGATCTTTTCCCCTGCTGTGAGAAGGGAGAACATTATCTGTCTTCCTGAGGTGTTTGCCAGTGCCACCTGCCTGCTCCTGCTGCATGGGTGTGGGAACCATCAAAGAAAAAGAGATGAACAGTTAAAAAAATGGCAGGCCACATAAAGGTAGGTTGTATGGATTACCATCTGGAAACGGGACATTCCCTCAGTGTGCTTTCCAGCTTCTGGAGTGGGAAGTCTTTTAAAGAAGACCACCAAAGGTACAAGATAGGGAACAGCTGGTAAAGTAGCTTCCAAGGAGATTGACGTGACAGGCAACACGTGGTTCAGAGATAAGGAAGAGATGAGAATTACATAGAGACAACTCTAGTGCACGCATAGTCCCAGACTTCAGGACTTCTTGCACACAGCCGTAGCCTAATCTCCAGCAGTGCAGGAAAGGAAATGCTAACCTCTGGCAAAATTGTCGTCTCCTTACCCTTAACTCTCTTCTTCAGACCTTTCCAGTCTGAAGGTCTGAGCAAGCAAATGTAATCTTTGCAAAGCACTTCCAAGGAAGAAGGAAATTGCTCCGTGTTTCATAGTTACACCAGTGTAAAGGCAAACAAAGCTGAAAACAACCAGTCTTGCTTGATTGCAGCACCTAAACAGGCCTGGATCTGGCTGGTACCTGGATGGGAGGCTTCCTGAGAGGTTTTGGCCATCTGCACAAGCCACAGAATTCTGATCTGTTAAATGGAAAACAGCTAAATGCCAAATAGTTACTGGGACTTTGGGCTGTTTGTCATAGATAAACCCTGCCAGCTGCAGCAGAGAGCTAGTGAGAGTTGGAAATGGCCTGAATGAAATAAGAAATAGATTCAGACTTTTGTCCCAAAGGAAAATAGGGCTTAGGAACTGTGGAGAGGTCATTCTGGCCCCATCATCGTTGCTGAGCTGATGGAAGGGAAAAAAAGAAACAGATCATAGTGCATGATCAAGGCATCACTGCTTTTCTGTTTACTGTAAATGAATGCTTGGACATTTTTCTCTGAAGCTGGAATAAACCATAACCAGTCAGATAAATTCAGAGCCTGCACATCGAGTAACGAGTACAGAAATGATGCAAGTCAGTTGCAATATGAAGTATAAACCTTCCAGCTGCTGCTATCACCTCCCCCAAAGAGCAGAAAAAAACCCCACACACTGCACATGCTTCTCCCAAACATACACAAAAAACCTGGCTTGCAAGCACAAACACAGACAGAAGCTTTAGCAGATTTGTGAAGTCCTGCATGCAGAAAACACTACGATGTGATGAACTGCACACTCCCGTAAATCTCTCAACACCCTCTTTGTAGGACATTGCACCCTTTCAACTCTGAACCACTTTGGACTTTGCCTTTTTATTTTCTTTTGCCCAGGAACTTTTTCTATCTCTTCCATAAAATTCAGGAGGACCCCAAAAACACCATGAAGTGTTTCTTGGTAGAGATGTTAACACTAGGCCTGGGTAGCACACTCTGGACATCTCTGCACGCCTTTCTTTACGGACCTTCCTCTGTCCTTTGAGAGGAATGTGGGAGCAGTGGAGCATCTAAGCATCACTAACGGAGTGCAACTAGAGCAGCAGGAGAGTCTTTTCCTTTTAAAAAATGTTACTCCCTGTACAACCTAGTGGGACCTTGGGGCTGCATTTATCATAGGTTACCCCTGCCAGCTGCAGTGTGAGTTGTCTAGTGAGAGCTAGAGATATTGTGGATAAAATAAGAAACAGCTCCAAACTTTTGCCCCAAACCACAAAACAGACTTGAAATCTTTCCATAAGTTTGCACAACTTTAAGTCACTGATATCTAAAGACTATTTTTAGAGCTGAATATGAAACCAGGAACTAAAAATCCCCCATCAACAACAGGATAAAAATAATAGAAAATTCTATCAGTTTAAATGAGATTTGTCATGTTCAGAATTTAATGTGGAGTTAAAGCTTACATCCCTAAAACCATACTGGACTACCTAATCTATGGCGAGGTAGTTTCTGTATTGTCAAGGTGAAATTTGGACAACACAAAAGCCAATGAAAGTTTTTAAAACACCCTTAATAGAGCTAGAGTTACACTCTGATTTTTCAGAATGAAATACAGAATTGGTGCCTTTTTATCACATTCTATCAACTCTATCACTGCTGAAGTCTCTGTGAAATATCAAAGGACTCTTTACCTTTACTCTTTACCGACCAGGTATTTGAAGCTTCATGAAGCATTTTGCAGAAGGAATATCCCTGTATAACATTTTGTGCATACGTGCACAAGCAGGCAGGAATGCAAAATGCAAACTTCCCATTGATTTAGACTGTTTCCCTAGAGAAATGTACTGAGGATACATTCATTTCTAGTTCCTGTGAGATGTGGCAAATGTAAATAATGCCAATTTTTATTGAAAAGGATTGCAGGCTTTGTCTGCTCTTTGTTCAATATGGGGATTAACAAACAAAATAATAAAACCAGCGAAACTAATAAGGGGCACTCAGCATTTCCATTTTGTTGGGTTGAGTGTAATTTGTGCCAAGCAACGTTTTGAATTCATCCCCAAACCTAGATAGTCTAATTATCCGAATTCTCACTCACACGCACTAGATGTTAACACATTCACTTTTGGTTCAACTAAGAATCAAGATACGGAAAGGATTAAATACCAACAAAATCCAGACTCCAGAACGACAGAAAAAAGTGCTGAGCAGAATCTGGTTGCAGGCTAGAGTAAATTTTGAACTCCCACCAGCTTTGGGTTGAGGGATAGCTTGCTGGAAAAGTCAAAGATTCGTGTTTTAGCAAAGGGCAGGTATTTGCCCCATATAAAACAGAATTTCACTTCCTCAAGAATACTGCTCACTATTTCCAGTAAAAGCCTCCTTGCAAACTACAGTTTCAAAGAGCACTGCATTCTTTCTTTCATACCTTGACCTGGCACCAAAATTCCCCGTAAGTCAGAAGACAGGTGTATTCAGAATATGGGCTTTGAGCAGACTGAAGACCTGTGCTGTGAGAAGAGCTGCTTCATCTTCCAAGCCCCTCTGTTCCCTCACGTCCCATCCTGATACACAGACACAGTATAATAAGTTACAACTTAAGTTTCTTCACTGTTGAAGCTGACCTGTATCTTGCAGCCCTAATGAAGCCTTTTGATGTGCTCCTAAGATACATGGCCTCCTTTTTAGCATTCTGTTTGCCGTGCGTACTTTAACCAGTGGGCTCACAAAGAATATAAGTTTTCATACAATGCCTCCCTTGGGTGCCAATTGTTCTTTTCTCCCATATTTGCCCTTGAGTCATGCTGTCCTGAAACATCGCCAGCCCAGAAGCAGCTTGTCAGTGGGGAATTAGGACAATGGGTCTTTCATGCCAACGATGAGTGCACCCACTTGGCCCCTGCATTATGATCACCACCGATAGGAGCAATATGGGAGCAGAGTGGATGATAAAAGATGAGGTTTGTGTTGCGTTGGGGATATAATTAGCTAAAATACAATGGGGAAGGAACCACTGGTGTGATGGATAATGTGGAATCAAACTGCCACCAGAGCCTTTTGCAGTTCAAACCGCGCCGCCTGAAAGCAGCTGCTCTTAGCAAAAGAGTTTGAAAAGCCTTCCCAGAAAGCCAGGCCTGCGTTCTCTATTAGTGATTCACATTAAAAAAAAAAAAAAAAAAAAAAAGTGATTGGGAGCTACATACCCTGTAGGCGCACTAAGCAAATTGGCCAGCCTAATTATTATTTTTTTGTACGTCTAATTAAATAGACAAAAGGCCCTCCCTTCACTCTTGCTGTCGGCACAAGTTCCATGGAATGTGCATAATGTCCCCTCATTTGCCCAGGCAGCTGAGCCTTTCCCTTTTCCCCTAGGAAACAGGCATTGACAACTGCCCATGGCTTACCCACTCCTGCTCAGACACAGAGCCAGATTGTGAGGCACGGAGGGAAAGAGGGTAAACTGACCTGGTTCTGTTAAAAACCACCAGATGATGCTGTACAACATGACATGCCTTTGTGGCAGGTTAGAAATGTGCCGTGGCCCTTGATAGCGGAAACTTGCCATCTTGGAACCCATCAGATACTTTCTGCCCAGTGCTGGCCAAATTCCTTCGAATTTACTTTACAGGGACTCTGAAAGTGCAGGATTTATCCCTGAGCTTTCTGGCGTTTTTCCAGCACTCGGCTCTTCTCCTGCATTGCAATTACACGGCACCACAGCCCTTCCTCACAAAGCCTCTGCCGACCTGCTGGTTTCACCACTCTGTAACACCAGCCCTTTAAATACAAGCTATGTACAAAGTCCTCCAATGACTCAAGTCATTGGAGAGTTTCAGCCTCACACTGATGCACTCAAAGCCTCTGGAATCCAAAGCTTTCAACTGAGAAAAGAACACAATTTCAGTGCCTTTTGTCTGCGAGGCATTTTACTCCTTTTAAGCAGTTGTTGATGGAGGTTTCCACTAATGCCAGCACAAAGACAGTTGTCGCATAAAGGAGGAAGAGTTTACGTCTGTGGTGGGAATTCAAGAATTTTCACACATCTAAGAGCCACATCATTACTAAATGACAAAATTTACTCCCACATCTATATGATACATAAGCACTAGTGTTTCTACTGCATATATCAGCAAAAGCCACTCTATTTTTTCCTGAAATAGGTGTAGAGTGGAAGGAAGCACCATGTCATTATATATGCATGTATATATAAATGTACAGACACAGGAAAAAAAAAAAAAGCACAACGGTAATTTATCCAGCATAACAGACTATCTCACACTTTCCCCATGGGCTCTGTGTTTGCTCTGACAAACAGGCCCCTATTACAAGAGTATGGTGAAGTGTCACCACATCAGTTGTGGTGGAAAACCTTTTATATGAAACACCTTAACACTGGTGATCTACTAAATGGTCACTCAGCAAAGCCTTCCAAATCCACCGTGCAGTATGGAAAAGCAAAAGACCAGCTCCTGATCTCGTCTACACCTGTACTAATCCTGAATAGCTCCCTGCCACTGAGAGAAGTCGTCTGTTTCCACAACAGGTTTATCCAGATAAGCTGATACAGGTGCAGAAAACTCTGCTACCTCAGAATTTGCTTTTTCCAAAAGCAGAGTTGCTTCAGGCCAAGCAAAAACAATATGGTCAGATAAACCATAAAATATCTGTTTCATCCTAGCCAAATTAAACACCACTGCAGCTCAGCCCGACATAGGTCTGAAAAACCTACATTGCTATCACCGCTGTTAAACTTTGTTAAGTCAGCGCCTGATGCTTCACTTCTTAACAAGGCAGTTATTTGTTTCCCAGGCAATTGCTGGCACCTGCCTGCCTTTTAAAATCAAATAATAATTGAATATGAGGAAAGCGAGACGAAGTAAAGGAGATTTAATAAAGAGAATCTTTGCTGCAGAGGGAATTTCTTTGGCAGTGATTACGTTACTAATTGATCAGCACATTGCCTGAGAGAAGCCAGAGACAACAATTATACTTAGCAGTGTGGCTGAAAGCAATGCAGTCAACTACCTCCTCGGCTTTCGCTGTCCGCTGGTTTCACCTGGATTGGTCTGTTCATCTGTTAGAAAGAGCGAAGAGAGACACATAATTAGTGGCGGAATTAAACATTCATGCACAGAGTCTTGCTTTGTTTTTTAACCATGCAACCAGAATTTACTCCATGACGGGGGGAAAAAAGCAGTTAGTAAGCAAAGAAGTCACCACTGAGTACAGGCTGCTTCTTGGTCTGAGGCAAATCGGTGTCACCCTATTTACCTGACAGAGGCTCTGCTGAATCACATTGAGAGAGGGATCTGACTCATTTCACGCAGGTAATGAAAATTTAAACATACCTTTTAAAATTTCTAATAGTTTCCTCTGGAAACACTACTCTGTCAGAGCAGGAATGCTTTGTCAGAACATTGGGATCAGTGAAACTTTAATTGCAAAGATTTCTTGAGATTGGCGTGATGAAAAGAAAATGGAAAAGTGAATTCCACCTTCACTGTTAGCTCAGTAAGATAGTCACCCGTAACACAGCAGGCTCCAACTCATACTTGGGGAATGGGATTTGGATCTGATTTGCCCACATGCTGCAGGAGTGCTGGCCATCGAGTCTTTTTCTTGGGGGGAGAGGGTAGGATATGAGTCAAAACGTCTCACTCTGTTGCTTTTTCAAACACCTTTTTCCTTTCTCACATCAGAATGTAAGAAAGTATAAAAGCTTTGCCATTGTGCTGTGAATAGGATTTGTGCTCCCCAGTTTATCCCTCTCTCCCTCAACGAAAGCATTGGGGAGCAACATTACCCCCAGAGCTGCTCACTCCCAGGAGAGAGGGCAACAGATGTCCACAGTCATCTTTAGTGGTAGTGCCTAACATTATGTGGGTGCCTGATGAACAGGGGTCAGGACATGCACTCCCTGTTAATAGCTGCAGATGCAGATTGGATCAGAACAAGCTGAGATTTTCATCTGAAAGCCCTTCCCTGCCTCTTCCTCCATGTCACTTAAAGCACTCCATATACTGTGCAGATGCACTATTCAAAATAGCTTTCTGTGTGTGACCACCCCCAAGTGGAATGAAAGTATCCCTTAGATTTGGCAACCAAAAAAAATACAAGTGCAAACAGTCATCACAAGGAGCAGGAAGTCAGAAAGCAATGGGAATCTTCCACACATTCCTTCCCAATAAAGTCAGACCACAATTTGGCTGATGAGCACCACAGGTGTCTTCAGGTGATACTATCCCTACCTTATTTGTGGATAATCACAGTTGGGCAGCAAGGCTGTTAGTTTTCCTTTTTCTTTTTTTCCTAATTTCCCTTTTTTTTGAAAGTAGTTCATAATCATTTAGATTTATTCTAATTGCTCTGCACACATATTTAGTAATAAAAAGTTATCAAGCTGGCTGACAAGTAGGTTAAGATGATGGAAAGCCTAGCAGATCCTGTTGCATTGTTGTCTCAAGAGGAAAATGTACTTAGCCATAAACTCACTACAGTTAGACTCACACTTGGGAAGAAAAGGATCAATGGCTACAGATGCTACTGAGCAATTTCTGCTCTCCTGTATACCTGTATCATCCAACAAACTCCAGACAGTTAAAGTGCTAAAACCAACAAAGAATCTGATACTAGATAAACCTTGTATCAGTCCTTGCTTCTGCAACTGTAAAGACCTGTTGGTCATACACATATCGCAAGATACTAGCAAGGCTGGAGGTGATTTGTTAGCAGCAGCAGGATGGACATCCTGCCACAGGTCTCCTGTAACCACACGTGAGCAGGCGGCTGTTACAGACAGTTATAGATCTGACATCACACGGGTGAGGAGGGTAACTTATGTCATGTAACTCCAGATGTTTAAAAAGTATAATTTTAAGCCGCTCTTAAGCTTGGTGTCTCAAATTAAAAGGATAACTGATCTTCTGCCTGTTCCTCTCCACTAATCATAAAAGTAGTCTATGCAGTTAGAGTTGGGTGATATGAACCCCATCTTGGTCCTCATGTGCAGGATAATGAGGCCAGCCTACACAGTTACTGTTCTTTAACTTTCCCCAACTTTCAGCCTCTGTGACTGGTTTGTGTTTACATCAGGTTGGTGTTGATGCCATCCATGTACCAAAGTCAGATGTGAAACCTGTTAACTTTTGACAGCTGCACTCATGCTATAAATTATGGTTTCCTAATGTGGATGCAATGGCTGATCTAACTCCAGTGGTCAGAGGAGAGTGGTCAGGTGTCCCTGGTGCTCAATCCAAGACAACCAAAACCTGCATTCCAAGCAGTCAGTAAGAGAAACAGTCACAGAAGCCAGGAATTTATAGGAGGTATGCTGCACAGAGCCCTGGGAGGCAATGTCTGGAGCCCAAAACGGACACAGCCTTGCAATGAAGAACACTCCATAAATCTACCAATGTAGGTACTGATACGAAGCCTGCTAAAAGCCATGAAAATCTCCACTGAACTTGAGTAAACTTTGGATCCAGCCTTTAGAAAAACTAGACAGAGCTCTTCCTACTTGCTGAGTTGGGTGTGGTCAGTTTGCAAAAGGCAGAAGACATCATCAGATCCTTTAGCTAAAATGAGAGGAGACTATTGTTTGTTTGCGGTTGTTTTGTGGGGTTTTTTTTGTTTGTTTGTTTTGGGGTTTTTTTTAGATTGAGGCATGAGGAAAAAAAGACAATCCCCAAGAAAGGGAAAAAAGAGGGAGGGAATGATCATCCAACAGAGGAAGAAAAACCTGGGGAAATTAATAAGTAAAAGGCTAGTGTAATTTCATGTATACTATGATTTATACACTTGACAACTTCTTTATAGACCAAAGAGAAAGTGCTGCCTGCACAGAGCCCATAATACAAATTGAGATCATCTTGACATGAAAGACACCAATTATAGGGAGAAACACTGAGAGGAAAATAATTAAATTTCCTTTCTCTGTCTCTGGAACTTTTT
>JAVJGI010000057.1:8598740-8610378 GCA_035590275.1 Ibycter americanus | reverse complement strand
ACCCCTCCATTCAGCTAAGTTAGTCCTCTCTTCCTAACAGTAAATGAATAAGCACAAGCAAGAACCTTGCACATTAGTATATCATACAAAAAGAGGAGAAAACAAAAATCCTTATTTTCCCAAATATTTCCTGATTTTGGAAAAGCATGGAAGGCTTAAAACCAAAACAAAATCCCACAATCTTCCCAGATTCCAGATCCTCAGAGTCAATGCTATTCCTTGTGCTGGTTTCAGCCTGTACAGAATCAGGCCCTTCAACATAAACGGAACTACCCCTCACCCTCATCTATGTATAGCTGGTATCATCTGGTCTTATGTTTTGACAATTATCTATAACATAATTACCAGACTGATGAGTATCACTGATTAATTATGCCATCCTTCAAAGTTGATCTGTGCACTTACAACAAACAAACACCCTGGTTGGGTAACAAAGGTGATTTTCTGTGTCTGTTGCAGCCACCAAAGGCTAGAAATTTCATTCCACCGTGTCAGGATGTGGCTGGAGAGTCCCAGGGATTAATTTCTAATCTATCATTCACGTGGAGCTGTTTCTCTTCTGGCCCCTGACCACACCCTGTTTTCCCCACTCCTGAATGATATTTCCTCTCTGCTGAGAGCTATTCAGCATGAGTGATGTCTGATACTAATGCATCGCTGATGCTTTCCTCCTCTAATTATGCCTAAACATTGCCTTTCTTTCTTTCCTGCCCTGAACAACCACCTTTTTTTTTCTTTCTTTTTTTCTTTTTTTTTTTTTTTTCTGCATCAACATGTACCAAAGCATTAAACAAGACATTCCATTAATTTCTTCATCATCATAACTTAAGCCTGGGACATACCCTTTAAATATTCATTCAGCTATGAAAACTGGGCATTAAAATTTTAATAATGTCAAGCTCATTTGAACTGAGCTCCTGGGGGACTATTACGATACAATTAGAATAAATATGATGATTGATTTGGTGTAAAGGTCCACCTGTCCACATCTGTTAGTGGCCGGAAGCAGCATGCCTCCTCTGGCATCACAGCCAACAGCTCCAAGTTATTTACTCTGTTCCTCCTCACCCCTATTTGCTTTTCACTTGCTGGTGAGCTTGATCCCCTCGCTTGCTTGCATAGCATGTTCAACTTGGATGAAGTTGGAAGAGGCAAACCAGAGAGGCTCCATCAAGAAAAGACAACTCATCCGATTGCATTTTCCTGCCTCCTTCTCCTTCCTGTGCTGCAGCATTTGATTAAAGGCACAGCATTGATCAGAGCCACTAGAAGTTCAGCTATAAACTTTCTGGCGGTATTAGCCGTTAACGTTTTTACGGTGTGTGTCTGAACTCCCAGGGTCTGAGTCTTCTGTGTGGATCGGTAGCAAGCCTAAGCAGCGTTGACATGTTTGAACCAGCACGGAAGAAAAGAAGGCTTGCTGCTTTCTAGCAGCATCCTTCCAAAATCACACCAGAGAAATATTCTCAAGATGTGACGCTGAGAGTAAAAAACCAGAGAGGGAAACTGAGTAAGAAATCACACTACTTAAGGAACTTTCTGTTTCAAATGTGGGACATTCTTAAATACACAGACACATAATTAAAAGATTTTGGTCCACTGGGTGCTGAGCATATCTGAAAATTTGGGCGAGATTGTACTTTCTCTCTCTGCAGTGTGAATTGGGTGCTACATGGTGTAAATATGAAATCGGATAAATTGGAGCCGTGACCACTGAGAACAATCATGGGCTTTTTTTTTCAGATGATCTACTTTAAATAAACTACTCATTAATTCTCTGAATTAGGGTATAATGGAAACCTCTCTGTATTTAAAGGTAACCCTGATCTAGCCCTGCTTACAAGCACTGCCAATGCTTCTAGCTTTTGGGGCTTTACCATCAGTCTCCTGACATACTGTGCTTTCCTTAAATACTCAACCTCTGAATCTGAGCAAGCTTTCAACAAGAATTTTAATTCCAGAATAAAAGAAAATTCTTAATGCTCAAAATACAGCTCAAAGAACATGAATATGTGAAAATAAAATCTTCCTTATTTATATTATCATAACACACGTGATTCTTAGAGATAATTTGTCTGATGCATCTTTACAGTAGGCAATTTTAATTACTAGAAGCATTATTTGCTTTTCACTGTTTTAAGCTGTTTCTTTCCGCTCTGTACATTGCTTAAAGCAGATATTGATCCTAAATCTGTCCCTTTCTTTTTCAAATTCAAATCAAGACCAGTTCATGTTCCTATTCATTGTCTCTACTTCTGCATTTACTTTTCAAAACCTAGTACAAATATATAAAGCTGTCCCCAAAATACTTTTTCTGCTGAAAACTAAAGTAAACAAAAATACTTTTACTAAGTTTTATAGAACAAAAATGTACCTACATAAATGTTTAGACAAAATCCTTACATTTAGTATCTGCTCTTATTGTCAGCAGCTCACTGTTGCTTCTGTATCATGGACCTGGAACTTTGTTTAGTTAGCAAGGACATACAATCTGTCATGGTAACAATCATTCGAGATCAACAGATCTGGTTTTGGTGTTGGACATTGCTCTCCAAGTTCTTTGTCATTTACTTTGTTACCAAGATACTCCTAACTATAATTCTTCTGCCCTACACTCAATGACTTTTCCCATCTGAACCCTTTTATGTCTGCAGTCTCTGCGTGGAAGATCATAGGTACCCAGGTCTAGTTAGATGAGCTCCTGTGACCATCCTTATTATTTGCAGTCAGATCACACAACTGAGGTGACACAGGTGAACTTGTGGGTGTTTCTACCCTGACAGTGAAAAGTAAAATTTCTTGGGTGAACACAGTTTTGGGAAATGATCGTCACGAATTGATGCTGACTTTTGAAACCATGCCTGTTTGATTCCTGAAGGCACCCAGAGGCACAAGACAACCATGGGAAGCACAAAGGCAGTTACAAAAGGTGCTTACGTGTAATGGGTGTAACCTGCTCCTGCAAGGTTTCTATGTCCCTTTGGGGTCTCCCTCCCGGTTCTCCCCAGTCCCCCATAAGCTAGAGATGTTTGAAAGTAAACTCAGCCCATTACACATTTCAATATAGAGGCAGAAAAGGCACATAATGGTCACTTCATGTTGATTTTCTCAGAAGGAAAGGAGCAATTTGGAAAGTCTGAGGTCTACTTACTGTGAATGCAGTGTGGAAAGATATGGCCTTGAACTCTCTTTTGAAGTCTATTACCTATCATCTTCTTCCCCACTTAGTTTCCTCCATGGAGAAAGGGGTTAGACAGTAATCTTTACCTTCAGGGCCCATTGTAAGGATTAATTAGATATTATTGCTACAAAATTGTAAAGTTCTAAAATGTTATATAAGCTCTCTGTTATTATAACGTGCCATACTCTGCATAACCCATACCATTGCAATATTACCCCTTGGTTGTTCAGGACTACAGAACTGCTGCTTCTAATGGAGTTAATGGCTTCATAGGTTGGTAATTTAATAAAACAGACTGCTTAAACCAGCAAGGTTTTGATTAAATGGGGTATATGCAAAAGGGAATTTATATTTGTTAGAAGGTCCATAAATCCAAGGTATTGAGGCACAGATAATGCTGATGTAACAGTCATATAACAATGTATAGAGAGGAAGGAAGGACAGAGCTGGAAGTCTCTACAGAATCACAGAATCATAGAGTATCTTGGGTTGGAAGGGACCCACAAGGATCATTGAGTCCAACTCCTTGCTCCTTACAGGACTACCTAACACTAAATCATATGACTAAGAGCGTCCTCCAGATGCTCCCTGAGCTCTGACAGACTTGGTGCTGTGGGGAGCCTGTTCCCACGACCGACCACCCTCCCAGTGAAGAACTTTTTCCTAATGTCCAACCTGAACTTCCCCTGATGCACCTTCATTCCATCTCCTTGTGTCCTACTACTGGTCACCAGAGAGAGGGGGTCAGCATCTCCCCCTCCGCTGCCCCACTGGAGGCAGCCATGGACCAGTGCCATGTACTTCTGTGGTCTGATGTGTTGGGCTGGTCCCAGGAGTATGCACAAGCGACAGTGTGCACATACAGATGAGACACTGCGCTTCTCCCACTGCTCCCAGTGATATTTTTTTTAAAGACAAGGAGGTTATATCCTAGGTTGTCATGCCCCTTACCTGACTTTGGAGAGAAACTCAATTTTTTCTTTCCAGCTGGCCTCACCCCCCAGGTTTAACTCTAATACTGGAAGGAAAATTAGGAATTTGGGGAGAGATCGTATTTGCTTAATTAAAAGACTTAGCTTGTACTGAAATAACAGATACGTCGTGAAATTGCCTTTGTGAAATCAGCGCCTGTCCTGGCCCACGCAGAGAAACTGCATGGGCTGCTCCGAGACCTCCAGAGGGAGCTCTTGGCTACCTAAATTTAGACAACTAAATTATGCAGACTCAATTTCCTAGATGGAGAAATTAAGGATTTACTCTGGGAAGCCTGCTTCATTAGGTACTTAAAATGTACTCAAAAGTTAGTTACTTCGATACACAGCCTAGATCGCACCTTTGACTCCAGCGATTGCCTGTCTGCAGTGATTTTGGACTGTGGGAGCAGCTCCAGGCACTTCCACTGCCTGCTGGCATCAGTAGGAAAAATCAGCCCTGAACTTGGAAAAGCAAGGGAATGAATCCCTCTGTCTTGACACTTTTCTGTGCTGTAAATGCCAATTCATAGCTGCTTCTGTACTATAGGTCAGCAACGCTGTGAGTGAAAATTTTGTTCTTGCATCAACTCTCAAGAGCTCCAAGTCAGGCAAATCTGAAACCAAAGCAATCCTGTCTTTGTCCTTCTGACCCTGAAAAACAAAGTAAGCCAGGCACAGCTAGCCTGGCTGCTTTGTATATGAAGAGCAGCACCCACAAAGCTAATGAGAAGCTTTTACAGCTGTTTGTGGCACACTTATAGATAATCAGAAACAGGTCCAAGCTGCAAAGTTTCAGCTGTCAAAAGATGGGAGAAACTTTCCATAACAGGGCCAGCCACAAAATTCAGATCCTGACACAAACACAGCCAGTTTAGGAGGGTTTATGGTGATTTTGCTAGTCTCTGGGATTATATCTTACTCAGAAATCTGGCTCAGTTAAACAGTTACTCACTCACATCTTTATCTGACCCAGCCAAGCTCACCAACATTTGGACTTTTGCAGGGCTCCATTCGGACACAGGAAGCTGTTGGGGTTTCACTGGAGATGGGGATGCCTCACCCTACAGATTCCACTGGATGATGGGGACCTACAGGCAGATATGAGCCCTAAGCAGGCATTCCAGCATGGTGACAAACATTTTGTGGCTCCAAAGGAGCTGATGACAGCACTTCCGCTTCAGAGGGGAAGAGCTGGCTCAACAGAAACAAAAAATAAGAGAGTGGGAAGTCTGACATCAAAACTGGAAGTTTTCCCTTCTCCCTAAAAGTTGTGTGACTGTTTGATCACTGGTTGTTGCTCCAGGTATTCATTGGTCTCTATCCTACCCTAGAGCTGTGGTCAGGCTGCTTGATGAAAATTGTCCTCCTTAGCCTTTACATCTGCAAACTTTGCTGAAGTTCAGGAAAGGTTTGTGCAGTCATGGAGCTTTGTGAAAAGACTGAGGACAACTTGCTTGTAGCTCGAAGTACGGTGCTCATTCCCCATAAGAATCTTATTAGGGCATCGTCAGAAATGTTTGATTAACATTATTTTCATGCCAGGACAAAATGCCCCTCTACACCACTGTGACAAGATCCATTGAGCCAGTGCTGGACAAAGGGAATTAATTCAGCTCCTTCACGTGAGATAGTGTGTGCCTCTGTGTGTGTGCTTTAACTAAAGCATTTATGGTCAATAACGCCAGGTTATTACAGGCCAATGACTTTCCATTATTCACTAGCCACTGTCAGGCAGCACACCAGTGTGTTGGTTCTCTAGAAGCAAAGAGCTCATGATAAGCTTTGGAAAGGCAAGCACGACGACAGCGTGAGCAGAGAAGAAGAAAACAGATGAAGGAGAGAGTATGAGAAGTTCTAGTTGCTCTTAAGAGTATTTTGAGGAACTTGTGTGTGACATTCTCTTTCTCATACATCCATATACACTCAGCCCCTAAATTCACTATTCCTGTGCTCCCAGCTGGTCAGATGTGAGGCAGTCCAGATCCCAGGGCTGCGTGACCACAGAGCTGGTCCTGAGTAAACATTATCTCTCATTAACGTCTACAAGCTTGGGCTTAATGACACAGTAGCCTGCGGGCTGTCTAAGCTTTGTGTGTGGACAGTTAATCCTCACAGCTGCCTGCTCTGCACTGGGTATCCAAGGGAGGAAGAATATCAGTTGTTTTTTTTTCAAGTCAGAATGCAAGTATCAATAAAGAAACAAAAATGTCAAACAAATTAAAAAAAAAAAAGAAAAATTGCAGGACAACACAAAAATTATATTTGTCCCCATCACTAGGCAGGACAACACGAAAATTATATTTGTCGCCATCACTAGTGCACTGATGCTAATGCTCTGCCCTGTGTCTTGTGAGAAAAGTGGTCAGGAGCCCTGAACGGCAGGCATGTGCAAATAATAGTCTGTCCCTGTGAGGACTGCAGGAGGCAAAAGCCAGCCCTGTGATTTGGCAGAGACTTGTTTGGCTCCTGTGGAGGGTCTGAGCGTGCTGCTCCCAACCAAACATTTTGAGATGACAAGACAGGATGCAGGAGTTGTGGGATGGACTCATCTCTTGTAAAGGGCAGCCAGTGGAAAATGAGTTTCTGTCTGGAAAGTGGAAGCAGAGAGTAAGTCAAAGCCTGGGAGAGAAGATGAGGAAGAATAATTCTGCTTTTTTCATTGAAAACGGGGTAGCTAAACTATTTGCCTAGAAGCTTTTTTGGCTCTTTGCTGAGCAGTGTGTTGACCCTACTTCCATCTAGCGCTGGGAAAGTGCCTCCGCTGTGAAACAGCTCAGCACTGATCACGCTCTGTATGTGGAGCAGGACTCAGTTTGGGGGAAGTGTCACCTTTTCCTGACGTCTCAGGTAGTGGCCACTGCTCGAGATAACAATCCCGGCAGCCTTGGCTTTGTTGACTCCCAAATCTGCACAGCTGCCATGGACAATGAGGAGTTAACAAGAGCTCTGAAGAGCTGGTCCATTTTGAATGTGAATAATGGGAATACTCTCCTTCAATCGTGTATTCAGCACAGGGATGTACAGAGGTATAAAGTTAATCACTAGCTGGGCCACCCCTATTTCCAGAAAAAGAACTTTAATACCTCCTTTATCCAATGAAGTACCATTGTTATACCTGCATATTATGAAGGGTTTATTAAACCGGTGATAATCTATTCAAGATAAAGTGATCTGTATGGCCAACTGAGCACAGATCAGACAGAATGATGGGAGGTTATTGTTAAAATATGCAAATTCACATCCTATTGAAATGCAAACCCTCCAGATAAGATTTTTTAATAAATCTGGTCTTTTTTCACTGCATGAAGGTAACCTAATGTTTATTGACTTCAAGACCATATAATGGAACGTAATATCTATTAGTCAGATCCTTGCCTCTCTTTCGATTACTGGAGGTACATGTTCTGGCTCCCGAAGAATTTTTGTTTTATGGTTTGGTACAAAAGAAAAGAGATTAAAACCCCTGAAATTAATTAACTTCCTTCTACCCAACACCCCCCTTCCCCTCAACTGCTGTCATTAGTTACTCAAGTAAAAGGAAGCAGTACCCATCAGCTGAGAAACTGTCCACTGTTTTCAGTGTTAGGAAAAACAGCCAAAAGGAGAAATGCTGCTAACACCGAACACCTCTGTGCAGCATAGGACAGAAGTTAAGACCTTTTGATGCCTTCATTGGGTTTACTATTACCACGACAAAGAAAGTTAAGTTTTATTTCATCCTTCTGTAAAATAGGGCTGTGAAATATCTTGACTTGACTTCTGTGTGTGTGTTTCTGGGTGTAAGACTTGTTTAATGCATCCATTCAGTGTACTTTCATGAATTGTGCAGGACAGGTGGTTACAGAACCAGACACAGTTTCAGATACCAAAACAGCAGCTGAAATAAAGGCTTTTATTTTAGTGAAATGCCAGTGCTGTGATAGCAAAAGTTGAGAACCCATTTATGCTTAAAGGTCGCTTCTCCTCAAACCCTGTAAAATTTACATGCTGATGTAGCTTGATCTGAGATTTGGTGTGTCTGGTGGAGGTGGGAGGTTTTTTTCTCATTCCAAAGCAAAGGTCAGTGAAGTGAAAGTGTCCTGAAATACAGCATCCTAGCTCCTTGGAAAAGCCCTGCCCATCTCAGAGGTTTTTTCATATCAGTGATAGGCTCTCCCAGCTGTTTTGTGGTCAGATTGGGATTGTGATCGTGTCTAAAATGGTCTCATCCACCCAACATTTACCCCAGCTGGTACTCGGTGGTCACAGAGTGGAAGTAGCAAGACAGAGGGAGGGGCTGGGCAGGGGCTGGTGTTGCTGCAGGGGATGGGGCAGGCAGCTCAGCTGCGGGCATGTGCCGGAAGGATTCAATAGGCAACTGAAGATGTGCAATCTGGGATGTGCAAACGGGTGCCTACACTTGGTTGTCTGAAGCAGTTACACTTTTTCTGACCTGTGCTGTTCTGCACAGACAAGGCTATGCAGCAACCCAGGGGTAGACTGTTTAAGTATGGCCAAAAAACTTTTTAAGACTGGTCCTCTCTCTCACAGCAGACTTCTGGCTTCCACTGCAGCTGAAGAATAACCCTTTCTAAACCTTTCTGGACAGTTCACCTACCAGGCTGATGGAGATGTGCATAAGATGTGCCACCTGCCTGCATGTCTGTGGTGGGAACAGTGCTTCCCATCCTCAGTCTGCAACACTGCCAAAACACAGACTCTCTGCCCAGGCACCCTTCTCATCAGTCACTTCACTGGGTATACCACCAGTTACAAATTAGCACTTAATCAAGATAAATCCCATAGGAAGGATATGGATAATATGCAACGCATTAAGCCTGCAAATTAAGATGGTCTGATTTAGCCCTGGCTTTAAAACTCCCAAACTTGCATTAGGGCTAATGATGAATGGATGTATGTCCCTGGCTGGACAGGAGCTCTGTCAGGACAAAGCTGCCCAGCAGTGACAAAGCCAGTGCAAAGCAGGTGCTGTGCTTAATGTTCATTAGGCCTTCCACATTCTCTCTGCTTGGGAACGTACTTTCCCTTGCTGTAGATGGGTGTAATAGTGACACTTCCCCAGGATCCATTGGCTTAATGGTCCCAGAGTTCGTTAGCAAAACCTAACTGAGAGTGGTGGTTGCTGGCATAATTTGCCCGCTGATCGAGTGGGGAAACTGAGGCACACGGGGCCATATTTGGCATGGCTGACCTGCACCGTGCCCAGGGTTTTCCATTCACTGGCTCTAAGCAGGACTCTGTTCATCACCTCACTTAGGCATTCTTAATCACACTGGGGAGTCTCTTGTTCTTTCACTAACTAGCTGCAGGGATGTAGGTGACATTTCAGCTCTCTAAGTGTGGCCCAAGGTAGTTAGAGCTCAGTGGCCTGAATTTTCCTAGCAGATTGGTGGAGGAGCACAGAAAAGAAACTCTATCCCACTCCAGCTCCTGGGCTGCAGTACGGATGATGCAGCAGGATGGTCCTCAGTGCTTTTTGCTCCAGATACAAATATTGCTATTTCTAATGAGCGCCCTGCTCCATGGTGCAGCACACTTTGCAAATATACAGCTGGAGATTGCTCCTGTCCCTGTGTGGCTGAACAGTTACAGGGGTCTAGTTAGCCTCTCTTCCTGCCTCAGCTCCTGCAAGACCTGAAAAAAGACTGTTATCAGTCATATATATCTACTATATATAGCCCAGAAATTAATCTCTGTATGAGATCAGGGAGGAAGAAAACCCCTTAGCAACTTGTTCACCCATCAAGGTCAGGGTCCACACAGACAGGAGTACACCAAGGTATGAATCCTGCAAAATGCAGGGGAGCTGCTATTTCAGGGGAGGATGTCTGTGATGGAGACTTCAAGAGAAATCAGTTTAAGATTCACAGCTGGGGAGCACCAGGAACTGCCTAAAGTCTGTTAAGGGTTAAGGGCCTTTGCTCTGGCTGCAGTAGTAATTTAGGGAAGGAAAAATCTTTAAAATAACAAGCATAGCAACATCTGTGGTTTTAAATGTACTTTTCTTCAGGTTTGCACTAGTGTGCAAGCTTGTCACAATAGGATATCTTTCCTGGATGTCATACGCAGTTATTACTAGGAACAACTACTTTCTACAGTGCGTCTCTACTTTATGGCTTTTTAAGATATGGATGCTGTCATCATATTCCCCAGAGATGTGTTCTGGTTCACGGAGAGGCTGTTTTATATAATCTCCCGTGAAAGATTAAAACAACAGCAGCAGGAACAACAATAATGCAACAAACTACCTCCTGAGAAAAACAACAAAGTGGTGGCACAGGCAACAAAATCTCATCACCCATTGCAAAGTGGCAGACTTGACTCCATTCAGGTGGCTGCGTTTCTTTCTACAGGAAGGCTGTACCACATTTATCCTCCAGAGGCCCAGCCCTGTCACCCCATCCTGGGATATCCTAATACGTATTACTTCATCAAATGACATCAGAGTTTTTTCACAAGATCCAGGTGGCTTGGAACAGAACACAGAAGTTGTGACTGCACTTCTGTGTGGTAAAATAACAAGGCTCCAGCATGGGCTGATGCCTCCTGAGGGTTGTTACCCACCATGTGTACCTCCTGATGATCTGGGCTCCTGCTCAGTTGTCCTCACCTGTTCCAAATCCACCCCACAAGGGTTTGGGTTTTCTCAAAGAGACCAAACACAGTTGAGCGCACAGTAGCAAGCACACTGCTGATGTACAGTAGAGCCTGAACTGTAATGAGCAGGGGAGTGTATGCAAACAAAGGGAAGCCTGCCTCTGCCAAAGCATGCCATCTCTCCACTGCTTTTGTCCCCTCGTTATCACCAGTCACCGGAGGAGGCACTGCCATCCTCCCTGATGTGCCCCATCCAGCAGCTCAGATCAGGTACCAGCAAGTGGAGCTCTCTGCCAGCCAGTGCAGCTCCTGATGATATCCTTTCTTTCCTGGCCAGAAAATGACAAATCTCACAGTTTATGAGATCTTCCTTATGGCTCCCTCTTCTCCTTGCAGAGCAAACCCCAGTCAAAGCAGAGGTGATGGCAGGAGAAAAACTCATGGAGAAGGGCCAGTACTAACTCATAAAACTCTGCTAGTGAAGGGAAGGGATTAACCCAGGGTACCTCACCCTGTGATCCAGGGTGTCAGCATGCCCCAGTCTCAGCAGAAAGTGAGAGAAGCTGCATCCAGCCAGAGATGCACAGTAATTTGCCAGGAATTGCCAAAGCCAGAAGTTACCTTATTAGCACTGTGACTTTTCCGTCGCCAGACAGCACTTTAAGCCACATATCAATAACAAGAGGGTTGGCATGTGGTTTATGCAAGAGAGGAAAGGTGTCTTTTTCATTTTTCCTTTCTTTTATTTATTTCCTCTCTAAGATAAGAGGCCAGCAGCTGCCGATCCGCAGGAAAGAAAGGGGCTTTGTGATGAGGGAGCAGGATTAAGGTGGCTTCTTGTTAATTTTGAGGGTGCTGAAGGTACATCTTGAGCTGAAGGAACAGG
>JAVJGI010000057.1:8570885-8594395 GCA_035590275.1 Ibycter americanus | reverse complement strand
GTAGCTCCTGGTTATGTATTTTAATGACAAACTTGTTGGGCCAACTATCATCTCCTGATTCTTTACCAATGCAAAAGTAGCTTCAACTCAGGACTTTACAGCAGTACAGGTAGTAAAGAGGCGTTAAAACTGGGCAAATTAGCCTTGTAATAAACCAGTGAGAGGTTACAGAACTCACATCCCCTGATGTCCAGTTGCATGCCACTGCCCAACCAAGAAACCCTTCTGCTGGGTCCTCTGTGTGGACATTGCAACAGCAAAACTTCCACAGGCACCCAAAATCCAGCTGCGATGTAAGGGGGACTGTGTCTGCTGAAAGTAATCTACCCACAGCCATTGCAAATCTCCATGGCAGAACTGGGTGTAGAAACAATTTTTCCATGAACTTGTGAACTTCCCCACATATTTATGTAAAGTTTTAATGTCTACAGCAGCTGGTGGCAATGAAATGCCTAACTCTACTTTGCCACATGAGAATCACCGTCTTCCCTTTTTTTGACCTGGTTCCTTAGTAGCTTCATCCGATGCTCCCTAGTTTTAATTCATGCTGAAGTCAACAGAGCTACAGAAGAGAAGCAGGGCTAAGCCATGAAGTTGTTACTCCACATTGATGTGAGCTCTTAAACGTCTGTTACATCCCAAATCTGAAAGAACCACCCTTCAGTGGTGAGAGAAAAGCTCTCTATGCAGCTATAGCTGAAAGCAGATGGATAGATATAAGGTGATGTGTGGAGCTGGAACAACCAGTTAGTAAAGCTTATAAAGTACTTTGGGGGTCCATCTGGACAGATGGTACTTTATACGTGTAAGGCCATTATCAGTGCCTCCTAACAGTGCCCGACTATCACTCAGCACTTTTTGGATGGACAGTTAAAGAAAACATATAAAATATATTCCTCAGTAGATATTTCACTCAGACTATTACTTGCAATAACAGAGGTCTGGGCTTTCATTTATACAGACCAATCCCATTTGCAGTCACAGGGAAAAATCCACAATAGCTCAACTCATGAAGTTGCTGGATTTGTTATGTTTGAAGAATGAGGCTTCACAGCACAGTCCTGGAAATAAATGAGTGGTTTGGGAATTTGCTAGTGGTAGGTCTCTTGCTGCAGTAGGGGACAGGATAACTAAAGGGATAGTGATGGGAGAGGCACAGGGGGTTTTGTTGGGATTTTTTTTTTTCCTCTCTCCCCTCAGGGCCACTGCCCAGAATTAAATTCAAGTTGGTAATGAATTAAAAAATAGATCGTCTTTCTGGTGACAAAGTGATGTTACATGTGACTGTTTGGACATCAGCAGAAGTTGTACAAAATACTTATTTTCCCTGTGGTCTCTCTCATGCTCCTTGGGAGTATGGCTGGGGAAGAAACTGGGAGATATTGCTCCTGGAGTTGGAGATGAACAGAAATATCATGAAGATCTCACTGAGACTCCACAACATGGGGACAATCTTATTCCTCATAGCACTTCTTTGGCTAAAGAAATATGGAGATGGTGGGTGGCTGCACTCTGAAGGAAGCCTCTCCTCCTGGGTCTTAATCACCATTTAGTGTGAAATCAAGCTGTATTTCAGCGAAATTTATGATTTGAGTTCTATGGGTTTTTTTCATGAAATGGATGTGGTGTCTAAGGAGAATATTTTTTCCCCCTTTTTTCCCGTTTTCTTTAAATCCTGAAGACCCCAAAGATTTCAGTCTGGAGATGCTGCCAGAGGAAATGTGTTTTCATTTCCTGTGCTGCCATCCATTCTCTGCTATGAGATTGCTTCCCCAGACATACTAAACCTCTCAGGATAGTTTGTAGGCAAAAGTTCCCATGATGAACTGTCTTCTTGCACGAAGACTAGAGACTATTATACATACCATACACATGTAGTCTAATTTAGCATTACGGTTTATGGAAGAAGATGTAAGCATGAGTTACCCAAATTGCTATTCACAGCATGGTGGCCTTTTCAAAGATAAATATTTATTTCTGCATTCACTTATTATTTGTCCATGGAATCAAAATATTCCATAGACAATTTTAAGGACCTCATATAATCGTTTTTGTCAACTTTTTTTCTATGAAGAAAGGGAGCATAAATGTAATTGTTTACATTTTTACTGCAGACCTAATTTCTCTCTATTTGTGTCACTACTGATGTGGTATTTAAACCCTTGCTAAGAGATAATGTTGGAATAAGCTGTTTCTTTACTTGATTTCCCATTGCGGTATATTGGAAGACTGATGACAGAATCAGTGCCTACTTATAAAACCATCTTTTTGGGCTTGGGGATCAGTCCACTCCAACCTTCATTTCAAAACTTTGACACCATCATTAACTGTCAAGATGATGGTCAAGCAAGATGAAGATGGTAACTTCTCAGAGATATCTGCCATAAGAGACCAGCTTGACCTTGTGTTTTGAATTCTGAAAACCTGTCCATCTGCCTTTCATTAGTCCTGACTTAAGGATGGAAGGGGGAAAAGCAGACCTATTCTCATAATAGGGGAGCTACACTGTCCTGTTGGACTAATCCTGACATTTCTGAAAGTCTTTACATTTCACAACTAGGAGACTGGATTACAAGCAGGTAGATGGGTGAGTGAATAGATTTTAAGTGTTATTAGTTGCATGCTACCAAAGACATGCATAGTCACATAACAAAGCATGAAGTAGGTAACACACATGATAGCTATATGCCCACAGGTGGGAACCACCATCATGTAAGTGTTTACAAAGCTCCCATAAGAACAGCAGTATTTGGGTCCTAAGTAAGGTTGCTACTCAGTAGAGCATGAAGGAGTTTGCACACTCAGGAAAGTTACATTCATCCCACAAGAACTGCAGGAGGAAGAGTGACAGACTATGTATGAATAATTGCCTCCAAAGAGGACTAGAACAAAGAGACGGAAGAGGATGTCAAGGTCAAATTACTATTTTTTGACCACAGCACCCAGACAGCTCTAAAATGGTTGACTTGAACAGCTTTAATAGAACAATGTTATTAAAACCCCACAGTTAGTGCTCAGGCAACAATATTGTTGAGTCGCTACCAATGTCTTGGCAGGTGAATATGAAGGTTCACACCGTTAATGACTAGCATTTGTAATGACCACTTTATTTCATTTCAGCAGATACTCCATTTCCAAAGCAGCTCTGCTCCAGGAAAAGGATGGGGAATTGAATCAACATACATTATGGGTTAATACAAGCTAGCAGCCTTTAGCTTGGCCACAGGAAGATCAGGCAGAGACCCCTTTCTACATTGTCACCAGACAGCCAGCTCTTGACATCACAATTTCAACGACTTCCACACCTGTGTCTATTAGTCTCATTAATACTCAGCATTTGCATTGTGAAATGGATTCTGGTCTCCACTTGTAAAGGGGCAATCACTTGTACACCATCAATGTCACAACCTACGTCCCAGATTCAGCAGAGGGCTTGAGCACATGCTTAATTTCAAACACAGGCGTACAACCTATTCAACTCAGCATGACAGAAGCTTGTGTTCAACCTGCAGCATGGGGCAAGGAGGCAGCAGATGGGAAATTGGCACAGCAGGGACTGACACAGCATGGTTAGCTACATGGTTTTTGGGTTATTTATACCTATAGGGATGAGTGGGGAGGGAAGGAGGGAGAAAGGTGGAAGCAGGAATGGAAACGGCAGGAGGAGGAAAGAAATGAAATCAATATATTCCATGTCAATGCAGAAGGATGGAGAAAAGTTCCCTTAAGAGACTGACTACCTGGTTGGGTATGGTGGGTTGTTTTTTTTGTTTTTGTTTTTGTTTTTTTAAATGGAGATGTCATTCAAGTAGCACAATGGGATGTTGAGGCTGTTTGCTAGTACGCATGCAGAAGTTTACTTACTGGAGGACTACACCAAGGAATAGGAAGGATGGAGTGAATGTCTTACGTGCATGACAGTGTTCTAGGAAAGCTAACTAAAATGTGTAGAATGAGCCCTGTTTCCCAACAAGTACCAGCTAGCAACAAGCAAGATGCTCAAACTAGTATGTGAATGTCTCCCAGAGAGCTGAGCACATCCTACTGTGCATGGAACAGCTAGTGCCACACTCACCCCCACTGGGGCTACCTGATTAAAGTGTGTTTGTTAGCAAAATACAGCAGGAACTGCAATCACATCCTTCATGATTCCACTTTTCTTCCCCATGTGCACAGCATTCCTAAGTCTAGGAAACAAACAAAGCCTTCAGTGTCCCCTCTTTCTAAGATTACCTACTCCAGGTTACTTGTGGATGGATGCTGACCACATGCCACGTAAAGGCATGATCCCCAGTCAAGCTAGTGTAGACTGAATGCTGATATCATCATTGATAGTTCACCCAGTTTCAGATTCAAAAGGCAATTCTCTCTCTCCCCCATGGAAACCAAGGATTAGTAGTGCAGAAGTTAACTGGGACAGGTAGGGAGGAATCTCTCTCAGGGTTAAGGCAGCAAGGAAGATCCCACTGGGCTAGCCTGTAGCCCTCTAGCTCCTGGCAGATGCTGAGCACTTTCTGCAGTGCCTTTCTAGTAGGACTGACCCATGCTGGAAACAGGAGTGAACTTCCTTTGTGTTATGCTTGAGCCCCAGGAACAAATTCTTATCAAAGTAGTGCCTTCTCCATGCCAAGGCTTGTGTGTCAAATACAAGAGACAAACATTGATGCAATGAGTCTGTAACCTACACAGGCAATAGGTGGGAGAAGGGGGAGAAGCATGGGGAATACAACAACCCCCTTCACAATCATACCGCTCATCAGGGTGAAGAAAGGAAGACAAGCAAGGACAGCAATCCACAATTTAACACTGTCCCTGCTAGATCAGGATGGGCCTTTTTGAGAGACCCAGGCCAAGAGCTTCTTTGCAAGGTACTTCACCACTGACCCCAGAAGCCCTTGGGAGTGTGCTGGGTACACTTCGGAGAGCCCTGTTGATGCCTAATCTCTGTGTGAAACCAGCTTTGATAAAAAGCAACTCTGGTGGCCAAAAATACTGCAGCGATTTTCAAGCAGACTACAAGCTAATCCCTAGGATCACGATTAACATGTTTATTTTGCTCAGTTAAACACATTCTAACGTCCAGGGCTGGGTGTAAGCATTGCTAAGAACACAGTCACTAAGCTGCCAGTTTTGGGTTGCCTTTGGTGATCTAGATGGCTACCCCTGACTCTATAATAAGCCTGAGCTTCTAGAGAATGGGGAGATGGGTTTCTTTCCTTATGCTTTATTTTGCTTTTATTGATTTATTCCTATTTATTTATTTATTTGGGGGTGGTGTTTATTTATTTTTTTCATTTTCCAGACCTAAAAGCTGCTCTGGTCTGCCATTGAACAATCTTCCTAAATATAAGACTGTTGGTCTTTTAAATTAGTCATTTATTATTCTAGATTTAGGCAATATATTTTCCTTTTTGTTGCTCATCTAAACAAATTTTCACAGCCTGGGAAAAAAAAAAGAAGTTTATTCTCAGCAAGTAGTAGAAGAAAGGGAATTGAGAGAGATGGAGAAAATAGCTCTTCTCTACTTGTCCAGATGCTGGCAGGTTCTGTAGTCAGGGTTTCCCATAAGACGGGAAATGAAAGGAGTTTGGTCTCTTGGACATCTGGTTGCTTTTTGCTCTCAGAAGAACTGTTAAGTCACATGACTTTAAAATAATAAATGGTTCACTTAGTAGCCACTAATGAAAGAGCATTCCTGCAACCCACACTAGACCTTCCCTGAGTAAGAGCTGGAGTATTTGCTCCTATATGATTTGGTTTCCATGTCAGGTTTCATGGCTAGGAGGGAGGTCTTTTACCTGCCCTCCATCTTTCTTTTCCAGTCATGTGGAGGAAGAAGAGAGTATAAAGCATGAATCAGCTTTCAGGCAAAACACACAGCAGGGTGATGTCAGGAAAACAAGACCTCAGCTAAAGATCATGAAAAGCAAACCAGGAATATTTGTCTTGTGCTTTCTGCAAAACACCATCTTGCTACTGACATAGTCCAGATACCTCAGAAAATTTCTGTGCCCTTTGGATACCCTCTTGCAACCAACCATTAGGGTGTGCTGCGCATGAGCAGTCACTAATTGCATCAGAGGAAATATGAGCTTAATTCAAATTGCACATGCAGTGCCAGGTCCTTTCTTCTCATCTTCAGAGGTCTACACAAACCAGTACCTTTGCCTTCTCATAGCACCTGGTAGTGACTGACACCTTCTGTGGTCACTGATGTTATGTTCTGAATTGTCATCTGCTGAGCTACACCTTCCTCCACGCTGTCCTATTACCACTCTGCCCTGGGCTTTATGTGTTTATCCAGCCCCATCACAACAGTAGTTGGGTGACTCAAGGGTTACAGGCTCAAGGAATGACGCAGGCAGAACTGATCCTGCCTTGGGGCCTGAAGGTAAGTTAGACAACCCCTGGGTGGCTCCACATTTTATCATTTCATGCCTTACTCTCCCAAACAGATGTTAAGGAACATGTTCCTAATAAACAGAAAAGCCAATTGAAAATTAAGTTTTAAGGAGACCTGAATAAGTCAAAAATTTGGTCAATATCCTTAATACTTTCTGTGAAAATAAGGGAGAAAAGAGCTTGGGAAATACAAAAAATGGATGAAACTGCATGCTTTTTCTTTTAAACTGAAAGGAGAGGACTGTACTAATCGCTGAAGAGCACTTCACTGAAATTCAAGAAAACCTGGCAGCACTTCTGCCTCTTCTTCTCCCTTGGTCTGTTTTCGACTTAAAAAAAAAAAAAGTTCTTTGTCTTTTATTTCCTCTGTTTCCCCAGACCACCATCTCTCTTTAGATGACAGGATTTCTGGATTGGGGAGCACACCATGTGTTCACACCATCCTCAGCGTTTTCGAACCTAGGAGTCACTGAAATATCTGTTTAGGGATAAGACCCCACGTTGGTGTAAACACAGAAATTGCCGTAGAAGGCAGGTGCAATGAGATACATGACTTCAGTCCCTGCTCTGCACAGACTTTTTGTGTGATCACAGACAGAAACTGGGCTTCAGTCTATAAGGGCACAGAACCATGGCTCTTCAGCACAGCCAGGGATGTCCACACTTGTCTGCCTGTTATTTGTATGTTGGGTATAATCTGCGGCAAGCCAAATGTCTTTCCAGGAGAGAAACTCCTGCATGAAGGAGAAGATTAGTCCACAGCAGTGGTCCCCTTACCTGGGTACAACTGGCTGAAGCCTGTACGCTGAAATTTTGAGCCCACACTGAAGTGGTTCAGGTGCCCTGGCTCAGCAAGGGCAACAGTTCTGCAGCAGGCAATGTCACTAAGGGGCTCCATGTACTCAAATGGCACCGTGTTGACCCCATGGTAATAAGTCAGCTAAATGAATATCTGGGTTGATATGTTTTAATTAATCAAGCATAAGACTTGGAGACAGTCATTGAAAACATCTAGACAAGCCTGAAAGACTGCAGCTGTTAGCACTGCATACTACATTATCACCACATACTTAGATTCTTTTTTTTTTTTTTCTTTAATCTGAAAATTTGGCTATTAACTTTTAAAAACTTATTAATCTGTTTTCACTGCATTGGTAGCAGCTTCCCCCCACATTCTCCTTAGCTTGTTAAAACTCAGAGCTGATTAAATATGACACAACAGTAAAATATTACATGAGCACATGAGAAAATTTTTATTTCATTATCAGCACAAAGTGAGTCATCTTGAATATAACACTGGCTTTGGCTCCATTTTCTCTCACTTTTTGCTCTGATTTTATATTTAATCACAGCTTTTTTCTCTCTCTTTTTGCGCATATGATTTTGTTTTTCATACCCACAGCAGAACGGTCCAACTTTGTTCTTATGCTATTAATTAACACCACACTCTGGTTTCCAACATACTTAAATGATGAATAAGGTTAAATTCCAGACAACATTCTGTACATTGCCATCAATTAACAATTTTCGAGGTAGCGCTTCATTAATAAACACTGATCAGCAGAGCCCTTGTGTGGAGTGTATTGGAGCTGAGAATTTGTACCAGAGATTCTGTAATGTGTGCTGGAGTGTGTGGTGTGGATGAGCATGTGCATAAGCGTGTATGTGTGCGTGTGTGAAAAAAAAAAAATAATCAATGCAATATCCTAGGAAACTCATCAGCACATCATCTCCTTAAAGGTTAATTAAGAATTTGAGGAAGAACAGAGGGGCTGAAGCAGAGGTGATGGACATCCGTGTCTCTCCAGATCATTAAGTACTAATTAGGTTTGGAAAGTCTATTGAGCTTCCTTGGTCTCATCAAGCCATGTGATGGTCCCTGGATACCTCAGTGTGAAATGCCATCAGCACTATATCTCCCTTTATGAACAGGATGCACTTCAGTCTCAGGTGTGCCTGCTGTCTCTCACTCTGTCTATGGATGCCTCTTGCAGTATGTCTCTGATTAATCTACTTTATATACTGCATAAAACCTGCATGGAGAACACAGGCTGTTTCTGAATCATGTGTAATGCAGCTTTTTTGCTGGAACACTAATGAGGCCAAAAAAGGGGTAAAAAAAACAGGCAAGAAAACTTCCTATAAGGTATAAATTCAGAATGAGCAGGAGAAAAACTTACACGTCCATATGAACCCTCTTGCTGTGCTAGAAGTCCGCTTAGGGAGGACTTCCAAACTGGTTTCCCCTTACCTATGTTTCCTGAACTCAGGACAGAGGTGGGGCCAGACAGGAGCTCCACAGTGGAAGTTATCAGAGCAAGACACCACCATGCAGCTTCAAAGAGACCATAATATGTATTTTGTTAATTACCCCTTCTAAGACTCTTAGCAAGAAGTGCTGCACAGCTAAATCCCAGGAGAAGTAGTGACAGTTTTTTAGAAATAGCTTCCATGGAAGGTGTGATGCTGCATTTAACTTAATTTCCTGGCTTTTCAGTATTTCCCAGTCTACAGGTCTTACAGGGACAGACTTTTCTCAGGATGTTTCTTTTAAATTGAATTGGAAACACAAATTTAGATGCTCAGCTATGGACAAGGATCTAGGAAGCAATCCAATCTATGCCTGAAAGAAACCTTTGAGGTGCCCCAGGGACTGAGTCAGCTCTCAGTGCTAATGTGCAAAGTAATTCAAACCAGATGCCAGTGACCAGATAGGTTCTTCTGGCAACTAGCCTTGATGGTACTATTAGAAAAAAAGCACAGCTGGCTCTGTTATGAGGGTCCCCTGAACTTGGTAATGCGATAATATTTGCTAATTCTAGCTTTTAGGCAGTCTTAAGCTTGTGGGATGGCACAAAGCTGCTGAAAGGTAAAGGAAGAATGGACCTGGTAGCACTTCGGCTTTGTCAGTCCAAAGAAATCCTTATTCAGGAATATGCAAGAGACCTAATCCACAGCCAGTATCACACCTATTCCCTTTCTCAGGATGGAGTGAAGGACAACGTACCTTAAGATGTTAGCACTCGTTTAATAAAATGGTACTGGAAAGGGTTCTCCTCTGGGCTGGCATTTTCAAGGAACACCCAGTATAATGGAGGAGTTGACACTGGGGTTAGTTGCTGTTGCCTTTTTGAGCCCCACTGAACTTGGACCTTGATTGCACCTGATGGAATGGAGATTAATGGTTCATTGGCTCAGACTGTTGCCCTGCTGATAGTGTGCTGTTAACATTTTGGTTATTAAGAGCAACTCCAATTGCGTCAGCAACATCACAGGGGTGAAGGGAGCAGTCTGGGAACTACTAGGATGTGAGTTCCTTGGGATGCTTCTGGAATTAAAATCAGCTTCCTTCCACTCCCACCACTACTACCACCCAATTTTCAGCAGGAGATGGCTGAATTGAAAAGCTACTGATAATGTTGCAGCCTGCATGTCTGCTCCAGAATATCAAGGACCCCTTGATAAAACCAGTGCAATGCCTGGAGCACTTCATCTGCAGGCGACTTGCTCTCTTCAATATGGAGAGGATTGCCACTAATCCTGGCGCATTACTGTTCACTTGACAGAAGTCGCCTGAAACAACTTGCGTCTGTTCTTGTCCTGATTTGCTGTCAGTATTTATTAAGAGCACTGTGTTTAAAATGGCACACAATGTAGCCTGCAGATAACATCTTAAGCTTCCTGCCTATACCAACAAACAAACCAACAAACAACCCCTCCCGAGAAAATCTCCTCCAAACATTGTCACTCCCCAGTTTGCTCAGCCATGTCACCAGTGTTGCTTCCTTCCCAGGAGGTCCCTGGAAAAGCAGTGGTGGTAGCAAGGGCCATCTTATCTCTGGTATTTCTGGTAGCCATTCCTGAGCTGTTGTGGAATAACTTTAAAAACTGAAGTGATATAAACCAAAATATTAACCATTCAAAGCAACTCTATTTTCATTACATCAGTAGAGAAATGTGTTAGACTAACAGCACCTGTGGTCTTCTATGGCCCAACAAGACCTTCATGTTCTTCCCCTTTCTGGCATAACTGAACATTAACCTCCGAGGATGTAAAGATGTAACAGCTTCTCTGAACATCTTAACCATTGTGCTTAGAAGTGAACAAGACTCACTGTTGAAGACTGAATATTATGATGGTTATATGATGTGGGCTTTTATTTACCAAGAATATGGTTTGACTCAATGGCACTGACTTGTCAGGTTGACTGGATCTACATAGTTTGACTTTTTACATAGTAAAGACCATAAAATATCCCCACTAATTCCTGCTCTAATTCAGATTTGTGTCTAGACAAGTTTTTAGAGGTATAGAAAGTCCTCTGAAGAAAAAACCAATGACTACTAGTAAATGGTTCTGCAACATGTATTTTCCAGTTTCCAGCAAGGGTCCTACAGTATTTCCAGATGGGTTAATTACAACCATTTCTCTTAGCTTTTGATATTTCTTGGTTTCAATATCATACAGGCCAAGAAACTTTATCAGTTTGAGTAGCAGAAGAGGTTCTCAAGCATACCGGCAAAGAGAATCTGCTTTTCTGTGTCTCCTACACAAAAACTGTGGTTCTTCTGTGAATTTAACTGTTATACAGAAAAATAAGTCTGGGAGGAGATGGATAATCAGTTGTATTGTTTGTTTTTTGTTTGTTTGTTGTTTTTTTTAGATAAGGGAGATATTAGAGAACCTAGGTGGTACCCCTTGGTGCTTCATTTACTGACCCTTGGAGATTTTCTTTTGCTAAACTGATACTTCGTTGTTAGTGAAGAAAATTTTCAGACTTACCAGGTCCTTAAAAACCTATTTCTTCTGCTCTTGGGTGGATAGTATACTTAAGAATTTAGCATCAAACAAGCTTTTTCTTGTTCTTTTTTGCTCCCAGCACATTGGTCTCATGAAAAATTTCACCACTTAGGCATGTGAAGGATGTGTGTGCATGTGTGAAGGTATGCATATGTATCAGTCTAGCATATTTTAAGTCATTTTATATACATATGTATATATACATATTTGTGGAGAAGACATGTATGTGTGAAGAGGGAATACTGTCATACCTGGCCTGGATGTTTCTTTACTTTAGGCAGTGTGCAGCTAGAGAGTGGTGTGAATTAGGGAAGGTTTATATTGTGGTAACAGTCCTAGAAAACAAAAAGAGTTAATATAAGATATAACTCTTCTGATCTCAGTAATGTACTGGAAGACAAACCAGTGGAATATCTTTCCTTCTGTCTTTAAAGAACAGATTTGCAAAGCAAGGCCCTGTACATCAACCTAATCCATGTAGCATCTTAACAATTGTCTGGGACAAGCAACATTAGGTATGGCAGACAGTAACGGTGCTTTCAAGTGAGGGACAGATGGCTGTCCAACCCTGACACTGCAGGTGTCCAGGACTTTTAATTCGGTTTCATTCAGTGGACCTTTTGCTCTCCAGTCCCTTGCTACCACTGTCAAACTTTTTCAGAAGCAAGAAAGAGTGTGGGGACAATGTGATAGAATTACAGAAGGTGGTAGAGCCATTTGTTAATCCACCAGGGAAACTAGTCCATCAGACAACACCCTGCTTCACAAACTAGATCTCTGGCAAACAGGTGTGTGTATTGTGTGTGTGTACGTGTGGGGCAGTGACGGGAAGCTCTGGATGCAGGGGAGGGGACATAGAAAAGTACTAGCTAGTGAGCTTCAGGATGGGAGGTGAGGAAAATGACAGCCAGATCCTGACAAGGTGTAACATGGTGTCCAAAAGAGTAAGGCACAACGTCTGCCGTAAACCTGTCTCCTGTTGGTTTTGTTTGAAAACCTCAGTTCAGAGAGGGACACGAGTCCTCTGTCACCACAGAGCCTCATCTGTTAACATCCTTGTAGGTACCAAGGGATGAGATAGACAAGAATAGAGTAAAGGCTCCCTTTTTCTTTTATTTCTTTATCTGTTCCTGCAGAGCATGGTGCTTGGAAGCTTTAAGCATTTAAGGGTACAGATAAGGAAGTCCCTGCCAGCACAAGGCAAAGTCCTCGGTAAGCCTGACTCTGGCCCTGGGAGCAGAAGATGCACTGTGTTACTTCTGTGCACTGCTCACCTTTCATCGTGACGGTCCTTCAGAGATCACAAACCTGTTTGCAGCTGAGTATTTTGGGAGCCTTCTGTGACAACAGGTACCCTTCAGCTTGCCTGATGCAAGTCCAGGGAGGGAGTCATCCTAAGCAACATTTCCTCTTGGCTGGTTCTCGGTAGTGAATGTTGGAAAGCACAGTGTAACCCTTGTGGAGTTTCTTGGAGCTGGAAAGGAGCAAGGGCACTTTGCCTTGTCTGGCCAGCCACAGCATTTATAGGAAAAACTTTCTGTGAGCGCTGAAGACAATGAAGCCTGGCTTCTTAACAGTTTGTGCCCTGAGCCCTAACTGCATTTGGATTTTTTGGTGTCTAGTGAGGGGTGTGCTCCAGCGCGTCCCCTCTTTCCATGTAAGCGTGGTGCTCAGAACTACAAGTTAACAGCATATTCCTCTGTGCCAGCCCTCAACAGCATCTTCGTTGGGAAACAGGGTATCTGGGCTGAGAGGAAGAAGGAAGCTCACTTCAGATATCTGCTCACTTCTTGAGGGATATCCGCATTGTGAGATACACTTCGCCAGACCAGGGCTACTAGGGTCAAAATCTGTCACGTTACAGGTTCGTAACCTGCATAGGCTATAGATCTAAATTCAATCTCCTTGAGGAGAGGAAGAGGAAGAGGGGAGAAATCATAAGTTTATACCTGGAAATTTTGATTACTTTTAAGGAATCCACAGAAAGTATTTTTCCAGCTTCCTAATACACAGCTTTCTCTAGAAACCAGGAAATACCAAAAAATTTCAAAAGCATCTTACGGGAGATACATTTGTTTGGAAAGATATTTTCCATTAAAAAATAGTATTGCAGATGCTCACTTTTGGCCATCTTTTGGACATAGCTTACATTGATATGAATAAGCGGTTTTCTTTGCAGTCCCTAAGAATAACTGTATTTTCTCATCCTGGCTGCTTGGGATGCTAAGCTGTCCTGCTTCTGCACAGACGGGGCAGTGCTGCAGGGGTATGTTCCCACCCATACAATCAAAGTGCAAAACATCCTTCAAGCACTGTTCAGGGAAATTGCATATAGCTTTTTGACAAGGCATGTTCTTTACACTACAGATGAATTAACTCAACTTTACATCAGCAGTTTGTTCATGATCTCTGCAATTTTTATTTTATTCATTTGTATGAAAGGAGTCATGATTTGGTCAAATTTCTAAGTTCAGATGCTTTTTAGTTTTCTGCATTAGAAACAAACCTCCCAAGCCTTATCACTTTTGCTTGTCTTTAACTGAGGTGAATAGCCTGATTCAGATTTTTGTAAATATACTTCAGCTGGTCTCTGAGAGGTACTCCGCACTGCAGAGGAATGAGTCACATTGTTGCTTTCAGTTTTACACTAGGGATACTGCTCCTGCCAGGATCTTGCTATTTATTTGGAGAGCTAGTCAGTGCTCCTTTTGTATTCCAGATTGTCATCCTTCTCTTCCCTTTCCCCTTTCTTCTACCCTCTGGGAGCTGCAGGATCCACTTTCTATTGTCCTATGGAGATAGACCTCTGGTGAGTGATGTTGCCTGATCCCTGGAGAAGGAAGGAAGGATGGAAAAGAAAGCCCCAGCAAAACAAAACCTGTTCCCATTCACACCCCAAACCCTGAATATGGTCTCTTTGTGCCAGCTGTACCATCATACTACTGAGTTCCATCTTGCCATGATTTTTTTGGTGGAGAGCTGCCTATGCAATCTGTGAGCACTGTTGGAACAGCCCAATTTTACAAGCATAAAGTATTATGATTGCATTGATTTCCATCATAAATCATATTTTCCATCCTCTGTCTCTCTTTCCTTGCACTGACTGAATTAAGCCTTGGTGTTTTCTTTAGCTGCTGCCAGAGCTGAGGCTTGAGATGATATTAGGGTAATGATGATAAATTTTAGCCTCAAGCCAAACCATTTCCACATTACAGATAATGTTTTTTTCCAAATAAGTTCTGTTATTGGAATCCAGGACCCACCACATCTGCAGGCTCAGAGCCGCCTCAACACAGTCTCCGCAGTAATGGGTTTATAGATTTGAAAATTTGCTCTAAACAAATAAATGAGAGAAGAGAGGAAAGAATGAACGAAGGAATGGAGAGGAAGAATCAACCAGAAGGAGGAGAAAAAGAAGAGAAGGAAGGGGGGTTGGTGGGGGGGGGGTGGGAAGGAGAAAGGAAGAAGACAAAAAATAAGGAGAAGAAATAGAACAATGAGGGGAAGCAAATAAGGAGAAAAATGACATAATGCATGCAGGAAAGTACTAGCAAGGCCACTGCTAGATGTGTATGTGTGTCTCTGGAAAGGAACTAAACTGGCTCTGCAGACAAGCACAAGTGCCACACAAGCATGCAGATCCACAGCTATGCAATTCAGATTTCATCCCTGCCTTCTTAAAAGACCATTCCCTGGTATCTCATCTCAAAAAAGCCTCGGACAGACTAATGCAATATTCCTGCAAAATTACAGCTCTCCCCACGATGGACTAGAGTGAACCTGAGCTAAGCCTGGCCCAATATTAGTATCTGTACTACAGCCTCAGTCTCAGGTGGTGTCTTACTGCTCTAAATTTTTTCTCAATTTTCTGAAGCTACTGCAAAGCAGGTCATCTTCCAGCTTTCATCTGAGGAGAATTCAGTCTGTGTAATCAAGCCTGAAGGACAGTGCCCCACACGCAGCAGAGTATAGATTCTGGGCATGGTGACCTTCAGCAGAGCAGCTGAGGGAGGCCAAATCCGTTACTTACTTGTTCTTCACCCACTATAAAGGGAGGAAGCTCACCATGTCACTGTGGCATCTTACAGAGGTAAACCTGTATAACCCTCTATCCCTCATTGGTGGTCCACCCCTGATTTGGAGCACAGCTCAATAAATCCTATGCTCCCTGTGTAGCTTGTAAGCATCTAAGTGCCTTTCTGCTCTGCTCCTCACATTCACCAGACCATACCTGCTTGTGTGTTTTTTAACTTTTTAGGTTTAGGTTTACGTTAGTTTTTGGGTTTAGGTTGTTACTCTACCGAATGAGAGAAGTCCCCCATGGGGGAGCACAGGCAGAGATGCCTGCTTCAGCAGCAGGTAGTCCTTGGAAATCAGTCTGGTTCAGAGCAACACAGGAGTTCTGAGGAGCTCTGGTTAAGGAAATCACCTATACACAGACATTCCTGTGGGAAAACACACACCTTGATTCCTACTCTATTTTTCTCATGGTTTGTCTTGCCAGGTGAGGCTTTCTGAGCAAGCTGCTTAGCATCTACCACCATTTGTGCATGCAGAGGAAGGACAATTTCAGATCCTTGGTTCATCTTGAGCTGTAAAATTGCATTTCATTAGCTTACACTTGTGACAGAAGGATTCATCTGAATGAAAGCAGATACCTGTGACACAGACATCTCCATCAGAGAGAGCCACCCCGGACTCCCTTTAGAGTCAATGGAGGCAGACATGCAGTCCTAGCTTGTGATTTGTCTCATCTTAGGGTGGATATCTAAGTAAGTCAGGTGAATCCCCCACTAGCTCTAAAGGCAGTCTGGGGTGACTTGCTTAGATGTAGCAACCTGCATCTGAGATCAGATGAGTTGCACACAGCTGTACCTTACTTTTTACTGGTCCAGTTGCTTACAAAGTGAGAACTGACTTGTGCTGTATTTGCGTGGCTTGCATAAGCATCCACAGTGTCATTCAAGCTGGCAAATACTACTACTGCACAATGAAATAGGTATACTGCACAGAAGAAGCAAAGAGGTGCCTATCATAGGAAAATTAATTTAATCACAGTGCTGGAATATGAAATGAAGGTGGAGAAAAGTGAATCCCACATGGTTTGCTAAAGATATTCCTTGTTGTGCTCCAAAAGGAGGCATGATCTCACAGACAAAGGTTGACTTAGTATGACAAGCCTCTGGGCTAAATCCTCTTGAAAAGGACAGAGCAGAAGCCATGGTTTTAAGTTCTAGAGAGGTGTGAAGTCACAGCTCCCTGCAGACTTTGCCTTTCAGTCCTGGACAAGTTGATGGGTCTTCAAACTTTGCCCCAGTAGCTCTTCATTCTGAACCCACACAAGCATTTCAAAGCAATCTAGTGAGCTAAGGGGAAATGTCAGACTCACATGATTTTTGTCTGGGCATTCTAGGACTGGACAGACATTTGAGTAGTCTGGACTTTACTCTCAGTAGAACAGAAGCAAAGCTGGTGATGTTGGCTCTAAGACAAAGCCTTTCCGGAGGTGTCTAGTATCTGACGCCACAGCTCCAGCAGTAGAGTAGATAGGTCTGGGTATGGGTTTAGGCATTGCACTGAGAGCACCCAACCAGTTTTACTGTTAGCATGATCCTTGGTGTGATTTTAGTTGCTGCCAATAGTGTTCTCCCAATGGCTTGATAGGGGCGATAGCTCAGGCTGGGAATGGTTCCAAGTGAAGTCTGGATGAGGCTGCTCTGTTTTGGGAGGAAGAGAGCTTAGCCACTTGGATACACTTTGTTTTGCGCTGCTTGCTGTGGGTCCAGAGAACAGCTCCTGTCCAGTTAAGCCAGCTACCGCCTGCAAACTTTTTCCTTCATGCCCCAGATTCCATGAAAGCACAGGAATATCTGATATCCTGATTACTTTTCTTCCTCTGGAACTTAAGAGTTATTGTTCTTCTCAGCCCTAAGCCAGAAGCCCTCACCACAACAGGCGTGGGCAATGCTGAAATACAGATGATGCAGGTGGTAGGGGCCAGCTCTGATTCTGGCAAACATATTTACAGCAGGGAGAAAGGAAAAAAATGGACCTGCAGATAGGTAGGTAGGTGGCAGCTGTTTATTTCATTGGCAGTGCTGGAATGCCTACTTCACAGGATGCTTAATGCAGTAAGTGAGGAGAAGAACAAATTTAAGAGGGAAGAAGGAGGGGGTGAAGCAGTCAGTGCTCTTCAGGGTATGAAGGGAACATCCTGCACTTCCAGAGCAGTCTCAAAAAACCAGAAACATCCTCAGGATGCTGCCTTTGCAGGGTCCATGTCTTTATTATTCATATCAGCCCCTAAAGAGGTGTTTTCTCCGAGGACATGAGTCATCTGGGAAAGCCAGCAGTCCTACCATGTCCCTGCTGTAAGTATAGCGTAGCACAGTGTGTCCTGGACTAAGCATTCCAGCTGATATGTCCTTAAAATTGGGTTAAACCATTTTACTTGCTCACCTGGATTAATCAAATTCAAATCAGTTTGACTTAATCCGACTGTCTGGCAATCCCACCAGCACCCTACAATAAAAACCTACCTGATACCCTGCGGCTGCAGCCAGACCCATCAGAAACCTGTGTTGTCCTCCACCATTCCTCAACACTAAGTAATTCCTGCTAGTGCTGACTAACCAAATTAGACCTCCACTTGGAATCTCTATTCCCAGTACCAAGTTCAAAACTCTCTTGAGAAAGCAGAAGGATGCCAACACATAGGGGAGCGCTAAGTGATGCATTTTCCTCTATCCCTTTCTATCCTACAGTTTAAAAAAAAATCAGTGAAGGCTTTATGCATGTCCTTTTGCCTGTGGAGTGCTTGCATTTTCAATATGCTAATTGTGGGAAAGGAGGAACTGCAACCAAAACGTGGAATTTAGGTGCAGTAATTCACAGTTTACAATGCAGGACTCCTTTCAATGGATGGATTGATCACATGGAAGATCAGCAAGGTGGACAGTGCAGCCAGGGAACAGCATGACAGCTGATGCTGTAGCTGTGCAAACTGAAGCAGCCATAAAGGCAAGCAACAATCTGGCTTCAGGGCACAAAACTATGCACCTGAAGGTACCAGGAAAGACTGCCACTAGGCAGTCAAGAAGAGCATGGATCCAAGTGTTCAGAAGCTTCATGCCACAAGAAGGGTTTCTTCCTCCTCTGCCTCCACAAATTGACCAGAAATGATGGCACCATTTTTGCCTTGCTTGACAACTCTGCAGTAGCAAAGGCAGGAGTCTGATGGCCATTCCTAGGACCTCACGGATAAGGTACCTAAAATGAAAAAGTCACTCCGCATTTACTATCAACCAGTATTGCTGCTGGCAAGCACACCATGGGGAGAAGGATTAGATAAAGCACAGAGAACAACCCCATCTTCTACCTTGTAAAGGAGCATTTATAACCCAGCTCAATGGAGCATTTATAGTTACTGTGGCTGTACCAGACAGCTTCGGTCTGCTGGTCTGTGATGCTAGGCCTGGTTTTGAATGAAAAGAAATACTAAACTAGATTCAGACTATTTCATGGATGGTATTTTATTTTGTTCCATTTGAACAGTGTTTTGGTTTATCTTGCGTTTAATTTGAAGGATTGAGTGGTTTCCCAATAAATCCCACAGTAAGATCTACATGAGAAATACACTTTAAAAAAAGCCAACACAAAACAACAACAACAACAACAACAACAAAACCCTTTCTTCTGCTGCTGCTGATAACAAGGCCTATTACTTCCCAGCCTGTGTTTGGTTTCAACACCGTATAATCTCCCAGCTGCAAACAAGAGACCAAGACAGTTCTGTCTAGAGCCACCCTATAAATGATTTTGTCCTTGATGTTTGTTCTCACCAGAAAGTTGCCAAACTCCCTGCCACGTGTTTAGGTACAGGTGGCAAATAGGCTTTTTGGCTGGTTCATAGGTAATTCACAGGTGGTTTGCTAGGGGAATCTAGGTTTGCACCCAATGAGAAAACAGAACTGCTTCAAGAAAACCTGTGTCCTGAGGTACGACATCACATTTTTTCCCCATTTAGACACAGTGTATGACGTCCCCCTCCTCGTGGTGTTTTTTGCAGCATAGCACCTAACCTGGGCAATAAAGCCTTCCATGAGGTTATATTGACATGCAGCACACAGGGAACCACACCGATCTTTTGCTGTTGCCTCTCCCAAGTGTTTGATAGTGTTTCCCACTTGACCTGCCCCAAAGCTGACACAGGCTGGCATCAGTCTGTAGCTCCTTGGCTGCCCCAAATGAGTGAGAACATCTCTGTTTAAACTAATGGGTATGGACTGACCGTGATTAAATTTAGGCTAGAAATTAAGAGGAGCAGAGATGTGGAAAGGCCTTCCAAAACAGAACAAAGAATGGGAGTGATCTGAACAAATGCAGATGCCTATAACTGAACCAGACCCTTTCTATTCAATGCAAAGAATTAAGCATCACTTACTAATCATCTCACCCTAACGAAGCACCCAAAATAGACCAGATGAATCACAGTCCAGAAACACCTATTTTTCTCCCCCTCACTGTAAAAGCCCAAGGTAACTCTATCTGAAACAGACATTTACACTGTAGGCTGTTAAAGCTAGGTGAGATTACTTAAAAATAAAGTATACAAAAAAAAAAATCAACAACAAAACCCTAACTGTTTTTAGGTACAACAGGACACTTGTATGAAGGTTATTGGACACTAATGGGTATGACTGAACAAGGCGATGGAGGGAGTCCACTGCAGGTCAAATGGGACAGCTCTTGCATGGAAACTGCTCACAACCACTGCCACAAAAATCCAGACACTAATGCAGCCGTTCTTGGTTTATAGTGAAGAACTCGGGACAGTGAAGAACTGCGTCTTCCATGTTAATTTGAATTTAAGGCCTAAAGACTACAGTGTTTCTCTTCTCTCTTTAATTAATCTATTTTCATCCAATATTCCTGTAATTAGCAGAGATGAATCAAGGGATTGGTTTAAATAAGGAAGAAGCAGAGATTTATTCAGAAATGAGTGTTCTCTTGATACTTTTTCCTTCAAAGTTATCTCAAATGCCACCTTTAAAGACTCCTTTCCCCTTGAATAAAGCCAAATTTCCACATGGTTATTTCTGCTACCATTGCTGCCTCAAATCTCACAAAAAAACCCTTTGCTTATGTGAGGTTTCACTTGTCCATACTGATGGGAAATGGTAGTAGGTGATGGAGAGGAAAGATGGAGAAACCTTTGTGTTCTGGGTACATCTCTTAAACTAAAGCACAGCAACTGTATTTACAAAAACCTGTGTGTGCCTTCAGCATAGTGTGGATCCACAGTGGAGACAGTAGTGGATCCCAGCAGCACATTCCCGGCACACCCACAAGTTAACTGAGCTCTAAAGAGAGCCAACACACATGGTCCCAAAGGTATTGGTACCTTCTCCAGCCCAGGATAAGGTCCTGCCTTCCTGCTTTTGCTAGGAGTTAACAGGATTCAATCATGCTTCTGACACTACTGGGATTTTTTTAGGGCAAGGAAGCATCTCAGATCTGGCAAGATTATTCCTCTCTTGGTACCCACGTGTTGAATCTGTCAGCAGTGGGCTCCTGCTCTGGCTTCTAGTTTGGAAGTGAGGGGTGAATTTTTGAAACAGCATGAGAAATATAATCGTGGCGTACCTTTACCTTGATTCACAAAACACACCACAGTCGTACGCAGAGGACCTCTGGCACAAAACCTCCCTAGGACACTAGGTTTGAACCCAAAGCAGAGTGCTTTAGAGTTCAGAGTTTGGCCTCATCACTCGGTTGAACAGATCCTAAAGCTAATGACTGAGTGCTGTGATTTCTTGCCATGTTTGTTTCCTTACTTATATTTTTTTCCTCATTTCACTGCATATCTAGCGTTAACAAAGAAATCTGCATGCACTGTCTGGCTTGTCCAGTGTTTCAGATCTTCTGAAGGCTCCCCCACAACTCTTTCATCTTTTGCAACAGTGACCGGCATGCTCTGAGCACAGTTCCTTTCCAACTGACGCCTGTTCTGAAACCCCCATGACAGCACCAGTCCTGCCATGTACGAGATAAAATCAAACGCCACCACTTCCACTTCTTCTTCAAAAAACAGATCTCACTACACTCCCATCTCACTAAAGAGCTGAATTATCTGAGCTTGATCTTCTGCTTAATGCTAATACTAACACTAATGATGACGATGATGATGATGATGATGTTTTTTAACATGTCACCTGGTACTGCCAGTGATGAGAAAACTGTTTTGGAGAGGTCTGCTGAGGTTAGTTGGATGCAGGTGGTTTCAGAGCATTACTTGGGTCCCTTCAAAATTGAAGTTATAGTATGGGGAGAAAACTACCACCTACAGCCATCCTTGCCCCTGGCGCACTGGTAGATTTATAACTCGCTCCTTTTCCTTTCCCCTTTCCTCTTTCCCTCTCCATCTCCGTCTTTACAGGGTGATCACCTCATTTGGGGATGAATGTAATAGACAACCGACTTCATGAGTCAAAAAGCCACAAGATGGCATTATAGAGCAATTAAACGGAAAATCTGTTCTGGAATCTGTTTTTCCCCTCTCTCTCCCGTGGAGGAGGAATTACGAGCAGCCGAACGGTGCTCGCTGTAAGAGGGGACAGGTGTTTCAGAGCAGCTTCCAACACAGCCACTGTCCCTTCTGTTGACGGTCTCACCTGGTTAACTCTTATTAACATTTCCAAGATTTCAGATGAAAGCCCTTCAGGAAGCAGAGGAGAGCACATGCCTCTTCATCTAGCCTTTGTTAGTGTTATTTTCCTCGGAATGCACTGGGGTTTTTTCTTCTCTTCCCTTATTCATAAGGGTATGTGCTTGTGCTTGCATTGGTTTTGAGGGTGTGTGCGCTACATCAGTCTGTTGTCCCTTGAGGCTGTGGATATGGTATAAACTGCCTGCTTGACCACAGCATGTGCTGCAGGTGTAAGTATGTGCAGGCATGTTCTGGGTTAGTGTGGGGCCTGATGGACTACAGTAAAAGGTAACCAAGTGAGTGTGTAGGGTGTGCACGTGTGTGCACCTGCGTGCACGCTGTGTGAATAGCGTGCGCATACACAGCTTACGTGAACATCTCGAGGTTACATGGCTGAAGTACATGCGTGCACGGTGCAGTGGTACATCTGTGTGTGGCCGTCCGTGTGTGAAATAACAAGCACTTTCAGTAGAAAGTTATCTTGGGAAACGGTAGTAGGTGTGGTGTGTATTATTTTTGCATATTTGTATATTTGCGCTGTGGCAAGCTACGTAGCTATCAAAGCGCATTGCAAGTGTGTGGACATCTCTTGTGGCTTGTGGGCTCCGTGGCACAGAGCGGGAGAGCGTACGTGTTGTAGTGGGGTGTGAATTATTCAGACAAACGGTGCCCACGTGGCCATCCCGGACACAGTCACGCTGGCTTGGCTTTGTGGTGCAGCCGGCAATGTGAGTGCATCAGCTCTCCCATGTTTCGTGTTTCTGTGGGGCGTGTGACTTACACACGCGTGAACATTGTGGAGGGCACATACAGCTGGGTTTGGACAGTCACAGCCCACTGCAGCAGTGAGAGAGGGTAAGGGAGACTAGTAATACTCAACCTGATCCTGTAGCACTTCTCAGCACTGAGGGGGAAAAATAAGGGTGGAAAAACCCCAACCCCATTGCTGACTTTCCCTGCCGCTCGACAGAGCACGCAGCATGTGCAGAAACAACTGAGCTGCTCACCAACACCTGACACAGAGTAGCTTACTTTTGTAAATAATACGTGCCCTTTATTTCACATCGTGCATTGTTACAGGGCAGGCCAAGGAATGCATTAGGGCTGGTTCCACAGAGCATCCTGCAAATGAGACAGAATTCAGGCTGAACACGCTTCAGAAACCAGCAATTTGAAAAAAAACTGGGATCACCAGACCTCTCCAGTGTCTCCTTTCTCTTTCTTACAGTCAGTGAGGGCAGGTATTTTTCTTGGTGGCTGCTAGCGCACAAAGAAATGCAAAGGTACAAATGTTGCTGTTTTATATGCAGTGCTGTTGCATTGCATATAGAGTGAAGCAACAATTTCCCTTTTTATTAGAAGTCAACCTAGTATTGTTATTTTTATTACTCCTAAAATTGTATCCTTAAAATAATGTCAGATATACATTTTTAATCCCTGGCACTTCCTCCATAATTTAAAACTGTAACTGCCCTACAACTGTCCTATTCAATCATTTACTTTCCAGCCCTCCTACTGCTTCTAATTTTCTTTCATGTTTTATATATTCTTAGGCGCATACAGTTAATAAGGCTGACTTCAAAAAGACTGTCCACCATG
>JAVJGI010000057.1:8559246-8570486 GCA_035590275.1 Ibycter americanus | reverse complement strand
CCCACCCCACGCCCCGGTGTCCCCCAGTCCCCAGTTGTCCTGCTAATGTCTGTCAATGCAATGAGCTGATTCTGCCTAGATGAGCAGCAGACATAATGCCACCGGAGGGGACATAGCATGTGTCTCCACAGAGGACCCAGACTCTGTCACCTTTCAACTAAGCTGTTGCACTCAAGCAGTTGCCCAGAGTTTTGCTTGTACAGGAAAGCTGTAAACACTTTGGGGTGAGGTTATACAGAAAAGCAGCATGATCTGCCTATCTGCTGCATCCCCTACTCCTCAGCCTGCCTTGAACCTCCTGCCCAATCCCATCCAGATGCAGTGAAGTGGTACCGGCTTCCAAAAGATGTTTCTGAAGTGGGTCATGAGACTATATGGCTGAGGTTGAGCAGAGGGAGTGTGTCAATGCCCCTGTTAACAGGAAAGACACTGAGTGCCACAGGCACAAGGGCACTAGAGCACTAGAGTCAACACAGGATGGGCAAGAGAAAACAAATACTCAAACACAGGGCAAACATACCGCAGGACACCAGAAGACCAGACTACAATGCAAAAAGCCACAGGGAACTACTGCAGATGGAGTGGATTGTTTAGTCTGTGACCTCTCCACCCCAAAGTCAGGAGGATCCAGGTCCTTATGTGGAAGCCCAGACCCTGTGCTACTACTGCCATTGCCATAGTATTGCTACTGATGTTGCAAAACATAGATGTGAAGTAGAGAAACAGAGCAAAAGGGAGATGTCTAGGGAGCTGAGATCCCAGTAAGATGATTCCTTGCCATAACTAAAAGAGGAAGGCATCTCTAACACTAAGAGCCCAATATCACGGTTATTCCTGTGATAAGAAGAGACAGCTCTGCACAACGCCTTAGAGAAGAAATCCCCTCCCAGGAACACTCTGAGGTCCTGATTTAGCACAGACTTAAAAACGCATTTGAGTCTCACTGTCTCAAGTGATGCTTACTTCTGTGTGTACACCACGGCTTTCAAAAACTGCACCAGGGCACATAACAGCTTACACCTGAAGAGAAAGCAGACGTAAGCACAACACAATTACTAAGGCTGCAGATTCAGGCTGCCTGAAAGCCTTCTTTTTAGTGCCTATGCTTTTGCTACACACAATGTGGGGAGACCTTTTCGGTAGTCTATCACCTGCTTCTGACTGAAGCAGCTTAGCCATTACAAGGATGAGATGATCACCCATGTATGGGAGATTTCTGCTGAGTCTCTTTCTTGGCTTGAAGGGACTGAAACTTCACTCTTGGGAAAAGTTCCTTTCCACCAGGCTATAAGCTACACTATAAGAGAGGGGAGAGAGCTGTACCCTCTGCCTCCTAACACTGTGAAATTGGTGAGAAAAGACAGAAAGAATATATACTGCAGAAGAAAGGAAAGCGACAAGGGTGTATCTCCACAGCTCAGAGATTAGAGAGCATACCTGTGAGTTGGAAAGGTAATGCATTTGCCTTTTATCCAATGCTGATTTAATGTAAAATACATTCAGAGATTTAAAAAAAAAAAAAAAAAAAAAAGGTGTGAAAGAGAGGCTGGGCTATTCTTCAAGAACATACCCTATGTATATGGTTACAAAATAAAAAAGAAATATTTTGTGCAATTATTATAGAAGACAGTATGATTAGACAGACAGAGAAAGACAGAAAGAGACAGACAGGCAGAAATACAAAAGAAAAAGCTGAAGAGCTAGCTAGCTGTTAGGAAAGCTGAGTATTATGAGAAATTATTGTGTAAAGTAGTAGTGGTGTAGAACAATAGATTAGGGAGAAAAAACCCGTAGCCTGTCATTGGGAAGGAAAAGTAGCACAAGTTCAGGATGCAACGAAGCATCCAAAGGATGGTTGAGTGGGTTAATAATGTCACAGCAACATAATCAAATTAGTAATGCTATCCTGGCAATGTGGTTTCGCCTATCAAGGCATTTACCTGGTTACATTGTTCAAAACAATACCTCTCGAGAGGCAGAGGAGACCAGATGCCCTCCCCATCCTACGCCCTGCATGGGCACGTGCCACCCCCTCTTACATAAACCCTCACTGCAGGGAGAGGGGAGTTAATGGGGCAGAAACCACCACCCAGCTCTCTCGTCCCTGTGCCGAGCCCTGTGCCCTGGATGCCAGCTCCCGGCAGACTTGCTGGGGCAGAGGTTCAGGGTGAGTGGCCTCGCTGGCACAGCAGCACGATGCCCTCCCCGAGACAGCTCTGTGAACCGCTGCTGGCTGCAGGGGAGTGGCATCTGCCCCTAGGCATGGGTGAAGCCAAGGTAAGAGGAATGAGTGTCCCTTGAAGTCCTTCCTAGAGGAAAAAGGTCTGTCTGGGGAAGGATGAGTTTTATTCTCTGTCTCATCCCCCCTGATTCGTACCAAGCAGCACACTCACTGGGGCTGCAACCCTGCTCTTCTTGCCCTATCCATCCTTTGTGATTCTCTGACTATCTACTAGTGTAGGGCTTCCAGCCTGAAAGCAAGGTAGCCTGATGGGAAGAAACCTGAGCTAAAATGAATCTAGCTAGCCAGGCGAATGAGATAGGAATAATGGGATAAGGACTGCTCTTAAACAGTATGTCAGACCTGGGATGAAGCAGAAGAGAATGCATAGGGGTGGATGGTGGTGAGTGAACTCATTTCACAAGATTGGGTATGTCCAGGCTAGAAATTTGTACAGGGAAGACAGATCTTACAAGGACAGTGGTATGTGAGAGGAGCACAGGAATATTTTCACAGTTTCAGAGAACTCATTTGGGCTGCTGCTTTGTAAGAACAAATTCCCAAGTCTTACTTTATAAGACTGAGATTGAAATGTGATTATATTTTTATAGTTATCTTTCATAGAGGTGCTTCATTTAAATATATATATGAAGTGTATACATGTATGTATATGTATAGAGGAAAAAGAGAATCAATAGGTGTAAGGGTCTTTTCTTCAAATTCCCACAACCTAGAAAGGACCGTAAAGGCCACTGATATCTGTGCGAGAAAAGGCCTGTCTCCAGCCCCCTCCATCTGCTCTTCTCTTCCAGGACAGCAGGAGGACAAGCAAAGAAATGCAATTCTCCCTGTTCCACCTCAGTGAGGAAGAAGCAGCACAAAGAGTCCCCATATCTGCCGATAGGACTCAGAGACAGGCACGGTGCTCTCCATGAAGGAAATAGAAAATAAAATCAAATGAGGCTTAATCCGAAAAGCAAACGTTTGCAGGGACAAAGCCACCGCAGGGATTGTCATTTCACAAATTGTATTAATCTGGGCAAATAGTGCTTCAGAAACAGTAACTGCGGTGTTTATGCTCGGTTCCCTCTGCTGACCTTATCTTGCCTCCCTTAGTCCCCTCAATACGGGCCAAAGCCTTATCACTTTGCACCAAGGGTCTCTTTCTCAGCATTGCAATCACACAAACCAGGAACTGGTGAATGAATCCAATAAGGAAAAGAGATGACTGCAATGTGGCTTCTTTTCCTTTAGTTTACCAAGTAGTGTGAGAGATCAGTGGCACAAGATGACAAAGCAACTGAGCACCCAGACCTCCGTGGAGCAGTTCCTGCACTTTGCAGGGGCCGAGTGTTTGCAAGCAGGATTGTGTTACCAAACTCTGCATCTTGGGTCCCAATAAATGTGCAAGACTGAGCAGGTAGAGGGAGAGCTGGAAAACTAAACCATATGCAAGTGAAACAGAGTAAGCAGGAAAGAGCAAGGAAATAATTATAACCAGGCTTGCAACACTTCCTACGCTCCTTTTTGGTCCAGCCAACACACTGGCCACCCGTTCGCCTTGCGAGATGCTTTGCTATAACTGTAGTCCTTCATTTCAGAAAGGAGATAAAAGGAAAGGTTTTTTTCTGGAAGCTGATGGACTCTCTCTCCGTTTGCCTATCTTAGTATTTCTCCAGATCACATGGCATCTGAGCACCTACAAATCCAAGAGTTTTCTATGTACAACTTTCACCAAGGTGAAAATGAGAAGATAGTGGAATTTCAGTTCTATGGGTGGAGCCAGAACAGAAACAATAAAAGCAAAGCAACATTTTTCCTCATGAATACTGGCTCAAAATGATGCTGGGAAAAGAGCTTTTTGGTTTGTTATGCTACAAATTCTATCAGATCTGCTGATGAGCTCAGGAGGTGAGGCATTTTTTTTTATTTTTTATTCTTTGCTTAATTTCAATGGTACTGAAACATCATGGGTTTCAACGTTTCAGTTCAATCTCTAAAGCTGTTGAGTTCATGTTCTGATTAAGAAAGGCGGTGAACAAAGGAGCAGGGAGTGTGTGGGGGACGGAAGTAAACGTGAAAACTAGCATGGTGAAGAGTGAAAAATATATTGGAACTGTGGGGAAAAAAAAAAAGCAGCTTTAGAAATGTGGAAAAAGCAAAAAGTTATAGAAGAAAAAAGCTATCTGCTGAATCTACCTAACAGTTGTCCCTAATCTTAGCTGTCATGCTAATTACCAGATTTAGGTGTTTGCACGTTATGGGAAGAGGAGGGTGTGTGCGAGCGCAGGAGCGTGGCTTCTGACAATTCACACGTATAACCCGCTGATTTCCCCCTTTAGCTAGAGGAAAGATTTTTATTTATTTATTTATTTATTTCAATCGAATCACCGTCAGAATAAGCTGAATTACAGGAAAGACGAGGTTAGGCAGCTCATGTAGCTTTTGAGAAATACAATAAAAAAATCCAAAGGATTCCCCAAACCCCAGAACTCCAGGAAATGCCCTAGTTCCTGTGTATTACATTGTTTCCTTCCTAACATATTAATGTCCAATACACAGCAATATGCAATAGCATGCTCTGGTTTACTTTTTCTTACTAAGGCTTTCATTCGACTTGCAGTTCTGTACAGTCTTCTGCACCCCCCTAAAGTTGCAGGGGGTCTGGCACTCATATTTATCCACCCTGCACCACAGAAATCACTAGCTTTGGCTAAACTGTGCTTTAGGATGCTAATGGAGCTTAAGCAGGGGAAGGTGTGCAGAGGGCAGTTGATGTTGGCTTAGTGATGCTGTGAGGTATGCAACAGCTCCAGTGACAACTACTCATTAGCAGCTAATCCAATCGCTCCTGGTAATCCAATCAGTTTGAGTAGCTGGAGTCGTTGCTTTGCAAGGGTGGTCATTTTGCTGTCTCAGATATCCCAGGAAGTTAAGTGAGGGCTGAAGGCAAGCTGAGCTGGCGCAATGTACCCAGCAGGTTCAGCCCCGGCAGCATCACCTGCAAACTGGCCTTGGACCCGCATGGGAAAAGAGCAGCAGACAAAAGTCAAGGCACCCCTTAGTCTCTTTGCAATATCACAAGTTTTTCACTAGCTCACTCTCAGTACTGGGGACTGGAGGCTGACTGGGGTGAGGAGGAGGTGGAGAAGGAAAGGGTTAACCCACTGTTATCTCCTCCCCGGGACCCTCACTCCGGCAAATCGCAATCCAGCACTGAAATTTTTCAGCAGCCACATTAGTATCATTCCACTATTCCTTCATTACCTCCTGATTTCTAAAAAGGGTCAGCTGGGCTCTGAAAACATTATGTGGTGCTGTTACAGCTGATATAAACCACCGAAGTGGCACTTTGCAATGAGAAGAACGAGCAAAAACCCCGCAAAATCCTCTGCAGTTGGGTTTAAACGAGGGCTGTAACTTCTCACACATGTCCCGCTCCCAGTCTACAGGAAGAGGCTGATTAATCCTGCGTGTGTTAAACTGGAATATTGCATTACTGGAAGCAAAGAAACCCCTTAATCATATTGCTGGTTATGCCAGAGGTCTGCTTTCTCTCAAATGCATCACATTAAGAGCATCCCTGGGCTACACAGCATCCCAGGCTATTTTTCAGGTTGCAGCAGTACACACAGGCTTTTTCATTCTGGTTTTGTTTTAGTGGCTGACTTGCTGGGCTGTGGTTAACCTTCAGATAACCGCAAGCAGCAAGGAAGATTTTGAGTGGAGAGGAAGATGGGATTTTGTGATGTCCCATCTCCAAAAGAAATACCAATCTGCTAAGAAAAGCCTTGCTCTTAACCTCCCTTTGCTGCTTCCTCCAAAAGCAAGGGGGTGGAAGAACTAATATCACATACAGGATGGGAAGCAGTGCTCACTCTCTTCTCCTCTACTCTCTCTTCCACCTTGACCTGAAGAATGATAAGAATTTCACAAGGTGTACTGCTGTCTGCAACTTCAGCCCTTTTTGAGGCACAGTTCAACCCTGATTAGCTGTGTCCTAGCTGATAGGGCATCCTCCCAACCTCATTCCCTCTGTCTGTAGCAAGGCTGGTCATTAATAAGAGGAAAACAGATTCCATGAGACCACACTCACTCGGGAGATCTGGAGCTTTGGGAGTCTGTAATTCCTCCCTAGAGCCATTATGGGAGAGTATAGGGAAAGAAAAAAGACTGTCTTGTTGCCACAGTCCCTCTCTAGGAAGCCCTGGGGAGTGCACGAGAAATGCAGACGTCTTCTGGGATGACACACCATGCACCTGATCTCAAAAACAGGAGAGGAAAGATACTTCCCTGCGATAAGGAATAAAGGATTTCCTTCTGATACCACTGGAAAGTTCTTGTTCTGTGTTTAGCCCATAGCTGGGGTTCAAATTTGCATCCATGACTGATCTCCTGTAAAAGCAGGACACCGCAGCCCCACCCTGCTCCACATAAAAAATTCCACCCTTCCCTGACTAGGATATTTTCAGACATCCAACAACCAATTAAAACACAACCAGCATGGGAAGTCCTGGCAGCAGCTTCAGCCATTACAAACACGTAGACAAGATCCGTGACAATAAATGATGTCCCACAAAGCATGCAACTAAACAGAAATGTCTTTGAGGATGGCTGATTATTGCACTCAACCCCAGGGAGGAGGAGGTGACAGAAGGAAAAGAGCCTCTGTTTGTACAAGCCACTTTGGACTTTCCCTTTGAACAGGGCACAGGGGCACTGAGTCTTACAGCCTTTTTAATAGGAGCATCTGCTCTTGTTCCCATCCCAGCTGGATGGCATCTATGCATGTTTGCTGTTAGCGAGATGTGCCATGTGTCATGAGGGGGAGCGAGTGTATCCTGGGCAGGGAGCACACACATGGTTTAGAGGCCTTTACACCACGGCAGCAGGTCCATTTGTTTGGCCTGGGCGCTTGCTTGGGGGCAGCAGCTGCATTCTCCTTCTACTGTGGAATTTCCAAATGGTAAAGCCCCCAAGGGTGGATGTCATTATCAGGGTAATGTGTATGTGAGTGAGGGTGTGGAGGGAGGGGGCTTCATAGGCGACTTCTATGTTACCTTTTATTTATTTTATTTCATTTCATTTCATTTTATTTCATTTCATTTTATTATTTCTTCCACTGGTATGTGGAAAAGAGAGTCATCTCACTCCTACAGACCCCATGAACTCAGGCCATCTGTGGGATCATCTTTTCCTCACTCTCAGTGATGACCTGCCCTGCAGGAGATTGATCGTGATGGAAGGGTGGTGTAGGAAATGTCACTGGGATGTCCACATGGTCAATAGCAGATTTGCCAAAATGGGATTTCTGTCTAGTTCAGAGCCTTGTTACACAGCTCTTAACACTTTAGTGGGTGTTCACAAGGATGGAAATGCCAAAGCAGCCCTATTTATATGCCCTGTGTTCTCCTTATTCCATCTATGCCCTTTCCCTGTGGAAATGACCACCAGCAATTTTTAAAAGGCTCATGTGTATAGGGTAAGTGGGGGCAGATGAAGAAGTTCAACCCATCCTACCCATTGTAAAGGACTTCAGGGGCCCCATGGAAACCTACAGCTGCCTCTCTCCTCTGCCCATCAGCAGCAAACTTAATTGCCCCAGCTACCACTCCAGTCCTCCACCAGAACGCAAAATGGGCCAGACCTTACAGCTAAAGGACAAACCATACACAAACTGCCATATGCAGTTCCTTCTGTAGTGTTTAGTCTGAACGATGTCCATGCAAAAGCAGTTCTAGTGTGGTCAACCCCCAAATTAGAAGGAAGAGCTGCCAAAGAATGGGGAAGAGCTGCTTTGTAAAGAAATCTTTGCCTGAGAAAGTGTACTATGAGGCTTGTAAGAGAAGCCTGCATTGATTTGAGCTGGGTGTTAATAATAAATCCGAAGAGCTACAGCACTGGCTCCCCACCACCCACCTCAGCGAACCCGGCTGAACCTAGCAGATGCAAGTACAAGTCAAACTCTATAGGCTGGATACACAACAAGATACTCTTGTCCCATCTGTAGCAGTGTATATGCCCGTGGATATCAGCCTAACACAAGTCACAGAGATACACGGATACACGGGGAAGCGGTTGCTTTTCTCCTTCCTTCCCACTTTTTTTCTGCTCTGAGCTGGGAAGAAAGCCTGGAAGTCAGTGCCATGTCCATGGTGCTCCCAACAGACTGGCTTTGATACGGCAAACGGAAGAGGATGCTCAACATATGCTCTGTTTGTGCTACGACACAGGGACAGACGTTATGGGACCGATGTAAGCGTTACCTGTGATGCTGACACCCCAAATCGTTCACCATGCCTTAAGACACCAATTAACCAGGCTCTCACCGCTTAAACATCAGGACTGCGTTTTCCCCAGGAGTTCCCCCAGCACCCACACCAGGACCAACACCCCTGCAACAGCCGGTGGGAAATTCGCTGGACGTGACCTGGTTAGTGTCTCTGAGGCCTAATTGGCATCCTCTGCAATCGGTCTGGCTTCAGCTGCCAGAAGAGAGTAAATCGTCTCCTCATTTCACAGATGGGATGGGGGAAGGGGTGACCACTGCGTGTCTGTGTGTCGGTGTCAGGGGATGGCAACAAAGGATGTGAAGACCATGGTGCTGCCAAGGCGCTCGCATATTTGGCTTATAACCTGATGAGTGCAAGGCAGGTGGCAGAGTCTATGTCATGCCCTGTGGGGAGTGGGGAGGGAAGGGAAAGAAAGCAGGAAAAAATAAGACTGGTGCAGATGGGAAGTGCCAGCTCTTCTCACTGGAACAGAGCTGTTCAATTGGGAAACCCAGCCAGAGAAGCTTCAAAGGACCAGGAGGGAAAGAGCAGAGCTGGTCAGCCTCGGCAAGCTCCTACAGCCTGCTTTGTTGCTATTTTAAAAGTCTCGTGTTGATAGGAAAATAATTTTTTAAAACCCCAAAATTTTTTACAAAATGGAAAATAAAGAAAATTTCAGAGATTTCAAATAAGTGTGTGACATGGGTGTGTATGAGAGGAAGAAAGAGATGAAGAGACAGAGACAGAGATTAAAAAAACACCCAAACCCACAAAAAAACTTCTTGGAACAAAACACACACGAGGCAATGCCAAAAACTTGAGAAGGAGAGTGGTTACACACTAATTTAATTCTCTAATCCCCCTACTCCTGTCACTGTTTACTCACTGATAAATGTGCAGTAGCTTCAGCAAGACAGCCACATTTGCAGAAACTGACAGCCTGACTCAGAGACTATTTACCTAAAGACCATGAATATTAAAACAGGTTTCCAAAAGGGCCCCGTCTTGAAGGAGAAGATTAGCATGGGGCCTTTTGCTGACAGACTCTTCCCTCTCCACCCCTCCTTCCCCCACCCCGTGATGCATCTCTTGTGCAAACACTCGAGAAGTATCACCTAGCTGAAGAACTGAAATATTGGAGTGATGCCCTGGAGCTGTGCATTCAGCTTTAGCCTGACAGGGAAAACACCCATCCATCCAAGACAGAAGTTGGGGTTAGCTTTTATTTTTCCTCTTTTTTTTTCTTCTTTTTTCTTTTTCCTTTAAAATAATTCAATAAAAACAAAAATAAAAAACAAGTCTTTAGGAGTGTCGCTTCCCATCCCCACCCTTCTGGAACATGAACTATAAGCACAGAACCCTTTAATAGAATTAAAAAGGCAACAAAATTATATTCCAAAGTCCCGAACCTCAAATGGCTTCAGCTGTCTCCTATGATGGTGCATGGAATTAACCACAAAGCTGGAAAAAGAATAAAGTAGAACTAGAAAGAGCAGAGCAAAGGATGACTGTAAAGAGCAGAGCAAAGGATGACTGTAAAGAGCAGAGGGAAGAAACAGTTTCCATAGGATAGGGCAGATGAAATGGTCTAGATAGCCCAGCTGAAATGAGACGAGTGGAAATCAAATTGATGCATATAAAAACAAGATGAAATGTCAAAGGGATTTTTGAATAGATTGTTAACAGTCTTTTTTTTTTCCCCCCTCTCTTTTTTTTTTCTTTAAAGAAGTTAAACTATCTGGAAACAAGTCTAAAAGTAAGAATTTTTGTTTACACGATGTATTTTTTACTGGGGGAACTCTTTGCCACAGAATCTTGTGGAGACCAGAATTATAAATAGATCCAAGGAAACCTTAATAAATTTATGAAAACAGTGTAAAAAGTGCCTTTAAAGGCAATGATGCAGGAGCAAATAATCACAGATTACTGCAAGAGAGGCAAATTAGGCCTGTCCTATAGCAGTTTGGCAATGGAATTAGAAGAGCAATTTATCTACACGGGCTTTAGTTTCTCTCTCCTTATTACCCCTCCTGTCTATTGGGTATGAGGAGCACTCTCTTTCCAGAGAAAAAGCCTCCACGCACAGAGAAATGGACATGCACATACAGGCCATGTGGACACTGAGTGTAACTCCCATCGTATAGCCTGAGATAGAACGTTGTCTAACCCACCCTGGGCAAAGCAGTAAGCCCCACATCTCTTACAGTGGATGACACCGTTATGTGAGGCATTTGTCCTGATGTAGACAGTACTGCTTATCCTTGGAAATGGGTAAATATCCTGGCTCTGAAGACAATGGCATCCCGCCTCTCTCTTAGGTCAGTGAACTATTCAGACAGAATGAAGAGTTTGTGATTTTCCAGACTCTCAAGCTACTCTAAGATGCCTTGATGTAGGTGCTCATTTGGTGTAAAATGGCATAGCTCTGTCGAAGTCAGTGGAGTTATTCTGTTGTTTGTTTTTGTCTCCAGCTGAGGATCAGGTGTTTTGAATGCAAGCCTTTGGGAGCATTACGGCCAACTGCATGATGGACAAGGCTAACACAAGGACAAGCATAATTCACTTCCAGGGAAAAGGGCTAATAGTCATTCCCAGCATCCCTGGACACCTTCCCAACTGCAACCAGGCAGTCCATGCCTAGAAAACCACTGTCAGTAAGGCTGCACCTCAGCTCTGCCTTCAGCAGAAAAACAAATGTCAGCAGAGCAGCGCCAGAGGCTGCTTGGTCTGAAAGGCTTTGCAAACAG
>JAVJGI010000057.1:8533533-8546176 GCA_035590275.1 Ibycter americanus | reverse complement strand
AGAACATGTGATCAGACTGAGGAGGGAAGAGCCTGATCAGAAGGCTTAGAGTCTGTCTGTTTTACTTTTGCCTGCTGTCTGCACACACCTTTTAGTATACTGGCCTGGTATATAGTAACTTTGCTCATGCTTTACATGCTCCATGGTTAACACACAGAAAAAAAGAAAGAAAAAAAAAAAAAAAAGCCTGGATTCTTCAGCTTCAGCTTCAAAGGCTTGCCTTGGGATTTACGCTCCTAAAACTCTTATGTGATTTTGAAAGCCCAGTGTCCTAAGCCCCCATGGCCAGAGCTGATAGCGGATCAAGGAGCATCATACAGCAGCATGGCAGCTAATTTCCTATTACAACAGGACCCTTGATGAGTGAGACCGCAGCAGTACTGGGCGGGGGGTGGAGAGATGAGGGCTTGTTTTTTCCCTCAGCTCTGCCACTCACCTTTGGCATGGCCTTACTTAACCTCCTCTCTGATTTTTTTCCCATTCACTTTGATTTTATCCACACTGCTTATGAGGTCCCTGTGGTCCTTGCCACAAGGACAGTCCTTCCCTGAATGTTTACGCAGTGCTTGACCATACCTAAGGTCAGGGCCTCAGAAACACCTGTTGTGTAAAAATATGTTTCACCACAGAACAAATTCCAGGTATTCACCATGGTGAGGGAAAACGGGCTTATCAGCTGCCAGCAGATAGTATCTCTGATCAGATGGCAATGTTCTGAAATTTTTGCAGATAAAAGTTTTCTGCCAATGAAATCAGAGATGGCCGTATCTTACACTGAAAGGCATTAGTATGGGTGCCTCTGTAATCATTATGAAAAAGTATGTGTGGGTTTCAGTTGTTTCAAAGTAATTCTCCTAGAGGAAGAAGCTTTTATCACTGAACTCTTTAATAAGGGCTCTTCTCCTCAGCCCCAGGAGGGATGGTGAAAGCTTTAAAGAAAGTACAGCAAGTGCTCTCACTACTGAAGCCACTAAGAGTATATTTTATAAAGCAATATTAAAGAAATAGTGAGAGCAGAATAATTTAATCAGATTCATGAAATCAAATACCCCCAAGGCAGCGATGAAGATGCAACTCAACAAGTACTGGCATTTCATTCCATAGGAAAAGGAAAATTCATCAGCTTTTTTTTCTCTTTTTTCTTTTTTCTTTTCTTTTCTTTTTTTTCTTTTCTTTTCTCTTTTCTTTTTTCTTTTCTTTTCTTTTCTTTTCTTTTCATTTTTTCTTTTCTTTCCTTTCCTTTTCTTTTCTTTTTTATTTTCTTTTTTCTTTTTTCTCTTTTCTTTTCTTTTCTTTTCTTTTCTTTTCTTTTCTTTTCTTTTCTTTTCTTTTCTTTTCTCTTCTCTTGTCTCTTTTTCTCTTCTTCTCTCTTTTATTTCTTTTCTCCTTACAGAAGTAAAACTGGACACTAAATAAAACTAAAGTCAAATAACCTGAGGACATGAAGATTAGTGCAAACGCACCTTGGGCCTCCACTCAGTCACACTCTGTCCTGTTTCTTTTTTTTAGGGAGCTGGAAACTATTCAGTACTAAGGAGCTGGAGAGAAGGTTGTCAAGTGTTTCCTTAAACAGCAGGTTTTTTCCTGACCACATGATCAGTCACTAGCAAAATATTTCATCACCTTTTCTCTCCCTACTTGCATCATGCCACCATGACTATATTGTCTTCTGGTAAAGGGCAGCACAGCAAATCTTGATCCCAGCCTGGGGTCTCCTCATGTTGTAAAGAAATGGAACAATAATATATGAAAATCAGACTGAAAAATTAGCAGAGGGAGAACCCTCTAAATCTTGAAATTTAAGGTGCCCATGTGTCCTAACTGTTAAAAATCTCTTGCAATGAAGGAACCTATCATTTTTGTTCTTTCATGCTGTGACCCATACATTCATCTTATGGCTGACGGCCTTCCTGGGGTTGATGCAGGTGAAGTGTTTCTGTAATATTATCAGTGTAGGCTGTGAAAATGAGTACTAAACTGACTTTGAAGGCAACTTGTACTGCCAATGAGGAGGCCATAGGAAAAGCCCTTGGAGTAAAAATAGGTGTGATGCCTCAGCTTCTACTATGGCCCCATTGAAGTACCAGCTGAGCAACAACTTTGAGTGTACCTGTCCTTGAAACACATTTGGAGAAGCCACTCTCATTTGCCCTGTACATAACTGAAGCCAAGAGATAAATTAATCTCATGTAAATTTAACCATCCAAAGCTGGACATTATGTTCATTCCAGGCATCTCCACTTGCTCTGTCAATAGGTGATCAGGTGTCCCATGCAGTGAATCATCCTGTGGTGCAAAAGGTGGCATCCATTGCCTTACAAAGGTGCCTGTCTCTCCCTATTGACTACAGAGAGTAGAATATTAGCTTAAACAGAATACCTTGCTTTTTACAGAGCTAAAATTAGCTGAGAGGTTTCCCATCTAGCCATCTAGTAACACAAGAGAAAGTGGATAGCAAAGTAAATTATTCCTTCAGTCCACCAGGCATACACACTGTGCAGGGGATCAGTCTTCCTTTTTATATGGCCATCAAACCATCTCTGCAGTGAGGGGATGGAGCTGCAACACCAAGTCTACAGACCTGAGGTCTGGGTGAATGCAGTCCACAAGCACTAAGGTAGTTTGGAAAAGCTGAGCGACTACAGAGGAACAAAACATCTAGGCAGCACATGATGCTGACAAGTGGCAACAATATCCTTGAGACAGATTTTTGAAGAGTATGGAGAGAAGAGCCTTCAGTTTATGATGCATATTTAACAGCTAAAATATATCAGCAGTACTGTCCTGTCGTGCCTTGTGGCTTCTTTTTCCAACAAGGCCATCATAAATTCTGCCTTGAGCAAAGCAGAACTGATTGGACTCAATTTATTCTTCTTTAAAACACACACACAAACACATTCACTAGGGAAAAATATAGAAGTTCCAGGAAAGAGCCGTAACTCAATTGCCATTATAGAACAGAAAGATAATTAAGTAAATGTTGGCAGGGGATAGCATTGAATAACTTTAGCAGAATGAGTTCTTCTTTGCTTTGCCCTTTGCAGAAAGTATATCGCATTCTCCAGAGACCCCACCCTAAATTGGTTTGGATAGCTTCCTTTTCCATGCAGGAACAGAGAGAAGAGAAATCCAAAGATCATTTCCCCCCACTACAAGGCAGGATCAGCTCAAGATAACCGCTAACCTGGTAACGATGCCTGTTTTCTCTGTTGGTGGGCAGGAGGTTGGTCTGTATGTTGTGTAGGTATGGAGTTAACCCATCCCCTGTTAGCTACTTGGAACTTGGGGAGGATCCAGCTAACAACTGAATTACTTTGATCTACAGTTTGGAGTAAAGAGGAGCTTTTTAGAAAGAAATGAATACTAAGTGAGACATAAGTACACACCCTGAAATTTAACTAGCTTCTGATGGTGTCTGAGTATCCAGAATACAAGGGAGCCATGAGCTGCTGTTAACTAATTATTTCCAAGGGCAGATAACTAGCAGCTCTGCTTTTTATTTTTCCCATGTGGTGACCCACTGGGTTTGTAGACTTTGGCACATTTTATGTCTCAAATTTATCTTGAGTTTATAGCCAGCCTATACGTTAACAGAAAAGAAAAAAACCCCATCATTGTAAATCTTGGAAGACCGTACTGTTTTTAACTAGAATACAAGAGAGAAAGAGCACGTGAGAAGAAAAGAAAGAAAACAGAACAGTAAAATATTAAATTGACGAGTCTGAGTTCATTCTCATTGAGGCAAATAGGTTTTAAATAAGATGGCTTCTCTTTAATGTCGGTGGGTTTTGGACAATACATTTCTTGTTCTTTCTGAGTTCATTGGAAGTACTGTATATAAAATGCTGTGTGTGTGCATGTATATGCAGCCACCTTTGAAATATAATTATTTTAAATCAAAATCTTAGAAATAACTTATCTTACTTTCAATCATGGAAGGTTATTCAAACTTCTTGGTAATGAATCTTTGTCTAAAACGTATTCTGCAATCTTTGCATAATCATGTCACTATATTTCATAGACTACACCTTCAAGAATCACCACATGATGTGTGAAATGAAGCAAAAATAGCAGATATCCCTAGACTGACTTTGGTATGGCAGTGCTAATTTCTCAGCCTCCAGAAAGATCAGTGTAATGGTAAAGTTTCAAATACATGAACAAATATATCTTCAAGAGGGAAACAGAGATGTACAAATGGGCTGTTTTCATTTAATGCAAAAGTTAGCACAAAGAAATTTTGGGTCACCACCACACCTGAAATGTATGGTAGACTTAGGATGATAAGAAATACTTCATGATTGCACAGTCACAGGCATTTCCACCCTTACATGACATCTTTACTGCTGCATTTTGGATCTTAGGGTCTGTTATGACATCGCCTGTTCAGAGAGTCTCATTTAAAAAATGATACTTCCAACAATGCTGTCCTGTGTTTGTATGGGAAAGAGAAGATGATCAATAAGAAAAATACACCCTACTGGATCAGCAAAAAAGCAGCAGTATCATGATTATCCAAGGCATTGGATAAAAAGTATAAAGAATACACAGTAATAAGTATATATATTTAGCATATGATTCATTTCATCTCAGTCAATCCTAACTTTAACAGCATAGCATTTAGTTTGACCTAATCTTTCCAGCTCCTTCCATCAAATAAAGAGAAGCACATACCTCCAAAGAGAGATTTATTTTGTTCTTAGGCATAGCTCAAGGATATAGAAGACAAACTCTTTTGTGATGGTCCTCTTTCTCCCTTGACTACAGAAAAGTTCTAGATGACCAGATAAGCCTCAGCACCTGACTTCCAGACATCTAAAGGTTGGGTGTGTTGAATCCAACCGACTAAGGTCTCTCATTTCAGCCTGAAGTGGCTAAGATAACAGTGGTTGAAAAGCAGCTGAAAAACCATGGAGTTTTGATTTAATTGCAATATTGGAGAATACAGATGACCTGATTATAATTTATGATTTATATGTTAGTGCTACCAGGAGGGAGGCTTAAGCTGCCTAAAGTATACACTGCAAGTAGAAATGATGGATAGGAAAGGATGGAAAGTTACAGGAACTCTAGTGCTGAGATTCAGTGACATCCTGAGGTCATAACAGCTGTCTTGTCTATGGAAAAGATAGGATTTGGAGCTGGATTTCTTGAAACTCAGCTCAGGGACCTAACTGTGAAACTCTTCTTCCCTCTTTAAAACCATAATAAACTGCTTAAGGTAGAATAACAGTTCCTCATGTACAAATTCTGAACCAGAGTATCATCAAAACACTTTAAAGCACGATCAAGAGCCTAATAAAAAAAAAAAAATAAAAAAAAAAAAAAAAAAAAAAAACAAATAAGGTTGTGGCTGAGATCCACAGTGAACCCACAAGCCTGAAAGCGAAACCAGAACAAAAGCTCCTCAAACGGAAAGAGTATCAGCTCCTAAGTCAGCAACACATGTTCCTTCAGATGAGCAGTTTTTCCACCTTAGTTTTCCACCATGAAGCTTTATACAGTACTGGAGACAGTACTGGAGAGGAAATGGAGAGTCTTGGGCACAGCCTTGTGTTTCCCTAAGGTTTTGAATTTAATCCCAGTTTTCATTAGGCAAGGCATCTTGTTTTATCAGGTTCCCTCTGTAGTCATCTGAAAAAATAATGGCACCTCTTGAAAATGAGTAAAATTGTCTAGGGACTGAATTGCCACCTGGAGTGCCCTTTCTATGTATGTACTGCAAGAAAAGCTAATATTGACTCCACTTAGAAACACAGTGTCTCAGGTTTGATGGGATTAAAGTACCCATGAAGATGAGATGAACAGATGAACAAATCATGTAATATGGATCTGGGTGATTTGAGAATTATCCTGTGAATGAGCATGGATTGACACTGGGCACAAAGTGTTGCCTGAGCTTTGCCACTGATTTCAGCAGAGCCTGGATTTTACCCATATTGCAGAAGCCCAGTGGAGGAGCTCGGTTTACAGATAGGACTGCAACAGGTTGTCTGATGCCTGCTTGGGACAGGCATCTGAAGGATGAATAGGACATCTACAGGTGGTCTAGGCTTCAAATAATCCTCTAGGAGATTATGACCAGCAGCAGATCTCGGTATCTAAGGCTCATCTGTTATAATTTCTTAGTAAAGAAGAAATGAAAGAAAAGATCTGCCAAAAATATACATGATGGATCAGCCAAATTGTTTCTAAATGGTACCTTAGTCAGAGATTTCCACAGGGGACCCGCAGCCAGCTGCACTACACTGTAGAGTAAACGCTACTGCTTTGGAAAAGAATCAGTGGCAAGTGATTTGCATTAAACATTTTTTTGTGTTTGTTGTTGTTGTTGTTGTTTTTGTTGCTATTTTTGGCTAACACAAACTGCATCGGCATGTGAAATTCAGAGAGAAAGTGCCCAGTCGCTGATTTCCAGTATATTTTTTGTCTCCATGTTTAGAGGTTTTACTCCCAGCACAGGGGTAGGAAGCGGGGAGTAGCATGGCGGAGGTGGTGGTGGGGAATCCAAATACACCAAGCAACCAGAGAGACAATCCAGAGCCAGAAACAGCTTTTGTTTTCCAACATTTTCTTTCAAGCTCATGAATAAACAGAAGTCTGTGAATTCAGAACACCTGTGGTTAGCTAGCCTTGGAAATGAGAACAGAAGAGGGAGAATTAGACCTATGATGAAAGCCACTGAACTCATGAATATGAACAGGGGGCATGGAAGCAAATGAAACCCAGGGATTCATGGATCTTGTCATGGGCTAGAGAGGCTTTCAACGAATGGCTGGTACGCAGCAGGCTCTGGCCATTTTCCTGCTATTGAGGCTGCTCTGGGGACTGCCACTCTCCTGCACATGTTTGTCCTGAAGGATTGTTCTCACTGATATGGTGTGATGAAATCCATATCTAAACACTTGCAGGTATAGGTAGGGATGGCTCCAGCCGTAAGCCTGACAGCTTGCCCAGAGCAGCACATTGCTAGGGGCAGCAAAATGGCTTTGTGCCCCCACCTTGTCTGCTGTCATCTAGGGAGGTGCTGGGTGTGTTGGGGAGGTGTTACACTCATGCTGCAGCCACCGTTCTCTGTCTGCTGAATGCAAAGGGCAAAGGTAAAGATCAGATTTTCAGGGCTCTTCCCCCAGCTCCACTCCTTCCCTCCTGTGACAGCAGCAACCTGGCTGAACGCAGCCCCTCACTCTAGGAGCGGAAAACACTTGGACGCTTCCAAGTGTGATCTCTAAGAGGTTTTTCATTCCAGACACACATGGATTTATGTGTAAGTAATCACATAAAGATCTGTAATGACTGCTATAAGGGTAAATATACAGATAGGTGTATATATTAACATGCATCATATGCGTGGACATGTATGTATGGATTAGAAAGGAAGGAAAATACATTAAAAGATTAAAAAAATCAAAGTCCAGAAAAGACTACTGGAACAATCCAAGAGGTTTTCTGTCTTGCATTAACCAATCTTCATTATCTAAGGCAAGCCCTGTTAGGCTATGGAACATGCTGAAATCATAGAGTATGATGAGGAAAACAAGAACAAGCAATGAAATATTTAATATCCTCCTGTGGCACCAACACTGTCTTCAAGCACAGGGCAGTGCATTAACACTGTTCACTATGCCTCTTAACTCAAGTAGATAGAGCTTGATTATTGGAGACAATATGTAGAGAACAGTTTTTGCAATCCTTTTGCACTGAAAAACGCTCAACTGAACAGAGGTTTGGGCATGGTTCTTGAAGAAATACATGGATTGATCACTGAATTCAGAGGAAGCAGGGTAAGAAGCTGGGAAAATGCCACCCACAAGAAACAGTCAAAAGAATTGTGCTTGCTTAAAGTGCAGAAGAAAAGAATAAGGGTATGAAAATAGTATTAGAATACAAAAAGCATTTTGCCTAGAAAACCATTATGAAGAGGTTTCAGTCAAAGTATGAGATGCTTCTTGCCTGGAAAAGTTACATATCTTAGAGTAAGACAGCTCCGATCCTCTTGAGATGTCACACATTCTCCACTGCTGGTGGAGCAAGCCGAGCCAACGTGCCTAATCTTTGTGTGTGATGATGAGAACCCTCTCCAGGTGTGACAGCACTGTCTGAAATACAGGTGTTTGATGAATCAGTGCCATCACTGGCAGGCTACACTTTCTTTTTGATACCTTTTCCCTGAGTATGTGCCACTTGCCATGGGTACACAGGACACTAGTCTGTGAATCTTTAATCTAACTCAACAGGACAGCACATATGTTCTTACATAAAAAGCCCTGCCAGAATACTGCTGAACTTACTTTGGACTGATGTGCATAGCATGAACATGAAACTATATTTCATTTGAGATCCCTTGCCCCACAGATGCTATGTAAAGATGGAATTCATATCCAGGAATCAGCAGCCACATCTTAAATACCGTGCATATTCCTGAGATTCCTACATTCTTTTATCAAATCCATTAAAAGTTTGACTTTTTTGGTAAAGTGACAGCCCAGGTCTGACACAGAGCTCTTTGCTACCTTTCAAAATGTTGCTAGCATCTTCCATGTGCTTGGTGCCTTACTGAGGAAGCTCTGTTGGAGGATTTGGTTGCGTTTCAATTTTTTGGGGGGGTTGTTTTGTTTTGTTGGTTTCTTTCCCCAGTGAAAGTTCCAAAACCCTGCCTCTCCTCCACAAGATTTTTTGGTTACCTCTTTTGCTTGCTGCATGAGAAAGATATTCACAAGTCACTAAAACCAACTAAAACTCTAGCAAAGTATTGGTTTTGTTGGCCTGCCTGAAACATATTGCTTGTGTACATGAAAAGAACACATGTACAGTGATTGCCAGATCTGTTCAAGCAGACCTTTTCTTTCTAGATCTACAAGTCCTGGATGAGGGTAGTTTGTTTTTAAGTCCACCTGAGGCAGACTCAGAAAAAGTATGGCATTCACTATAGCAGAGGAATCATCTTAAAATTCAAACACCCTAACTCAGCAGACTAAAGATTCTTCTCTCCTCAGTACTCTCTTGGCCACCCAGCCACATCTCCAAGGTGTGCACCTCCAGGCTGGCTGCAGCTCCCACGCACTCAGAGCGGATTTGGTGCATGAGATGCAGTGCTCAGGCTGCAGGTCTGTAATTCGGTGCCATTAGCTGCAGCCAGGCCTTCCTTTCCTCGTTAGAAAAGAGATAAATTACACAGAGGGTACTCTCAGTACAAGCAGCAAGAACCGACAAAGCCATGGAAAAGGGAGAGGTGGAAGGAAAAATAGCCTGAAAAGCAGGGCTGAATAAATGCAACATGGTGTTGGGAGTCGGGGGAGGGAACCCTCATCCTGGGTCTGCACCTGGCTGGAAACATGTCTGGGAGCAAAAGACTTCACATTCCTTGGCCCCCATGTCATCCTGCCCAGCTGCAGTGACACTAAGGCTAAAGCAAGGACTCCCTCCTGCTATGCTCGCCCACGCTCCAAAGGTCCCTCACTAGTTACTCTTATTGTACCTAAGACTTCCATAGAGAAATTGAGTTACGTAAAACTCCAGAGCCCAAGAAGGAAAACCTTTGTCTTAGATCCCAAGCAGATCCTCCATAAGAGAGCCTCTTCCCTGACACCGCTTTGCAAAGCTCGATTTCCCCCCTGATAGATGCCGCTTGAAGCATGGTATCAATGTGAGCTCTTATCTGGGGTTGTGCTTATTTTATTTCCAGGGAAAAATACAGTAGGGAAGAAAGTGGCTGTGTGAAATATCCTACAGCCACCTGAGCAAGATAAAATATACAGGGTGTGGGCAGGAAAAAAATGGTTGACATTAGCTTAGATGCCAGACCCCTCTCAATCCTGGCCCCTGCAGGACTGTCAGCATGGTGACCAACCATTCTGGCACCCTTCTGTGGGAGAGAAATCCTGCCAGGATCTGGGCTGGACTCACATTAATTTTCTCCTGGCCAACATAGACTGACCAGATTGCAAAGACTGTGAACTCACGACCTTGATTTTTTTCCCCTCTAAAAGCTCCCTGGAATGTTTGGTTTCACATTCTCCTCTCTGCCTTCTTCTCTTCGGGGCAGATAGAGCCCTGACCATGCACCCCTGTGCAGACCTGACCCACGGGGGAGCAGTAGGAGCACCGGGTGCTAACGTGGCTGGAGTCCATCACTCATCCCCTCAGCACAGGTAGGACTGGGCAGGAAGGACAGCACATCAAAGACAGACCACATTTAGCTGGATACTTTCCCTCAATCACTGCATTAGCTTTTCCTGATCCTATAGTTAAAAACAGCTATTTATTCTATCACTACACGCTGGCAAAGATATATTGCACCAAGTCAGCACCTACAATTATTATAGTACAGAAAACCTTTGCTGTAGCACGTTTAGTACTGCTATTTATCAGACACAGCTATTACATCCTGGCTCCCAACAAGGCTATACAGTTCTGGCACCCAGGAAGACAGCAGGTGCTCTGAATTAAACCAGAACCCAAAGACTTTCTCTTCACCTTCCTCTGTCTTTCCTTAATAGTCTAGCAAGGCTTGTGGGCTATCAGGAAAGAAAAAGGTTGCAAGAAAGCACTCTGCTTATCTGACATGATGTCTTGGTGTGATGAAATATTATCTGGAGGGTTGAAAAGTTTGCCGTGTTGTGAGGGAGGTGATGGGGTCCCTAGAAATTAAAGAAATTAGAATCCAGGCAAGTTGTAGAGTTCCTTGAGGTGCCAAAGCCACAGTATTTATAGTAGAGATTTCTTTGTGAAATGCTTAACTGATACCACCTGATAGCCAAGAATATTACATGTCATGGTCCACCTGCCTATCCAGCCATCAGAAAGTGTACTGATATTGCTGCTGCTCCATTCATATGCAAGCCCAGCGCTCTGGACATCTGTTTGGTATCTTTGTTATATCACCAAAACTTTATTCTATTAATTCCAGCAAAGCTATCTTGCCAATTATCTACACTTCAGACTAATTTGTTTTCATGTCTTCCAACATAATGGTATTTAAGAAGGTATTTCTTAAAGAATCCTCTCCAATTTTCTAACTTCAGGGTTGCTAGCAAACTGAAAATTTCATTCACAAAGTATACAGATTTACTGTAATGATTAAAAAAGAATGAGAGAAGGAAATGCTAGAGAATAGCTGTGGATCAGGTAGAAGGGAATTGTCTGGATACTTTTCTGAAAGCCTGCTCTTCCAGAGTTCTCTCTCCCCCACTGTCACTAATTTTCAAAAGAAATTCAAGCCTGAATCTAAGAGACTTCCCTGATGATTTCTTTCTGAAAAATGATGCATTTTGTTGCAAACATGATTTTTCAGTAGAAAAACATTGTCTAAATTACTTTGATCAGCCCTGGCCAACAACTTTCCAGCCCAGAGCTGCCAGCGGCTACATTGAGTAATCAGGGTGTGGTCTCAGTGGAGCCGTGGAAAGCACCGTCGCTGGTGACTGCGTCTGTTCAAAATGCCAAAAGGCACTCGATGTCTGTCAAGTCCCAATGTTCGTAGGAGCAGAAGCAAATCTGGAGAATTTCTAAGTTCTATAAGAGGGTCCAAAGGCAGAAAAGAAAACATAGTAATAGCTGAATGGGGATCAATACCCAGCCAGGTACACAGGACTAAGTAATAATCTTCACTGTGAGCTGGATGCAGAACACTTTGGGTCACTGCTGTCAAGGATATTTTCCTTAAGAAGTTTTTGGGATACTTTGAAACAAACAGATTTAGCTTTATTCTCACCCACTTCCTGCCAAAGACATCTTTTCAAAGTTGCCCCTGAAGGTCTCCAGCTCCCAGACTTGCTCTTGGCAGGAAGCACGCGGTCATCTGGAGCACATTGTCATCATATTATGGAGTTACTACTGACCACAGCTGCCTGATTGCTTTTCCTTTGCAACATGATAGAGGTGGCTTTTGGGATTTTTGTGTAATATATTTCTTTAGGTTTGATACTCCGAGACAGCAGTGTCATTTTGATAGAAGAAATAAGCAGAGAGGATTGCGGAACAGAGGAAAGAAAAGGAAGTGAAAATATTCTCAATAATAATAGAAATATTAATAACTAATGCAAAAGGAAGATTTGGCTTCTGGCCATCATTGCTGATGTACAAGACACACACGGTGAGTGGATCTATTGACCTGATATTCCTGCTTACTGTGCAAGTGTTACTAATGTTAGGATGACTATATTTAAGAGACAGCAGCCCTTAAGAGGCATCTGCTGATGGAGCTGCAGACACCACCAAAGATTCATGCTACTAACTAGGGGAGGGACCCAGACAGTGGAAATAATTTGCTTAAAAGCATGTTGATTTGGACATCACTAATCTCAGCATTGATCTCTGCCGGCATTAACTTTGCTGTTAATGCAAATAACTGAACAGAAGAATGCCATTAATTGTATTGATATAATGGAAGGCATTGCCCTTGACTTCAAGGCCCTCCTCCTTGGTCTAGTGCTTGCCAGCGACTCAACATTTTTGTCTTGTCTCCCCTTTTCTGCTTGTCCAAACTGATGTTTCATTCCTTTTTATGTCCCTGTTATGCTTGGAACATCCTGTCTCCGCATTCTGCTCCTTCAAACGCTCCTTTCTTCTTGAAGGTCCTGCATTCACCTTCTCTCCTTCCCACAAGTGCAATCTCACAACTATAATGAAAGAAAGTAAGACT
>JAVJGI010000057.1:8492263-8505350 GCA_035590275.1 Ibycter americanus | reverse complement strand
CTAGCTGACTAGTTCTCTGTACCTCTAGCCACAGCAAGCAATAATAATGTAGCTTGCACTTCTTATTTCTTTACCTGAGCTTCTAAAAACTCTTGGCTAAATCTGAACTTGGCAGCCTGGCGTCTGGGAAAGCTAGGTAGGCTTTGCGATGAACTCTTTTCCAGCTGCTATCAGGATTCATTATTCAGACATACACTTGGATGGCAGGAGTCGACTTTTTCTAGGACAGAGGGCCAGTGCTGGAGTAGATTTGTATTCCGTTACAGGAAGCATAACAAACTCTATCGGGACATGGTGTTTCCTGCCTTAGACACATCAACTCCAATGAAAAGAAAATGGTGGCATCTCTTTATCTTTCTTGGTGACACCAGTGCTTACCTAGATGCTCTTTGCCCATAGTCCCTGGATCTCAGCTTTCTTTAAAGAGCTTTGATTGCTTTAAATATGTGCCAAGGTCTGAGTCCCAGTTTACTCTCTCCTTTGTTTCATTTGTCTATTTATCAAACACTGACTGGTTTTCACTAGTGGTGAGAAAGCCTTTCTCACTTTGGTTCTTGTTCTCTGAACAGCAGAGTTTATCTCAATTTATGCCTCACAGATTCCCTTCAAATTGCACTTGAATGTCTGCTTTCCCCTACAATAATGGGACTACACCTGGAGGTCCTGAGACTCAATTTATGCTTAATCTGTTAAGGACACTCCACCTTCTCAGTGCCCCCATCTTGAGGGAGCTGATATTTCATTCACCTGAAGTGTGACAATTTTTAGCTATCGTGGGACACTCTGATTGGAAACTGTTCTGCAAAGTGTTCTGTATTTTAAAGTGCAGATTACTGCTTCACTTGTAAGAGCACCAGGCCCCTTAAATGAGATCATTCTACTCATAAGGACTGCAGTCTTGTTTTATTGCAGGAAGTTCATTGGGTCCTACTCCTGCCGATCCTATCGATCCACTCTGGAAGCCTGAAATAACTTTACAAAGGGTGGAAATCCCTGCTGGAGAAATCCCTCAGCCCTCTGATAGGAAGAGGAATGTGGTGTGGCCATGCAGCTCTTCTTCATGCAGCTCCTGATAGAGATTTGGGAAATAGAACCCAAGTTACAAGCAATGGGAGGTTTCTCCAGACCTGACCAGGCGTGCTCCAGCCAAGTCCCAAGCAGCTGGACACACAAAGATAGATAGCTGTTTTCCTATACTCCCTCTCCGTGGCCTCTCTTCTTAACGTGGGAGCAGGGAAAAAAACAGGAACAAAGGCCTTCAATCTATGTGCTGAGACTAAAGCCCATGCACAATACTAAACTGTTTGGAATCACTTGTCTGAAAGCTTCAACTCTGTTTTCCTTGGGACTCTCCCAAAGCCCTGTCTGTACTCCTTTTAAAAATGAGAATGAATGCGTGAACACTGCAGTATATTCTGTTAGATCAACCTGTACACCTGCTGTGTGAAGTTAAAAGTTTTGGATAATTGTTCCCATCCCTTTTTATTAGATGTCATGTTTTACTTTGCCAAAGAAGAATGAGACACAACAACAGAAAGCCGCAGGAGGGTTCATTGCTTTCTACTGCCAGGGAAGATCTGAACAGAAGAGACTGAGCAGGCCAACTGGCCATTGTCTGGAGACAGGAGAAGGCAAGGAAAGCTAAAACGACTCACCAGTGAACCAAGCTCTAGTTCACCAGGAGATCTGGTTTAGTTAATGGTATCCTAGGTGATCTTTGCATTTTGTGACTCAGTTGCTATACATTAAAAAAAAATAATAATCAAAACAAAGATAAACTGACATGGTTTTGCTGCTTCAAGAAAAATAATATTGACTTCTTTTGGTGCCTGCAGTTTGGAACTTGCTTACTGGACAATATAACTGCCTCATACCAAATCCTAGTCTTAAGGTGCATATCATCAGTTCAATAGCTCCCAATACTAGGAGGCCTTGACCTCAATTAAACCCACATCCTGTGGAATTTAGTGGGAATAACATGGGTGTGCCTTATATGGAATTCAATCAGGCTTATAGTTTAATAAACACATCTGGGTGAAAAGGGGCTAATAAATAAGAGGATTACTGAAAGAACAAGCTGCCTTCCACAGCCAGAAGACGACCCTAAAACAGTACAGAATTTTAGTTATGATAGCTACAAAAAAGGAGGTTTTTAGGTAAAAGACAAAAATACACCTTTGGCAGCATTTTATTTACTCATTTAATTGATATTCACTCTCCGAGCTGGTGCATTTTTGTATCAGAGCAGGATGATCTATTACTCAGCAAACAGAATGATCTAAAGTAGAGATGGAAGTGATCTACCCGGACAGATTTTCAAGCGATTTACATCCACTCTTACATATACAAAATACTACCACCCTTGCACACATAACTACACATGCAAGTCTGCATCAATGCATATGCAAATCAGGCTATTGTGTGGGGTATTATGCCCAATCAGCAATTCAATTGGTGCAATTAACCAATTTCTACACAGAACTCTTGTAACTGGGCATGCAAATTAATGCAACTGCATGCAAAGCTTACACAAGCGTTTGTGTACCTAAATGTTCTGTGTGTCTAGCCCATTAAATCAGGGTCTGTTTTAATTAGACCGTGTAATTCAAGTCAGACCAGATCACAATGTACTTGAAAGTCCAGTAAATAGCAATAAAAACATGTTTTCTGATATGCTGTGTTGTTCAAAGACACTGTGAACCCACCACCACCTATCTTGGATTATGAAAATGCAATCACAGCCTATGAAACCCTAACATGGGCAAAACATTTCCCCTGACGTTCAGCCTCATTTTTACCTCACTTAACTTAATCTTATTTCCTCTAGTCATCCTCCCACGATAAACACCAACTCCCACAGAATCATAAAGTGGCTGCTGTGTTTGCTTAACTCAATTACAGTATTTCTAGGAAATGAATTATATCTGTATGAAAAACCCAGGAGATCAGTGGATGTAGAAGGGGGATCCTCTTCTATGGGTCTTGCTGGTGACAAGAGCCCTATTTTGACAAGTCTCGAAGGTGTCCCATTCTAGTAAAAGTAAACCTTGAGTGGTACTCACTAGACCTTGTTGAATAATGCCTTACACTTTTCCTCCGTTCATCTCAAAGCCAGATTCAGATAGACCCTTTTCTGTGGATGGAAAAAGTAAAGCACAGAAAAGGAAGTGTCTGTTGTGGGGTCTCTGTAAATCAGTAACCAAGCAAGGATAAAGTCTAGATCTCCTGGGACCAAGGCCAGCAACAAAATCCAGTGAGTGGAAGGATTTTCTAAAAAAATCATTTCCGAAGCCCTGGTTCTTCAACTGGATGTACCCTGGTAGGTCACTGCAGGCTTAGGCTGTGTTCAGAAACAGCGGGCTGATCTCTGAATGCAGTGCAGGAGTCCTTAGAACAGTACAATTCAGACCTCAGGGCTGCAAAATCACAGAGCCATTTAGATTGGAAGGGGGTCGTCTGGTCCAGGCTCCAAACTGAAGCAGTGCCTGCTTATATCAGGGTCCTCTTCTTAACACGTATATATTTACCTAATATAAAGATTATTTTTATATAGATTCAGACCTTTGGTAAATGAGTTTTCTGTAAGTATGGAATGCTTATTTTCTTAATGCAACCATGACATGACAAAAGTGGAAAAATTAAAGCCTTTAAATGTAAAAATTTTGTCTAGCTACAAAGATGAGGTTTGTCTATGGCTTTTCTTTACATGGGTGATGGTGCTAAACAAGTATAAAGTGGTGGTACCCCACTGAGTTAAACCCCCGTTGTAACAAAACCTGCTTTGGCTAATGGCTTAAAACCATTCTGTTTTATCAGACTTAACATAATATTATGCTTTGCAGATCACATATCTTACAGCTATACTAGAGGCACTTATTCTGTGTTCAAGGTCCCCTTTCCTATATATCAAACAACACAATAATGAAGAATTATACTGAGCTGCTAAAATATTAGTGAGAGAGAGAAGGAGGGAGAAATACATTTTGCAATGTTTTGAACCTGGTGTCACTGGGATTTTTTAATGCATAAGAGGCAGAGTAATTTTGCTCTAGTTCCACATTAATTCCTGCACAATATGCATTGGGGATATTATTTTTTTACAAGACATTTTAAAACCAGGCCTGAAAACAAGCAAAATCCATTACTGACTTACAGTAAATTCCTAAAGGATTCTCTGTACTTCTGTTCCTACTTCAAAATGGCTATACACACACACACACACTGAGATTCAGCAAACATGGCAGTATATTATACTATTCACTACCCTGAAGAAAATAAGACAAGAAACAGTAGGCCCCATTCAGCAAATTTATTGTACTTCCTTAATTTTCAAACCTCAAAAGCACAATGGGCACTTACAGTACATGATGATTTTGAATTCCTAGAAAGTGATTTAAGATGGGAACATTCCAAATGATGACATCCAACAAACCATTTCAAACATGGCCCTGTTCCTAGATTTGAAAACTCTGGTAAGACTTGTAGACTTATTGATGCTTCATACTTAATATGAAGTAGAATTAAACTTTTACAACTATTCTTTGCCACGAAGTCAGGAAAAGTTAGTAGCTGAACTGTAAAAAAACCATATATATGCATATATATGCATACACACACACACGCAGACACACTGTGTAATACTGCAGTAATGGAAAAGACAAGTGATGAATATGGTTTCTCTTCAATAAGAAAGAGAAGGGGAAAATGAAAGAAGAGATACAGTGTTATACTTCTTGACGTTATACAGACAAGGAAGGAAAACTGGAGAGCATACTTATATGTCTGGGCAGAGAGTATAAACCATGTGTTGAGGCTGTTCCTTGGGATTAAAGGGTTTTGGACCAGATCCCAAGGAAAGCTGTGCCTGCAGAACTGGGAAACAAGTTGATGAATGAACCTCAGATCTTCAAAAGACTGAAAGTGAGGAGTTCACTTTCCATATCTGAAGGCCTGGATGTTAAAAAAACCCCAAACAAACAAGCTAAATACATCACAAAAGTTTTTATGATGTGGCAACAACGGTTTTTCCCATGATGTTTGGAAGTGCTGTACTATCTGGAAAGACGCTTGCAGGTAAGAATGAAATGGCACAAATATTTATTGTCAGTGCTGCCTAGCTCTTATCCTGTGTGATTTGGCTTAGGCTGAGGATTAGCCAAGTAACTGAACTTGCAGTCAGACTGCCATGGCTCTTTGCTTGTTGTCAGGATAACAAGTAGCACGTTTTACCAGCACTGCTCATGCTCACAGAATGAAAGACATTGTAGATAAGTGCATTCCAGAAGTCTGTTTTGGAGACTGCAGGCGGGAAGATGAGGCTAAGAGAGTTTGTTTTCCAGGGTGTGATTGTGGTTTAGGTTGCCCAATTCGAGTCTTCTAGAGTAAAGCCACTGGTTGTCCTGATTCCTCTCTGAGCTCAGATCTATGTCGCTTCTCAAATCTCACATTGACTTTACTCTGCAGTGCTTTATGTTCTATTCCTTTCACCTCAAGCACACCACTTTAAAGCACACAAAATCAGAGCCCACCTTGACAGATAACTGCTCAAAGTCTTGAGCCTGCCATAACACAGGGAAAAAGCCCCAGGGCTGGGATTTTAATTAGGTAGCTGCAAACATTTGTTGCTTTATTGTCCACATCTGCCTAGACATGACAGATGTGGCAAGATGAGATCTGACATGAGGATAGGCTCTCTTGAATCCTTTGTCACATCACTTCACCCATAGTGCATGCAAGAGATTGGGAGACACAACACATACCTTATATATATTCACATATATACTCTTCCCCTTTGTTGCACATTCCACAGTGAGCCAAAGTTTTGGAGATTAGAAGAAGCAGCAGTGAATTCAAGTGGAAATAGCAGAACAGAAAGGCATTTTGTTGTCACAGGAAAGATTTTTGGTCTCTTTCCTGCTACTTCCCTGCAATGTTTTATTAATGTATAAGCAAAATCTAAACAGCCACTGAGATTTCCCCATCAAAAACAGGGGAGGAGGAAGACTTCATCCCAGTTCTATTTTTAAAGCAAGAGGAGCAGGGGGTGCGGGGGAAGTGATTTTATATTTAGACTTTCAAACAAAGAAAGGGAAGATGGAGCTAGTAAAATGGTAACTTCAGAGAACATTTTGGGTTAATGGTATGCTGATAATGCAAGCCCTCTGCCTTACAAAAATAAAAGATCCCTTGCTTCTCCTATAAATTGCTGTGTCGTTTACATATAAATGACTCCCCTCTATTTAGCCCCCTCCTCTTTTTTTTCCTTTGGACTTTGTATCATCTCCATCTATTCTACCAGACAATAAAACAGCTGAACTCATCACCAGGATTTATAGGCTAAGGATTTGCTCTGGTCACCAGCCTAGGGCAATGCAACACAAAGAGGTTCAGTCAGGTTTAAAGAGAAGGCAGTAGCATGTGTACATGGGCATGTGGCAGGGAAAAAACAAAAAAAAATTCTTTCCAGTGATAATTCTTCTATAATCATTACAAGATACATGGCTTGCATATGTACGGTCATGTATATACAGTGAATTTGGGTTTGCTGAGTAGGAGATTCTTCGATGTCCCATATCCAACTTGTCTGTGAAATAACGAATGTGCCTGCATGTAAAAGTCATGTTTATGTATATAAAATGCATGCAGTCCTGTGGGAGGTGTGTTCCCATGCTGCCTTGTCCAGCAATGTGCAGGGGGTAGGAGGTTTTATTCTGGTGTCTGAAGAACGTATGGATGTGTATTACAGCTACACATCTGTTAGCATGTTCTGACTTACTGAAAAGTACTTGAGCGCTGTCTGTGAGTATAAAGGCTACATGCTTGTCAGAAAGTCTGTATGATCATTAGCGTGCGTATCTGTGTATTCAGGCATGTATTGATACACACTGACTTGTATATGGTTATGTCACATTGTGCGAGTGTGTTTTGCCTTGTTTGAAAGTCTCGGTGAGAGTGTATATATCTGCCTTTAAAAATTGCATTGCCGCAGCATATAAATATTTATATATGTAACTGTCATAAATCTGTCAGCTTGGCAAACGTATGAGTCGCCAAGGTAACTTTGGGAGATTTTTATTGAAGAACTCATAAGCTGGAGTTGAGGAATAGCTGAAAGAAATAAGAATTAATGGCTACTCAACATCACTATCATAAAGTTAGTTATCCCAAGTTTCAGAAAATGAAACAGACAGCATGTTGGAGACCACTGGCACAGTTTAAGTACACCAGATTTGCTAAAAGCTTAATATTTTGACTAAAACTAAATCAGGGTACTAGGTCAGTGTGCTGTGTACTGCTGGGGAACCCTGGACAGTCGCACTTGGAAACCAAAGGCTGTTGTTCTCCTGTGCTACACTAGGATTGTTTTTGGAAGAGCCAACAGGATTTTCATCTGGTGTTTAAATGTGTGGCAACCTACAAAAAAATCCTGCAAACAGGAATGTTTTTGTAACTGAAACCCTCACTTATTCATAGGCAAGTAATCTTTTGTCACTGTGCAGCTATGTAGAGGCACTTGGTTATGCAGTTAACTTTGCTAAATTTTAGTTAAAAGGAAGAAGTGCAGCGGTTTCATTTTGCAGAGGAATTATAAAAAACGGAAAACATCTTTTCCTTAGGGCTTGTCTACACAGGAATGTCTTTCTAGAGTAAGCTGGAGTCCTGGCTTTGCTGGGATAGAGTTAATTTTCTTCCTGGTAGCTGGTATACTGTTGCCTTGTGGATTTAGTATGGGAATAATGATGATGACACACTGATGTTTTTAGTTTTTGCTAAGTAGTGTTTATACTAAGTCAAGGACTTTTCAGCTTCTCATGCCCTTCTAGTGAGAAGGCTTGAGGGGCAGAAGAAGCTGGGAGAGGACACAGCCAGGGAAGCTGATCTGAACTGGCCAAAGGGATATTCCATACCATATGGCATCATGTTCAGCATATAAACTGGGGAGAAAGCTGACCGGGGCACACTGCTCGGGAACTGGCTGGGCATCTGTTAGTTAGCAGTGAGAAACTGCATTGTGCATCACTTATTTTGAATATTCTAATTCATTATTATTATTATTATTATTATTATTATTATTATTATTATTACCATTATATTATTATTATTGTTGTCTTCCTTTTCTGTCCCATTAAACTGTCTTCATCTCCAGGCAAAAGTTTTCTCACTTTTACTTTTCCGATTCTCCCCCTGATCCTGCTGGGGGCAGGGGGAGCAAGCAAACAGCTGTGTGGTGCTTAGTTGCTGGCTGGGGTTAAACCACGACAGCTGGGCAGTGTTTTTTCACCTATGACCAACTGGACTCTGCTGGCTCAGATGAAAAACAGTTCAGACAATAACTGTTAATTTTTGAATACACTAGCATCCCCTCTAATTCCCAGGCCAGCTTCCCCTGTCTTCCCAGTTTCCCAGTGTAGACAAACTCTCCTGCCATGTCCATGCACAAAGTGGTTTGTTATTGTAGACTGAGCTCATGTTTCACATATCTGTTTGCCACGGGACTTGGCCGAAGAAGCAGATATCCAAGCTCTGGTTTGGTACCACCAGCTGCTGGTACCTCCAAGCTACAGATAGTATCTCTGGTAGTACTTCGAAAGCACAAAGTTACAAGATATGCGGTTCATTACTTTGGGGGTACGCAATAGTTTCTTAAACGTGGGAATGCTAAGAAGTCTTAGTCTTCTACTGATTACTGGCTTGATAAATAATAATAATAGAAATCCTTGTACAATCTGAGGGAGGAAATAAGATAGGTGAAATTTTAAAATAAAAAAAATAAAAAATTAAGATGGGCTTACACTTCCAGTTGAGAAGCATGCCTTTATAATCTGCTAACACAGCTGGTGTTGGGTGGTTTTGTGGCTCTTGGTTCCACAGCAAGCACACAAAGCCATTGTTTGGATAGGAGAGGGGTTGGTAAAAATGTGGAGCACATCCTTTAGGATTTGCAAAGTAGCACAGGGGTGTGCAAGGCTAGGACCACTTGTACCCTGAGAGATAGTGCATGGACATCTCTCCAGAAACAGTTCTGTGTCTTGGTTAGGCCTCTGCAATGCTGCAGATACAGCTGTCATAACATTTAAATATAATACGCAACTTTTCATTTCCATGTAGCTAGTTAATTTCCCTTCTATTAGTATTTTTACTTTTATAAGGCATTCCCTAGGACTCCTGCTCCATGTCTCAGCTTAAGGCTAAGCACTGTAGTGTCTCACAAACAATTTTCACTTTTTCTTTCAAGCACTACATCAATTTATATATTTTTAAGTATTTTCTTCTTAATGTCTTGTCTTTGGGTAGTAAAAGAGAAATCATGAAACTAAGTTGTTATCTCTCAATATATTTATACATATTTGTATGTACAAATGTACAGAGCCATGACTGTATATACATCCATATTCATCCACACATATATGTGCACGCCCACACAGAGAAAGAAGCACATTTCTATGATTTTAAAGCTGAGGAAAAGGCTTTGGTGGGCTAGAGACTTGTTTGTAGCTGGTGAGACCCTTCCCTGTGGTAGGGAGCAGGATAAAAAACCCTGATAGGCTCAAGGATGTGAGAAACCTTCATCTTTCACTCCCAGCAGCTTCCTGAGTTGTGGACAAGTTCACACCCCAGGCAGTAAGTTTGCCTGTGGTATCTGCTAAACCAAAACACAGCCATCAGGGACAGATAGCAGGGGAATGCCAGAAGCCTCTGGGATGCTGCTGCTGCTCTCCACTCGTGCTTGAAGAAACAAGCACCTTTCCTCCCTGCTTGTTCTGCCTGGCGGAGCAGAGCCTGCCTCCCATGGCACTGCTGCGTGGTGCCTCACACAGGGATGGCTGGCCACACTTAGCAACGCTAGTGAATAACTTCCAAAGCTGAAAGCAGCTTTTGGCTTGATTTCCATGAAGTCTGTCTTGCTTATTATTTATCAGACCCCTATCCCCTGCCCTCCTTTCTCGGGCATAATTGGTCTCGTTATTTGCACATGACGGAGATATCTTGGTTATTGGGGAGCACAGCAGAATCAGGGAAGCAAGGAGATGATGCTTCCCTCTTCCATCTTGCACACAAAATGTTCCTATTTCTTTATGTTGGAAAATAAAACCAAACCCCAAGCCCCCACACACCCCCTTCAAAAAAGAAAAAAAAACAGAAAAAAAAAAAAAAGCCGAGGATGCAAGTTTTCAGACAGCAACCGAACAGTGCGGCACTACATCAAGCTGGATTTATGACATCCCAGAGTGCAGGACAATTCCTTAAAACACACTCACAGTCAGGAAAGTGACTCTGTTTAAAATGCCATCTGGGGGTTCCATATTTTATTTTCTCTCTCTCTTTCTTTCTCATGATGTTTCCAGGTTGAGGGTGTTAAGTCAAAAATAATGTTTTTTCGCGTCCAACTCAGCTCTGGCACACTCCCCTAAGGATAGGTCATGTATTATCTAGCTCTTACATCATTTTAGAGGAGAAAGATGCTGCCAAAAAAATGCATTTTGATCATTTTCATCCTTACACCTTGTCTGCCACCTTGCAAACCTGTGGAATTTCTTTAAGAGAGCAACGGGAGGTTAAATACACCAATACTCCTTTGAACCTCCTTCACCCACAGTACATTAACTAAAAAGGTAGACAATGAAACAGAGGAACTGGAATTTTTTTGCAGATGTTTTATGGTTGAGTTTCATAAACCTGCCATTTAGAATATTTTTATTATAAACAGCTTTCTAACACAGTATCTAGAAATATTTAAATCTGAAAACTGTAAGGGTATACCACAGGTAAACCGAAACATTGATTTTATTGTGCTGAGGGAATATACTGCTGTTGTGCTAACAGGGCTAAAAGATATCGCTTGGGTCAATCCAAACATTTTAAAAAACATATTTGCTTAGTCATAAAAAACCCCCAAAACCAACCCTGAGAAAAAATAACTAATTGTTCCTTGCTACTTGTACTGCTTCAGTTTGGAACCATGTGAGGAATGAGAAGGAATCAATGTCGCAGCCCAGTGGAAAAAAAAAAAAAAAAGTAATTTCTTAATTAAAAATTATGAATGTAACTTTTGTTGTGTAGAATTCCCTACAGAATAGCTCAGATCTTCCTCACTGTGACTTCCAACAGCTACTTAGAAAGCTGGCCTCGACATCAGTACAATTACGATCTTGCTGGCTAGTAAAGTGAAGCGAGAGGCATCTCTTTGTGCATTGAGCCTTTAATTAAGCAATAATAAATGAGATGTACCCATAGTTCTATGTGTCAGGCTTTGGCTTAGGAAATATAAAGACTGAGGAGCTGTGATTCATGTTCAAATATAATGCATGGTTAGGTAACATCCAAACTGATCAGAGAGGGGAGCCAAGGTCCTGATACAACCCAACCATTCATCACTTATCAGCTCTAACCTCTTGACAGTCAGGGCACCCCTCCCTCCTTTGGTAATAGGTTAATTAATTACCAATTTAGAAGTAATCTTACAAATCAGCTGTTGCCCTTGATAAGAATTAATTGCAAATACTTTTTGGGGAGGAACATATTAAATGGACCTTTCTTTAAAAGAAAATATCATCCAAAAGCAGATGAGGAGTAAGACTTCTAGAGTGGCTTCAGAGATAGGAGAATTGTCCGAATTCTCTTCAGTGGGGATGTGGGTGACAATGGAACTTATTAATTTTATTTATTGAGGAATTACCAAGATAGTGATAAAACTGTTCTAAGATCATTTACAAGCCTCATTAGCCCACCCCTGTTCAAGTCCCTCTGAAGCAGAAACTTCACCCACTGCTCCTTCCAGTGGAGGATTTAAATACAACCTATCTCACTTCCCACTGAAATGAGCCAAGTGTTTTAATTATTTTGGGTAAGATTCCTGCCACTTAAGTTTAGGTATCTGGAAGGTAGATGTCTAGGCTCCTCCTGTAATCAGTAGAAATCTCTTCAGTCTATTGACATGATGATATGCAAATGTCTGCTTTGGGGTGAGATGAACTGTGGCCTAAACTTCAGTAGCTGTCCTGTCTGCCTACCCACAGACTTTGAGAGCAATCTTGGGTCACTTGTTCAGATGGACATGCATATTCTAGGCAGACCACTCTTTTTGGATAGTGTTCAACTTGAGCCTTTTACCATAACTAAACTTTTTCTGCTCTGCTGGGGGCATTAGACTTCCTTTAGGGGCAATAGAAGAAAGCAGGTACCGTCCAGGATGGGAAGGGTGCCACCTTTTAGATGTCTGCTTTAGTATGAGAATCATCTTGAAAGTGCTAACTCTTCTCCATGGACCACAGAGGTTGTTTAGAGAAATAGGTGGTTATACCACATGATGTTTATGTTTGCTCAGATAAACCCCAGCCTAGGCAGCCTGGCTACCATCTGCCCCAATATCATAGTTTCTTTAAAGGAAGAGCTCAGGCATCTAATGTGCTTGAAAAGTACTCCTATTAGACTATTTCACTGTGCTGAGACAGAGCTCTCATCATGAATGACCACAGGCTTAGGCTGATCTTAGCACAATATATGAAATATAAGGTAATCATGACAGTAGCTGATGTCAGACTGCAATATTGAGTTCCAGTGCCATATCTTAAAAATGCAAGCCTCTTCCAGCTTTCTGAGGTCCAACCCATCAGAAAAACTGGTACTAGCTATAAAGAGTTCAGTGAATCTAGATCTAAACTCCTCCAGAGTTGGAAGGGCTTTTCACAAGTAGAGTAGTCTAATAAGAATTCAAACTCCCTGAACCTCCTGATGTTTATCCATTACTAGAAAAATATATGCTTCATTTTCCATTCCCATTAACATGGATAGCTGTGGCAAAGTTGCATGAGAACCAGCAGGTTTATAGATCTGTAGCCACATGAATTATCAGCAAAATGGTTCAAAGCCACTGGAGTCCGATATTTACATCTCCTGCATAGGGCCATCACGAAGTCTATGCATCCCTTGAATCCTACCTAAGCACTCAGCTGGGCTCTGCTCTCTCATATCCTGTGCTGCAAAGAGATCAAACTATTGTAACCATCAGTGATATCTGGCTCAAATTTTCAGGAAGAATTTGAAAATTTGTTCTTATTTTTATGGTTGAGAGTTCTCTTATTTCTTA
>JAVJGI010000057.1:8405968-8416331 GCA_035590275.1 Ibycter americanus | reverse complement strand
GAAAAGAGAAGGGATAGAGGGATCATCTCAACTTCAGTTGGAGTAAGGTGCAAAACTGCTCAAAAAAGATCTGACAAAGAAAGATCTTAAGAGCCTTGAACAGAGAGTATGCTGTGAGCTTACATCTCTAATGTCTACAAGCTATGGGTCCTGGGTTTTGTTTCGAGCCAGGACAGACTGTTTTGATTATTATTTTAACTCTCGGATAACAGAATTTAAGTCAGTAATTCCCAGACTGAATAAGTGTCCTCCGTATCCCTTACTCAGCAGAACTGGCCAAGCATCACCCAGTGCCTCTGCCAATAGAGGTATTTTGCCCACCATCTTTTTCCCAACACAGGAAGCAATTGGGCTCAGTATTCTTGATTTAACCCCAGCCATCAAAGAGATACTCTGCATTGTGGTAATAATAAAGTATGTAAAGTCACCTCACATGCCAGCACGTGCTACGAGGGAAATCCACTGGGAATGCCTTGACAGTGAGTATCAAGGCAAATCTTTTTCAGTACCTTCAAAAGTAACCAAAATCAAATGAAAACAGGGAAAAATAATCCGCTCACATCTTCCTCTCTGCAGGCAGCAATTTTTTTTAAAATTCACCAGGCAACATCTGCGGAGTAGCAGACAGTGGGGCAGAGAGAGTGGCTGCTCTGTACAGCTTCCTCCACTCCCCAGGCCCGCTCCCAGGGATCACATCTGCATTTGCAGTTTGGGCATTTCTATATATCTGTTTGATTGTTACATAGACCTTTGGTGCGGGGAGCTGGGTTTGTTCCCTGCCCCTCCTCAGCCCTCCCTCCATGAGGGAGGGAGCCTTGTGCATGGTAAATGGCATGCCACACTGGCTATTAGTAATCCACCAACTGGCCAGTTCCCAGGAACTGCTGGAAGCAGCATTTCCAGCTGACTCCAACGATTTAGTTGTTCACTCTGTGTTAAACAGAAACGCATTTCTCTGTCTACAGATTATGAACACGAGGCTTTCTTCTCAACCCTCCCTCCAGCATTTTTCCTTGACCTGGGGGAGATTATTCCCTCCAAGAGAGGACACCCTGTTGCAGAGTTTGCTGTGATAGCAGAAAGGGATACCAGATCATCAGTGTTAGTAATCGAGGGGGTGAGCCTCAGCCCTTGTCCCAGCCTTCCATCTTGCACAGGCTCCTGCTCACATTGAGTGAGAGTTCATCCTGTCTGGGTATTTCTAGTTCTGCTTATCGTGAGCTGCACCTTAACACAAGCTTGATTCAAAGCCCACTGAAGCCAGTGGAGGGACTCCTGCCTTCAGGAGCTTTGAATCAGGCCCGTAAGGAGATATCTTCAGCACTGCCAGCAGATCAGATCATTAGGATCAATGCAACAGCACCAACTTCCATGAAGCAAAGCCACAGTACGTTAACAGAGACCTATTTCAGGAGCTCCGCTAATGGAGGAAAACAATATTCCCTGCAACAACACAATGAAGCTGCAGTGCCTGGACTGCAAGTTCTGTCACGCCATTGCTGTATCTCCTAATACCTTCCAGGAAGTTCTTTGTGCAGTTTTGATCTCAAAAGGGATCACTTAAAATCTGTGTGAACTTCATTTGCAGAATATTTATTTCTCTGCTTTTGGAAAAGTGTTAAAAAAAAAAAAAGAAAGAAAAAAGAAATTGATTTTTGCACTAATGTAACAAAATAGGTTACAGATTGCTCAGGTCAGATGGGCTTCTACAAACGTCAATATGAAAAAGACACACCTCTAAACATTGCTTTTAAGGAAGTACACATGCCATTAACTGTCTAGTCTGACCTCTTTTACAGCACCGATTGAAGGTGTTGCAAGTGTCAGTTACTGGGTGAGATACTCTGGGGCCTAGACCCAAGTCCTCTGTAGGGTCCACTGTGAGGTATGACAGTCCCTTATATCAGGTTCCTATCCTTCCTTGGCATTTGAGGTGTTCTCACAGACTTCCAAATGGACCACGGAGGAAGCTGCATTCTGAGCAGGTCCCTTCCTCCACACTGTCGTGCAGAAACACATGCTATTTTACCAGCTCATAATGTTAAGCAAAGATAGATCACATAATGCCAAATTCTGGCAATATAGAACATATTTCATGAAAAATGCATGCAAAAAAAGCAAGTAAAGAAAAAAGGAAAAGTAATTTTTTTCCTAAATACAAGCATCGGACCCCTCTGAGAGACTTAGCCGTAGACATCTAAACCTTTGACATCTGAATTTGAGATAGTCATTCTATTACAGACAATTCATTTTGAATGAATTGTTATTGGACTGAAGCATTTAAGATGATTATTTTAAAGACAGACAGCCTGTTGACTCCTCTCATTGACTGCAGAAGGGGTGGAGAAAATCAGTCCAGATTTAAACATCTGTCTTTCAGGAATTTAAATAAACCCCATCCCTGAAACTCATCTTGTGTAGGGGACCTATACACTGCAAGTGGAAAAGGCTTGATTTATGCTGCAGACTTCTGTGGACAACACTACCATTAGAAGATCCCTGATCCTCACAGTGATGCAGAAGCAGCTACTCCAGCCATCTTGAGAGCTCGCTGTGCTCATGGAGGGAGTCTTTGGCTGTCCCTGTACCGTGAACAGATTTACTGTTGCATCTGTGTCTGTGCCAGGAAAACTTACCCTACTTTCTGAGATGTGTAAAGGCTCCTATCATGGATGAGACTGAACTGGCATTCATAGATCTGAAGAGAAGAAGTTATGACCGGAATATTTTAATCTCTCTCTGAATACACTGGCTTTGAGTCCAGGTTCAAGCCAGGTTCTCCAGCACCTGAGCTCAGCCACACTGTACAGGATGGGTTTGACAGAAAACGTCATCCAGTGTCATGTGAAACCAGCCAGAAGAAAAAAAAATATCACAAAAACAACGAACCAAGCAAACAAATGAGGAGGGAAAACAAAAAAAGCTGACTTAAAAACTAGGAAGGAAAAATATCAAACAAAGCAAAACAGCTGTGCTGCAAATAACATAATGTTTTTTCATTTATTGCAGAAAGTTTCTTTCAGCAAAATAAAATAAAACCAAGAAAACAAGAAAAAAGAAGTATTTGTCTGAATCCCTATTCAAAATGAATTCTCAGCTTCTCTGAGTACCTGGTTAATACTCTCTATTTTGGGGCTTAAACCTTAGAGTCACAAGAATATCTTGCTGTGGACAACGGCAGTGAGTGCAAGATTGTGATGTGCAAGACTAACCTGGAGTCCCACCTTACAGCTTTACTACTCAGCTGATTTTCCCAGGCACTGGTGCAAACATCTGGGTGTTTGTGTGCATGTTGACATTTATATCTATATTTTTAATGCCAGAGGGAACTGAGTATTAGGTCTGTTATTTCCACTAACCAGGCATTAAAATACTTTGAGCTGATCATGCCCTTACTGAGTTTCAACTGAAAAGCACTAGTCAGGGAGGATGACACAGCCCTAGGAAATAGTAAGAGAGATTAATGCAAAGCACAGCAGCAGCACAAACAGCACCCAGATGTAATGCACTGAGTAAACTTTTTTATTTTCCCCTTCCTTTCACTTTGTGGTAGATTAGCCACCAGAGGGAGTCCAAGAGACCCCCAAGAACTGCAGGATAAACAGATCAGCTTTTGGCAAAATAAAGGTAATTAAATATTTTCTGCCAGAGGCTGCACAGTTCAAACCAATGTGAGCTGCTTTAGGTCACTGTGAGATGTGCATCACAGCAAGATTTCTCAAAAAAGCTAAATCAGATTTCATGTACAGTTTAACTTCTTCAAGAAAACAAAGGGAATAAGGAAGCAAGTTGATAATGTTAGTATTATTGTTGATGCTGAAAATGGTCTTCTCCCTGTGTATTTCTAATTAAGTAATATTATGTGTTTATAGGAATGGAAAAGAAGGTCAGGAGACCAGAATCCAAAGGGCAATGCTGCCTCATCTGTATCACTATACACTTGCTCATGTGTATGGAAATACACACAGATATTTAAACACAAGTACATTACATACTGTTCAATCTTACTGTTTGGTAGCAGAGGATGAAGACACGAGATTTCATGTTGCCTTGCATCTCCCAGTCTGACCTTAAGGGTGGAGGAGGAAACCAGCTCTCCCAGGGGACTTGGAAGAGGTGAAGGATGTCACAGGCTGCTGTTTATGACCATGTAAGGTTAGAAAGACACTACCACACACAAATTTAAATAATCTCCCTCCTTATAGAGCAGGGCAAGAAGTAACATTGGTGGGCCAGAAGTACTGACATACTGAAAAACTGAGTTGTGCTCTGCTATAGATAGAGCTTTTGTGGCAACAAGTAAACACCTAAATGTCAGGAAAGACATCTTCCCCAGAAGATCCTGCTACGCTTCTCTAGTTTAAGTTGGGACTACCACCTTATCAGCCAAAAGTGGAGCATTTGTCTTCAACACTGAGCTACAAAATCCCCATCCCTACCTTTCTTCTAGTGCTTGTTTTCTGGAGAGTCAAAAGGTTCCTTTCCCCCTCCTCTCTTTTGTCCTACAGTAATGAAATCCTGCAAAAGTGGTCTGAAAACAGATGGGTTTCTGCTGAATATTGACATTTCAAGCAGGAAATGCATATATATGTGGAGGAGGAAGAGACTCACACTATTTCTGGGTAATATGGGGCAGATTGTGTTTTCAATATCATGCCGGTAGTGGTAGCTGAGCTGTGCTGTCCAAGAACATATAGTTGAAATAGATGAGGCAAGGGAAGGGTGAAACAGGTGTTAAGAGACGTGACTATGGCCATAAAGTAGATTGGTGGCAGAGTACACCCTCATCCTCTACACTAAACAGACTGTCCTTTCACCATATTTGAACTCTCCACCTGTTAACACCTCACCCATGATTGCACGGGTTGAATATGTTGTATCTACAGGGTTCTATACAAGAGTTAAGAGCTGAAGTACAAAAAACAAGTTGCACGATACTCAAAAGAGTGATTTGGGACCAGTTTGTCAAGGAGATTAGGCTGTGGTTGGAGATAAATGAATGGTTCAAGCAACACCTTCTGGACCAAAATCCATCCAAAATCTGTGAGGTGAGAATTGAAAAAGAAGCCTGACCTCTTCCTCCAGCACATGAGGAGTGTGAGATAACATTCCCTGGCAAGCTGTCTGTTCTCTGGATCAGCAGATTAGTTGGAGTGATTACAAGAAAAGAAAGGATATTTTCCACTCAGTTATTTACAAATTGTACCTAATGAATTATTGATCAGGTGAGTAGCCCTTTGCACAGCCCTCTAGGAATCCGTCCTTTGCAAGTCATGTTCACAGCCCCCTGGCCCAGTAGGGCCAGTGGAGATGTTTCAGCCCTTATACTAATGGGGTACCTGGCTGCTGAAGCCGCTATTGTTTTTTCATTGCTTTCTCAGTGCCTGCCTGCAAATTAAACCTCATTAATTTAGGTGGAAAGCAACAGAAAAAGGGAAAAAAGCCAAAGCTATGCATCTGTACAGTATAAATGTTATATCCACTGCTCCAAATCAGAAAAATAATGTCCCCATTGTTGAAGTGGGTGAAGGATAAACACAAGGCTCAAATTCAGGAGTCCCAAGCTCCTTTCTTGTCTCTGCCACTGAAACACTGAACAGGTCACTGACTGTATTAGCCAATGTAATTAACTGCCAGCAATAAGAGCGTACACCCGGCACATGTCTCATCCATGGCTCTCTTCACAACCATTGGGGATTGGACCAAGAGCCCCACCAGTCTAGAGTGCAATTTATCCAGCTAAACACAGGTATCTGCTCAAGGCCAATGTAAGTCATGCCCTAAAAGTCACCATCTGTCTTTCCTACCTCTCCTTTAATTATGAAGGGAGCTGAGAAGTGGAAGCCTACACTGTATTGACCTAAAGGTAGATCAAATGAATACCACCACCAATCTGTGTCCCAGTTCTCCAGCTGCAAATGGTACCCAGTCTTTCACCTTCTTGTCTGTTTTGTCTCTGTGGCTCTACGTAAATCCTCAAGCCTTATTGCCACGTCCATGCACATTAATACAAACACGTTTTATCTACATCCTTCTGTTTCAGTACTTCCCTGAGAAAAAAAAGAAATAAAAATACAGGCATCAGAATCTGAACCCTGGATAGAAATGTGGTCTTCGATTCTACTGTACAAAATACAGTGAGGCCCCAGTTTTCATGGCTGTTACCTTTGCCTGCACACTCAGACAATAACAGCTTGAACTGTTCCATGCCAGACCTTTTACCAGCACAAGGCAGTGTCATGGCACGGAAGTCAATGGCACTACTTTAAATTATATGGTTGAATACCTGTTTATAATTTACACAGCAAACATTTATGCTTCATGTAACTTCAGCTTTATTTTTTTCAAGGGAAAAGAATAACTTTGTATTTATTAGTATTGGTTTTTTGCATAGCTGGCAAGAAGGTTAGAGTCAGTCTCTTTCTCTCTCCTCTCTGAGTACCAGCTGTTCTTCATGGGGGATATATGAGCAGTTTTATACAGTTTTAATATCCACCAGAAATTACATCTCGCTGCCTTTAGGGACTGAACCTTTAAAATTCAATTTCAAATAAATATAATTATAAAATAAGGTAGGGGAGGGGAAAAAAGGGCAAGAGAGGAAAAGAGAGTATCAGAATTCAGTTCCTTGCTGTAAGAGCTTCAGGGCACAGCCAGTGGGGCTGTGTTCTTTAGTGACAGTAAGAAAAATGGCCTGGGGCTCTGAGATTAACATGTTGATGTTTTGGTCACCACTCTCTATATGAAGCCAGAGATGGCAGAATCCCATGCTACAAAGGAGGAAGGGGAGCAAGAGGTTTTCAGAGGAAGTTTTTATATCTTCTCAAAATCTATCATAATTGGAGGAACACTAGAAGAGGAGAGAATGAAAGCACAGCGTGAAACAGAGCTGAAAGGAAGAAAGGAGGACTGCTAAGTATCTCAGAGTTCTTCCCCTAGAAAAGAGACCTAGCTCCAAACAAAGTAGGGTCTCAGAAAGCACAGCTGTAATTTTGGCAAGAAAAAAATGCCACAAGCACTAAAAAAACCCACCGCCCCAAGGCCAAAAGCTTTGCAGCTTGTTAATTTCCCTCAAAAATGACACAGAGAGGGTGGTCTTGTTAAAATGTAAGACTGATGTAACTGTGTGGACATGCTGGTCCTTCAGAGGGGCTTTCAATCCTTGCATTTGCAGGGTTTCTAACAAGCCAGCATTTTTAATTGGAGAAGACTTCACATTAACATAAAATTAAGAAAGTCCTTGCTTACAAATCTGAACAGTCCTGAGCTGATAGCTGTTCCTTCTGTTCCGTGAAGCTAAGGAAAACAAAGCATATTTAGCATTTTGCAGCAGTGATCTCCTATTTATTGTTAGCAATACCTAACACTGTGCTGTAACCCCTGTTGGGACCCCAGTGTATGCACATCCAGAGCATAACAGCCAAGCAGGCATTGCTAGAAGGAGAAACAGATGTACAGAAAATTCAAGTAAGTGGGACTGAGGTTGTAGAGTAGGCCACTCTCAGGGTTTTGTGCCCCGTCCCTCAGATTGCACCACATCCAGGGAGCACAAACATACTGGGAGACTTACCTGAATGCTGAGGATGGATTGGTTGAAGTTATGGCTTGTTAAGTCTGGTTGGACATCATACTGGTGCTTCTGAATTTGTGATTTCATTCATGTTCATTGGGAAAATCCTTGTATCAAGTAAGTACAAAGAAGTGACTTTGAGAGATGAGGACCCACCTGCACATTCCATGCTGGCAACAGATGCTCAAGGTGCTCAGCAACTTGCAAGAAAACTTATGCATGTAGGTGCCCCATTCCATGCCCAGCATTCTTCCCATGTACTCTCTCTGCCTCAGTTCCTGGAAGGAATCTGTGCTATCCAAAAGGCATCATTAATGCTTTAGAGAAGATGCACACAGGGGAGGCATATTGCCACAGACTGTTTGGACCATATGTGGGCTGGACTCCAAGAGCTTGCTTCTAATTTTCTGAGCTAAATCTAAGAGTGCATGTTCTCTGGAAATCAAGGTAAAGAACACTTTATGGGAAGAAATTCCCTTTTTCTTTCACCAGCAATTCTCAAATTTTAGGCCAACCAAATGACCTAGCTGTGAAAGACTGAGTATCCCTGAGGATTTCTGAGAATGAAGAATCACATAAAAAGAGGGAAACAAGATTCACGGGCACAAGTGGAATTACTAAGTCAGGAAATCAGTCAAAAAGGCCAAACACCTCATTGGGTCAGCCATCACACAAAGTTGCTCAGTGGCCCAGATCTTACCTGGAGCAGATTTTGTTTTAAGATCTTGTTCTGGAACCCAGTGGTTCCAGGAAACCTTTCTTCTTTTCTCTAGCAATTTTGCCAGTCATTGCTGGGGCTTTGGTGGAACTCCTTAGAAGTAGATTTCCTCTACAGCCTTTTCACATCATGCTCCAATGACCAACTTCACTCAATCCAATCTGCCCAACTGCAGCAAGACACAGTCAAAAATCACTCAGCATTTAGGGAGTCCCTTCTCTTTTATCTCACCTTGGTCTCTGTCTGCTCCCTACCCAGGCCTTGTCCTTTCTTACACAACTTGTGTATCATCAGATAACCAAGTAAATATAATTTCGGAGAGCTGCCCCCTTTTGCCATGCATCTGAATAAGCACCAGGTTTGCAGTTATTTGTTTAGCCACTGAGCTGAACAAATTAGATTAACACAACACATGCAGTGAGGGGAGGAGGATGCAAGGAGGGGGGGCCTTCTAACAGAGAAAGGAAAGATGCTGGGGAAGTGCTGTCGTCATGGCAATTAACCCTGTCTTGGCAATGGTGTCCTTCATTCCCCCAGAAAATCTGCTAGGTAATTCCCCTTTCCTTTCCTCTCCTTTATGTGTGTTGCAGAACTGGGGCAGAGTTGCACAGGATCAAAGCTGTGCTTCAGAGCTCAGGAGGTTGTGACAGTTGCATTTGTGCGAGGGGAGATGTGTGGGAGAAGCTTCCTTCTGCTAAATTCAGTGACACACTGTTAACAAGACAATACAACAGCAGGGTTGGTTGCTGTTTTCTCTCCCTCTCTCTCTTTGTGTTTTTTTTTACAGCCCAATGAGACCTTTCATTATATTTCAAATGTGTTTGCTTTAAAGCTGTTGTGAAGATTCCTTCCTACGGCTTCCACTGCTCTTCCTCTCCTTTCACTGCAGCTGATAAGCATCTCACTCCATCAGGTCCTGTTTTATACAGGAGACACACAGCATGGTGGTGTGGCAAAACAGGTTGCTGTTCTCCCTTAGAGATGGGCATCTCACAAGCAGTCTGCTCTTATCAAGCCAACTAGTCACCCTCATCTCTAATTTCAGGGAAACTTAGCATGTTCTTCACCCACAGAGTTGGAGAACAGGTCAATACCATTTTCAAGGCAGTCTTTCTGTTGCTGTAAAGTAGTACAGCTCCTCTGAAGTCAAAGAAACTACTGTCAAGACGGACTAGATTAAAGCATGCAAACGCTGGAAAAGTTGTGATCCATTTTAAAAATGGCACAGCAGAGTTAGAAAAGGGTGAATCGCATGGAGTCACTGTCTTGGGAGCAGCCAGAAATCTCCTGCATCATAAACCAGCAAGTCAAACACAGAACCTCTCTGGTGTGAAGCACCAGTGACTGTCTTACAAACAGTCCTCTGGGAAGCCCAGAGCCTGGTCCATTTTCCAAGAAGAAATTACCGAGAAGACCATAGGGAAATTTCCCTGTAAAAACTGTCTTCAAACTACATACTACCAGTAACAAACCCACCCAAGGTAAGGAAAGAATCAGCTGTACCAAGGTTACTTAATCAGATTTGTCAAAAGATAACTTTGACTGTGTTCTATAACTTTGACTTGGTGCTGGTACATTTTTTTCAGCTCTCTGCCCCTCTAATTGAAAGGTCTGGAAGTAGTGACCTCTCACTGTGGGAGGCACAGCACTGAATTGGATTTTTCTATTTCTGAAATAAACTACTCTGCAAAGGGAAAAAAAGACCCCCAGCACATGAGAACATCTCAGTGACTCCTCTTCCACCACAGAGAAGAATGGGCAAGTACTTAGGTAATTAGAAAGGGGATTAATCTAATTGCAAGAAAAGTTTTACTAGATTAATCAATTTAATGTCCCCTCTGATAATTCTTGAAGGAATTCCATGCAGATAATCACGATGTATTGATAACCCAAACTAATCAAGAGGTGTGGAGAGATGGAAAAGCCTTTTTCCTCAGTGTACTATTGTTACAAAAGACACTTTGAAAGAATCAAACAAGAATTTCCCTCCTTTTTTTGGTGTATTTATTATTTTTTTTAAATTAAACCTGTCTTCACAAAATTTTAGGATGATAGGAAAAGATTCAAAGATCTTT
>JAVJGI010000057.1:8393582-8405927 GCA_035590275.1 Ibycter americanus | reverse complement strand
ATCTTTGTTTATCTAATCAAACTGTAACAGTCCTGTTCTTTTCCAGGACTTTCCCAGATTCTGTAGTATTTTCCAGCGGTCTTCAAAATGAAGTAGGGACCTGCAGCCAGAAGTTAATCAGCCTATTGGCCTCAGCAGTAAATAAGATTAACAGCAAGAATTCTCTGTTTCTCAGTAGAGACATGCAGGGGGAACTAATGAAGGTGGTGGTAGAAGGGTGACCTCGGAGTTAGATAAAACCTGTAAGGTGTAGCCAGGTGGGAAGCATTGAATCTGCACGTGTGTGAGGCAACAATGCCAGAATTAATTTGCTCTAAGGTCAGTGAAATGATCAGTCTTGGAGAACACTATGAGTTTTGGACACTGTGACTGAGTAAGTTATGGGTCATGCCAGATTTAGGAGGGATGATGTGTGTATGAGCAATGCAGAAAAAGCAGGGTGAAGGTAACCATTTCTTCGTACTTTCTCTGCTGCAGGTGCAAAGGGGGGTGCTAAATGGGATGCCTGTGAATACAAAGCAAAGAGTTAACTAGTTTGTCTGCTTCTTGCAGACTGAATGGTCCTCAGAGGCACTGGGGACTTCCAGCTCCTAAGTGCCACTGCAGAGGGATGTTCCTGAACCACTGTGTTTATATACAGAAAACTACAGTACCTTCTCCCCATAAAGATGCTGCATGGCTTTCTGCTCTTGCAGGAGAAGAGAGTTGACAATGAGAGAGAAGATGCATACTATAGGGCTGACATCTCCCTGCTTTCAGCATTACCCAGCTGAGCTGACTTCACAGATTACCCAGAGCAATGGGAAACAGAGCTGACGTGGACCTTTTTGTAATGGATGTTTTTATTTTAAAATATTTTTGGAGCAAAGTCTTCAATCTTTCAGGTCTTTTCCAATATATATGTATCTGTATTTTTTTTTCCCCACTCCTTTTCCACTGTCCCATCTCGACATTCAAAGAAACCCGTTTCCCTTGTAAAAAGTAGTGATTTTGATTTATTTGATCTTAGCAGATATCATCATCTTTAAAAAAAGAAGAAAAAAACTACCCCACCTGCTTAATCGACTAGATTTTCCAAGATGTAATTCCTCTTAGCCAAATACAGCAGAAATCCCTGTGCTTTTCCATAACCCTGTAGGCTGCCATACTCTCCTGAACTATAGAAGGGAGGGAATGTAACTGGTGTTTAAGGGAGGCATCTGGAGAGCCAGACTCCTAGGTTTTGTGTCTGCTTTCATCACCAACACGGCAGCGCCACTTTTTTCAAATCTCCTAGGACAAAACTCTCAAAACTTATACTCAGACACCTTCATGGGTCTTCTGAGGTTTAAAATCATCAAATGTAAGGCCTTTGGGTGCCCTGTGAGTGTCAAACCATGAATAAAGGCATTTATGCCACATCTCTGATATCACCTTTAGGCAGCTCTGTCTTCCCCAGTTCTAAAAGGAGGTTGGAAGTGCACACCTCCAAAGGGCTACTGCACAGAGCTGAGATGCTTGCAAGGGGCATTGGAGGAAGTGCCAAGAGGTCTGAGAAGTCAGTCTCCCTCCCATCCTTTGCGCTCCCTGGGAGTAATATTCACTCCTGCAAAGAGAGTGTCCAAAGCAAAGTTTTTACAGGCCTTAATTTGTGCTGGATACTCCTCAGCAAATGCTATTCCAGATGCCAAAGGCCAGCTGCAAACTCCACAGCAAGAGCTAAAATCAATTTGCAGCCAAAGTGAAAAGGCCTGGATATCTGTCCCTGGCTCCTTCGCTTTCCAGCAAAGCCATGAAATGAGTTGCTGCCTTTGGTTACATGCTTAATTTCAGAAATGAAAAGACCAGTAGCAATAACAGCATCACTGGCTACATGGTGTGGAGCTCGAGAAAGAAGATGCTGGTTGCCTTTGCAGTCCAAGCTGCCATATACCCTCTCAGAAACAATTTCCTTCCAGTTTTTGGAGGAAATAGAATAGGGCTAATTCTGAGGAAGAAATTCAATCTTTAAAACATATATTCAGGTGAATGAGGAAGGCCTTAGATAAACAACAGTGAATATCACTGAGGGCCAAAGAAAGGGGCCAGCGATCATAAAAACAATGTAAAAAATTGAGGCTTTCAGAGAAGGCAAAGGAGAAGTAATTTTAAGTGTCTGGGGAATAGAAGAAAACTTTTTTTCTTTTTTTTTTTTTCTGTAACATGAAATTTTTCCTGTTATGACATAAATAAAACCACCCTTTAGTGTATCTGGAAGATGGGCATTTTATTTTCCTCTCTCTGATTCAGAACAAAACAGAAAAAGGAAACTCTGTTTTCACAGTTGACTAGAACAGTCCAAACCCTCTGTACTAAACCCAGCAGCAACAAAGCCTGATCTCTGGTGTCTCATGTGCCATTTGACATGTGACAGAGACTTCAAACACCTGGAGTATGCTCCCCTGCTAAGTGAACGGTTACATTTCGTGTTCACCATTCATGCCATTCCTCTGTCATTTTAGGCTGATGAGGGCTGGGATCACATACTTTAAGGAGGAAGGCTAAAGTCTGGGAGATGTTTTGTTGTGTGTGATTTTTTTTCATTCTTGCTAAACCACAACTTTCTGGATGATAGGACAAAACCAACTAAAGAAGTCATATGCCTGGCATCCAGGAAAATATTACACTTAGGCATCTAGTTTTCCTCCAAGGTCAGTGCATCCTTGTGCTCAGCACCAGAAGCAGGCCTGTACGTTGAGGACATTTCCTATCAATCAGGTCATGAGCAGGACATGGCAGGCAGATTGCACCAGCAATGGGTTTCTGCACCAAGGCTGTATGCACCCACACTGCTGCTCAGGCAGGAACAGCAACACCCACCACATCCCCTCAGCATGTTCTATACCCTGAAAAGTGCCTGCTGTACCCTGAAGAGTGCCTGCTGTCTCATGACACGGTACTACTTTAAAAGTAAAAAAAAATTGGTTTTGCCCATGTGGTTTCCCAGAGGTTACACTTTGTCTTGATATAGCTTAACCACACTTTCCCTTTCTTGACTGTCCCTTTATATCCCTGCAGGCAACTGCAGTTGGTACTTCGTACCTCAACAGCTTTGTAGACCTGAAATCCTACCTGCCCAGCATGGACACAAGACAAAACACAAAACAGGGAAGCTCCCTGACTTGACTGCATGGGCATACTGTGTCCAAGCAAACTTTGTTCTTTAGTGTATTACGTCAAAATATGTCTGTGGTGAAACACCTCATCATTTTATAAATAAGAACAAAACACAAAGGGTGAAGGGGGCCCAGACCTCCCAGATCTCATGTTGGTACCTTAACTGCAAAACAATCTAAACCTCATGGGAGTTTTGGCATTTCCGTAGAGGAAAGCTCTTGGAACTGGATTTAGAATAGTAACACCCTAAATTAAGTCAGCTGTGATTCAACCACGTGGTACAACAGAGAAAGAAGCTCACACAACCATGTCCTCCATCACTAGCAGAAATACAGATTAATGAGAAGAGAAAAACAACAAGAAAGTCTCACCACTGCCTCAGTCATCCATGGTAAATCTGAATATATAGAGCTATAGACTGCACGGATCCTCTGCTATGAATGTTGCTTGGACTGGCAGATGAAATACTGTAACTCTTTAAAGGCTAGCCCAGTGAAGAGACAGCTCTGATGCTCCACTGTATTCAAAATGCTTATGTTTAAGTCGAACACTGGTATGAATTACGCTGCATATTTTTGGCTGAGGTTAAATTGTTTCATAATGATTTGTGCCTCTCTCCTGCCTAGTAATTTTGCATCGGACACATAGATGTCTTAATAACACTTTGGTTTGGCTTTAGCTTCTCTTCTAACCAACCTCACTGCCAGTGCTTGTGCTGGTAGATGGGGATGGCTAAGGGATCTATTTCTTTCTGTTGCACGTGGAAAGTGTTAGCTAACAAAGACTTCTTTACTGTCACAGCAAGCTCCCTTGCACTCTTAGATCCCTCTGTATAATTAATTAACTACAGCTTCTTCTTACAGGGGGACGGTAACTGTGTTGCTTATATTAGGTTATCTCTCCTTTTCCCCACTGAAAAAGCAAGCAATTGCCCCCAGCCCCCAGTAAGCTATATTGGCAGCATCACAGCAAGAAAACTTACACATGACTAGAAGAGCTTAAAATCCTACATGCAAAAGATATTACTCCAGTTCCTACCCTGTTCATCCTTAGGATCATCAACTGCCTGTTTAGAAATGTCATCAGAAATGAAACAGAGTGACATGGTTTTCCAAGAGTCCAGAGACTCAAGCGTCCCCAGGAACAGGCAGAGCTGGGCTGTAGTTTACGCTGACATCTAAGGAGCTTCAGATAGTTGCAACCATGCTGTGCATTGAGCATCTTCAGGATGGTCAGTGCCATCCATGCTGCAAGCATTGACACTTGATCAGATGTCTCACCATTGTGCCTCAGCTTTCCACCAGGAAACAATGCTTTTCCAGCCATCCCCATTGAATTTTAAAGCTCTTTAGAGCAGTTCCCAGCTCATCCCAGATGTCTGAATAGCGCTTACTGTATTTGGGCTCTGATTATTGGCATGTTCTCTGCAAGCCACCACATCACAGTTGTGAATCAGGAGATTGTCAGAAACATACACATATTCTCAAAACAAACAGAAATAAGTACTCCTTTTTGGGATGATATTTACCATATTTTGAAATTGCGAACAAAGAAAATGAAATCCCATGCTGACAGTTCTGAAGTGTTTTGAAGAAAAACACAAAGGGCGGGGGAAGGAAAATGCGCCCCTGCTCTCTCGCTTTATTAGTTTCTAGAGCTACTTCTCCTTTCCTTTTTTTTTTTTTTTTTCTGCTGGAGAAGTGGGAGGGGGGAGAGAGAGAGGTATGAAAAAAAGTATTATAAAGTGTGAGTTTAACCCCATCAGGACCTCTTTATAGTGCTTGCACAGCAAACTCTGTAGCACCAGCAATAAAAATAATGAAAGGCTTTGTCTCTCTGTTGAAATGACACACCATGTTTTATAAGCATTTTGAACATTTTCATTGAAAAATTGTGTTTCAAGAAAAGAAAAGCAAAAGACACCTCAACAAGGTTCACAACACTTCCATCCCAAACAATTTCTTTAAAAAAACCCCACTGTTAAAAAGTTGCCTTGTGGTATTTTTTCAATTCCTTCTAGCAATGAGTGTAATGATATTTTTAAAATTTTCTTTGTTCTGCCACTTTCTGGATAAGCCTTCCCATTCTGTTCCCCAACTGAGAGTAAAGGCATTGCCTTTGACAGAATGACTCTGGATTGGGACCAGTATTTGCAAGGCCTGAATGTAATTCAATAAATTTTCAAGTGCTTTAAATTTGAGGACATCTCACCTTGGCTAACATTTCTGAGTTTTTCCACTCTTCCCTCCTCCCCCCTCCCTTTCCTTTTAATACAGTTAATCTGTTCCCGGGTTTTGCTACAATAAACTCTCTGGATTAGTATTATTAATAAAACCCTAACTTCCACCCCCTCATTCAATTAATCTATGCATCCTTTTTTTGTGTGAAGGTGTTTGATGTCAACTTCGATGATTTAGTGGCCATAAAAAATAAAAATAAAATAATAAAATCACCCAATAAGCTCTTAAAAAATAAGAGGGGGGTGAGGAGAAGGAGGCCCTGTGGTACAAAACTATAAAAGGTTAGATTAGACTTTAGCAGAAAAGTCTCTGTGATAATTACTGTTATCTGCTGATCCATAAACTCTTCACACAAACTGCAACAGTAAACCAAAAAACTGACACTTTAATAGCAATGTGCTTTGTAGCGCGGGGACATCTCTCCTCCTCCTTCCCACATCTCTGTGCCTCCGAATGCTTCATTTCCTCGCAGCCCTCTGACAGGCAGAGCTGACAACCCGGATTCTGAGCAAGCGGTGAGCAGCTAGAGGTCGACACTAATTATTGCTAAACTTTTGCAGACTCACAGCATGATCTAGTTGGGAAAGGAGGAGGAGGGTGGGCCGAGACGGACCATCACTCTGGGAGTTTGGGATATTATTTTAGGAAGGGAGAAAGAAATAAGAGGATGTCAAGACAGTCTGGGTGAAAAGAGCTGAGCCTGTCCAAAGCGCAAGTCCCGCCAAGGGTCCACCATTCCTTGCTGACCCTCAGCTGGCATAAAGTAGTACAGCTCTGCCAACTTGAGATGATTTACATTGCCAGCTGTTCGCCAGTCCCCAGCATCTGTGGCACAGCCCTTTTGTGGTTCACAGCAGGAAGGGATCTGGCCACCACGCAGATGGAAAGGGAGAGATCCGGAAGCATTGGGAAATCTTTCTGGACTTGGCTTCTGTGACACCAAATAAAGAGAAGATTCATCAATGCCAGCTTAAGGATGCAGCTCTGGAGAGGGAAACTGAATGCTGTTTCTAATGTTTGAAAATCGTTTTATGAGTGACAACTTTGTTCTGTTCCTATAGCTTCATACAATGTTAGCCCCTTGCAGATACCAAGGGGGAAATTGGATAAAGTGGGGGAAAAATATAGCTAAGGAAGAGCAAACTTTAAAAATAGGATTTGAGTCAGAGATCTGCCCTATACATAGCCATGCAAAAGGTACCCTAAGTTAATGATTCTATAAAACAATTAAGAGGACATTTCAAATTTGAATTATAATTAAAGACTTTAGGCCAAAACATCAGCTAGCATAAATCACTAAGGGCAAAAACCTCCACTTCCTTCTACCGGCCCCATCTTTGTCTCATTTCTCAACCTGTTAGAATTTAACAGGAAACTATCAGCCATCCCTAAATATTTTGAACCACATAGTGAAATTCAAGAAAGATTCACACCCAGTTTCTCATGACCTATAAGAATAGTGAAAACTCCCCCTGAAAAGATCTTTCTATTTTATGGCATCAGGATTATTGACTCATTTTTTATGGAACACTTAAAATTTGATAACATCCTACTCAGTTCAAAGGGAATTTATTCTGAACAACAACTTCTGCAATACTTATTTAAAATATTATTATATGACCCAAACAAACCAATCAATAAATTTCTAAGCCAATAACAACTGAGACAAAACCAACTCAAAAACTTGGAACAAGAGATAAACATAAAATTGGTCTAACAAAATTAATTAACAACAGTAACAAAAAATATTTCACCATTTCTTCTAGATTCAGAGACACTAGGAATACAAGGAGACACTGTTATTTTTAGTCTGACCTCATACAAAACATTCTTATAGAATCTCACACAACAGTTTCTGTATCAGGTCCCTCTATTTTGTCTAGGATACGGGCACATCTTAAAAAACAATCCAATTTTCATGTGAAGATCCCCTACTGATGGAAGATCCATCATGTTCCCAGATACACTGCCCAGCAGCATCCCTTTTTGCATATTCTTTCAAACCCTTTTTTTGTTAAATCACAACCTGCTACTCCAGAATCATGTTACATAAACTAAATGTGTACCTAAATCTATTTTTTTTCACGTGGTAGCAATATTCAGGCAAACACACATGCTCAAAATTTGAAGAAACAGGTGCCCAAAAAGAAATTCCTGAGATCAGAAAGCACAGCCCTCATTCTTCCAGGAAACCATTATCCTAATCAGCAGGCTTTCTGTGAAATTCCTGCATAAAATATATATGCATATATTACCAGTTTGTGGGAGAGTCTCAGTAAACTGAAAGAGAGAATGCATTTGAAGCAGACAAAATATTTTTATTTATTTTTTAACTACACTGCATAATTACCCTGTGCAACAAATTGCCACAATGTTCCATGAAAGCCAAGACCTTACTGTAATTCCAAATAGGATTAGACATTTATATGCATAATGAAAACATCCACAGTTGCACTGTCTCAGATATGAAATGCTAGGGAAATAACCCTCATGCTTCTGGGCATAATTCAACCACATAGTTACAAGGCTGAGAAGAAACTCAGTTTATTTTGTACTTATCCCTTATGTGGATTTTAGCACTTGTTCTGTAACACCCAAAGCTGAGTGTTATCTGCAAGTAGAAACAGACTGTTGGTTCAGCCAAGCATTTCTAGCAAGATTCAATTATACAAGTATAATTTTCAAGCCACTGGTGAACACACAAGGTCCCCCCCTCACCTGGATTAATCTTTTTCAGTTACATAGCTATCTTGTGTATAAAGCTATCCATACTGCCTACAGATATGAGAGGAAACTTGGATGTATACACATCTATAGGATTGAACTGAATATGATCTTAGAAAAATCTTTAGGATGTATCAAAACATTCATAGCTATCTATTAATGAGATCAAAACATTATCAAATAGATTGTATGCCCTCTCAGAGTTGTTTTTATAAAATCCTGATGTTTTCATTTCTATTGAGTTTTGTAGGACTTTGCCATAAGAAACTGCTATGTCAAGAGTATTGTTGAATTGGTCTCATTATGCCGGTGGTAGGCAAAGGGTGTATTTTCATCAGTGGCTGATAATTCAATTAAAGGACTATTCTGAAAAATTAAACAATGCATAGATTTGAAGGCTGCAATATGCTGACAACTATCTAAGACTTTGCACTGGGCTTCCTTGCTGATTCAATCACCTTTTCTTCTTTGAGGACCAACCACTAGGCTTATGAGTCCACTTCTGGTTGGTTCTGTTAAGATAAATCCTCCACTGCAATCAAGCAAGACATACTTTTGGACTGGGAGATCCTAGTTTACATACCAGTAGATTACAAGTCTACTGACAAATATGTGTCCTTTCACGGGACAATAGACCACATCTATCCCATTGTCCCCCTAAGTGTTGCTCTCTGCTATGTTGATTTAAAGAGCTCAGGCAGAAGACTCCCCAGCAATGTCTTTTCTATCCATACTGAATATCATGCTAGTCTTTGGCATATATTCCTGTCTTTTCTGCTTGGGTCTTCTAAGACTGACTTGCTTTTTCTTTATGGATTTAGGTAGGGCCCAGCATTGTGGGTTTTAAAGAAAATGTATTTTGAATTAAGAAATTTAAAGTGCTGAAGCTGCTAATTGGCAGAACCAGGCCTCGGCCCTTGTATAGTCCTAATCCAAGGCTGGTTTAAAACCCAGTCAAGTTAATCACTGGGAGAATAGAAAAACAATAGATGATCAATTGTATAGACAGGTGCTCTCGGAAACGCAGGTGTTTCTAGAAAAAAAATCAGTATATGTGAATAGGAATTGCTTGTTCAAAGACTAAGTGTGCTTGAAGGATTGTGTGAGTTAAAGCAGGCAGAAAGAAGATCATGATCTGAGGAGGACCTTGGAACCGAGGCAGAGACTGGAACTGAATAGATGAATCAACTGGGACAGGGTCAGGTGATGGATTTGCAGAACTGACAAGACCAAAGGAAACTTCTAAAAAACTTCAGACATTGACTAATGATTTGAAAAGTGTATATAAACTGTGCTGTATCCCTTTGTTCTCTGCTACTCACTGAGGTGGTGGCCCAACTCCGAGTTGTGATTAAAGCAAGCCTAGTGGTACCCATGTCTGTGTGAATTTTTCCTTTAACAGTGGGTACATGGCTTCCCTGAGCCCAGTGCACAGTGTAAATAAGTGAACCATAGCAGACAAAGTGAGAGGAAAGCAACACAGAACAATTTGCCATTCGACCAGCTCAGTTTTGCGCAGCCCCCAGGACTGCATTTAAAACCTCTCATTATCAGTACGCTACTTGATTATTTCAAAATTGTGAGGTTGTAACAAGACTGGCCTTTAAAATTTCCCTCCCTTGCACAGCTGGTACCCTGTGATGCACACAAGCCCTGAACACAACAGCCAAATCCATCTCTGCCCTTGCCATGAGCTTTCCATCATGGTAAAGTCTCATAGGTCCAGACCAAGATTCACACAACAGCACCCAGCAACCAGCAGATCCTGCTCAGAGATGAAGCAAAACAAAATCAGGGGAGGGAGGAGTGGGGGGTTAAAAATATCTCAGAACCTCAGCCTCTCTCCCGGGCAACTTTCGATCCCATTTATTTATTTATTAATTAAAATAATTTAAGCCATGGAAACAATCTCTGGAGACATGGAGTCTCATTTAGACTTCTTTTTTTTCCCCCCTCCCTCCATGCTTGGAGCATCCTGGAATGATCTTTGCATGCCTCCTGAGAGGAGACATGGCACTTGGCAAAGCCAGAGGCAATTTTCAGGCTCTTGTTAGGCCATGAAAGACCCACAAAAGAGCGCCTGTTTTTTTCAACTTTTCTGTCTGACCATGGCCTATGAAATAAGCCCCAAAGTTCTGGCTCTGCTGAAGTCAACATTAAAATATCTACAGATTCCATGAAAACAAAATTCTAGTCAGGGCTCCTCAGCTTCAAAGATGGCCTCAGAAGCAAGAGATAAACCCTGTCCACCTTCTGCTGCCCCTTGAAAAACAATCTTGAGGCATAACAGCATTAGGGTAGTGGAACTAGGTCTTGGCTGAGAAATAAACTAGAAAATATAACACCCAGGTTCATCATACAGCGTGACTTCAGATAGAGTTGGCCCAGCAACCACTGACAGCAGAAATGAAGGAGCCAATAAAAAGCCAAAACCCCAAGAAGTAGTGCAGTAAATGGCTTCACACATTTAGTTTCCAGCTTCCTAATTCAAAGCTATGACCCTTCTCCATGCCAGCAAACGAGGCAGGAAAACACTGAAAGAATAGCTCTTGATTTGGATGTTACAGTCATCCGCCCCAAAACTGTACCTAGCTCTACCTCAAGTTACCCGCACGTCTCTGAGTCCCTTATCTCAGGGAAGTGTGAGGTCTGGAAGGGCTGAGGGAAGAGACTGTTCCATTTGAAAGGCCCTGAACTGGGGGTGTGGGGTGGCAGAAGAGGAGTAGCAGTGGGTGCAGAATCCACTCTTGATGTGTTCTTATGGGGAAACCAAGGCATGGAAATATGTGCCGATATTGGCTTGAAATCACTGAGAAACAAAAAACACCACCAGGACCCTAACCCCTCCAACTCTTTGTTCAGTGCCTGGACTCCAGCACCCTCGCCTTCCTTCAATCAGGACACATCTTTATTCCTTACTGAAAGCTATTTTTTTCTGGTTCAGCTCCATTCAGCTACGTTGAGTCCTTTTCCAGCCACAGATATCACTGCACACCTCTGACAAAAAGCTCTGTAGCGTCAAAGCATTCTATAAAGTCCTCCCTCTGTCTCCATCTCTTTATTGGTTTTTCCTTTATCTTTTTTTTCCCCCTCCACAGCCCCTAACATTATTAATCATAATCATAAAACATCCATTTGTGCTTCTCACCAATTGGAAGGCCCTCATGGGAGGCCATAAAGGGTGTGTGTGGGTGTGTGTGAGGGTTATAATGAATGTAAATGCCTGGTGTTTAAGCTGGATAATGTGCAATTTGCAACTCAAGCAATCTGCACAATAAGCAAACCTAACGTTATGGTACCCGATAGGGGCACGATGGCCATTCAGAGAGAATGAAACATTTTACGACCTCTATGTTGCCCTGATCTCATGATCTAATAATAGTCCAGACAAAATTAGTTCCTGCTATAATGTCTTTGAATGTTTGGGGAGAGGTGGATGAGGAGGAGGGATTGCAATGAGTTGGAGAGGGGGATGAAAATTATATCAAATGGCTGAGCTGAAGTTTCAGAAGATCAAAGGGAATTGCGAGCTGGATGTGCTATTTAAGACAATAACCTTCTGCTGAAAGTGAGGAGGTCAGACGGGTCTTTCATAACTATCTCACACGCACATATATACACACACACAGAGCTGTTCCCCAGGATTTGGCTGCTGATGAAATAAAAAAAGGTTGGTCCTTGTGAAAAAGCTGATTTTCTGGCAGTGTGGGGCTGGGCAGCCTGATTCCCCAGTGCCTAATGGAGCGTCATCACTCAGAGATTAGCTAATCTCAGGCTGGAAATAACTCCAAAGAGGTTCCCATCTTGCTCCCTTGATCCCAAAAGCGAGATACATTTTCTTTCTTTCTTCCCTGCAAGACTGTGTCTGGTTTGGCAAGCTGTGTGAAAATCGCCTTGAGGGGGGGAATTAGAGAAAAATTAGGTCCTAATAGAAGTGTAGTATTACAGAAAGCTTTTTAGGGTAAAACAGCTATCGCCTTCAGGATGGTTGGCATGCCCGAAATCTACATCACCACAGTTCCCTAAGCCACACAACCTTCTATCCTATAGGAGCAGTGGAGGGTGGAGTGTGAAACAGAGCAAGGCCATGAAAGATTAGTCAGGATGAGTTTGGTACCATGCTCTGGGCGATGCTGCTTGCGTATGTTGAGATAAAGCAGAGACGGCATGGCCTGCTCTGTTCCACTAACAACCTTGAAGTAGAGGAGCTCTGAACAATTAAGTAGACATAAATAAAGATAAGGTG
>JAVJGI010000057.1:8261637-8276256 GCA_035590275.1 Ibycter americanus | reverse complement strand
GCCCCCGCCCCCTGACGGGGGGGGGGGGGAACAGAAGAGAGTTTCTTTGTGTAATCAAAAGCTACCCTTGAATAAGGTCTGATAGGCTGCTGAAAATGCAGCACAGAAACGTGTTTCTGTCAGTGAAAGACTGTGTTTGTAATCATAATGATTGCATGCAGCACTTTGCTTGATCCTGGAAGGACTTTGATCTATGCTAGCACCTCAGATATAGCAAAAGGATGTCACTAGGCTTTGGAGAAAGAAGGGAGAGGAGAAAAGGAAAGGGAAGTGCAGGCATGTGGCACCAAGCAGATGACACTGAATTCTTGATGCATTGGTCAAATGAAATCAGGCTTCAGACAGAGGAGAGCAGGTGTCACACCTTTGTAGGGAACTAGATTTCACCATCTACCCCAGAAAATACCATTCAGAAACAGAAAATATTAAGTGAAAGCATCTAAGAGGAGCTCTGGGCATGGAATTTGAAGCAAATAATTCCTTTACTTATATGACCTGACTTCAAAGCCTTTTGTGAGGCATGAGTGAAATGAAATTCAGTGGTCTCTCCTCCTGGTTTCCAGTTGTCTCACCAGAAGTGAATGAGGCTTGATTGAGGCTCAGTGATGAAAGTATTTTTGAGGGCTAGAAACAGATGCTGATACACAAAAGGGTAGGCAGATCAGGACTCCTGAGCCACCACACTGCTGTGGGCACTGATCCAGAACTGGTAGTGCAAGATGTATGAGGCAATCAAGGCCAAGAGCCATCCCTAGATGTGAACAGGTCAGAGGTGGGTGCAGGTCTGTGATAGCACATGAACTTTCCTGGTGCGGATGGACAGTGTACAGATATGGCAGGGAATCTCAGTGCCAAGACAATACAGATAGGACCTATTCTGCATACAGGCAGATGCCTAAAATTTGTGCACTTGTGAGCAGCATAGGAGGCCTTGAGCAGACAAAACTGAAAGAAAGTGACCTAGGACCAGCTCTTTCATATGCCAATGTGTCATTCCCTCATCCCTTCCCAGGACACTGCTCATTCACAAAAAACCCAACATGCAACTTCCCCATGAAGTAATAGCAAGAAAAAACTAAAATTCTCCTTGACAAAAGCCCTCCCTCCCTCCTGCAATTCTCACCCAGACAGGGGGAGAGGACACAAATGATCAAGCAATACAATGTGAATGCTTCACCTTTTTCCTGTGCTCACTGATGCTAGAGTAACTTTGAGGAGCCTTGCCCCCTGCTAACCAGCTTCCCTTTCTGTGCCCTTTGGTGAGATGTGGTGGAACATGATAGGCATCTTGTATTATGTCTTGGAGAGAAACAGAGAAGAGAGAAGTGAGGAATACTTAATACAATACAGAGGTTCAGTGCAGTGGCAATAGTCTCTGTTATTCTTGACATGACCCTAATATAAGCATGGGGCTGTTTGTAGGATGCCTCTTTTTATTGAGAAGTATCTGACCTAAATTTTATTACAGATGTCAAATACAGTATGGACAAGTACAACATGAGTATAAGAGAAATTCTCCTTTCTTAAAAAAAAAAATAAAATCAATAGTAAGAATGTCATTTTCCCCTTATTTATTTTCAGGTCAATCATGAGAAAGAGGAAAGAGACAGCCCCTTCTGAAAGGCAAGAACAGTCCTGAGCCATCACCTTATATTGGAAGAAAGCTTTTCCCTCCCAACAGTTATCATCCTTTGTCAGCATCACAGGAATGTCTAGGACACTAGTCAAAAGCAGGAGCTGTTACTGCTAAGCACCGTACACAAACACAGATGCATATGAAAGGAAAAATCCTATGCTGGAGAACTTTAAATATCTACTAATCAAAGAGGTAATAGTGGGGGAAGATTAATTAGCTCCATTTTGTAGGTAGAATATCAAGGCAAAATTGGGTTCATTGACTTCTGTCACATAGGCAAGTATTGAATCTAGGTTTCTTAAATCCTGGTTCTGTTTCAGCTCTCAAAACCACACTTTATCATAGGTATTTTCTCTCTACACTTTCTCATGGCCTCAGTTTTGCACCTAAAGGAAAACAAAAGAGACCAGTTTTGAGACAGACAACTGAGGAGCTGCCAACATCTTAATGAAACCTGAGGTCAGCTACTGTAAACTCCCAGTCTGTATGCCTCGTCCCCTCTTGTTACAGCATGTCAAGACCCTATATATTCTTCTTAAAATAAACCAGGTCTGGTATTGTGCCTCAATGATCCATACAAAAAATATTCATCCACTCAAAAAAATCCTTAGTATTTCAGGTAAATTACTTAGTAATTTCTGTAAAAATAGAGGGGAGGAGAAAATAAAGGAAGCACATGTGCAAACATTGTCTTCAAATAGCCATGAATCAGGTGAGTAGGAAACTTAATTGGGGTGGGCAGAGGAAAGCCAGTGTCTGTTCACTTCTTAGTTTGAATTCAGTAAGGCAGGGATTTGTATCAGGGAAGCTCCATATGTCAAGCAAATGTCATGCCTGACTGGGTTGATTTCTGCTTTTCTGGCCTTTTCATTTGAACAATTTTCTAGCAGATCCAAAAACTCAGTCTCAAATAAATGCATGACCAAAACCACCATGAGCCCTCAAATGGAAAGGTCTCGAATTGACATTTTCTAGAGAAAATACTTTCATTAAAAAGAAAAAAAAAATCAAACATAAGGCCCTAGCAAGAGTCATGCATTATCAAATGTACTGTCTAGGATAGGACAAAAAGAAAAAGAAAAAAAAAGAAAGAAAAAAAAAAAGAGGAGCCAGATCATGAGATGACAGAGACTAGTAGAACTCTGAGTAAAGACAGCAATGCTGATTTCCACTAGATATGCAGAATCAGTATCTAGGCACAGCATAAGCATTACATATTAGTGTTATTGCAAGTGTGAGGGAAACAGACCCACTTGCACATAGACTTCTTAAGGACAAATCAGGGTTAGGAGTTTTATTTACTTTAGTCAAAGGAGAAATGGTATGAACTGTTCATTCTGGAAATGTGCATTTCCTCACAGGTTGAAAAGTAATTTTAGGATGGAAAAACTGACATATATGGTAACTCACACTCCAGGTTCAAAAGAGTGAATCCAAGTTTTAGCAACTGGATGAACTGGTGATTTTAAGTTTGCATGATAGATACTATGGACTTACTGGTTTAGGATATCTGTATATTGCTGACTTGGCCCCTGCTTCAGAAGCTAAACCCACTTACAGAAAAGCAGTTTTCTTTAAGTGTAACAAGAAGAAAATTGGAGCACAGCTTCCATAAAGATGATAGTGGACACAAAGAAAAGGAATGGTTGTGCAAGCAGATGAAAGTAGCTATATATTGAAGCGATCTGCAACTGGATGGTTGTGCAGCCACTATATGCTGAATGAAGTTAGTTGCTAACTGCTGCTTTAACTGTAATTTTATTGAAGCAAATACTCCATGACTAAAGTCTTTCTGGGGAGAAAAGACTCCAACTGTCTTCCCCCCCCCAAGTACCTGAGTTTTGATGAAGGTTTTCTGGGGAGTTGTTTTGTGTGTGTGTGCACACGTGCATGTGCACACAGGCTACCAGAAAGAGAATGATAGAAAAAAAGAAATATTTCTACAGAAAAAAAACTTTAGATAGCTTAGATATTTAAAGATTATTTTCTCTGATGGAATGTATTGGGTCTGGCTGAGCCCCATAGCAGCCCTCATAGTGCTGTGCTTGTATTGGTAGTTAGAAAGGTGGTGATAACACACCAGTGTTTTGGCTACTGCTGAGCAGTGCTCATGCAGCATCAAGGCTGTCCCTCCAACATTCCCCCCCTCACCAGTAGGCTGGGGGTGGGCAGGATCTTAGGAGGGGACATAGCCAGGACAGCTGACCCAAACTGACCAACAGGATATGCCATACCATATGACATCTGCTCAGATATAAAAGCTAAGACAAAGCAGGAGGAAGGGGGAGCATTCGTTATTTATGACGTTTGTCTTCCGGAGCAACCGCTATGCATACTGAAGTCCTGCTTTCTGGGAAGTGGCTGAACATCACCTGTTGGTGGGAAGTAGAGAATAACATCTTTTGTTTTCCTTTGCTTCCACGTGCAAGACTTTTGCTATTGCTTCATTAAACTGCCTTTATCTTGACCCACAAGGGGTTTTTTTTATCTTATTTTCTCTTCTTCCCCCCCCTCCCCCCCCCTCGGCTGAGGAGGGGAGGGATAGAGGAGCTTGGTGGGCACCTGGCATTCAGCCAAGGTCAACCCACCACATCCAATAAATGTTTCCATTTTTAAACTTTTTTTTTAAACACTGTTGAATCCACCTGGTACAGATCTGATTTTATACCAGTTGATTTAAGTGCTTTTAAAATGAAGTAAGAAAAAAAAGGGTAATTCATTTTGATTAAAAGGGCATTAGGCTAGATTTCAAAAAGCTACAGGATAGCATATCATCTTAGTCCAAGTTCAAGGTTAGAGCTGGTATTAAAAGGCAAAGCAAGTGAAATCAAGAGGGTTGCTGTTAAACTTGGCTCTTATAATACTGTTGTCTTCTGTTCAGAACTCTCTTGGCCTCTGGACAAGATACTGCAATTCAGTAACAGCTAGCAGAGACTTTCTAGTCTCAAGGATGTTTTCCAAGATATAAATGGAGAGACCTCCAGTGGCTCTGATCTGTACCATCAAGCCACCACGAATAGGTGCAAGACTTCAAGCAACATCTCAGGAGCAGTCCTGGCTGACTGGATGGGCTATGAATAACCATAATAACAACAATTATAAAGAGCATTTGCACATCAGTGTGAAAGAATGAGGAGCAAAAAGGATGTATGTGACTCATTCTTCAGCTATCTGCATGGGAAAGTATGATTAATAACTACAGAGGCTTAACATAACGTCTTCAGATAATGAGTGAGGTGGCCTTCTCTGAGCCCTGATTATCCTCTTCAAATGGGCTTCATTTATTGTGTAAACTAATAACCAAGGCCTAAGCACTGCACACTCTAAGGTCTGCAGGAAAACCACTGGGCCCAAATGTGATTATGTTGGTGAAGACTGCCCAGCAACACAGTGTGTTACTTGAGCAGAGGGACATGACGGGGTGGGGAGGGACATGACACCAGGAGGAGGAAAGAAGCAGCAATGTATCCTGCAAAGAAATGAAGCAGAAAGTAGCAGTGATTTGCCTTTTAGTGTCAGTCTGCTGGTATAAATCCCCTGCCTTTCAACTGGGATTGCTATGAGTTTTCAGCTGGAATTGGTAGAAAGACAGAATACAGCTCCAAGGTGCTAATACCAAGAGAGGCTTTAGTAATGAGGGGATCTGACTGCAATGCTATCCAGAAAGTCAGCAGCAATGCCAGATCTGGAGAGTAACTTAAGCTGTCAGTCAGAGTTTCAGTGCTGAAGAGCAAAGAGGCACTCAAAGAAAGCTGGATTCCCCAAAGTGATCGAATTCAACCTGGCAAAAAAAAAACCAAACACCAAAAAAACAAACCAAGACGACCTTCCAGCTCCCCTGGCTGTATCTCTAAAGTGCAAGCACAGCTGAAGGGAGGCAGCTTTACAGGGTATCTGAAGAAAGAGGATAAGATTCCCATTTGAGTTGCACTGATGTAAAGAAGCTTCAACACTGCAAGAGTCCATGGAGTTACTCTGAATTTACACCCAGCAGACAAGAGTACAGAATGAGAACTCCCCTTCACTGGGAAGCATATTTCTTAGCTGCACAATGAACATCATGTTAGATTATCCAAACTGAAATAATTGTAAATACCCGATTTATCTGGACCCATTTATGCTGTCTGCTTAATTGTTGCACTTCACTCAACATGGACAATGAAATTAGTTTGGACAGGCTCACTTTAGAGGCATTACCGCTGTGCTGTGGCAGCTTGGGTTCAGAGTGCTGATGGAAAAGGTTTAAGGCTTAATAGAACAAAAATAAAAGAGAAACACGTAGCAATATAGATGAATTTGGGACCTCCACTGGGATATGAGACACTGTCTTTGAAGGGTGTCACATCTGTATTTTACTTTTTGTAGTGTATCCACATTTGTAGAGCCCGTACTATAGTTCCCGAAAACCATACAGAGCCCACAAATGTATGCATTTTCTCAGGATCCCCTCAGCAGCTATCTGCTTGTTGGGTGCTAGTAACACGTTGTGCCCGGCTTCCTGGGAGTGTCTTAACCTCTCCCCTCCCTGGTGAAATTGAGTGTAATATCAAGCCATGTGAAGGTGCAGTGACAGAAAAAACAACAAGCTGGGAGCAGGAGGCTGCTACCACCAAAACAGCTAGCCTGCAAGGCTCGCCCTCCTGCACACATCCCATCTCCCTTCCCCTGCACAGGATAAGCATGGGCACAGAAATCTGTTGCAAGTCATCGCCCATTTGCTCTAGGGAAGAGCAGGCAAAGAATGTTGCATGAACAGCCCTCTCCTGGCTGCATTGTTTCAGCTGGGCAACATGAACATACAAGGAAAAGCCCACATAATTTCAAAGCCTCATAATTTCAAGGAACATGAGATTTACAGCAAGTCAACTCTGCTACCTATATATGTGTAGATTCACAAAACGTGAAAAAGATCAGTCACCTAAGTTTTCCCTTTGTCTGGGAAAAATATCTCCCAGACAGAGGTAGCTGGGAAGTAAGGTGTTCCTCCTTGGTAGCTGTAATCTCAACTCATTTCACCAGGCAGGCATTACGTGAACACAGAGTAATGTTTCTAGCAAATCTACAAAGGAGATAAGAGATGGCAAGGACAGACGTGCAGAGTGAGATGGGACAGAGGAGAAAAGAAGGAGAAAATGCTGTTCAGCCAGACATGAGGCACTAGTGTGACTTTATTGAGAAAGGACACCACAAAGTAATGCAAAAGACAGAAGCAACATCTCAGATGTTTAACAAGAAAGATCTTGACAGTAAGTCAGCCATAAATAAAAAGACCTAGAAAATCTGATTCCAGTTTTACCACCCTGGAAACAAAATGCTATTCCATTGATCAAAGCTATAAATGAAATCAGAAACTCATGCCAGCAAGTCTTATAAGTAACATATTTACCATGCAAAGTCACTATAGTAGAATCAAAATGACTGAGCCATTCACAGAACAAGAGAAAAATAAATTCATTCCATCTGTTTGAAGGAGCAACCTGAGCTTGGAATGGATTAGTTATAGCTGGACAAGACTTCAAGACTTGCTCTGCCAAAACCAGCCTACAAAGCCAGTGATCAAAACAGTTGTTTTTTGCACCATGCCAAAGAAAATATGCACTAGAAAGTGGCAGAGGCTTTGAGGATTGTTGTTTACCATACCTAAGGGGAAAGGAACAACTTCATTCTAGCATCATAGGATTAATTTGGTGCTGAAAATATATGAATACCAAAGTCAAAATATGGTACAGAACTCAAAGAAATTTGAAGGTACATGTTTTTCAAAGGAACTGTATTTTAAGAAGATTTTTTTCAATATATTTTTTAATTTAAAGGGGTGACATGATGGGAAGGAGAGGGGAAAAAAAGGATAAGAAACAAGATATAATAAGTCCCCATTAAAGAGAAAAATGGGAAATGCACATTTCTTCTTTGAAAAATAGGTTAGGCTTAATTTTGTCCTTGTACTTACAGAAACTAATCAGAGAGATTTGACATTGCTGGAAACCTGCCAAGTGCAGCAACTCATACATGCAGTGCCACTGTAAGTCTCTCACTGCAGCTTCTCAACAGAGCAAAGTCACTTCAGATACCTACTTGCCTGAATTGATAGTGCAATCTCATGGTCAGTCATTCCCCACCACTTTCTCCCTGCCAAAGTAAGAGCTTAGCAGAAGTGAAGCACAGAAGCTAAATGGGTTACATTATGTCAAGTCCTATCAAAAGTTATCCAAAAGTGGAGAGATGGGACAGTTTTTGTCACTCCCAAAAGCATTCCAGCTCAGCTAGTTCTTTAAAACGTGTTCTTAACTTTAAGCACAGTTTTAAGCTTAATGCATGAATCATGCTCTCAGGCTATTTAATATAGGTTACACAGCTTTTTTAAAAGATCCGCAGCCAGTGGCTGGATTTCACATGGTAAGGCTTGCAGCTTGTCTACGCTGCAACTGAAAGTCTGTTTTCAACATTCATTGATGTTCCTAACATACATGGCAGAAGTAGCATTAACAGAAATAACATTTCAGGCAAGATTCAAGTCCTTATTGTATAATCATTGCACAGGAATTACAGTCATGGAATGTAGTGGTTCCACAGCATTGATATCTATGGTTTTGTGTTTATATTATTATTATATGTGTTATTTAAATTTAACTAGACCAAGACACACTTCTGTGGGTTTCAATGATAATAATTTTGGAGGCAGACATACACATCTGATCCATAACTCTTGTGTTTAGTCTTCAAGCTTTCTACTTAACAAAAAAATAAAACTATTTTTGCCTCACCAAGTATCAGAAGGATTTAAAGGCACATATGCACTGCATGAAGAAACACAGGGCAGACAGCTTACACCGATGTAAGCTATGAGGAGTACAACTGCCACTGGTAAACCTATAGTTTAGGTGGGCATATTGCCAGAGGTGGAAGTCAAAATCACATAATTATACAGCATCTTCGTCTAAGTGCATTACTGAAAGCTTACATTGGCCTTGCATTACAAATCACAATCAGCACATGCTTCTCTGTTTCTATATAGTGCAAATACGGGAAGTGGGTGTTTATGGAAAGGTTAACCTATGAACAATGACCCCTGAACTAGGTAATGTCACACAATATCATCCATATGACTAAACAGATGAAAAGTAAATTGACTGTTAAAGCATGTCTGTTCTTCTCTTCCTCTATTGCTCTGTGACTGAGAACATGGGACAAGAAGTGGAGGTTTATGGCTTGGAAGTTATTCCTGGGTGTATCCCATCATCACTCAGATCAGTAAGGTGATGCAACTGGAAACCCATGTTTAGAGTTTGTTAGCATCTAATGGCTAACACTGTTGAAACACCAAGACATGAACCACCTTTAATTCCTATAGCTTGAAACTGGGATCTCTCTCTAGTAAAAAACCCATGGGAGCTACTGAATGGCCCAGCAGGTGTCAGGGATGCTCAGCATTTTGTGAGATCAGATATTCAGATGCAAAGATTCTTGGTAGAAATATGTTTCCTCATTTAGAGCTATGGTACTGTTCACGATGACATCATTTCAGCAGTGACAAATATAGCTGAGTCTGCTCTTTCCTACGCCATATAAATCCCTTGACCTCAATCAGATGACTGCTGATTTACACTTGTGTAAATGAAGTCAGAATCAAACCCATGGCATTCACAAATGTAGGCCAGAGTAAGCATTACTCACAGACAAGAGACAACCCTTCAGAGGAAGGAAAAAAGATCATTTTCATGCAAATATCCTTAATAATAAGGAACAAGAGATAGAAATAAGAGTATGAATGAAATGCAATCAAGAACTGCTCTGAGATCAGATTTGCTTCTAACTTTATGATGCTGCATCAGCTGCTCTTAAAGTAGCTTAAGCCCAAAATTTGACCTACCTGAAACTTGTTATATATAATTTTTCATCAGGGATCTGTGAGCTAACTCAATCCCTAGGCTTGGCTTTGAAGGTAGCTGAAGGTGCTCAGCTACTTGCAGGATCTGAAAAGATTTGATTGCTGTGTTCTATGAAAATGGAAACTTTTTTTTTCCCTCTTGAGATCCAGGTTTGCCCTCAAATTGTTACACATTATCTATTTATTTATGCATAAACAGTGGCATTATGGTTTGGAGAACAGGGGCTCTTTGATGGGAGGTAAGCTTGACTAGCCTATGGGAGTTTACTGCTATGCATATAAATTAGGCCATACATACAAATATGCAGAATAGACAAGTGAAAATATACAACATCTCTTTAAAATGAAATACTTTGATTGCTCCAATCACAAGAAGTTGTAAAACTACCTTGAAGAATTAACAGCCTCAGTACATGCTAACTACATCCATCATAAATCCGTCTTTAGTTTCTGTTATCATATCACTGTCTCTTGGGACCCCCAGTGCTGTCATCATTTGCCCTTTATAATTTATTCAGCTTGTACTTGCCTGAATCCTTTCTACTTATCATTCATCTTTACAGTTGTACATAAAATTAGATTGATCCTCCTATGCCAGACACGTCAGAGAGAAAAGTTGTCATTGAATAACACATAAAGCAAATGAAGGTCCAGCAAAAGCTTTTGTTGAATAACTTGGAAATTGTCCTTTGAGAGCCAAAAGGTGTCAAATTAGAAACACAAAACAGTGTTACCTTTATAACTTATTTTTTACACACCATTTTCAAATGCCTGCGAAGTCTCAAACACAACCGAGAAGCCTTGTTCCCATTTTGCGTATCAAGCTGATCTTCGCTAGCCACCACAAATGTGATGAATACCCCAGTCTCAGCTGAGATAACAGCATGCATCCAACACACGGGTTCTGTCAGAATGCTTGCTCTGTATCCTTTTCCTCCAAAGCTCTTTGGACTGGGTGGCAGAGAGATAGTTTACTTTGTATTCTAGAGGCTGCTGTATAGGGATACAGAAGCCAATCTTTAACTAGTGAAATGGAACTTTAATGTTTACCAAGCAGATAGGACCCAGGTGTTTCATCTCATCTGGTGAACAGAACAGCACTGTCAAACTACAGCGGTTTTTAGCAAATGGAAAGTGCATATAGTTTCCTCTCCCTTTCTTATCCTCCTCCTTTCCCCAAAGCAAGACCCAAACGTCCTTTTACAGACAGGTCAGCCAGGAGGAAACCAGGGGTAAAAAAATAGTAAGTATTTTAACCATGACATTGACACCCCAAGATTTTAAAACATTGGAGAATTTCTACAGGACTGTTTTTTGCAAGTCTCTTACCTCAAATCTGTTTTTATTCCTTTTCATCTTCATTTTTATCTTCAGAAAAAAGACATGTTTCTCCCAAGGGAACAATTAAACGTGTTTTCTTTCAAAATCTAAAGGGCATGGTGAGCAGCCTGTGTGTTCAGCAGGCTACTTTAATCAATGGAACCCATCCAGCCTGGCACTGCTGACCAAATTGCAATTTACATTGGTAGAGAAAATTTTTGAAATGGGAAGGTGTGGGACTGTAGTACCATTTTTGGTGTAATACAATGTACAAGTTGAGAAGTGGTTTAACGGTTTTCTAACAAGCTTTTGGAAAAAGCTTTGAAACACTGAAAAAGACAATAAGACTGCAAAATTACAGCAAGGTCTCCTTGAAGAGTGAAATCCATGTTATATGTGTAGGGCTTCTGACGTCCAGATGACACGCATGTCTCATTTAAGCCTTATTACAAGGATTCAAACGGGCTAGATTTTGCAAGACACCGTCTCACATCCCCTCCGTACTCAGGTGTCTTTCCTCACATATACAGAAGAATTTGAACTAGATAAGACCAACAACATAGAAATATTTTTATTTTTTTTTAAACTAAGCACAGATTCAGTTTCATTAGGGAGGGGTTTTTATTTGTTTAAAGCTGAGTTTAATATAAGTTTTATGAGCTCGTCTGTCTTCTAATGTTAAAGATGCATATTTTTGCATATGATGAATAAAGCAGAATGCATTTTTTTTCTAGATGGCAGAAGAGACAAAGGATATCAGGAAGAAAACTAATTATGTTATGGACTGAGGAAATTTAGTGTACCAGTAGTACCACTCTCCCTTTCAAGAATAGATATAGTAAGAAAACCTAGTCTATTTCCCAGCCTGAGTAAGCCCCGCAGATTGCTGATGTTAACAGTTTCTCAGCTACTTAATTTCACAGTTATTCTTTGCAAGTCTTACAGGGAGGTTTTAACATTATGCAAAGAGGCAGTGCCTCCAACCAAGTATACATGCACTATTCATTCCCATTGCCTGAGGGATCCACAAAGAACTAGAGGAAAAAATGCTGCTGTACTTATCATACATGAGCTCAGTTTATTTTTGCTATAAATAAAAGTAGATCTTGATAGCATAATTACATTTCTCAGCATTATCCTCTGCCATTTGCTTCAGAAAGAAAAAAGAGGAGAAAAAGTTGGCTTCACTATAATTTGTAATCAAAATGACTACACTTAATTTTATTTCCCTGATTTCATTTCCTGTTGAGTTTTGTGGGGTAAATAGATAATATTATACCAAATCTGCAGGCAGATAATGCTCACATCCCCTGCAATGTCATTGTCTAGATCACTTCCCTCCCCCATGCTTTCCCCAAGGCCATGGTATGTGGTTTTGATATTGCATTTTATCATTGAGAGATATATCAGCATCAAGGGTGAATCAACTTTTGCTTTCTCTACTTTCTCTCTCCTGCTTTCTCAAGTTATTCTTCCTTGCCTAATTTGCTTTTTACAATGTTGGAGGGGAAAAAAAAAGTGTTTTTCCACTATGAAGGATTAGAACAGATTATGTTAAAGAGTGTTAATTATAGATGGGGAAAGAGAATAGTGCATCTCTCCAATCTGTTCTTGATTTCCTCCGTGTCTGTCTGTCTGGTAATAAGCCTCCTTTAATCTGGCAGTCCCCTTAGTGAAATCAGCACCACGGACAGCAATATTGATTGCTTCTGAGAAACCATCACAGCTGCTCAACCAAATTACCTTTGATATGTGACCTTTAATGTAATTACTGCAACATCAAAGCATTTCTATAAATTATTAAAGAACTAATATACTTCATCATCCAGCTACTCTATTATATGTAAAATAAACAATCACAAGTAAATGCTAAAATTTGAATTGTCTGACACTTGCAAAGTGCTCTTTACACATACACACACACACCCTGCTACATTAACCTTCCGTTTTAGGCAAGACAATTTCCAACTGCCCAAAACAGCCTAATTCATTTAGATGAAGAGGATTCAACTAATAATTTCATGGTTTACATTCCATTCTCGTTGCTTCAAAATATCTATCATGATTCCTTCCCGCCCCAAAACAAAGTGCTGTAAAGACTTTATTAATCAACACATACCTGCTTGGAAGTCTTTTGATTATTCGACAAGATGACTTTATGTCCCACATATAACATAGAAATATGTGAAACATATTTCTGTCATCTTACAAAGCACATCCAGAAAGTAATTACTGTAAAATATGTGCATCTAGCCATTCCACCAAAAACAAAGTGATACATAGCTAAGAGCAAGACGTCTGAATCTGGACACAAACTCCTCATGCCTCACCATTTCCATACATTAGAATTCATGTGCATATTATTAAAAATGACTCAATTCTGTGTTTTATAGTACAAAGAACACAGACAGCAATATTGCAAGAGCAGGCAAATACACAATTTACTGGGGGATGGGAAAGAAGTGTCTTGATTCAACGGATCACTGTAGTACTATTTTCCTTTTTCCTATAGCAGACTTGTTAATTATATTTGATACTTTCTAAGTACTGCTGTTCATGTCACAGACAGTAGAGGGTCAAGAGAAGGTGTTATATATGTGTCATTCGTGAACTCATGTGAATGAGGACTTAGACCCCTGACCTTACAAGTGCTTTTTATTTTATGGTGATGAACTATGCTTGATATTGTTGGTGCATGTTATCAAGAACAGTCAGGTAAGTCATAAATAATTCTCTGCTACTCACACAGAAGCCATAAAACAGTATCCAGGCACGATAGTTTATCAAGAGACAAGACTGGTTTCCTTAAATAAACTACAGTGACATCATTCAGAAGATGAGTTCAGAAACTTGGCAGAAAGCTGTATGCAGAGGGTTTGCTGGTGGAAAGTAAACCTTTATCCTGAGACAAAGAGAACTGGAAATGGAAGGGATGGGAGAAGTCAGTGCTAAGAACTCTCAAAAACCTAGTTGCTATTTTAGACAGAGGATTCACCATTCCTAATTCAATCAGATCCTGATGTGTCACCTCTAAGTGTAAAACAAAACAAAAAAGCTTTCTGAAGTCGTTATGGTCAGTATGGGCTATATGTGGTGGAAATTACATAAACCAAGGTTGCCTGTAGTCTAGAATCAACCAGCATAACCTCTGAAGGAAGTCTTGATCCTAATGCAAAAGTTTGTGGATTTGTTCCACTGTCCAAGACAACAGTTTTGACTTTAACAGTTTTGTGATTTGAAATCTCTAAAATGCAGACTGAGATTCAGAACTGTGGATATATCATCACTTGCCCTCCACCCCACAACTCTGAGCCCTCAGTCTCACTGACCCACTGTCTTCTTGAAGATATTTCCATCATACAACTTCAGGGAGAGATTTTAACCTTATAGAGAAGATATGAACTCCATATGCAAGTGGTCTGGCTCCTAATGAGGAGAGCAAGCAGTCTCAGTGAAAACAACTGGCATTCCAGTTAGTATTTTTAAAATACACATCACCTTATTCATCACAAGCATATTTCTAGTTTTGATTTTGAATTTCAAGCATATTTCAGAAAATATCAGGTAAAAGATTACCTGAAACATCCTTATTCAAAATATTTTAATTTCTTGTACATCCAGTTCTATCAGAGGAGAGAGAAGTAAAAAGAAAACATCACCTGTCAGGAGCGGGGTGGGGGAAGGAGGGGAAAGAAAAACCCCAAAATGGTTTTGACTACCTGCCACCTCAGCAACACCTGATGGCTATGAAATTAGCAATTGCAGAGGCAGCTGT
>JAVJGI010000057.1:8108508-8136078 GCA_035590275.1 Ibycter americanus | reverse complement strand
TACCATTAACGATGCCCCCCCCCCCCCCCCCTTTTTATTTTCTATCAATTCTCTCTGTCTATCTCTCCACCGATTTCACTCTCTCTCTCTCTCTCTGTCTCTCTACAAATCTATCAGTTCTTTGCTGTCTGATACATGATATCTCTACCTGCATTATTTGTTACTGTTTTTGCAAATATGCTCAGTTTCCTTAACGGTCAATCTTCTAAATCCATCCTAGAATTTATGAAAGTAATAAACTTTAGATCTGGTCTTACACCCTTTTAAACTTCTATTTCTTAGTATTTTTCTCTGTTTCTATCCAAGATAGTAAATCACCCATACTGTGGGCTGTCTTCTAAAGGCCAGACATGTAGATGGAGTCTGTAAAGGAAATAAGCAAGGATATGCAAACTGTCCAGGGCTTCAACAGCAAAGGGAGAGACTACTCATGCTCTAGTTAACTGTTTAGCCAACCCAAAATTCATAAGCTTATGGAACAAATACAAGAGGTCATCTGGCTGCCGTGTATGCACACAAGCGTGTATTATCTAGGAAAGTTTCGCTTCAAAACAACTTTTACACCTGGGAGCTGTTTTCATCTCGGACACCCTTCCAGCATCTCAGGAAAACTGTGCATTGCACATACCTCCCCATGATCTTAAAGTAATAGTTATAGTACAAGTGACAGCATAATATAAAGATTCAGACTCCATTTGTTCCGTTGACTGCAATAGGAGGGTGAGAAGGTCTTTTCCTGTATTTCCAGCTGGTGGGTTGTGCTGGGCCTGAAATTAGAACAGACAATATTTCATCCTTTGTGCTGTCTGCATGCATCCATTTAATTCAGGAGCCCCAGTTGCCTCTGTAGTTGATGCTGAAAGATAGGTGTTGTTGAGGGCTGTTCATTCCTCCAGACCTTTGGCTGAAGAGGAAGTGGTAGATTTGAATTCAGAAAGAAGTGCCAAGTCTCTGGGAGGCAGCAGATGAGAAAAACGCTCAGAGAAGGTCACAAGAGGGACTGGGAAAGGAGGGGCGGGGGCAGAGAGAAATTGAGAGGGAATGCAGAGGTGAAAAGAAAACTGTAACTCACAGGGAAGGCAGCAGAAGGCAAAAGACCTACAGTTTCCTGGAAGAACTAGATAAGTCTTCCTGAAGAAATGGCTTGGGATCAGAAAACCAGAGATTATTGGAAAAGAACTGGGTAGGTAAGGAAACTGAGACCTTTCTGAGGAAGCTCTGAAGAGGCAGTTAAGACAACTAGATGCAATGGCTTGGAGGGGTAAGAGCATAAAGTCAAAGAGTTAAAACATGAGGAGAAATGGCAAAAAAGCTGTAGGTTTTTCCAGAGTCCGTAATGGAATAAGAGGTGTCTGAATCTTCCCATACTTCCACAGTCTTCAAATTCATCTAGGAGACTGACAAAGTGTTCCAGCTCCATTCACAGTGGCTCCTTATGGAAAACTGCTATCACTATCAGCTATCATAGAATCATAGAATCATTTAGACTGGAAAAGACCTTTGAGATCATCAAGTCCAACTGTTAAGACAGGACTGCCAAGTCCGTGTGACAGGAAATAATGCAATGAATGTAAAGATGTCATCACCTTTGTGAATTTATCTACACCAAAAAAAGGTACTTAAGATGAACAGAGAAATTTGTACATGCTGTTACATGCATATATTAACATTGAAATTTAAGATTTACCGGTATTTTTATGACATACAGTTGGAAGTCAGGGTTTTTTTTGTGTGAAATCATGGGACAAGTTTAAATATGAGTTTAAACTTCCTCCCACTGGACTGACTGGAAGACCCCCCATCAATATAAACAAGAAGTCACCTCAAGCACATGGAAGAAGTCAAATGAAATACTGGTATCCAAAGTAGGATCAGTTGAAGACTCAGAGTCAAAACAGGAGAGTTCCTGTCCTGTACTTCTGCTTTCATGCATTGGCTCACGCTGTGCTGCTGCTGGTGCCCAGCCAGAGCAGTGCTAAGAAGAGACCTAGGAGAACCCTGCTAAGTCTCAGACTGACAGAATCAGACCTTGCTTTCCAGGGGCAACTGATTTTGAACAGTAAAGGCCTGGTCTTCTTTGCAGTCTGTGCAGGGGAAAGGAAATTTGTCTTTCTTCTTGCTTTTTACTGCAGAAAATGTCCAACTGACTAATCAACGGGGTGCGTGCTGTCTGTTTGCTTGCAATGCAACTTGAAAAGAAACAAGACCCCACAGAGTGGGACATAAAGGTGAGGCTGTACCATTTTTTCATCAGAGAGAGAAATGCATAGCAAATGGCAGCCATGTGTGTTATTACTATTGCCTATGAAACCAATGGGGAGAGAAACTTTCTAAGCAATGCACCTGGGAGAGAAGTCTGCTCCCTTGAAGAAACAGAATCAGGTCACGAGGAAATCAGCTAGCTTAAAGAATTTACATGCCTGAAAAATACCATGTAATGAGATTACTCCTCTGCACATATCAATATATTCAGTATCTTTGGGGTTCAGTTGTTATGAAATGGAACATTTTTAGCAAAGAGATGTCTATCTCTAGGTGATCTTTTTCCCATCCATACAGATGAATCAGTTGAACTTCTGTAACTCCATATATCCTCTGAGCCTCAGGCCCCAGCAAGCTTGTCTTACCAACATGTCAACTAATCAAACTGTAAGAACCTGAAAGCTAAGTTCCTTTCCACAGTCACATCAAAAGGTCGTATTAAAGGCAAAAGCCTTGCTGGTGGCTTATGAGTTTCCATTACAGAAAGTGGACAGGTCTAGGTTTCAGAACCTATAGGAGTTCATGCTTAATGAAGATGTAGGTACAATTTTTGGTGACTGTTTTCTGCAGGGAATTTGCTTCCCAAAGAAGCAAGTGCTGCTGTCCAAAGACCATCAGTTCCCTCCATCTTTGCCTTTCCTGAGCTCTACAGAACACCTAGATTGGGTTTCACAGCCCATACCAGAAAACCTCAGTTTTTTTTTTAATCTGAAAGCAAGAACTCTTTCAATCAAAACTGAATTCTGTCTCAATGATTGGTATAAAATATCTTTGTTTATATTGGTTAAGGATCTGCTTTTTCACGCCAAACAATTCAATAAGAAACCTTGCTGTTATTCCTCGACTCTGTTTTTAAAGAAAATAAGAGCTGTGTGAGGGGTAAACCTCTGTCTAAGCACATAGGACCCAAAGCCACCAGCATGCACCTTGGTTTCAAAACACTAAAATTCTTCTCAAGTGTTTCTAAGCATTGAAAGTTGCAAGGAATTCTTCAATATTATGTCTAAAATATACAGTTCAAATATATAAGTATACATTTTTACAGAACTCTTTTGGCTGTTGTATCCCCTTTCCCTTCTTTCAAAGCATTCATCTTAGCAGCAAATTATATACCAAATCATCCCCAGTTATCATATTTCATTGATTTTGCTATACTTGCCATAGACCATGTTGAGGATTTGAAAATCAGAATTCAATAATGTCAGCTGAACTTGGGAAGGCAACATGCCTTCTGATAAACCAATTAATCAGCTGAACAATCTCAACATGCACCCTAATATTGACCTTAATATTCTGGGACATTTCTGCCACATAGAACTTTCAACAGGTTTAATTTCTGTTGTGAGATTAGTAGTATGTCCTTCTTGTACTTAAGCTTGTGTAAACTGGAAGATGCTCTGTTATCAGTGGATTTACTTGTGAGCTGGGGCAAGGCTGAGCAGTATTAGCTCCCAAACTTAACTGAGTACAGAACATCTTGTAGACTCAACAGTGTTTCTGTGTTCCTGAGCTCATATCAGGATGAGATTCAGGACCATGTCAAGGCTCCTGTGCCATGGTTTCCATGGAAAGAAAAGCGAGACATGCAGTCTGGATGGGAACTATTGTGTGGTCAGTTTGGAGACAGTAAGCACTCTGTAGACTTTCCAAGGTTCCCCGCATTTGCATTGTGCTGGAAGTGGGGGTTGTGAATGATAAGAATTGAGTTTCATTCCTGAGTTTAATGCTGCTCTCAGTAGGGACATCATGTGTCTATGCTGATCTCCAGTTTGCCTTTTGTACTGAGTAATGGACTCAGTAATGAATAGTCATTATGTGTTTTTAATATTGACAAATTTAAATTTTGGCTTATACGAGACCCCAGAAAACAGGAGGTGAACCTCCCACTGAATCTCTGCATGGCATTTCCCTTCCTGACTAGTCAAAATTAGCTGGTGAAGATACTTTTGTCTATTCAACAAACATGGGAAGACTCACAACTAGTCACTAAATCAAGTGAACTCCTAAAACTAGGTGGTAAATCTTCAGACCTAAGTTCATAAGTGGTCCATGAGTGCACAGAGGAAAGGTCACTGTGGTAAGTAAATACCATATGACACACAGCAGTATCCCTGGACGCAGTAGTTTCCTGGAGATAATTTGCATGATGATGGACTGAGGTGCCTGGGAATCTTAGCAACAATGGAACACTCTTCTGCAATATGACTCAATGCTTGTAGATACAATGAATGCAAAGAACTGAATGTAATGCTGTCGTTGGCCCTTACCCAGTTTTCTGATTGAAAAACAGTCTGGAATCCCATGCACACTCAATCAACCAAGGTCCAAGATGGAGGAAAAGAAAGAAAAGACCAATACAGTCAGAAATACATTGTGCAATATGAAGGCTTGGACATGATAATAGCAGGGTTTTTTAAAGAGGATGGAAGGTATGACACTCTTGAAACTATCCCCTCAGAGTCTGTCCAGGGAGAAGTTCAGCATCCCTTGGCAACAAGAAAACAGATGAATATAGAGTTAATAACGTTCCAAGGCCAGCATTCTCCTGCTGAAACAGAATCTAATATAGAAGGCTACATGTGAGCTATTTTTGTGCCTACAATGACTGCTGTGTTTGCCTCCACTCCCAGCATCACTCTCATTGTACTGTATGTAAAGCACTTTGGGACACGTTGGCTATGAAAGGAAGTTCAATTTGTGAAACCAAATTCTATTCTACCCTCAGTCACTGCACACTGAGCCGGGTCAGCTCTGCATTCATTTCACTTCTTTTTCTTCAGAATTTACAGCTCCTGCCTGTCTTCAGAGTTACCGAGGAAGCACACACATGATTTTGTATAAGTCATGCAGATACTATGTTTTTATTTGTAAAAATATATACATGCTTACACATACACAGAGACACATACAGACTCTGTAGAAATGACTCATAATAAAAAACAAGAGACAGGGGAAAAATATATCAGTTCATGCCTTTCTTTGCTTCAGATTTTCTATTGCTTTTCTGTTGAATGATGTTTCTATACTATCTACATAATGAGTACCGTCTTTCTTCAGATAATTAAAGAGATGCTGCCCATATCCAGCTAAAATTATATATTTACACATGGCAACCTTCTAATAATAAACATGTGAGATCGTTACAACTGAACAAAACCTCACAAGTCTTCATTATTCCCCTCCACTTAGGCTCTTTATTATCCTTCTCCTTATGCATCTAGCTCTGGTGAGAGATGCCAGAGAAAATCTCAGTAAAAGGACAAGGCAATACAGCCTGTTGGCTTGCACCTGGAGTCTGATGATTTGGACTGGCTCCTTGGTTCTGATCTCTGGCATGGCTGTGGGCCTCTTTCCTTTGTGTTTCATGACCTCTAAAATCAGAATAGCATCATTTCTCCCTTACTTGCTCCCACACACAGAGACTTTCAAGGAAACTTAACAGAAAACCATTGTCTTTTTCAAGGCCAAATACTTGCCCATGGAATATCACAGAATGTCTCCAGACTGTGATCCTACGCCCTCCGTTCAGAGTATGAAGAATCTTCCTTTGAATGTGGTGACTCATTTTGGATTCCAGTTTTGTGGTCTTCTCTGTAACATTAGAACCAGAGGGAGTTGTATTAGACTAACAGATGCAGCTGGAAAAAAACCCACAAATCAACCATCAAAACCCAAACCCAAAAAGATCAGTTGCATGAGCCTGAAGAAAGCCGTGAAGAAATCTGACTGCTGAGGAACCACCGTTATGGGTTTGTTTTATTTTGTTTTCCTTAGCAATATGGCTGGATTAATAAAAAGTTTTATCAGCTTTCTACTCCAATTCACCTTATTCCTATGCTTAAATCATCCTCATGACAAAACCAGTACCACCATAGTGTACTGCAACGCTGGAAGAAGAAACAAACAATGCATACCTATGCAAAACACCCTATAACAAAACGATCTTCTTCTTTCTCAACCTACATACATACAAGAACAACACATACAAAGCACATGTTGCAGCCTGCCATCTTCGCTTTGTGCTAAGGAAGATGACATCAGCCGTTCTTGCTCCAGAACCAGTGAGCTCAGGTGATCTGCAAGCAAGAATCGCTTGTGCAGAGCTGAGGAAGAAAGCTAGATTTTCTTCTTTGGGTTTCCCATAAAATGAGTACATGAATAGTGTTCTCACACACATCCCTTAGTTTCAGCATGACTGTGGTCTAGAAAAAATGCAGATAATGAAGCATGGCCAGTTCAAGTTTAAGCAATATGGTGTTTACTTGTTTCCCACAGCCTAGCCTCAAACCCAAGCAAAAGGATTTGCTCCACTTCTTCCTTTCCTGCTCACCATTCATCATTTAATCTCATCTTCCTGCTCCCCTGCTAAGGTGTATGTTGGTTTTGGTTTGATTTTTTTCTTTCTTTTTTTTTTTTTTTTCTCTTTTCTATTTTTCTAAGTCTGTTTACAATGACTCCTTCTCTTTCTCCTGTCTTCTGTAATCTTGGGCCCAGGAGTCTGGGTCTCTGAAGACCTAGTTTGGTGCCCATTGTTTTACTGTTCTAGCTCATTTGGTAACCAAAAACCATTTCAATTCACATTTGACTTTCCCAATAAATCCTGTTATCCCTGCCCAGTTGCCAGCCTTCTCACTCACAGTCATTATCAGCTATATCCTCTTTGCCCTAATCTGGTTATCTAGTCTTTTTATCAGCTTATCTTACCAGCCCCCACCCAAGCAAAACTCCCTTGAATCCAGTAGCAGGCAAAGGCAAAGGCGCTCCTGTCCTCTTTGGGGTGGATAATTCAAAACCTCAAAGCATGTAACAAGGCAGTTCTGAAAGAAGACTTTGAAAACATCCATGCAAAACAGCTCAGGGCAGCGATTCCCCTCAGAGGCCAGGGTAGGCTGAATGATTCCACCCAAGCCATGCAACAAGAAATCACCTGGGAGTAAGATCTAGACTTCGCTCCATAGTATCACACTCCATTGCCAAAAAAATCCTCCATTCCTCCCACAACTGGCTGCAGTGTATTTCTGTACTTGCCCACTTCCTAGCCTCTCCCAGGCTTTTCCAGGTACTCACTGATGAAAAACACTCTTTTGGTAGAGAGCATTTTGGCAGACTACACAACATATCCCTATTTCCCATAAGATAATGTTTCTCATCCACCCTCATCCACTGTTATGTGCATCTGAGCCAGGACTGAAATTTTTCACTAAACTATTGCTTCTGATTATCTAAAAGGAACATCTTGAAATGTTTGAATTTTGTATGCATAACACAACCTTTCACATGCCAGGACCTTTGGAAAATCTCCTCAGCAGTTCTGTGTGTTGAATCAATAGCCCAGAGGTGTGTCAGATGACAGTGCAATGTTAGACATGCTGTTCTAGGATGAGATGTAGAATTGTGGTCCTAAGAAGCCAGAGGTTGTTGAGAACCCTGTCTGTTAAACAGCAGCTAGCAACTGGGCAAAGTTTTAGCTCTGCAAGTGAAGGAAAAATCTCTCCTTCACTGATAATGCAGCATCAATACACGGAGTGTTGGTGTGATTATTTTTGGGGGGGCTTTGGGTAGGACAGGCTGTGGGATCTTCAGTAACCATCAGTAGGCAGGACTGGATTTGATATCTTGTTTGAAGGAAGGCATTGGCAAGATCACAGTGTGCTTCATGACCTCAGCAGAGCCCTGCTTGGTAACAGGCATGGAGTGGAAAAGGAAAGAGGTCTTTTACTGACTCATTCCCATTTCCTGAGTCACTCAGGTTTCCCTTGCAGGTCTTCAACTAAGCATTATTCTAAGGTTGCATTACTGACAATGCCATAATAAAAACTGAGTTGTGGTATTTTATAATGTAAATTTCTCCTGCATTAAACTTTAGTGATAGAATTCTTTCTACAATTTTTGGCTCAAATTCATCAAAAGAAAAACACATGTTCTAACATACTTTTTTCTCTTCCACATTAAAATGTACTGATGCTTTTATTGAGAAAACCTTTAAAGACAACTTATCTAAAAACGTGAATATATTTATTTTGGTGTTTTTTCAGATATTTTTTCAGCACCCCCATTAATTTAAGACAATCTCTCCTCACTTCCTATTTCACCCTCTGACTCATCTTTAGGATTTCTCAGTCATCTGGTGTGCAGTGGGAGTTGAAATAACCAGCAGAAAAGTTGGACTCTTGTCTCTTTCCTTCCTCCCTCACCCCCCATGTCATAACTAAATCAAGATATGCCAAGCAAAAATGATGACATTAACAAATGAACTACATTGTTAAAGTAAATGGATGCAGTATAATCAAATTAACAGTAATATTGTTTTTAAACCTTTGGCAGTTGTGGAGGCAACCAATTCTAACAACATAAGAGGGGACAGTTCAGCAGCTACAGTCTGGGAGATGGAGAGTCAATTTCCTCCACAAGCACGAACTCTCTGCATGACTGTTTCTGTTGCCCATATGTCAGGGAAGAATTATAGCATCTCTTTCCTTCACAGGAATGTTGGTAGGATAAATACGTTGAGGACTGGGAGGCACTCAAGTCCAGACTCATCCCACTTAACTGTGAAACCTGTCTGAGGAAACCAAGAAGAAGTTTAGTTATTCAAGGATATATAAAGTTGAGGCAGAAGGACGGACATCTGCAGAAGGCAATTTAGCCTGTCGGAGATGTGAGTCACCTTCAGGAACTGTTTATCATTTTCCATTGAACTCATAGCAACTATGCATTTAGGGATGGGATGTGGTTGTCTGAACATGGGCTTGTAGTGATCTCTCAAATGCCCTAAAGAAGCTAAGACATGTGCTTGGGTTAGACAGATATGACACAAAGCTTCCAGGACAGAGTGGGATGTCCCACAGCTCTTTCCATGACAGTCGATGTCTATGTTGAAACAATTGAATTATGCTGAAAGTGTTGAACACAGGTAAATAAATTTGGCCTCCAGGACACCACCAGTAAACACCAGTTAGGAGTTAAATAGGGAAACTCTATTAGATGTAGAAACATCCAGTTGAAGACTTCTGCTAGAAGAACATTATGACTACCTTGAAAAGTGTGCTTGAGCCTCAAAAGTACCTTTACTGTTCTGTTTTCCCTCTTCTTTCAGCTTTCAGTTTCACCTAAAATGTTTTTTAGCTCTAAGTTTAGCTAGGAATAAGGACAGGTAAAAGGTGAAATAGGTAATGCTATGTTACACAACATATGATTTTTTAATGGGGTGTTAAGGCAGTGACATTTCCCAATGGACCCTGAAGGAAGCGTCTTCTATACCTCCATTCTCAGACTGGTGGCTGCTCTGTGTGTGTCTCTGAGCAGGTTTTGCTGTGCTGGTGAAATAATGGGTGATCTTGCAGGTCTGTTAAGAGGTAGCAAAGATGCTATGTAGAAAAGTCTAGAATATCCCTGGAAATGCCATGGAAATTACCAGTGTTTCCTGAGCATGCCATTCATCATCCTAGTCTCCTTGTAGATGTATCTATGGCCCTCATTGCTCTAGCCTCTGAATATTCTCCTCATCTCAGGTGGCTGCAGGTCTTAAGAAATAGAATTAATAGGTTAGTTGCTGCAAGTTCCCTGTAAAGACAATGGAAAGAGACAGAAAGACCCAGTCAGTGATTCAGATCTAAGGTGGGTGGAATTCCTCTTATGAGGTGCTGTCTCCATCAGTCTAGAACACCTCTGCACCCAGCCTAGGTACTCCAGCTCAGTTACAGCTGTGCAGGCCACAGTGGCTTAAAAATATATATATATTTAGAAAGTCCAACAAATTCCTTCCTCATCTCCAGCAAATTCCTTCCTGACCAGCAGAGATACAACCCTGGTGTATAATGTTATTCCCTCTCTGTATTATTGGCTTCTTTCCCCATCTCTCGGCTCCAGAGCACTGCCTCTGTCTTGCTGTATCTGAAAGATTATAAACTTTCTTTTCTGTCCTCTTGATTATTCCTTCCAACCCTGCTAATAGCTGACCAGCTTTCCACTGCACTGTAACACAGTATATAATAATCTGCAATTATTGTCCATTTACGCTTTCCCCTGGGTCTGCTTTATTCCTGCCATCAGTGGACCTGTACACTGCTTTTCTGCTGATTTTACTACCAGATTCATTGCTACTGAGAAGAAAAAATATCATTGATGATCTATAACCTGTTATATAATTTTCCTGACTGTTGTTCTTATCTTCTACAGCCCCACCCCCTGCTCCCCAGTTCCTTGGCCTACCATAGAGACTTTACAAAAATCCCTTTATAATATGCCTTTCTCAGCTGTTCCATCCTGTTCTGTACTGGATCACTCCTTAAGTATTTTGCTGCTGTGTTTGGTACTTCTGCACAGCAGTTACAGTTCATGTGTTACCTGGAGGTCAGCGTGCACAATAGCTCTGCTGCATTTTCACCCTCTTTGACTTGGTTTCTCCACCCTCTTTTCTGTTCTGGACAGCTAAGGTATCTAGAATCCTACCTTGGATATTACAGTTTATTACCTTTTATTTTCATTAGGAGGGAAGAAATTATTACACCAGGTCTGACCTATTTCTTAGCATTTGCACATGTAATTTAGTCTATCTACAGAGCATCTATCTCCTGCCTTTCTTCTCAGTTTTGGGCTATCCTCCAGGCCTGGCTTAGGTAGGCTGGTAAACCTGTCATCCAGTGAAACTCTTGGGTTCAAATGTGATGAATTTCTCAAGGCAAAGTCAAGTGGCAGTTATGTGACTTACAAGCCAAAGGGTTATTGGTGGGAGTAAAATTTCCAAACAACTCAGAGGATCCAGGCTATTGTACACATGAATTTACAGAGGCACACTGTTACACCTACTTCTTTCATGTGTTTTTTGTGTGATTTTTAAATTTGTCTTTCAATATACCACTGATAATTCCACCACCTTTGCATTTATCCAGATTTTGTTCCTGTAAACATTAGAAATGGGGTTCTGTGCACACTCAAGCAAGTCCACATGTATGCTGCTCAAAGGGTTAAACGTGTACAGTTGTTCATTTAAACAAAACCAAACTCTTCTGCAAATCATTAGTATGAATGTGTATGTAGCCTTCTTCAGCCACTCCCAGACCATGCCTATGCTTGGTTAATGGGCATGATCATCCATGCCTAGATCCAGTCAGTTCAGAGGTAGCTTCACTGTTGAGTTGAGCAGAGGCAAGGAGTGAACTTCGATATTTTGTTCACAGCCCAGTAAAGCTGCTTCACCACCCTGCTATGCCGGATCTGTCCCCCATAGGCTTCCGGGGGGTACTTGGACGTTCTCTCCAGGAGGCTGTTTGTGCTACCCTCTAGTGGCCAAAGCACAAAGAATACAGTCAAATTAAGAGCATATACCAATTTTTATGCAAAGGTGATCATGGATTTTTTTTGACAACATGAAATCAAAGCAAACCGTTTTGGAAAGTGGAAAAAAAACCACGCCACCCAACAAATAAATCTGTTTGAAGTTAAAGGTTGGGAATGAAATGGAACTTCTAAAATATGAGTGTCTTCTAAATATACACAATTTGCATAATACAAAACCTTGATGAAATGGAAGGTGATTTTAGAGTCTAGGCAGGGACTCAGAGTATTTTAAATATACCAGAGATTTCTCGTGTGAACAGAAGGCAATAGTTTGATGTTCCCACTCAACACCAGTAAAATATGACAAAAATACTGTTTCCCCCACTATTTGTCTCTTGTCGACTATAAAGTTTTTCAGCAACAGAAACTCTCCTACACTGTTCATACAGCTCAGTGAAGTTCTTCTCTTTGTTGAACCCTACCACAACAGTGAAAGGAATAAATAATATCTGATGAATTACAAGGTTGTAGAAGATGAGATAAGATGGAACTCAGTGGTGGAGAGCTGCTGACCGAAGACAGATGTCTGAGAGCTGTAGAGGAGCATGAGACAGGGTTTCCAAAGTTATTTAGCTACCTGAGGTGCTGGATACTACTGTAGGGCTCACGTAGGGTGAGTAAGAAAATTCAGGGAAGGATAAGGAAGGATAAAGGTGCAACACACCTTACTGACCACCAAAGAAAAACAGGCAAAAGATGTGAGACCCTGAGTGCTGCAGAGTCCAATTGACACTGAGATTTAACATTTATAAGAAAGTAATGAAACATCCCCCAATGTTCCTCTCCTTCCTAGTCCTCACCAACAATTCTTTCAAGTATACATTTAGAAATGGGCCTGTTCTGACTCTTAGAAAGCCACACATTTTTGTAGAGAAAATAGGCTCAACAAGAAACATGGGAAATGCTGGGGAACTGAACCAGCAGAAACCATTTTCTTCCAGTCTTGCTTTTCAGACCAGTGGAAACAACATTTGGCAGAAGACCTGTTTCAATCCCAAACGTTAAACAGAGATTGTATGGCTTTTTATAATGTTGCTGGGAGCTATGGAAGAAACGTTCCCACATACTTATAATACATACATACGAAAGTCCTCTCCATAAAGCTGAAGGTCCTTTAGCAAAGAGTTTCAGAAATCTCAGAGGTTTGCATCTCTGTGCATCTACAATGAGGAAATTTAATTACTAGTTGTTCAAATATTCAGATGGTTCCAATTGCTTTCAAAACACAAGGCTATTGACTTCTGCTGAAACCTGTGTTCTCACTTGGGATAATACCAAACTACTATTCAAATGACAAAGGAGCAACTTAGGTGGAAGTTAAGACCATTAGTTTAAGATTTAAAAAAAAAAAAAACAAAAAAAATTTTAAACTGCTTTAGGTAGTGTGAGACATGATCTAATTTTATTACCTGGTAGTTCATAATCATCTTGCAGTAATGTGCCCAGGCAACTCTATTTCTTCTACTGGGCATGTGGAAGAGGGTTGCCATTTTGATTGTGCTGTGCTGCTGGAGATCTATCTCCTATGGGGCTATTTTAGTCTCATGAAATAGTAACCCTTAATTTGAGGGGCTTGATGCAGTAGGCAAAAATCAAAGTAAGACTTACATTCATAAAAAACTCATGAGTTTGGCAAACAGAGGATAAGACAGCAGCTGAGAGTTTTGAATTGAAAGCTTAGTGGTTAGATCACGGTTGCTTAGTGTTCGTCTTCAAAGCTGTACTCCCAGGAAGGAGGGCAGGCAACCTAGATATTAAGTGGAAGATCAGATTAACCCTGACATTTCTAGGTCAAGGGAAAAACTGAGGTCATGCCTTTCCCATGCCCACCAAAGTCACATCTGTGCTGATCAGAAGTGCTCATGGAAGTACTGATACAAAATTCAGAAGGGCAAATGGTGCCACTGCTCTTTAAAATGCAACATGTTAACAATTACTTATGTTTTCACTCACTACATCGCTGTATATGTTCTACCCTGTCTCTCTAAAGCAATCTTATAAATTATTGAAGTGAATGGTTCTATTTTTGCCTCAAATATCCTAGCCTTGAAATCTTATGAATATTTTCCAAATTAGGTCTTCAGTTTACTAGATCATTTTATTACTTGGAACTGGCTGTTTTATTTTTTTGCTGGTCCTTACTGTGGAGAACAATAGCTTGGAGGCAGAATAATCAAGGAACTAGCTACTCTTTCATGAAGTGCAGTCACCCTTTCTGGTTTCTGGAATACACTTACATCCTGGTTTTGTATGTTGTGAAGAGTTTCTGTTTAAGAAGAAACAAAAAATTGACTTTTGTTAGTAACACAAGTCTTGAGCTAACCTGTGTTTAGACTGTAGTGAATGCAGAATCATGAAATAAACTTTTCCTTTGTCCTTCTAAGGCAGATTTTCTGCTTGTTTCAGGCCTCATAGATGTTCACCATATTTTAAAGAACCTCCAGCAATGGAGATGTTACATGCTTTCCAAACAATTTACTCAGCTGCTCAACTATTCTCCATCAGGAGAACATTTTCCTGGCATCTAATTTAAATCTTCATTGCTGTAATTTAAGTCCTTGCTTTCTTTTCCTATCCACAGTGACTCTGAAGAATAATTCATCACACTTGCCTTGGCATCTTCTGAACTGAAGAACCATTACCTTGCCTCCCGCTAGTCTTCTCTTTTCTGGACAAACTGCACCAGTTCCTTCAATCTTTCTTTCAGAGACGAACAGGACAGCTATAGCTTAACCATGTAGCAATATATTTATGTTCATGGCTCTGTTTTTAATATGCCATTCTGTTCTTTTCTCATTAGGATCATCTTTTTTTAAATTCTTATTTCATATATCGATGTAAATAGGAATGCTTTTATGTTTGGCTTTCATTGCCTGTAGCTCTATATGTCACCCCCTGCCCCCTCTGCCATCTGACAGTAGTTCAGAGGAGATGCTACAGCATATGACATCTGTAGGGGTGGCTCCTTCTGTAACTCCAATAGTAGCAGATGTGAAGACTTCACAAACTCTGCTTTAGTCTGTGTGTACTAACTGTAGGTTTCAGCACAGTGGCTGTAGATTTTCCGTAACAGAACTGTAGTCTAAGACCCCAAGCCATGGCACCCGGTAAGTAAGGACATCACTGCATCCCTGAAAAGTCTTGAGGCCTTCCAGTGGGCAGGGCAAACACCTTATTTCTGGAAGTCATGGAGCAAAGAAAAATTATTGTCCACATTGCCATGGACAGATCAGACAGAAACCCCTGCTCAGCTACCTTCTGTGCTACCTGTACGACTGTGGGATAGTCATTAAGTTTTCTCTTGTCTAAATTTCCTCTCTCTTGAGTATGGAGAAAAAGGTTTTTTGAACTCATAAGGAGGAAATAATTTAAAACTTCGTAATGGTGCTAAAAATATTATAAGATGCATAAGTACCGTTCTAGCAAGAGCAACCCTTCTATAACAAACTGTGAAGCACTGACACCTTTCAGATGATGCACAAAGATCTAGAAACACAATACCAAAGGAATACATAACAATGACTATCCCTTTTACTGTTTAGCTCATAAACAAATGCATTTGCTCCAGGTGCAAACTATTACATGTATAAAAAGTACATGCCAGTTTACCTTCAATGAGATTTCACATACATACTAATTTTACGATGAATTTATACTGTATGCATTTCTTATTTTGTAAAAAGTATACTTAGGTATCAAAATGAGGTTGAGAAATGAATAAAAAAATTGGGTTCTTATTGTAACACTATTTAAATGGACATTTCTTGATAACTAACATGACTCAAATATTTCTCTATTCTGTGGGCAATGTGGAGGTCTCAGTGCCTTCAATAGGTAGGATTTTTAAATATTGTGACTTGTAAACTATGAAGACTGTGGCAATTTGCAACTTTAAATGTTCCTTAAGTGGAGAGTTTAACATTTTGTAAAGCAGATACTAGTCCCAGATAATGGATTCATTAGATGGTGTTGGATCTTGTCATCTCTGAAAAGTAGGTTATTTCCTCCCAGATAAGCAGCTCTGGTTGCTCTGTTCCCTCCTATGGTTCATGACACTTCCCCTTATAAGGCCCCCAATCCAGTTTCTTACAGCTTTGACACCTGGAGTGCTTGCTTGTCTTTGCAGGGAAAAAACCCCAACAAATGAACACAAACCCCCAAAACCTTAAACCACTAGCTTTTCTGGAGAAGAAGACTAGAGAAAAACAAATTCCTTGTCCTATCTACAAATTTCTGGTAATATTTTGTCAATTACTCTCTAAAGCTCTGATAAGCTGCTGTAAAGATTCAAGATCTCAGATGATGACCTTTGGTTTGGAGATATGCTCCTTGCTGTGACCAGGACTTGACTGATGTACAGGCCTCTCAAATTCACAGGCTCGCTGAACTCGTAGAGGCATCTTAAATTTCAACTGCTAAATTCAATTTCCGCTCCAATTGCAGTTCAGCATTGTGGGTTGCAACACCTCCACCATTTCGGTACCTGAATGCAACGTGTCTCCTGTGCTTTCCTTGGTATCCTTCCTTTCTGCTCTCCTCAGGTGGGTCTTGCTGGAGAAGATGAGGAAGGTGCTTGGTGCAAATGTGGGAAAGAGAAGATTTGGCTTAAGAACGGTGGAAACAGCTCAGGACAAGGAATTTTTAAGGAAGGAGGAAGAGGAGTGAAAAAGGAAAAAGAACTGCAATTGGGTACTAACGGGAGGGAAAGGAGGAAACTAAAATGGAGTGGACAGTTGAAGGAAATAGGAAGATGGATCTAATTTAAAAAAGAATGGGGTGTAGGACAAAAAGGCAAGAAGGGTCTGAGGGTGGGTGCTGTGCTGGGGGCAGAAACCACTGCAGGCAGAGAATATGTGCCAGGAGGGCAATTATTTTCATTGATGAAAATGGTGAGTCTTCAGTGGCAGATGATTTCACTATAGCTGGATTTTGAACACACAAAACACGGTATAAAATGATCCACACTGAAAGATCAGGTACTGGCCATCTTCATACAGTACCTATGATTTTAAACTTTAATATCTCGGTGCCTCAGTTTCTCACAATGTATATGCAACCAAAATAATGAAGAGTTGTAAAGTAAATCCTATTCTATCTATACACTGAAAAAGGAAAGCAAATTTTTAAAAAACTTTTTAAAAGAAAGAAAAGGGTGTTTTTTTGGTTGGGTCCGTCCCCCCCCTCCTTAAGATGTTTTATGAAAATAATGACCTTTTAATTTTGTTATTAAAGTAACTTTTTAACACAATGTTTTTCTAAATTCCCTGGGAGAAAAACATCTTAAGTTAAAAATACACCTCTGTCCTTCATACAAGTATTTAATTATATAAAAGGCTCCAGCTTTCAGTTCTACTCATATATGCTGCCTGTTTGCCTCAGTCATGTGAGAGCAGCTAGAAATAAAACCGAAGTCTGTGACGCTTTTCTGTTACAAGCCAGAAAGCTGCCAGCACAGTGCTTCTTGATGCAATGGGAGTGGTGGTTTTTCTGAGCTGAACATTTGCAGCATCTAAACTCACTTCCCCGAGCAACCATCAGATGGTAGCAATGCTTGTTTGCTATCTACCATGGACTAGATTCAAACTGGGATGCAGAAATCAAGGCCGTTATTGCCAGTCACTGCAGCCACCCAGTCAGTCGCCTTTTGAGAGTGCCCTCATGTTAGCATTTCGGAGGACATGGAAGTCGCAGATCTCAGTGTTAATGCTGAGGTAGACACTATGTAAAGCGATCTGATCTTATATGCACAGAGTTGTAGCCAATAGCCACATGCATGAGGGAACAGATGAAACCCAAGGGAAATGCAGATGTCCTGTCCCTGGTTTTGTTCTCGAGGTTCTGGTTTGCTGCAAAGAAAGACTCTAAGTGGTGAGGAAATAAAAATAGCAAGAAAATTATCCTGGGACCTTGAAACTAATTGTAGTAGAGACTCTCAGGGAAATTGATCCAATGTCACAGAAGGGTGATAGAGCGGACTCCTGCAGCATGTAGGAGCCCTTGGTGAAGTGTTAAAAAGCTTTCTTACTGAAGGCCGGGCCTCAGGTCACCAAAAGCAGCCCTCTACTGTGGGTACTGTTAGTCGAGTACCACCCTTGAAGCTGAGGACAGGATTCAGTGCCCCTGACTTCAAACGTCAGTTAGACGCTCAAGCCTGACTTGCCATCTGCATTCCCTGTATAGCCTGCGGGGAGACAGAGACCTCAAGAGAGAGAAAAAACTTTGCCCAGACTTAGGCTCCTGACCTGAGGTGTGACAAAGCAGCCTGAGAAGGTGGCTGTTCCTCTTTGCTAAACAGAAATGGATCTTGTTTGATTTGCTTAGATTTTGGCCCTAATTTTAAGTGATGAACGTGGTATAAATCAATCCCTGTGAATGCCATCAAAAGGCATAGTTCCCAACATTCATTCTGCTTTCCTGTTCTAGCCAAAAAATAAATTTATAAAATATACACACATGACGTGCAGTCACAAATATTTGTAACCATCATATTTAGTTTATTAACAATTTTAGAGTAATTGATTCCTCTCTAGTTGCTTGAATTACCAAGTTTCTCCTGACATACTAGTGCTATTGGGACTTTCATCAGCAGTTAGAAAGTATGTTTGCTCACAAGTACTACTTTTGTCAGTCTTCCATCATGTCCGGTACTGACTCCCTTAACATGTGCCATTTCTGCTGTGAGACACCTGATCCAGCCACCCTGGGAGAGCTGCCTTTTTGGGTTCACTTTGCTTTGCTGTTTGGTACTTGTGTGATGCCTTCTTTGGCAAAACATCCCTTTTATTTCCCCTTTGGCCCCTGTCCCCTTTGTCTGCATACACCTCCTGCTCAGTCTTCCTGAGGTGGCAGCTTCATTAAACCACAGGCTGGACGCTTGGGGCATCTTTGCTGTTTGAGACAATTAATTCCCATCAGTAAATTACTATACTGTAGCCCACTGTCAGACTTTTTGGTGTCAGGTGTACTATATTTAGCAAAAATAGATATGGCATGCCTGATTACCTGTTTAGCCATAGTGTCTCCTAGTAAGCTCTCAGGGAAGTGTGAATAATATTCTAGAACAAGTACTTTTTTTTTCCTGTCAGCATAATCAGACCTATGTCGGCTTTGCTCCAGAGAGCCTTTTCTTTTTTTTTTTCTTCCTGAGTCACTGACATTGGATTTTTTTTGACTTGGACTGGGCTTATATTTTTGGCATGTATAGCAAGACTTGACAACTTCTTAAATGTCAATTTATATTTGTCTAGCTTTTTTTTTTTTAAGAGGTCTTTGAGCTTTTTCTTAGGTTTTTCAATTCTTAACTGGCCTTAGTAGTTCCCCAGAATTAGTTGCAAAGTCTGGGTGCAGCCATGAACTGGGATGCAGGGAAAGCAGTCTGGACTGGTTACTTTTATCCTACATGCTCATCACAAGGCAGCTCAGGCACCTTGGTCACCCTGGTGGTGTTTCCTTAGGACTGGGATATTACATTGTACCTCAACAGATGTGCGGGTTCCCTTTCTGAGTTGTTGCTTTAGAAAATACAGTATGAATTTTGTCAAGCATTTGTTTGTACTAAATCAAAGAATAAGCTCAGAGAAAACTTCTGCACAGTGCTCCTTTGCACTTCAAGAATATGTTCCATAGAGAGGGACTGAAGTTCTAGCTGTCTGCAAAGTTTTGTTTTAGCTTGCACATCATATCAAAACCAAAAAAAAAATACGTTTTCAGCTTGGTGGTGGGAGGGTATGAGATGGTTACATGTGGTTTATGGACAAAGTGGAGAGTAACTGCCTCTTATAATTAAGTACATATTATTTACTACATCTATACGCAAAGTCTAAAGCCTTAGTCTCCATTTAAGTGCATCAGTGCGATGAACCCTGTGCCACTCACCTTTGGTGCTCACCATGCTGCTGTAAAAGATCATTAGCAGTGCTCTCCCTAAACAACTGCATTTTACAGTTACTGTAATAGCACCTTACGCCTGGGCCCTTTTAAATGAATGCGTTGTGTCTGCAGTTCTTTACTGACATTTGCGTCACATTTGCTTCCAGCGGGCATCTGTGACTCACTGGTTTGGATAGTTAGACTGGTGGCTGCTTTTCTATGTTGCTCATCTGTGTGTTTTCCCTTTCTTTTGCAACAGGATGACTAGTGATGACTGATGTGATTGACTTAAACACCATGTTGAATCACATCATATACTTGTTTTTGTGTTTACAATCTTTTGAGGCTGCCCAAAGCTTTTGGTTCTGCTGTTCTAGTGTCTCATCCCAGAGCTATCACTGCCAGCTATATAGACCTCTTTGCTGTCCACAGTGTGGCTTGTTTGTAGCGAGCTGGGTCAGGTGTTGGAACCAACCTAAACAGCACAGTGTGGAGATGATGCCTTCAAAAATTATCCTGAATATGCAGACATGTATGGCATTTCTTGTAGAGGCACATGCCAAAGTTCTGTCTTCTCAAGCAGAAAATATTTAGCATTGACCCTAACCACTGTTATTTTTCTCTTTAAGGATACTAGAAGACATTTTCTTTTTGCACATCTGTTCAGTTTGGAAGCACCTGTAAACAGGAAACATTTCATTCTCCCCAGTGTCTTCATTTGGCCCTTTACTCGCTCAAGCAGTCTCATGGCAATAAGGCTGCCTCAGCTTTTGTTTTATCCTCTCCTTTAACAAAGAGCTCTTTTCCTGAGGGCTATAGTGACCATGAAGTTCAGCTGTCCTGAGAACTTCTCTGTTCCTTCATGCATTTCCAAAGCTGTTTCAGTCCCCTACTTCTGTACTGCATACACTTTCTTTATGACTTTAAAAATTTGTTGAATTTTAAGCCCAGTAATGAGTGGGCTTTTTTGTAGGTGTTGTTGGGGTTTTTTTCTTTTCCTGGGGATATGGCAATGGTCATATATCAGGGATATCTGCTAAATAATAAAACTTTTGCTTGTGTGACTTCTTGGAAAGCAGAAAACTTCTAAGAAAGGATAAAGCACTGCTTGCTTTTTACTGTTGGGTTTTGGGTTTTTGTTTGGTTTTTCTTTTTCTTTACTGCTTGATTGTTGTAAATGTTTATAAGGTGAAAACCAAGGTGTAGTTCACACAGATACATGAATAACAGGAAGTAAAAACATTGCAAGTCCCATTGGTTAATGAAAGATATAAATCCCTGTTAATTCTTCCCTCTCAGCAATATAGAAATTAAAAAATACTAATTTGTGTATATATATACAAACTGCAAACTTAGTTATGGCCATGTGCCTTTATTGCATAGCATGAAGCTGGGGAGTTTCTCCCCATGATTGCTCTACCTGGCTCAAACACCTACAGCTGAACCTCAACACTTCTTTCTGAAAGTTGAAGGAGTTTCACTCTTGTCATTGCTGTCAAAGGGAGGGAGGTGGGTGTACATGCTGCAGGTGTTGATGACTTGTGCGATGTTTCTCCTCTTGTGGTAGTGGCAGGGCTTATGCCATGATGTGGCTTTGAAAAACCCAGCTGTATCTCTGAGCATGAGATGTTATGAGTCTAAGCAAACTTGTGGAAATTGTATCCTTTTGACTTGCAACAAGAATAACACCATCTGATATATATCAAGGCCTCTACTTATTTTAGCGATTTTTTTCTGTTGTTGATAGAGTGATGACTAAGATTTCTTTCTTGATGGAGAACAAAACAGGGTGGACAAAACACAGTGAAAAGTTAAATCAAAGGCATCTGTGGTTGCTGAAAGACAGTATTCATCAGTAGGAAAAAACACTGGGAATCTGGGAGCTCTTTGGATTGTAGTGCCTTTAGCTTAAATGTCAAGCTTCAATACGATATTTTTCTGAATCTATAAAATTTAGGTTCAGAGTCTTCTTTAAAGAAGACAAAAAAGAAAAAGATTCATAAAACTTTCTAGCATCTGTGTTAAGGGCCTCACTCAACCTTCCCTCACTTATCCAGTGTAAATTGGAGAAGGTTCAATGACGTAAGTGGAGAGTCAATGCATGTGGGAAAAGCAAGGCTTCTTCTCCCTTGAGAAAATGTACCTGTCCAAGGAAAGCTGCAGAGACACTGAAAGAGGTGATTCATGGTTTGCAGACATTGAGAACTATTCAGAATTTTTGTTTTTTTTCAATTAATAAGGAAAAGACTAATGCAGAAACTGAAAATCTTACAAAAGTGACACGCATCTGTTTATCTTACAATGCAGAAACACTCAGAACATCCCTTCTTGAGTAAAATAACTCAGCTGTGTGCCAAGACAGGGAGACATTGCTTCCTCTTCACTGCTGGTGAGCCCTATCCCCAGTTCCAAAAGATAATGTATTTGGAGGGAGAAAAGAAAAGGGGAAGTTGTAAGGAGGGAAAAATATGATGGGTAAAGAATATCCACCGGCATCTGTCAAATCAAGGCAGCTTGTTGTCAGTCCTGCAAGCTTGTGGGTTATATCAAGCCAGATTCCTCCATTATATTGGGCATACTTGATCTTGACTAAGGAAGATTCTCAGATGCTTTGAACTGATTCTGTGGTAAACATGATCAAACCTAAATGGATACTTTAGTATGGTGTTTTGTGTAAGTGTTTGTTCATAATAAATCATTGTATTCTTTAGAAACAAGCTTGAAACAAGTGCATAAATATGAAATGGCCTCAGGAATAAAGACATTTTTACCAGAATTATTGAGTGTGGTTTTCCAAATCCATTGGGTAATCCAAAACCCCCATAGTCATTTAAGGACCAACATGTACAGCCATTTATAGTAATGAAAATCCAGTGTAGCTGTGTTGAAGTCAATAGAGTTATCTGAAATTAACATAAAAAAATAAATAGAGTTTGGCCTATGAAATATAAACAACATAATCGCCTGAAATTCTATCCATTAGTATAAAAGAATGAAAATTCTATACCTCTGCAGAAATAGGAAGTGATCTGTATTATGTGTGTACATTCAGGCAAAAAAGATTATACTGATTTCATTCATGTGATAAAGCTGTTACACCCTAATCAGAAACCTTGAAGCAGAAGTTATTCATTTCAAAAAAATTTGTTATTCTACATTTTAATAATTCCAGCAGAAAACAGAAAAGGAAGGACCAGCTCGGTGGCTTTTGCAAAGTAGAGGTATTCAGACCAATTTCATTGTTTGAAGATTCCTTTTAGGAGGGAGTGGTAGAAAAAATGAACAGCTCCTGTGTCCTCAGTTTCTGATGATCCATAGACTTCTCACTTCACAAGGGACAGTCTTTTGGAGATGGCCATGTTGTGCCTTGGTTACCTGAGGCTTAAATTACACCCACACAGGTTGTCTTTATCCCTACTTTTATACACGCTTATAAGGTACAGTTTGCCTATGTATGTGATGAGTAGGTAGAGATGGGAGACAGCTAAGTCCATGAGAGACATGTAACTTCAAGGCATCCATCTGCGGTAAAACCAGTCATATTACAGTCCTGCTAGCATAAGGGAAGAACCAAAGACCTGGGGCTCCTCAGTATAGCCTGTGAGAGTGCTGTTGAGGACTCCCTAAAATGCAAAATGATGTTTTTTCCCCTCAGAGTGGAACCGACCACTGAGAGTGAGCAGAGAGTAGGCAGTGTGACCTGATCCAGCATGGAGCGAATGGTTGGGTACTGTAGCAGTGGAGAGGCATTCCTACACCTAACTCCTGAGCAGAAAATGGGTGATCATAAATGCTCTTCTGCCAGGTTGTGGGGATGTTGTGAGGCGCAATGTGTTGGTGGAGGAAAGCGTTTATTCAATGGTGGTATTGCAGTTCCTGCTGGAAGGCAGTGTGAAAGGTATGCATGTGGAGCAATAATGCCCCCTCCTTAGTGTATTTACTTGTACATTCCTAAGTAGGGTTCAGTTTGGCCCAGTAGGTCTATACTACATAATCTGGGATGCTTTTGCCCGAGATTGTTGTTTGAGGTCCAAACAGGGACCCAGGGTCCTGCAGATGGCCTCACAGAGCACAGCAGGCACTGTTGTTGAAACCTCTCCTGTTAGGACACGACTGCTGACTTATTCTCTGCCCTGCCATCCATCAGCAAGAGTCAGTCGCAACTACAGGGGACAGGGGATGACTTCAGGACATTGTGTCGTACATTTGAGTGCTTGATTTATGAAACATAGCAAAGGCAAACCAAAGCTGGAACAACTTGTCCATAGGAAAACTCCCTGTGCTTCAGCTAGGAGACGTGCCTTTCAATGCAACCTCAAAACATTTATTATAAAACAGAACAATTTGTATTGTATTCAATAATGTTTTCAAAGGATTGTCAAGCTCTGTCTGCAGGTACCTTTTTTTACAACATATAATCTATAGTGCTCATTTTTCCCCCCTCAATAACCATATAACAGAGATATGCATTACAGAATATGTGTATAGGTTTGCTTCTATTATAGTCATGATCAAAAGGCTATGATATATTGAAATATTTGCATTGTACAAATACATCTGTTATCAGAGGGTTCCTTAACATAAATGGTGTATTTTCTATAATGTGCTCCATCTAATGAATGGTTCGGCAAAGGCATGAGAACAGAGCTATGTGGGGAGAATGCAGTAATTTCTCTTTAACGTGCAGGAATTCTGAATACAAGTAAATGCATGCCAAATTTTATTGCTTCTAAATCTGAATAATTGTATTTCTGAGCTGTGCATCTGGGTAGATAATAAAGCCACAAAACAATTTAATGAAACATATAAAAAATCAAATGACATTACTAAATATTATAATATGCAGAAAATATATTTTGCATATTGTCACCTAATCTTTCATCCACATACTAACAAATAATGCAACAATAATTGAAAGTCTTATTATCCATCTACGTAAATTGAGACCAAATTTACCTTGTTTCCTTTTCTTTGTGTGTGTGTGTGTGTGTGTGAACATAAAGGTGAGATTGATATTATTGCTTTATGTTTATGGTACATTTTTTCCATAATAACTAAGGTGACCAACATAAGTCTTTTTTCCATTCAAATCAGTCCTCAACTCATATTGTGATTATGTTACCTAGCCAAGTACTTATAAGAGGTAAGACTTGAATATGTGGCCTTCGTTGTTCCCTTTCTTTGATGCATAATTCTGCAGGAATGAAAACTGGAGTACCATAAAGAAAGTGGGAGTCCTTATATACAGATTCAGTGTCTAAAATTCACAGGTATGAGATGCCCTCGTAGTCAAAGGACAGATATGGGTAATGCAGAGGGCAGTACTGCTGACTCATTCCAGAAGACTATTTTAGGATGAGCCAGACTGCCTTTTTGGAGATATGTGCTTCTTTCTGTTGACTCTTAAGGAATCCTAAATGGTTAGCTTAGATTTAGATGTCTAACTCTTAGAGGACCATGTAAGGAAACAAGAACCTCATCTAAAGAGGTTAAAATACTCACAGGCTCCAGGAGCGAGGGATCTCTTTTGTTCTTGCAATGATTCTAGCACTTTGTCACTGATTTATTCTGCTCTGCCATGGAAGAGGTCACTGCAGACTTCCAGCTGGTTGTAATGTCTGGATTTAAAGGACAGTGATCTGAAGTGTCTGCCACAAAATGCCTTTTGCAAAGGTGAGCCCGTATCATCAAAGGCCACACAAACAGTAGGAAAAGGACTGAATTTCCCAGAGACCAGGGCTTGGTAATGTTGTTCTGGCTTGACTCAAGACAACTGTCTCCTCGTTTTTTCCTTGTGATGTGTTGGCCCAGATTTTGACATGCTTGCACAGGGAGCAGTGTCCCATACCACTGGGTGCTCAGCTGAAGTCGGTGCAGGAAATGGTGCCAGGTAAAAATAGTAAGACTCTCCTCCTTGTTTCAAGAATGCATAACCAACTCCTTTTTGATAGTTGCTGCCTATACTCATAGAGAAGGATTACCACCACCACCTCATCCATTCCTCTGCGGCTGGGAGGAAATCCACTCCGTCCTCTCTTCTTTACTCTGCTTTCTTACACACATCAGGTCAAGCTCAGAGTCTTGAACCTTACTTTGCAAATTCTGGAAAGGTAAACTGGGGACTAATAAACACCCTGAACCAATCAGTGAAAAAACTTCTCTCCTTGTGAAAGAAGGAACTGTCCTCAGTGAAGGCAGAGACCTCGTACTGTGAGGTGTTTATTGTACTGAAGTCAGGACTTGTTTTTAAAAACCACACTATGACTGAGGAACACATTTCTGTAAGAAGAAAGAGCCATTGTAGAAGTCATAACACTATCCACTCTGGGTGCCAAGTGCACTTCTGCATTCCTTCTGCTATTCTTATAAACAACTCACACGGCCTCGATAAAGATAGTCTGTTAAAAAATAAGAATTTTTCTTATCAGAGGAGAGAGTAAGAAAGACCCAGATGCAACTAACCTTGGTGGCCACATTCCTGACAGTGCTACTGGAATAAGCAAAACTGCTTTGGGGGGAATGTAAGTATAAATATGCTGAAAAATAGAGATTAGGAATTGCCATGTAGAGAATTGCTACAGAGAACTGGTGAGCAGAATAATCAATGCATATAAAAATATTCTGCTTCCCTGATTTAAGAATCAAATGCCTGTAGACAGGTTTTCTTCTCATTCATACCAGGGTAATTTATTGTACTTCACAGAATGCAGAAGAAAACTTGGCCCTTAATCTGTGAAAGGAAGTTTTCAGGATGAGGATTTTGATTTGACTTCAAAGAATATGAATCAGTTCTTTCTATTCTGTAGTCAATTATTCCCTTTCAATGCAACTCCCATTGGGAATAAAGCTTTCTCTGATGAGGTTTAGCCTTATAGTCCACTGCTATCACCCTGGATTCAGTCTTTCCTCTGAGATTATCTCTTTTCTTTCTCTCTTTCTCCCTCTCTCCCTCTCCCCCCAACCCCCCCTCTTTCTTTCTCTTATTCTCTCTTCTTTCACTCTTTCTTTTCTTCCTTTTCTGTCTTCCTACCTTCCTTCAGACCAAGATTTTCTCGACAATTTATTGAAGATTTATTTAGACAGCCGCTATCTAAATCAGAACTAAAACCCTGGTAAAAGAGTCACGATTTAATCTTTGACGCTTAAATGAAGGAAGTCCAGTATGTCTAACAGGAGATTTATGCTTCAGATATTTGGTTTATATATGATTTGTGATGGCATATAATCTTGAAAAAATAAAACTCCAACAGGTCAAGATCTAGGATTGAATAGCTGTCTGCTTCCTAAAAAAAAGATTTAAAAAAGAAAAGAAAGAAATAAATAGTTCAGACCATTGTAACTCATTAATTCTAAATGGAACTCTTTATTTGAATGAGTACTAATGATCTTTAATTCTATTAGTATTTTAAAATATTAGAATTGTCCATTCAAAATATAAAACATATATATACTTCACTTATTCTTTAGCCAGTATAAACATGGAGCACTGTGTGCCTAAAATAAATCTCCTTGCAATTTCCATTTGTGATGGTATTTAAGGTGATGGAATATTTTTTTAGAATTAATGTGAATTAACATGAGTTTTTGAGTGAGGTTCAAATTACAGGTTTTTATGGAAAAGGTACATTTGAAAGTGAAACATAATTATGACGTTCAGTCCTAGATTCAAATCTGAATGCTTTTCTGACGGTCTGAAAGATAAGATTTTGCAAGTACATTTTCAGAAAACTTACTAATTACTGAGCTTCCCCTCTTTTACTCTCCTCTGCCCAAGATGTGGCCATTAGCAGATGTTTAACTGGAAACAGACCCATTTAGAAAATCTTTCCCATAGTTGTAAAAACAGTGTTTGTAGCTCAGTTAAATGGACACTGTAAATTTAATTCAGGATTAATATGTAGATTTGATACACTAGCTATTTTCTGTAATTTAGCTATATCTAATCCATCTTTCAGCCATAAAATCTGAGAAATATACTCCAGTGGAAATTAAACAGGGACTATCAAAATCATCAGAACTTATTAAGGACATGTGATTTCTCTGTTTCGAAGTGATGTATAAATGGGATGTGGGGCAGAAAAGTAGAAAAAGCAGACTCCT
>JAVJGI010000057.1:8086307-8108488 GCA_035590275.1 Ibycter americanus | reverse complement strand
CCCCCCCCCCCCCCCCCCCCCCCCCCTCCAAGTTTTTATATATTTCTAAACTTTCCTGGCAGTACATTGAAAGTGTCATTTAACCTACTAGATCTGAAGTGTTAAATATCTCCATATGATGTCTTAAATGCAAACAACAAAATATTCCAAAATTGTAATTGGAAACGAGGAAGTGAAATACATTGTAAACCTGAACTGAAACTGATTTTTCAATTTCAGTGTCCCATTATGCAGATGCATAAAACACAACAAAAAAGGAGATCAGATTCTTCATTAAAAAATTGAGAACCAAATTACTCACCCTGGAGTCACTATCTGGAAAGGGGGAAGGTTGCAAACAACTTGGGAGATTCATATAGGGAGAAGCTATGCCTATCTGTTCCTTTTTATAGGTGAAAGAGGAGGTTTGGTATTTTTTGTTCTTGCTATATAGCTTCATGCTACTGGAAAAAGGGTGAGATTCTGTGATCTAAGGTGGAATTTATCCAGACAAGGAAACATCTCTTTTTTAGATACTCAGCTTTACTTTCATGTTCTTCCCCTTTAATGTTAAATGGGTCACAGGACTTACAACCTACCTACCTTTTAAAACTATTCCTTTTGCTTCTTGAGATAACCAGCAGCGATTAGAATTGCTTAATATTTCAGGCAGAGGTGTGGGGTGGAAATGCTCTAACTTATTGGTAAGCAAAGTAGGCAGCACTGGTCTCACTGGTAGCAGGAAGATGAGTGGTTTAACATCAGACATTATACACTTGGAAGAAATAAAAAAAAATCAGGAAAAATATAAATAAAAAAGAGTGCAAAGTTTTATTGTCAAGCGCGGCTGTCACTTCATGAAACCAGAGTCATATATAAGATATATGTGACATACTAATAGGAAGTAATTTACCCAAGGATGTTTTTGTGCCTTGAAGTGCCTTCAACATTTCTGCTTTGAAAACTTTGCAAGTGTGTATGCATCAGAGCAGTTACCGAGGCGCTGAAGTTCCCAATTTGTGCACAATGTGACTTTTATAATGCTATTAAACTCATCTCATGGAAAGCGGTGTGCACAAAACAATGATACATGAGATCTCAAGGAGGCTGCTGAGGGGGGGAGAAGGCTGGAGTGAAGCGAAAGCTTTTATAAAGTCACTTTGAAAATGCACCTCCGCTCCAGAAACCTGTTTATTCACACTGGAAATTATCTCCTGTGCTTTGGGCTGAGATTCATGCTGCTTGCATTCCTCACCCCCTCTGTATAATAAATTACATGCAATTTTTTTTCTTTCTCTTTAAAGTAAATTTAGTGTTGATGAGATGCAGCAGACTGACAGCCCTGGTAATTGAACTCATGTATTTATCTCTAACATGGGGCAGTGACAGCCCAAGATTCCCTCATGTCCCATGAGCTCTAACTTGAAGGGATGGTCTCAGATGAGGATGCGATATCTGCAACACAACTGGTCATGCAATCATCAATAAAAGCTCACCATTTTCCAGCTGAAGTATGACCTTTTTCTCTCTTACCCTTGCTCCTGCCTTTCCCACCTGCCTTTCCGACCTGTCCTGCTCTTTTCTCTTTGGCATCTAGACTGTAAATTCAAGGGAATTTTTGTAATGTGTGTGAGCAGTAACATACCTGTGGACCCCAGTTTGGGGTACAGGGATTTCAAGGAGTTTATTGGAACATGGGTAAACCCCACAATTACACAACTGAAAATGCCATCTTTTCTCGTTGTGGCATGCTGGGACAGTTCTGAGCATTACTTTTGCCCCACGAGGGCCAAACCGAGGGCACCAGATTAATTTCCTACAGAAAAGCTGTGAGATGGTGATAGACCTGGGGAGAAAGGACACAGACTTTCCTGTGTGATAGGATAGTCTAAAGTTGTGATTTCTCTTTGTCCATTCATAAAATACAAACAAACCTTGAGAACAAACAAATAAACCTCTTGCTGCAAAGTGAAATTCCCTGGAGGAGAAGAAAAATTGGGGGAGGTGAAGGTCAGTCCAAACATTTTGCTGTGAAAAATTTAGAGCATTTTATTCAGAGTAAAACTATATATGACTTTTTTAATGCACTAAACAAATGATTTTGTGAGCTATTTTGAAATTTTAAAAGAAGTATCCTCTGTGGAAAGTATTGCCATGGAATACTTTGTCATCACCATTGTGTTTCATTTGTTGTCCTCCTCACGTTAAATTTGCTTGAAAACAATACATTTTTAAGTATTTTGAAAAATGTCATTTGCATCACCAGACAGGCATTCTGACAGCATTGCTCTGAACAACTTCAAATGGCAGTGTTTCTGACCCTGAAACACTCTGCCCAATTTAAGGCGTCTCAACTAGGAGTGTAGTTACTGTGTACGTCTTTTGTTAGTGGAGAAAGAAAGAGGTGCTTCCAAAAAGCAGTTGAGGATCTTCAGATCTACCACGTCTCCTCTGGTCACGCTGGTAGAAATGAAGTTATAGTAATACAAGCTTCAGTTGCCACACACGATCCATCAGATCTGGTAGGTATGTGGAGCTGGTGTGAACTTCACAACTACCTCTGTTTTGGCCAGCCAGGTGAAGACCAACTAAGTCACAGTGAAGACCCTAGAGTACTTTGTCAGCATGGCCCTTTGCTTCATGAGGACTTAGGATAGATAGTCCTTAGTCATGGACTTAAATATGTTGGATGTACTCAGCCTTGCATTCAATAGCTAGGAAAAGTAAAACCTGATACAGTCAGGTTTAGGTATGGGAATATCTGTTTAGTTCAGAAAAGGTATAGTCTTGGCTCTGTCCTCTTTTTTCTCTGGCCTTCAGAGTTCATGTAGCTCAGCAGCAAATAAATGGTCTTACATTAAAGCAAGGAAAAAGCAGTAGAAGAAGGTAAGCCATGAAAACTTAAGACCTACTCTGAGATGGTGTTACTAGTACATTACTTTTGGTTCATGCCTCTTTCCTCCTAAAGACACAGCCTGGATCTGTGTCTAGGATTAGGAAGTGAAAATCTCTATGTATCACCCCCAGACCCTATTTCTTCCCCCTCCCCTTCAATTTTATTAATGGTATTCAGGGAAAGTCAGACTTTTTATTTTTCACATGACATCAAGTCATTGTGTTAAATATAGGATTTGGGACTTGGCAAATCAACAAGCACATTGTGCTCCTATGGAGACAAAAGGTGACTGAACAGTTTAGTCAGCTGACATCCAGGCAAAAGGAATGCTCCACGGTAAGAGGATTGCCAGCTCTATTGTTGGGCCTACAACAGGAACCAACTTGCTGCAACATTAATTTCCCATCTCACACGGAAGTTATTTAAGGGAGAAGACTAACAAGAAAACAGTGCCCACAGTTTAATCCTATTGTCACCCTGATGGATTTATATTTGCTGCTGGGTTGTAGGGGTGGAATGAGGCTGCTTTTTTATTATTTCAGCTGTATTTGCCAGAGGAAAAAACAACCCCGGGATTAGGAAAACATGACTTCTGCTACCTTTAGATAGTCACGAACTGCTGTTCTGTTAGTGTAGGTATAAGATGACTAAAATTATATCTTAGTGATGCAGAAATCCTTCACTCAGAGATGATAGAAATATTTTTAACTTAAGACTTGTGAAATGTCTCTTTTTCTGGCTGCATCTGTTCTCATGACTTCATCTCATTTCTCATTTACCTTTTTTCAGTATGTATAGCAGCAGTCACAGCAGTACACGGGGCCAAGCGTAGTAGTTATTATGTGTAGTGTGGTTTCCCACCCTGCATCCTGCAAATATCTGTAGAAGTTCACCTATAGATGGATATTTTTTCTGTAACCCCAACATGTGGCATTAGTTAGTTTTGCAGTTACAAGCAACTTACTTTATTGGCATTGAACAACAACCACAGACATCTTCAGTAGACTAGCCATTCAAATATTTAGTTATTCAGGTTTGGGCAAGGTTTCAGAGCCTCTAGCAATCCTTTTTAGCACAAAGCTATTTAACTTTACATGCACAGAAAGGCAGTCACATCTTTGGATTACCAAGCAGATACAGTGTAGATTCAGGTTAGCCAAATCTTCAGCTGATGTTGATTGTCAAAATTCCACTAAAGTCAGTAAGTGTCACAGTGATTTACATAAGTAAGAAAACTAGACCTGTAGCTTTTATGGCTTGCTTGAAGGAGATTGTTCCTTTTCAATTTATTCACGGTCAGAATGAATAATACAGCTGGAAGTCAGGAGTTCTCATTGCTTGTGTTGAAATCACAAATCTAGGTCATTTACAGGTAGTCACCATTTCACGTGCTTAGCGATTAGACAAGTGTTTTTGGGAAAAAAAAAAACCAAAAAAAACCCTACAATTGTTTTGGCATAAAAGCTAGCTCTGATTTTCTTATCCAGAAATGCCTATGGTTTGTTTTATTTGGTTTTTATTTTTTGGTTTGTTGGGGGTTTTTTTGTTTTTTTTTTTAATTTACTGAAACCCATTGCCTGGAAATGTACACTCAATGTTTTTACCTTGATTATGCTTAAGGGGAAAAAATAGAAAACAACAACAAAAAACAACCCTAATATTTTAAATTGCTTGTGAACAGTGTTTACTCATTTTTCAGCCAGTTATAACTGAAAAAAATATTTTTGCTGACAGGCCACTGGCTTAAAGCAAAATCTTTCTTCCTTGAGGCACATCCAAATGCTGTCTTCCTCTCCTCTTTATTTGACTGCATCAGACTAGCATTCTGAATGGCACCATGGCTCTAATGCTCCTCATTATGTCTTTTTATTATGTATATGTTGTATTTTTTTTCTCATCATGTATGCATATTATATTTTTTGCTGCTCAATACTTTATTCCATACGGATGGAACACATGCAAGGGCCTGTCAGCCTGACAGTCTTTCTCAGTCTTCTTTAAAAATAATCTCTTTAAGTATTTCTTGATCCAGATCTCTGCCTTATGCTCTTTGGAGGAAGTAACATATCTGATTTTTAAGTACAAAGAGTTCCTTTCTACAACTAGAAAAAGCATTTTCAAGGGTGGAAATCTGATATACAGTTCTCAAAAAATCCAAAAATATGCAGAATATCAATCAGTCCTGTTTACAAAATCCCGGTGCTAGCATAAAGTTTTTATACTCCCCAAATGCCTTCCTTCTCATAGATTTGAAGCACATCTATTGGAAGGGTCTCCTTGTACCATTTTAAGTTCTGTGTGAGGTCCCCAGTCTCCTCTTATAGCCTGTTCCTGATCTTTAGCAGCCATCAGCTTTCAGCCCACCTCTGGAATCTTGATCAGAAATTACTGCAGATCCCAGCTCAGAGGCTCATTTGCATTTAGTATAACTGAATCTATGTAAAAATTATGAATTTGGGATTCATTTCACTTAATTTTAGTTATCTGCAGGGTAGGTGTCTACAAGCTGGGTTCCTGAGCTCTAGTTGTGAGACTCCACAGAGGGACTCCTCTGATCAAATCCAGTACCTACTTCAGGCAGAGCTTGAATATTCTCCAGAATACATTGTCTGCACCTGGAAAAGGGTCCTAAGCGCTAAGTTTGTATTGCAGGATGGAAGGCACTTGGAAATCCTATATCCTACCTGTCAACCCGGCATGGATACCTTGGATAGCCAGTTGTCAGTGCATGTAACTGAGCTGAGCTCTAAATGTCTACAAATTTCTGAGCTGTCTTGGTTCCACCTGGAGTCAGCAAGGCAGGAGAGAGCTGGGAGGAACTGGTTTTGGGAGGTGGGTGTTGCTCACTCTTTGCTGTAAAGGAAAATTACATGCCCAGTTTTTAAGACAGCTGAAGTGGTCTGCTGTGAAACCCACCCTCGGTTGCATACGTAGGATGATGTCAACCTTCTAATAGTGCTTTTAAAGAAACCCATCCTTACGTCACACCTTGAAAGTGATTCTTAATCTACTTTGGTTTGGAAGGTTTCTTCTGGCCTTGATTTGTAGAGGACCCTGGGACAGTTGCCTACTTACTTATTTCAATGTTTCCTTACCTGAGCAGTGGATAATAACCTCACAGGGATTTTATTATTTATTTTTAACACCGATACAGCACTGACTATATACAAACATATTTAGAATCACATTATGTTAGATGTTGTAAAAATAAATCAAATGGTACAATTTCTATTCCACAGAATTTGCAGCCTGAAAGATAATATGTAACAAGTGTCCTAATAAAGAGGTGAGGCTGGTAAGGAGGAACAAAATTAATTGTACAAAATCCATAGCCAGTCAGCAGTAGCAATTATAAGTCATTACCTGATATTTTTCAGTGCTTTAACATGTTTGGATGACAGTCTGTAGACAAGCTAATGCCAGTGTAAGTGAATCATATAGGATATGACTGTTTGTAAGCAGACTTGCTATATTTGGGACAATAAATGCTTGTGTTATGGGTGAAAAAAAAAAAAAAAGAACACAAAAACCCAAACACATTTGCTTTGAAATCTTTGGAACAGAATTCCATTTATATTTAGTAAGAGTAATTGTTATGGAAATGAATTTCTTTACATTTAATGTGCAACAGTTCAGCGCAAAGATTATGAACTTATTTCGATTTTTTTGAAATGAAATGTATTTTTGCAGTGATTATATTAAGGTTCGTCTAGTGGATTTGATTGGAGAAAAAATATACCTCGACAGGAGAAACAGATGAGCTGTGTGGGTGAGGGAATATACGTTAGGCAAAAGCAAACAAACAAAACATACACAGAAGTCTTCACTGATTTAACACACAGCCTCCTCTCTAGAAGAGTGTCATGCTGTCATGCGTTGGGTACTAAGGCACCCATGCTAGCAGTGCAGTTACCCTAGACAACATCCACGGCTATCAAAGACCAAGAGCCACAGAGAGAATTCTTTGCAGCATAGCTGGTGTAAATCTCAGCCCAAAGATCTGACACTGAAAAGACTAGATAGGTGCCTCAGTTTGTGCATCAGGAGATGATGTAGCTGATTTGATTGGACAATATAACGTAAATTACTAATTTACTTGTATACTTAGGTACTCATCTATGCGGGACTGTGACCTAAAGGCATAGCACAAGTAAGCCTAGTGGACTTGAGCACCTATTTAAAAACAGAATCATACTTACATGCTCTCCTAACTAGAACATAAAAGTCCAACTGGTGTAGGATCATCTGTATTATACAAACTTCAGTTTATATCTTATAGTCAATAAGTGAAGTATTCAGCTACATGAAAAATACGTATGACTGATGCAGGAACAAAACAGATCTGGGATGGGTACAAAGCACAGCCTGACTTTTCCAGTCTGGATTGCTGAGCTGGTTCTCTCTTACAGGGAGTTCCTGCTGAATAAAGGTGCAGTCATTCCTCCACCTGGCTCGCTGTGCAAAGGCACCTGCACATACTGCCAACATAATGCATACTTGCTAAAATTGAACAATATGGGAGTTTTGTACAACACCATGTATTAGTATAACTAGTCACATTAAGTTCATATACTAACCCTGCTTTATAGGGCAAAAAAGAACAGGCAAGTAGGATTTATTTCACTGAATTTCTAGTGTCTACAATATGGCCTTCTCCATCTGAACTAATTATCTAAAGAGGATGTATAGCCAATACAAAGCAGCATGCTGAGGATGTGATTGCTTTGTCATATTTTAGAAGTTAGGAACATACTATAAGTGCCTATGCCTGCACACTGACAGTGGAGTGAGGACCTACAGAGATGGAAGTATCTACCTGTTCACAGATAAGTCCCACCTTAATTTCTATTAAATCTCTATGTAATGTGTGATATATGATAAAGTGATTGACTGGAAAGGTTTATATTTGCTTAATCACCGTTATTGAATAAATGCATCGGTCAACTAAAGCTGTTTCAAGAGGAGTAGTTCTGATAAAGGCTGCTGTTTTATATCTTGCCTGGTGTGGATTCCCTGGTATTTAATGAGGATGATGTTCCTGAGTTTTCACTTGCAGTGTCGCATTTTTGTATTTTGGGACAACATTTCCCTTAAATATATGGAAACTTAGTATTTTTTGTTATTTCTATCGCTTTGGCAAAATTGGTTGACATTAGCTAAGGGTTCAAAAACTACTGAAATGAAGATTGAAAATCTGACACGCTTTATGATCATAAGAATTGAATTTCCTTGGAAAATTGCTGAAAAACTGCAGCTATCCCTCAAAGTTGCCCCATTATGTAAGGACTGTTTGAAGCCTACAAATTATGACATTGATTTCTCAACTTACATGTTATATGTATTCTTATCCATTGCCCCCCTAAACCTATTGCCTGCTTTGCTTATTTGAAAGTGCAATATTTAAATAGGCAACACTGGGAATGGGTGGTGTCTCAGTCTTGCCTATCATAATGGAATACCTCTCTTGGTTGTTCTTTAGGTGTTATCAAACTGTATCTAATAAATAATAGTGACAAACTGCAAACACCATGGAAAGTTGCATTGATTATAATATTAATTCAAGAACAAATAAGATAGATTTTTTTTTCTTTAATTCAGGGGGAAAAAAACACAGCATAGAAATTGAACATAAACAGAGTTGGGATCTGCAATTCATTTTTCTTGTTTACTATGAAATTGGGCCCAGTTAAGTTTCAAAAATGCTAATGAGGAAATAAATTAGGTAGCAATTTTCCAAGGCAATATCTCATTGGATTTGTATTTGTTTACTTTTATCTATATTTATCCTTGTTAACCCCTTTTTTCCTGGCCATTCAATTTCATTCATTTTGTTTTTTCTCTCTTTCTGTATTTGCTTATTTGTTTGGTATGATTGCATTTATATGCTTCCAAGACACAAATATCTACACTTCATAGAAAAGAAAGGGGACAGAAGAGGGAAATAACCCACTTTGAGGGTCCTGCACTCTATTGTTGTCTCACTGTCAGCTGCATAACCACATCACTCATACTGGCTTTCCAAGAAGCGCTTGATATTTGACTAGCTTTATTCACACTAAAGTCCACGGTAGTTCGTTGAAGCCAGTGAAATCAGACTTAGGCCAGTAGTAATCACTTCTGAAAATTCTGTCCTTAATCTCCAATAATTTCTATTGACCTTTTTGAGAAGCTTCTCTGGAAGGAAACTTTGACTGTAATGAATCTTGAACACAAGAGGCAAATTAAGATATTTTTTTCTTAAGGCCAAGCCATATACTCATAAGTTTAAATATAACTCTCTTGTAAGTATGTCTTTTTTTTCAGTGAGAACCATATTCACCACCATAAGAAAAAATTAATAGTGAATTATTGCATGACATGAAAGTTATATGGCTCAATGTAATGTCATAGTGCTATAATGCCCTTAAGTTTTGCTCTTGGTAACATACTTAGCACATGAACATCAGTCTGGGTAGAGGACAGACAATGCACTTGCATCAGAAATTTCATCTGCAATGCAATTCCTTTCCATTCCACAGGTTTGTCACCATTATGAAGTCAATTTTCAAGCACCATATAGTGACTTTAAGAATGGCACTCGAGGACCTGCTGATATAAAACCTATCATTATCAGGTCAATCATTTCCCAATGCAGTGACAGATATTCAACATTATTTTCAGAGATAAATGAATAGTCTTCATTGTAGCTCCTCTCCTTGTTGGCAATTTCAGTAAAGAGGCCAAGAGGTGAATAGCCTGCAGAACTTGTTCTCTTTTTTTTCATGCCTGGGGTTGACTTTTTTAAGTTAAAGACCTTTTGGAGAAAGTTTGCCCTCTCATAGCCTTTTTGCAAAAAGTGGCCATGTATGTGAATTTCAAGCACCAGCAACACCCATTGCTAAAGGGCAGGAGCTAACCAGGGAAAGGTCATTCCAATTCACAAAGGGCTTTGATATTTCAGAATAGCTGACTTTGTTATGAACTGAAGGAGAACCTCACATTTCAAATTCTTTGTGTAAAAGAAAAAATGTCATGGTCCTCAGGAAACCTACCAGAAGAGCCATCCTGAAGGTATGAATACTGGAAGCTCTTGGGAAGGTGGCTCTACAGAGGTTCCACAAGTTTTCTGTTTCTTTTACCCTACACATTAAAACAGGAAGCCACTTTGATGAGCAGAAAGATGAGGAGGGGCCAAGGTGTTTAGGAACCAAAGCTCCAATAGCTTCCAAGCTTTCATCCCACCTTCCTTGTAAAGAGGCACAGTGGGATCCCAGCAATCACCATAGCAAACTAACAGAGAAAATGGAGACAGGTATTGACCAAAGAGAAGACAACTTTTTTAATGGAATTGTCATACATTCCAATGCAATTCTGTCAACATGCAACAGCTGTCATAAAACATTTCTAGTTCTATGAATCATAACCTCCTGCGGAAATAACATTCCTTGAGGAGTTTCCAGTATGAGGATATAACACTTCAAGAGGTTAGGCTTTTTTTTTTCTCTCTCTCTTTTTTTTTTTTTAATTTATTACTATTTTATGTTAGCTGCCTAAATATAAATTTAGGGGCCACCTGAGGCACATGGACCCTGCTTTAACAATATTTTCCATGGTTATTCATTCTTTAAGGTTTTTTTTCACAGTAGTTTTCTAGCATATGCATGTATTAACATGTACATTCAATGTCAAATATGAGGTAGAATCAGACAATGGTTTGGGTTTTTTTTTTCAGAACTGGGAAGTGAGTGTGGCTCCCTTCTGTGCTAGATGTGTAACTGGGAATAAGTAGAAAAAGCTTTCTAAAAATAAGACTTTATAAAGTTTCTTCAATAAAGTGGTAGACCTCTAAGGCATGGGAAGAAAAAAAAAAAAAAGAAAAAATACACCTCCATGAGGAAACATGGTTTTTAGCTGTTATATTTCTGTTTAGATTGTTCCCTCCTGCATGTTCACCAGCCAACACATCAATTAGCTTTTTAAGCAGCTTCAGGTACACTAAGACTTTTATTTTACTTTTTGGAAAGCCTTATTCCTTTGAAATGAAGCAGGTCAATATGTTTCACATGCAAACTAGATCCATCCTGTTCCTGAAACCATCTGTGGTGGCCTCTCTGTAGCTGTCATATCCCTCTGACAAAGCCCAGACGCTCATGAATTGAGGACAACCCTTTTTTCCGCTCTGCCAAGGTTTCCCTGTACCAGCCCAAGACTTCCTGCCTTCCCTTCTATACTCTCTAAATGCCCACATCAAGACCTCATTCCTTGAAAGAAGATGCCTGTTTCCTGCTAAGAACCTATTTAACAAGCCTCCTTCTAAATAAACATCATCCATCAGATAATTGTGTGATTTATACTTTTCATCAGGGAAGATGTGTTGATCTAGGCACCAAATGCAGACTGAGTTCCCTTAGGGAGTGAGTTCACCTGTATGAAACTTCCTCTTCCAGATCCATTTCTTATAAGAATGAGTGTTTCCTTCTTCTCTTTCATTGTCTCCCACATTTTGCTGTTTCCCTTCATCCTCCCATGCACCAAGTGCTTTTACCTTACTCTTCCTACATTTAAAAAAAAATAAAAAATCAAATCATTGTTACAGGCAACCTTTCAATTAAATTTCTAAGTAAAATGACTGTATTAGGCAAAAGTTTGTGTGGTAGCCAATAAAACGTCAGATAGTATTGAATGCAGGCTTGGACTAACCTGGCAACTCAATAAGTTATTATGTGCGAGTGTTGCAACTTGATTTTGAAGAGAATACACATGTATGATGAAGCCATATTATAGCTGAGTGATTGATTACAGCATTCTGATCCATCTTGACAAGATAAACTCAGATAAAAGAATATGCTGATATTTAAGACTCGACAATTTATTATCCAAAGACTACTGTAAAAAATGATTTTATAATTTCCTTCATTTAAGTGTTTTTTTCTGAAAGTAATAAAACATATTTTCCAGAGTAACAGGCTATGATCAGAAACTCTTCTTGCTAGCTAACAGTAAATCCCACTAGGAAATAAAAATGAGACAAAACAAACATTACTGGTTGTCCTAGCTGCTTCTTGAAACTTGTATGAAAGCTAGTCAAATGGGAACTCGTTTTTCTGTTAAAATTTTAAGCTTTTTATTATGCTTAAAATCTTGTTATGGGCTAAAGGGAAATGTAGCAAATATGTGAAGTAGAGAATTTATTACTAATGAAATTGAAATCTAAACAGTATAACTAGACAAATATTATTAGTTCAGATTTATTTATTGCAGAAAAAGAAAATAAAGAATGCTTTTACCAAGAAAAAAACCCTCAGAAATATAACAAAGCGGTTATAATTGTTGTACACACAGTAGTACCTATCCCTTTTAAAAGCATTATGGTCACCCTTCCACTGTCCCTCTGGATACTACAACACCAGTCTCCCTCAAGCAAGGGAATATTTGAACCAGGCCATCAGTGTTCCAAGGTCTCTGATGGGAAAATGGTACCATTAATGGGGTTTATTCTTTCTTCCTCTGTTTTTGGGGTCATTGGCATGGGCTATATCTGTATTTTCTAACATACCCATACACCTTGCTCTTTCTTCCTTGTTTGCAGCTTCATGGTGTATGCCAGTTTACTATAGGTAATGTGTTCTATGTATGCTAGATATTTGGTCTTTGCTGTCTTTGTTAACCCTTTTTATAACCCAGCTCCAGCTCTTAATTTCTTTCACCATTGGTGAGCTGTTTATAGCCTTTGGGTCTAGAACTAGACTGTAAAACAGGATCCATTTCTCCTAAAAACTTATTAAAATTTAAAACCAATCTTTGATTGGGGTAGGTGGGTAGAGAGAAAGAGAAGCACTTCCAAAGGACCAAAAAGGAGCCTAAATCTTATGGATTCAATTAATACGGGAGGCTTTTGTCTTTCTTACTTCCTAAGAGCTATAACTCTTTTTTTTTTTTTTTTTTTTTTTTTTTTTTGTCACCATCTACAGAGGGAGCTTACACTCCTGATTCCAATGCAATGTTTAACATATAATGGAATAACTACCCTATCAGTGCCCTACTTTCATTGTGGTAATATGGATCCCAGACTATTAAGAAAATATGAGCAGTTTTTCTGAAAAATATTGCTACAGTTTACACAATCTTTCCCCCTCATATTCAATATTGGCAAGTCCCTTTCATTGCCCTCAGATTCAACAGTTTTAATTTAGTTAAAGAGAAAGCAAAACCACCAACCCTCCAAACCAAAGAAATGGCCTGGCAAGCTCCCGTTGGCTTCCTTAAGAACTGGCTTATTCTGCAGTTATTGCTGTATTCAGGCTTTCTGGACTTCAGACAAATATTACCTAAACTGACTCTGGTGATCTGAAAAACAGTCTATTTTGGTGTCACAGATGGAGTGACGCACTTCACTCATAAGAGAGAAGCAGCAATATGTTTATTGGTATAAAACAGCGATTTAACAAAGTTTGATAGTAAATGTGACAGTGGTTTAACAAGATTCGATGGCAAGGTACACGTGCTCATTTACTGCACAGAGAACAGGGTTAGACAAAACTGTCAGGGAGACCCTCCCGTTGAGTCATGAGGTTCAGAAAGGACCCTCTTGTGGTATAAACTTCTCAGAGGGGAGTTTAGGTGCAACTACATCCAGACTTAGTCTCAGACTGGATCAACAGTTTGTGTCTAAAGTACTACATGTACACAATCAACCCTTTATACCACTTAGTTAAGATTTCAAAGTTTAGCATGCTATTAGTCACTTACCAAGAATCTGCTGTGGCAAGGAATCTCTGAACCTTGAGGAGTAACCTTGATGACATGGCTTCAGGAATATGCCAAATGTCTACCATTGGGACTTTTTTATTCTATCACTCTTAGTTCTGTTTAATCTCAGTCCAATGAAACACATTGCTCTAGAAACAATCAGAACCAGAAGACTTTGTGCCCCTGCTTCAACTCATTTTCTCTCCCTAACCTTGGGCAAGATTTTTAATCATTATTTCCTTCTATCTCTGATACATAAAGTGGGGAAACTGGTGTAGCCTGATATCAAATAGCAAATTTCAAGATACTGGAACCATCTAACTACCATATGAATAATGATCTGCATATATTCCCTACACACATAAATAATCATAATAAATGTAATAGGTAATAATGCATTTGCATGCGGTGCCTATTCTTTCAAATGGAGTAAAACCAGAAGAACGGCAATAATTGGTATGAGTAATCAACCATCACAACAATGAAAGTTTCAACTGAAAATGAGTACCAGATGCTGAATGAAACATAGTGCAATAAATGGATAATATTAACCTAAAGGTGCGAAAAAGAAGCAAATGCCATTTCATCAACAATTTCTGAGATGATGAAGTTTGGCTTTTTTCTGAACTGGATAAAATATACCAAAAATGTTTGTTAGGAAAAAATGATATTTCATCTCAAAATACTTTAACAAAATAATGAACTTCCATCTTCATTCAAGTCATTAAAAACTTGTCTATATATTAGATTCTAAGACAAAATGTTATAGCAACATAAAAATCATATTACAACACATATATCAAGTTTCTGTTCCACAAATACTGAAGAGACATTACAATGCCATCAGAATCCTTCCCATATTACTTTAAATTAAACTGTAAATTAAATCAATCTTATTTCCTAAAGTTTCTTTTATTTCAATGGAACCCTGTACCCTCACTTTAATTTGTCAACATATTTCTGGCCAGATGCAGCCATAACACATACTCAATATGTCTTGTTTCTGTCAGCTATAGAAGCTAAGATTTTACTTCATCCAACATCACTGTATGTAAATGACATGTCTCAGAGGCTTTGTCACCCACGCCTGCTTTCTCACTGGACAGACAGACCATCATCCAGCAATTCACATGATACAAGGTTAGATCACCCTCTGGAGAGAGTCAGGTTTCTGTGTTGTCCACTTTAGGTGGAAATTAGACCATTTAGTCTCCTAATCTAAAACCTTGTTTAGGCTTTAAGCTTTGGTAAGAAGAATATAAGATCCTTATCTCATGTTTTAAAGATTTCTAGTGATTTATTTTGGGTTTGGATCAGTATTGATGATCATCAATTTAGCTGCAGGAGTGTTATCATGGAACCCCTGGGTTATTTGGAAGTCAGCCATACTATAGCAACATTCATAAAATAGATACATCCTGCCTTTGGAATTATTATCCAAGATAATTTAACTATCTGCTCATGAAGGTTTAGTTTTCCACCCATTGAAGATATCTAAGTAAAGCTAACGGTTTTGGTGATGTTGCTATTAAACACTTGGGCAAAACAAGGTGGGGCTTAAGGTATCCTTACTACCTTGAACCATTTCTAATAGTTTCAAAACAATTCCTATATAATACATCTGTTCAGTTCAAATATATAATTACATTTCTTTGCCATCTAGAAATGCACAACAGTTTTGTCACATTTTCAGCTTATTTTGTGGCAAATCATTCTCCTGATCCCACTTCCCCGAATTTCTTTTTTTTCCCATTGTGAGAGGAAGTTCAATATTAAAGCTCTAAATTCTTGTGAAGAAAATTGTCATCCTCAATTCATCCCATCTTGCTGCAGCTGTGCCTTGAAGGAATACAACTTCCACCGCCTTGTCATGGCCCCTGATCTGGTGGATGTGCATCGCTCATAAGGCTGAAATTGTAGCCATTTCTATTTACAGGGTCTTTCTGGACTTTAGTGTGGGGGACAATGAATGCTGCCAAGACTGGGGTGTTTTTGTGCAGGTCAAGAGCTTTCTGATTCCAGTCACTCTTAACAGTGAAAGTGGAGGCACTTCTGCATTGTCCCACCAGCTGGGAATTGACTGCCTGGGGAGCAGCTTTGCAGAAAAGGACTTGGGGGACCCTGGTAGACACTGTTGAACATGAGCGGGTGATGCACCCTTGTGGAGATGGTGGCTAACCACATACTGAGCTACATTTGCAACTGCATTGGCAGCAGGTTGTGGGAACTGATTATATTCCATTCAACACTAGTGAAACCAAACACAGAGTACTGCATCTCCCCAATATGAAAAAGATATCGGAAAACTGAGGCTTGCCCAGCAGAGCTACCAAGATGTATGGGTGCCCAGATCATAAGACGTACAAGGAGAGACTGAAAGAGCTGGATTTATTCAGTCTTAAGAAAAGCAGAATAAGTAAATGTCATTAAACACATATTAGGTAGTTAAACAGATGGCAGAGTCAGACTCTTTTTGGAGGTAGACAGAGAAAGGACAAGAGACGATGGACACAGGTTACAGAAAATAATCTCACAATCAGGATGGTCAAACATTAAAGCAGAGGCCAAGACAGGAGGTGAAATCTCCATTTCAGGAGATACTCAAAACTTGGATAAACAAGGCCTAAGCCAAATGATATAATTTTTAAATTGGCCCAGCTTGGAGTCCTGCTGACCCTTCAGGACTTCCTCACAGCTGAGATTACTCTACGATTCTATAATCATGTGGGAAGTGGGAGTTCAGAAATCAGGTTATCTGGCCTCACAGCTACTGAGTCAAAGGTCTAATTGCAGATGTTCTGCTGAAAACCATAATAGCCATAAACACTTAATGGGTAAATTCTATCCGTATCAGAATAAGATTAAAGCAATAGTCAAATAAATAATATGAAAAAAAAAAATAGTGAAATAAGTTTTCATTAAAAAAAACCTCAACAAACCAAACCAACAAACAAACCTCCCAGGAAGAAGGTTTTAAATATTCTATTAAATAAATAAAAAAAACCCTATGGAATTTAGTGTTCAATCTTTAAATGAGCTAACTTGTAAATAACCTAGTCGAGCCCTTAGAAAATCCTAGAAAACTCAAGAGAAAAAAAAAAAAAAGAGAAAGAAAAAGGCTTAGAAGGCAAAAAAATTTTGAAATGTCTGGATAACATCTGAAAAGAAAAACAACAACAAAACCAAGCTCAAATAACCAATGTTTCTCACCTCCTCAGGAGCAAGTACAGGAAGTTTTCCTTGTCTGGGATCATATTCTGTTTTCCTCTCCAGCAGTTCAGCTTCTCTCTAGTGTCTAGTTTTGCAGGAGTTCAGGGCAAGTCTCTCTACTGCTTCATAGCCATACAGCCTGTAAAGGATGTTTCAGCTGCTTATTTATCTCTCAAGGTGGACTGCAAAAGGCAAAAAGAGCCAAGCCTGAAGGACATTTCTTTTTACAGTTTTTGACTATGGAAAGAGGGAACCTCTGGGGATTTATGGGACCGGGACCAGGAAGGAACGCAAAAGGGTTGTGTTTTGCCTCAAAATTATGTGATTTCTATCAGGTGACTTTGAATTGTTTCTGCACCTTCTAGCGGGCAGTGTGTTCAGTGGGACTATGAGGTTGCTAAGCTCTAGTGCTTGTGTAAAGTTTGCTGACAAGGGGGCATATTCCAGCAGTTCAAATGTGTTCTGAGATATCTGCACATACTCATGATAACAACCGCAGGTTGTAAAACAGAAGTGAGGTGTGAAGTAAGGTGAATGAGAAACATTGCCCCTTCATGACCAGTATTCCCTAGGTCTCAGTGTCCAGAGTTTCCATTAAGAAGTGGTGAAATACCCTAACAGTCTCCTTTGGGCTCTCATTATGCCATTACAGGTCTTCCCCACTCCCCTCTGGAGTACGGCTTTGTGGCAAGGTTTTATACATGAAGGGAAATGGATCTCAACAACTGAGTCCTGCTTCTCAACTGTTCTCCTGTGGAATACCCCAGAGCCAAAGGAGCAGGCAGGAGTACATACTGAAAAGCCTGTTCCTAAGAAATTCAGAGCACCCAGTTGTGTGAACAGATGTGAAGGTCAGTGCCTTCTGACATGCTCTGGGTCTTATATGCAGATGAAGTAGGAACTAATATTTACCTTATCCAAGTATTGCAGCGTAGAAAGGCTGGAAGACTAAGACTGGCAGGTGATCTTTAACTCCATACACAACGTCAACCCTACCCATTTAAATAATGCTTTTCCCTGGGATGAGCACAGCTTTGTTTTTACAGTTTCAGGAGATACAGTAAGTCTCTTTGAGACAGCAGCTGTTCTTTGTGTTGCATGTGCCTGCTTTGCCTTCCTCCTAGGACCCAGAAAAATCTACAGCTGCACGTCCCCTGCTATCGTATGTACTCACAGCCAGGGAACTTGTTTTGAGATGTAGTTTCCAGCCTCTCAGTTCTCTCAGAACCATATTGGACTTTCCTAAACTGATGTGCAGAATCCCTTGGCACCTCTTAGATTCTCGTTAGGGAAGACTGAACCTGTCATATAGCTTCATGGACATTCACCACATCCATACTTCAACTAATACTGTCTTCCCAGCGAATGATACCACTTTATCATGGCTGTCTGAAGATAAAACTTTTTACTTCCCAGGGAGGCAGTTATAAAGACAGGCTCTTAGTCTTTTCTGGCCTGGAAGGGGAAGGACCAACAAATGCTGCTTTTACTAGGAATATGAGACAGAATTTCTTCAAGGCAGTGAAGGCATTTAACATGCTCATCTGTCAGTAGAATTTGGCTGTGACAACAGGGGAAGATTTTTAAGTCTAGGGATTTTAGGAAAGCCCTGAATGTGGAGAGGTTTAATAAATGTCCCAAGCTGGGTAAAGAAAGATGTGTCAATTTATTAGTACTGATCAAAACAAACCAAAAAAAAAATATAATACTAATTCTACATTGTAGGTCACATGGCACACTGGGAAAGGGAAATGTAAGCAAAAAGGAGGGAGCAAATGGCTAAAATAACTTTAGGTGTTCTGTGGCAAAGAGCCCACAGTGTAGAAAGTTAATGTCTTCAAGAATATGTCGTAATAAAAATACTTTTCACAGCAGTTGTGAGCATCCCTAGTGCTATGAAACACAGTAAATAGGAGTCACAAGGACTAATCAATGGGTAAGGATCTTTATCTAACCGTATCACATTAAACTCCTTTTATAATCAAGGGAAAGAGATCAGTATATCCAAAGGATGGTTCACCTCGTCCAAAACCAGGTAGCTAAGGTAGGTCAGCTGGATTGCCATCTGGTCATGCCACCTTTACTTCAATGACTCTGAAAGCCTAAAATGACCTGTACATCTAAGTTCAGATGTCTAAATGTAAGTGATAAAAATCACACCAATGTGACTCTCACAATAACACCAGTTATTTAAGTTAACGACTGAGTGAAACAGTCAAAGAGTGTAATAGAACAGCCATAATGCTGGTCATTTCACAAAATGTCTGAAAATTTCAGTTATTTCATGAAATGACTGCTTTCACCATCTGACTGTAACATACAGGTAGAATTAGAAATGAACAGGCTACAACCACATTCTTAGTTACTGCATTTGTATCAGAGCACAGTTGTTCTTTCACTGAGGCTAAATCCTTATGTAGGTTCTTATCAGAAAACTTTGCTATTGCAGTTCCTCTTTAGCAGATAACAATTTTTGCTGTTCTGTTCTTTTTTCTCCTTATTGTTACCAAAATAATAATGATTATAAACATCACTTTAAAAGCATGCCATGCTAGGTTTGTCTGTGTTGCAATATATCATTCTGAACTCTATCGTATTCGTTTATGGTGAAGCATTTTATATTAATGTTTCCTTTGCTTATCACAGACACTGGTATTATAAGTGCTTAAGTCAGCTCAGCTCAGTTATTTATTAGGATGGGTTTCACTGCCATTTCCTTGAGTAAAATCCTTCCTGTCCCCATTCAGTGAAACTGGTTTATTCCTGCCAGTCACTGCTGCTTGACTCGCTACCCATCACACAATTCAGTCCATCAGCGTTAAAGAAATTAAAAATATATTGAATTCCTGGCAATTAATAATTATGCTTTTCAGACATGCAGCTTCTTAGGGTTATATGCACAGATTTAAAAAACCAGAAATTTTAGAGCAATTAGAAAACAATCTAACACCTGAATATCCAGTCACATTTGAAATTTCAGGTGTTAGAAACCTTGATCCTTGAATTTCAATTTCAGCAGTTCTGGTCTATTCTGATTCTTGGTATTCCATACAATTTCCTGAAATACGCTTTCTGTTTAAGGCCCTGACCTTTGCTGATGGATATTAAACAGTCCAAGCCAGTGTTCGTAAGAAGCTGTGCTTCCCTGTCTTCCTTGGCAACTTTCCTGTGCATCAGTTGTTATTTTTCCATAGTGAACAGCTCAGGTGGCAGCAGTGAGATGATTTTTCTATCTGATCCTTTACCTGTAAGCTACCTTCCTTAAGCTACTCTTGAATATGCAATTTTTCTCAGGTTTCTTTTCTTGAATACCTCTCAACAAAGAAGATTTTGCATCAGGGTCTTCTCTGTTATAAGTAAAAACTTTTATGCTGAACTCAGCAGGGCTGGACTACTTCATAACAGCTAATGGTTGGGCCACATGTTATTACTTCTTCACCTAGGAAACTCACGTACATCTCTGGGGCTAATTCCTTGTTTAGTGGTTACTTGAATGTATTGACACTAAAATGCTTGACAGGCTGCAAGGTAGAAGTATCCAAGAAAAAATTGGGTTTGAGAAGGTATTTGTAGCTATTAGAAAAAGTGGGACAGAGAAAGATCATACATAATGCTTAGCCAAGCGCAATATGGTATTCTTCACCCTGTAACTAGCTTCTTATTGGGGGTGTGGGTTGGGGTGGTGGTGTGGGGGGGTGGAATCCAGTCCAGCTTAGATAGTTACTAAACAGAATTCCACTAAATGAGGGGGTTAAATGGAGTCTCATTTTAAGGTTTCATTTAAAAAGAACTTTGAGTCCTGGATGTTGCAGGATTATCTTTGAATCACTTTTTTTCTTTTTTTTTTTTTCCAAAGCTATATGTGTATTCTTTACATGTAGATGGATTTGCTTCTCTTTTGTCTTCTTTTTTTCCTTTTTTCTTTTTTTTTTTTCTTCTCTTTTTTTTGGTTTTCATCTTGAATTGTGCTAAAAATGCTACCTTGAGTGGAGAGGTGTAAACAAAAATCCAATGGTATTGTAGTCCATGGTATGTCCTATTATGGGGAAAAAATAACTACCAAAATGCATGCATTGTTTGATAGCTAATCCTAACAAATAGACAGACCTGTGTAACTAATTGATTTTTCACTTGGCCGGTAGACCCCAAAAGATTTTTCTTTGCCTTGCTGAAAAAAAGAAAAAGAAAAAAATAAAAACTTGGAGAGAAACAGAAGACCAATTTGTTTTGTTTTCATATCTCTTAACTTGTTTGAAATTACTGAAGATGCTTTTTAAAAAATGAAAGTTTTGGTTTTGTTTGAAAATACAGAAAGGAAATAACATGACTTTGCTTGTTCTGGAGGCATGAAATTCTTTGCGCTTGTTATGATTCAGTGCACAAATAGTTCTTGCACCACAGCATCCCAGCCCATGGGCTGACATCCCGTCCTTTCCCCAGGGCCCTGCCCTGTCATCCTGGGGCTGTGTCTGACACTGGCTACTCTCTCTGAGTCTGATCCTTCCCCCCACCCATAAGCTCAGCCTGGCCCTGTCACCATGGACCAGACAGATAATGGTGAAAAACAGAAAAAGGGTTGTTACATGATTTTATGGCAGGATATATTGGGTTAACTGATTGCAACATGGCAAATATACCAACCTCAGCTTCAGAAAGCATCTACAAATGTGTAGAATACAAAGTCTGTGAGATAGTATTACTAGGGCTGGTATTTATATGATTTAAGTTAAGAAAGTACCTAAGAGCTTTTTTGGGTATAGAATTTTAGGAAAACAAATTCTGTGGACTTAAAAGCAAAAATCTAGTAGTATTATCTAATAGTAATGAGCACAATCTGATAGAAAGTCATCCTGAAAGCTCAGCAGAAGTTTCTGGTATATCAAAAGGCACGGTAGTTAAGTTTACTGTTTCCTGGAGAAAGAAGTATTAAAAGAACAAATAAATACAGTTGCTCCATGAAGGACTGCTTTCAGAGCACAAAAAACCCTACTAGTTCATAGGGCATGCGTCATTACTTGTCAAGATCAGCAGTAATTGGTTTAATTTTATCCAAGAAAAATACTTTGGAAAAGTAATTGAAAATCTGGGAAGGTAACAGAAAGGGAGGAAAATGAGTATAATATTGATTTTTGAAAAGAAAAAAGAAAAAAAATGACCACGGTAGTTATCACTTCCTAGGCCCAGCTGAAAACTACACTAAAATAATAGATCAAGTACTACAAAATAATAATTAGGGAACTTCTAGATAATCTTACAAGCACAATAAACACCGAGGGCTGATCAAAAGAAAATACTGGAGAATGCCATCAGTCAACTTGAGTCTTTGCCTGAAAGTGTAAACTCGTGCCTGCAAGAATGGCACAGATGC
>JAVJGI010000057.1:8010376-8086297 GCA_035590275.1 Ibycter americanus | reverse complement strand
AGTGGCATCAAACTCTTGCAGCTTTTCCATGCTCATAGGGAGTGCTTATGCTTAATTATTTGGGTTAGCAAGAAGTGATCTGGGCTAAAATGAGACTTTCATACAGAAAAAAACAATTTTCATTTAAATGCCATCTTAAAACTCAAGGATTAAAGAGCTTTACAGATATTAAAGAAGTGATCTTTAACCATGTAAACTTCTCAGCTGAGTAATTCTACTGAGGTTGACAAAATCGGTCTCAGGAGTAAGCGCTACCTGTTGAAGTAAAAGTGGTTGGGACTGGGCCATCACTTTCACCACCCTGCTCTGAACTACAGAGGTGTTATTAAGGGTCATTATTAATCAGCATGTCACAAATGGGGAAACTGAGCCATCAAGAATTGATTTATTAAAGGTCATAGAATAAATCCCGGTGGCAGAAGCTAGATGAAATGATTTCCAGCCCTTTTAACATAAAATTAACATTTTCCTTCTTAAGATATTTATGTGCATGCAAAGATTCTTAGAAATATAGTAATAAGTAAATAATATATAACTGTATGTATGAATACATGAGATCTTGGGATTTCCAAAGTAGGGACTTCTTTGGTACTGCTTTACCTCCATCCACGTTAAATGGCTAATAGTGGGAATGCACTTTGTTGAAAGTTCTTTTTTGATTACAATGTACTCTGTGCCGTGTTTGTGGGTGAGAAATCACAAGCTAATAATTTACTTTTCAATTAATTTTCAAGGTCATAAGAAACTCCACTTTGATGGTTACTTGCATTTCAGTGTGTGATGAACCTATGGGGTGCAGGAAATGGATTTTGAGATGGATGGAAAATGAGCAACTGCTGACAATAAATGAACTGTTTAGTCTAAGACAGATTGAAAGTGAAAATTACTCTTTCATGAACATAAATGGCCATTTAGCTAAAAGATCTGGCAACAAAGAACCCAAAGGAAGGAGCTCATATAGACTAAGAGACATTTTAGTTTTCAGTTTTCAAACTTCAAAGTCAAAATAGATAGAAAGGCCTAGGAAGACATCCAGTTAAATCTCATTCCTCTTTTCAAGGTGTAAGTCATCTATGATTCCTGCAAAGTATTTGGGATTTTTATGGCTGTACAGAAAAATAAATAAGAACGAATGTGTTTCAGAAGACTTTGACCAGAGGTGTGTTACAGTACATTTTTTAGCTACAAAGACGTCTGTTTCTTCTTGAGGGAAAAAAAAGAAAAGGAAAAAGAATGAAGAGAATTTCATTAACCAGCCAACCAATGAACCTCTATCCCCCTCCACTCAAAACAAGGAGAAAAGAAAGTTTGAAGAAGTTTAATAAAGGACCAGTCTGTGTAAGTTGCTAACTCTGCTGATTTACACTAGTTGAAAGATGCAGTTCAATATAAAGAAGAATGGGGAAAAAAATGATAATGAGCTTTTACATAGATCTCAAAGCTATTTCTTAAGCTTTGTTCTTTGGGAAGCACCTGGCACAGTCTGGGGGCTGCAACAACCTAAAAAAGAAATATAAAAAAGAAATAAGGAAGGATCACTTTCGCAGATGCGCAATGACTTGCCAAACAGCATATGGAAGATGGAGGAGGCTTAGTAGAAATGTTGATCACTGGATGGTTAGGGAAGAAAATCAATAACATATCCCTAAGTCATATTACAATGTGCAAATGCTGATATTATTGCGAATCAACATGTAATACTGTAGCATTAAGTTTTAGCTTGTAGGCTCCTTAAGGAAGCTTTAGGTTGTAAGCTTTTTGGGACTGAGGGGTAAGTTCCTTCCCTGTTGTATGCACAAGCCATCACACTGGAGCTTGCCAAAGGGCCTGGGGCTTTTCAGCAGTAGCATAACACAAACAGTTTTGTGGTGAAATCTTTAACCCCATCCAAGACAATTGTTAGTTTCGGATAAGTCAGGTTTCATTGTCTGCTGCACTAATGCAGTCCCTCAGCCAGCACTCAGAATATAATAATAAAATGCAATCAATGACCACAATATTCTGTTCTGTACACGTCAGCGTGAATCCTGGGAGATGCCAGATAAGATGCCAAGAATCTCAGGGGATAGCAAAGTTGCTCTGGACTTCATACAATTCCGATTTCTAACTGAACTCTTACACTGACCTTAACCTTTGCTTTTAGAATTTTTTTCTTCTATTCTTTTTCTTCCACTGATTTTGGCTCTGTCAGAGTGGTTGTATGAAACTAAGGATGCTGGAGGGGGTTGAGACAGAGCCTCCATATTTTTCCACTCAGCCAGACTGACAATACACTTCTATACTCTTCATTTAAAAATCTGATTAGGTTGAACTGTGGGTTGTGACAACGTGGCATCCAATGAAAGGTCAATCTTTTCTCTAAATTCTGCATAAACTATGTCATGACAGAGTAAAACTGCATATAATCAAGTGTACTAACGTTGTGCCTATCACCTATCTGGCTTATCCAAAATAGAGCAGAATTGTTTTTCCACATAACCAAGCCCCTCTGTACAAATATTTTTGAATAGGAAAACAATCTCAAAACAAACTCCTTTTACTTGGGTCCAGTGGTGCTTTCTCCCTCCAAAGGATACTGGGATTTGATTTCAGGTAACAAACACATCATTGATAAGTGGGAAAGAGACAGGGAGGGGAAAAGGGGGAATTTGTGGAATCAGAATTACACTTCTGTAAGTATAAAAGTGAATAAAAAGGTATCTGATGGTGAAACACATTCAGTTTGAAATACAACTTAAATACCTATCCAGTGATCTTGGAAGCAACTCTTATTGCCAGAGGAATTTAGAGATGCCCCAGAAACATGGGCCCATGCTGCCTCCCTGCAAAGAATCACTGAATGTCGGGACAATAACTAAATGATTATTTTGCAAACTCAGCCCATACATAAGATCAGAATTACTAGGGAAGCACTTTCTAGTTATTGCTGATTCAGAAAGAAAAGCAAGTGTGACATGATGTAAAACTGCATGTTGAAATTAGGGTGTACATAGATTTGCTTTTAAGCTCAGCATGCTTAGGGACTGCATAGTTAGGGCAGAGTAAAATCCTCTGGGAATTATTAGCCAACATCACATCAGCCAACCTTTTCTTGATTGACTGGGTTTCTGAGGCTGCAGCAAGGCAAACAACAGCATTTTCCTGTTTTCTGATTCCCCTTGCTATTACAAATGGATGTATAGGGGTGAGGACACACATCCTAGTGAAACCTCTTGGTGCCTAATAATGGATGTTTCTATATACAGGCAAGTGGTATCTTATTATTCTCTACATCCTCTGTGCAGGGAGAGGGGAAAGACAGACTATCAGGAAAAAAAGGTTGTATTCATTATTTCTTGGCCTTAAGAAAATGTGCCCATCAATCCATCAAAAATGAATTTTATTCTGTAATATTAACGTTTAAGGCTATGCTTTTCTGGCGTATTGATTCTCCATAGGCAGAAGGACTCTGAAATGGAAACAATTTTAGAAATGTAGTTTTCAGTTTCCTTAATATTGTATGTTCCTGTTATGAAAGAAAATGGCTTTTCCCTCACCCTTCTCTCTTTCTGTCCTATATATATTAGTCACAAGAAAGTGGGCTAAGTTTCTCTCTTGTACAAGTCCAAGGACTTTATATCTCTGTGAAATTTCCACAACTAGTTTATTTCTTAAATAATTATATACCATCATGTCTTTATTTATAAATATTGCAATAAAATCCTGGCCCAAATTCAGGATTACAATCAGGATTACTTTTCTTATTTTTCATTGAGCCCCCACATGCAGGGCAACAACCGAGTCAGGACATAGGTTAAACACATGCTTAACTTTGACTGTGCTCATAACAATTTGTACATTTACTATTTCTAAAAGATGGAGTTAAACATGTGCTGAAAGCATTCCTTCATTTCTGTAATTGGGGGATGTCTGGGCAATGGAAAGGTGAATCTTCAGATGCTGTGGAACCAAAATCTTGTATTCAAATGAACACTGGGCATGAGTGTTCGTGAGTGTTACGGAAATAAATGGTGCAGTCTTGGACAAAGTTCTGGGGAACTAAATTCCAGATCTCTAAAGTTGAGGCTGGAATTGGGATGGCAGCTAAAATCTCCTCACGTCTCTACATCTGGTGCCTCTATATCGTGGCTAACATACATGAATGCTTCCACTGCCAGTGCTTCTAGTGTGTGACGTGGTTTGAAATCTGTTTTTTCCTGTTGGGGAACAGAAGGTTTAGGTCTCCAGCTCCGTCAGTTTGACACCTCTTGACAGCACAGACCTCCCTCTTTGGCACTGTGTTTCTTAGCTTTTCTGTCAAACGTCTCCTGCTTTTTGAAGAAATAAATCACTTAATTCATTATGGCTGAAATGCAGTCCTCTACAGATAGCCAGCATATGATTTGTGCAACCCTAGGGCACTGTCTGCCAGGATCTAACATAAGGCCTTCAAAGAGGACTTGGGAGACATTTTAGAGGTGAATGGATCTTGTTCTGGACCACTGCCTACAAGAGAACTTCAGTGCAGGGGAAGAAACCACACATGAAATAATATCACAGATTTCATCCAATATGCTGTTATTTATATAACAGCTACTGATAACCCACAGAAGGTCTCTAAGCATGGCTTACCACAGGAGATCATGTAAACAGGAACACTTGATAGACAGCTGTCCTCTTGAGCCAATAAAAAGAACAAATGTAGCTTGTTTATAAACTCTGCTAAAATGAGATCTAAATGGCATTGAAAGAAAAAAAGAGAAGAAGTCCTATTTATAAACTCTGCTTCCACACTCAATAAAAGTCTGCAGGCTAAAAGTGTGAAAAGCCTTCCACCATACGGGTTTGCAAAACACATGGAAAAATAAAGATGTGTGTGTTTACAGAAAATACCCCAAACTCTCAGGCTGCTCTCAGCACCCAGGCGATGATCACAGTTGACGGGTTCTATGGTGTCGCTGTATGACTTGTTATGTCAAGCATCCATCTTGGCTCAAAGATTTCGTACATCCCTGCCTGCATATCGCTGCTGTGATTAATTCTGTAATTCACAGGAGGCGGAAGTGCCATGTAGATAAAGCAACAAAAGTTAGGTGGAAGGAAAACTGGTTCCAGCACTACTTCTTCAGTGGGAAAACACGATGTTGACATTCATCTATTAATTTGGTCAGCATCAAATACATCTCTCTGAACAATTACTCCAAGATGTAATTGTGTGCTTTTGAAACACCACATGATCTCACACAGTTTGCCAGTTTCTCCAGCTCAGTCACCAGACAGATCATGGTACAAGGCAGCTCCTCAAAGTTTAGACTTTTTGTGATATAGTGATGCTGTGAACAAGATTAGACACTGAGTTATCCACAGTCCATTGCTGTATGCTTGCTCTGGAGCTCACAAAACAGTTTAGAGTGACTTCTGTTTCAAGGGTGACCTGTGGTTCCATTTTTTTTAACATCTATGCTTGGCATTATTTTAGAAGGTGGATTGACCACATCTAAGTTAGAGACATGATTGGGAGAAGGCAGAGGAGAAGATGAGACATCAAGTAAAAAAACATGCTGATTTACATCACAGTATCTGGGAACTTAGAAACAAAAAGTATTCTCATTCATGACAGAAATAAAACAGTGCCCTTTTCAGTATCTGGACTGTGGAGTGATCATTGTCCCCAAAGATGTTTACTGTGGCTTCTTTGTAAAGCAGGTTTTATTGTGGGTGGTTCTTCATTTAACTGAGATATGTTAAAGTCAAGATAGATGCCTTATCAGGGCAGCTCTCAAAGAACCGATTTAGCCAATGTTAATGAACAGTAATGCCTGATGCTTAATCAGGAGAGTATTATAGGGGGAAAAACTAATGCAGCAGAGATGTGTATTTAACGTATGCCAAGTGATTAAGTGGCGATTAACCAGGGGTTGAAATTCTGAGCTCTGGACTTTTAATAAAGTGTCAAATAAAGATTAAAAGGAAGGAGAAAGAGTAGTCATAGAAGAAACTTGGTAAGCTTCTATTTTATTACTGTCTTTTTACTCAGTGTAGGGGGTTTTTTAAGTCCTATAGATTTGTAATCTCACATAAAATCCTGCAATAGAGGTGGACATTTAGGATGCAATATTCAAATGCACTTAATGGATTTGAAAGCCTGCCTGTTATCAAGTTGCTTTCTATGTTACCTAACTTTGCAACGCATTAAATGGAATCCTAACTGTTTACAGTATCACTTCTAAATATAAATAGATATCTTTGTTACATCATTTGTCTTGTATTAAAACTCCACTGCAAAGCACTTAATAGCTTCACAAACCACTGATCACATTCTGCAGATTTTCTCCAGCTTGAATAACAATTACTGGGGAAAGCAGTGTTACTGAAGTCAATGGACAGAGGCATCGATGCTACTGTGCCATGAATGTGGGTCATGGAATCAAAACCTGTGGTAGCCAAACTGCTTTACTGACTCCAGAGGACTTATTAACATGCAGTGGAAGTTCTCAAGGTGGTTCTACTCTCCAGAGCTAATGATTCATGCCAGGTATTATCATCATGCTTCGAGTGCTGTTCAACTGCAGTCTATCTCATCAGATGCAAAGGATTTCATCTCTAGATAGCACCACGTGATAAGTTTTAACTCCTCTTTTGGACAGGCAGAAATGCTAGGTACCTAAAACCAGTGTCTGGGAGTAAAAATTCCCCTTCAGGAAAAAGCAAGCAATGAGAAGTAATAAATTACCTTCATGTTTTTCTTCAGCCTCAGGACTCAACATTCATGGGGGCTTGAAGAATCAGGCTCCAGCTACCCTTGCATTTGTGTAGTGCTCCGTGTTATTGTGCAAAGGTGGCAAATTACTGCTTAACAGTCCATGTGCAGCTGCTGCATGGCACTCCCCAAATGTTTCACTGCTAGGGGAGAGGAGGAATATTAAGCGTCTTCTCCCAGGTGATGCTTCCTAGCATGGGAACTGCAGTGATAAGACGATGAGTTTACAAGGAACTTGCCACGTCAGGTGAACTCTGAAGGAAACACCAGCTGTAACTGAGGTTGTACAGTGAGCTGGACAAGAAATTAAAGGTTGTCTTAATGAATTGATTCTTCATTTTTAGTGTACTGCGGAAGTAAAAACAAACAACGAAACAATAAAAAAAAAACCCAACGAAATGAAAAGATACAGAAAAAAATCGGTAGCTTCATCAGCTAGACTTTAAATTATCATGATTGCTTTACCAATACTTAGTTTTTGCAAATAGTCTGTTGCTTATATCTTTACTGCTCTTACTGCAGCTGAGGACTGATTTTTAAAGCATTTTGACTACCATAATGAAAATCAACTTCAATGAAAGTGAAGGTAGCTTTGAACATCATCTTTGGACATCAAGCTGTTATAAAGTTATGTCATAGATGATGGCATTGCCTAAATCATTTCCCAGGTAGCATTGCACTGCGAATATCCATACACTTAATCTAGCGGTAGTTATATGCAGAAGTATTCTTTGGCACAGAAAAAAAAAAATAATCCATCCAGGTAGCATATCTTTATACAGCGTGATTGTCTGCAAATTCAGAAAAGGCTGCACTGAAGAATTTTCCAGTGATACTTGTTAATTTTCATAACTGTAAAGAGTGAAAGACTATAAACACTCTTATCATGCAGTGAAATAGGTACTTTTTGAAGTTGTGTCATGAAGTCTTTACTTATGGTTCAGCTAGCTGAAAAATAGATGCTTTCTCAAACATGGAGAATCTTATCTTTATTTTATTGCTTACACCAAATTTACCTCTTTCAGTTGCAGAAGGCTTCAACCTACAGTCAGTTTGAAAAGTGGGAAACTTGCCCCTACAACTAATGAAAAGAAATGCCACAGCAGGCATTTGCACAGCTGTGATTCAAGCCAAGCATAAGGTTTTTTGTAGCAAGACTGTTAAATGAAAAGCAATGTTTATCATGATCTTGAGGGTCATCTTTACTCTTTTGACCATCCACACCTCTCCATGTCTCTTTTCCATCACCATCTGGATCAAGCATATTCTAGCATCTAGTTACTGAAATCCACAGGAACCACTTTTTTAAAGGGTTCTTTAGGTAAACTATTGACCAGTCTGTCTCTAATTCAAGATCAGATGGAAAACAGATAAACACAGACATTGCCACCAAGAAAATAATACTTGCTTATCCATAAACTCTCTAAAATTCTCTAAAATGTCTCTGAAATGTGTCTTTCTCTAATCTTAGTAGTTAGATCCACTTTTCTATCCTTTACCACTGCAGTCCTGCAGAGTTTCTTTTGATGAAAACCTGCTCAGCTGCTTGTTTTCTACAGCTGGGAATATACATGTAACACTGCAGTGGAGAAGTGCTGAAATCAGAAAGAAAAAAAAACAGAAATTTCCCGAACATAGCAAGAATATGAAAACTGTTACCTTTGCCTACTCGCATTGCTGATTCCTGTCTTTCCTCTTTACCAGTGCATCGCCCTCACAGGGCTGTGAATTTTAACAGAAGGAACCACTGCCTTTAAAGTCTTGAGTATTCTCTCTGATCTTAATTTTGGACAGTTTAGGGGATTGTATTCATGTTCTCCCGTTGGAAATAGCTTTTTGAAAAACTCTTCTGTGCTGAGTTGCTTATTACGTTCACGTAAATCAGTCAGAGCTGAAACTTGTGGCCACTGGCAGAGACATACCCTTTGTTTCACCTTCCATCGCCACTGCTTGGCCTGCAGTGCTGGGTACCATCAGGAGAGACCTGTTTGGATAAGCAGATGTCATAATGTAACAGTCATAGCCCATTCACAAATCCAACACAGGCAGCTTAACATAATAATAATAATGAAAAAAAATCAAACATAAAATAATGGGAAAATACGTGTATTGTTTGCTCTGTTTGACATCATAAAGAAGGTGCACACTTGGGATGTTTATGCCCCAGATTGTTATTTTCTGATAATGTACCTGGTTAAAGTAAAGTTTTCCCTCTGGATGCATATATAACGCTTAGATAAGAACAATTCACAAAATCCTATTATAGTGCTGCTGTACACAAACACAGTTTCGGATGCTTCAGATAATATCAGGTACATATATACAAGAGGAAAAGGTATTTCTAGGAATATCATTATTGGTGGCATATCTGTTCAAGTTTCCATATGCACTGGTGGCTCTTTCATTGAGGCAAACACTAAAAACATCAAAAAATACATTTGTGGGTTGTATTTTTTTTTTTTAATAACAGACTTTTTTAAACAAACAGACAAGCAAAGAAACACAAAGTTTTAGTATTCTTCCTCTCCACTAACTACCATGATTCTTTCTCTCTCCCCAGAAACAAAATCACCACTTTTAGATCTCCAAGGTACTCTTTTACTTGTAGTATATGTTTAATTCCATCCAAGAGAAGGAACACATGAAAATTTTGAACTGTCAGGAAGCATAAAATGTAACTTTTTCTTGCCTTTTAATAGATATTTAAATAAGTAAAATGTCTAGATCTTACACTCTGGGAGACACTGTTTTATTGCTGGTGCACTACTCTGAAGGACTCTTCCAATTCCTTATCCAGCACTGAGGAAACCAAAAGCTGCGCTGTTGAACCACTCCGGTGTTTCTACAGACCTGCACTGCAAGGTCTATATCCACCACGGACTTTTTTCATGACCCCATGTAAACAGTTTAATCTATCTTCGTCATCAAGACGTGGGGGTAGTCTTGAGGAAATTTCTGGGTTTGCCTCTGGCTTCCATTTGGCAAGTCATTCCTTTTCTTATGTTTTTGTTTTCCCAGCAGTGCCTAATGAATTTGAAACCGGTACTAAAGGGTATTGATATATAGAGAGAAGCCTACAGCAGAATGCTAGAGGGGGAGTGCAATCACTGCTGATCCTTGAATACCTATAGATAGCATTGGAACGCACTCATAGCAGAATTTACTCTCAGCGGTTAGTTAGTAGTTTGCTGGGAAATTTTAAGATAACTTTGTAATTGTTTAAAATCTCCTATGTTTAAAATAGGTTTAAAAGTATTTGGGTATGTATTTTACTAAAATATTCAGGCTATTCAAATATTCAAGCTAATTAAAAATAGTCCACACTGGTCCTTATCTTTCAACCAAGAATCAGCTGTACACGTTAAAGGAGATAAGACCACAGGCTATAGAACAACCAGTACTATATGAAGTCTAAAAATCAGCTTTTATAATTATAACATGTTTTAGCTTTCACTGTCTTCAGCTATACTTGGCAATATATTTATAAACTTTGAATATTTTATAGCACTTATGGAAGAAAACACTTTCAATAAGCAAATCATTAACATCTTTTTAGTAGATTTAAAGTAGAGCTTAAACTAGGAGTGAAATAAGTATTGCATTTTGTGTTTTGTATAAAGTATTTTATAAGAGCCTGTAATTGGAAAGTTGTAAATGCAATGCAGTTGTAAAGCTAGGAACCATTTGGTCAAGAATCAAGCAACTAACATGAATGTTTCCTCAAAGAACAAGACTTTTTGTACTAGACATCCAGCTGGTGTAGACATTATCATAATCTCATAAAAACAGATTTTATAAAATATGCTTTAGAAAGAATCCTGACTTTCAAAAATGTAAAGAGCAAAGAGGAATGTAGGGGTATGTTAACAGAATGTATCATAAACAGCTCTCATTCTACACTCTAAAAAAACTTCTTGTTGAAACCAAATCAAAACTTCCTGATGATGTCTTACTGAATGTGTTTTCTTCTAAAAGTGTTTTAAGCTTTTGAACTTGAAGAAACATATATTTATGGCTCAAACAGGCTTTAGAGGAGAGGGTGATTGCTTCTGTACTACTTGTGTTTTCTCTTAATCTTATAGATGCTTTTTGTTTTGATCTCCTGATAACCATGAAACAGTAAAATTCTTCTGAGATACCTATCTGTAAATATTAGGTTTTAGTTTGTACATGATATGAGCCTAACTTGCAGCAGTAACTGAGCCAGTCATCGTAAAATAAAAATGTGATTCATTTTACCACATTTTACTACCTTAGCAGAAAGGAGTCTCATCTAAACTAGCCTCATAGGCTCCACCTGTAGTGAGTACAGGAATACTGATGCTTTCATCCGTTATAATTGTCATTTAAGATGTGTGGTATGTAAGACAAAGCCAACCAAAGCACAATGTTCTGCAACTACCTGTCTGACAAAGGGGACATCTTAACTGACCAATTCAGATGAGGTGCCAAATTTGCACAGCTGAAGGCAAATGAGATGAACCTTCCAGCTAGTCAATAGGAAAAGGTTGATACCTTCACAGGGTTCTTCCTGAGGGGAGACTGTGTCCAGCTACCTTAAAACACTAAACTCACATAGACATTATCTTTCTGTGACAGCCTTCAAAGGCTTATTTCTCTCTCATAAAGAAATGTGAGACTGTCCAGCACGTTGCTTCAGGAGGCAAACAAATTTAAGAACACGTAAAGATTAGTTGCACCATCTTTACTTATGAAGCTTACAGAAGCCTTGTCATGGACAAATACGGACTGTAATTGTGGCGTTTGGTTATTAACAGGAAACCTTTAAAAGATGAGAGTGTATACTGTTATGTAGTGTATACAGTATCAAATGAAGACTTCAGTAAGACCATGTATGTGTTATTTAGCATTGGATGTACTACTTAAGGTATATCTACACTAAAGATTAGGCCGCTGAGAGCTTGTTATATCCATTGTTGAGGCACAGAAGTGTGTTGCGAAGTTGCACTACTGAACAGATTTTAACATTCCTTCTCAGTACTGCTTATTTGTTTAGGCCTAGTGCTTTTTAACCAAATTCTTAGATGTTCTGATCAACTCAGCAGAAAAGCTGAACGTTTCTCCTTGCTTGCAACTTATGTTATAGCTATAGCTTTTCTTACCAATTGAAAAATAAAAGAAAATAAATAAATAAATAAATAAGATAAAGCTTGTACATGTAAGTTACTAAGGAAAACCACCATGTTTTATTCCTGGCCATTCACCTTGGAAAGCCCTCTTAAAGGCCCACTTTTTAAAAGGCTCTTCTGAGAAGTTGAAGGCTGTTCCCTCTCTTTTTTAAAAGGGAAGGTCACTGCAATTTACTTGAAGCAGAATTTCAGCTTGTATTAAGCCTTATGAAACTAAGAGGCCCAAATAAATACAAAAAGTTAAAACCTTGCCTTGAAAGGAACTCTGAAGTCATTCTTACCAGACACGCGTACATACAAAAGTCAGTTAGACTACAGATGCACTGACTGCAGTCCTGAGCTATGTTTCTTAGGCCATGAAGGTGTTGAGTGGATAAGACGAGTTATTTTTTAATCCAGCCAAAACTAAAAAAGATCCACATTTTTCCTTGCCTAAAGTAAGAGAGAAGGTTATGAAACCCTCTGAAATGAAGAGGCAGCTCTCTTTCTGCTCAGCTTTATAGTATGGCCAACAGCTCTTCCAGTTCACTCCTGGGGGTTTATAGCAACCAGGGGGCTAAGAAGAAGGGCTGAGAACAAAAACCAGTACAACTCAACATAAAACTGCAGTATCCAATAACTCAGCACTATTCCTACCATGTGATGACTTCACTGGGATGACATTAGGAGAGGTGATCTGCAGCTGGGAAGCTTTGCCACAGAACTTCATTTAAATTCTCTTTGAACAGTTTTACCAGGATGTTGAAGTGCTATTGTTATGTAAATGGATGAGGGCTTCTACTCCTGAATGCCGGCTTCTTTAGAATATATATTCCTGGAGAGGACACTGAGGCTCAAATTTGGTAAACAAAGATAAGTAATGGGATTTAATACAGATTTAAGGTTTTTGATATTCATCGATTTGTCTGTCTCAAGACAACTGCTTGACTGGCTTCTTTTGATTAACTGACTTAAAGGCTTTCTTTGGTTTCATAGGATTTATTTAAGATTAGTCACATTTGCCCAATTATAAATTGCTTAGGTTCTTCATGATATACCAAATAGCATTCACCAACCCTTTAATGAATTTTGCCCATCTATAAATTATTTTAATTACCTGCGATACAGTATCACTTGTCTGTTACTAATTTTGATAATAGAGTACTTGGTTCCCTCAAGAGTCAACTGACTCTCTAAGGTGTAATATGTTTTAAACACCCTTTGTAGAGAAACAGGCAGGCGACTGAAGTAATCACTGTTTGTGTACTGTTTTGCTTTTAATCTAGGTCTGGGTTTTTGAGACTAAAATGATCATTGCAAAGAATCATCCATTTCTTCTTTTTTTTGCCTTTAATTATGACATGACAAAGAACCCAGTTCAAGAGACTAAATGAAGGGAATCAACCTTGATTCACCACCCAGAGAGCCAGATATTAAAATTTAGCTTACATCTCTTATAATTTCTTCAGATTATAAATTGCCTGCACGTTTTTAAATAAAATTAAATGCCACTAAGTAATTTGAAATAACTCCTTCTAGCCTCACAGTATTATTAGCCATCAAGAGTATTCAATGGTCATCTTTAATTTGATTATTGGTTCTTGCTAAATAGGAGCCCTTTTCATCAGGGATTTCTTTCCAGTTTGAGAAATGGGAAACTGATAACCAGCATGTGTGATAAAATATCAAACAAATTGGAAGGAACTGTAATCAAGAACAGACCTGGCAGACAAGTAGATGGATGTAATGTAATGTGAAAGAGGCAACACAACTTTTATAGGAGGTAGTTATCCCTTACAAAATTTATTAGAGTGCTTTTAAAGAGTCAGCAAGCATATGGATAAAAGTGCACTTGGATTTTCGAAAAGTCCCTTACCAAAGGCTTGTAAAGAAACTAAAGTATTGCAGAAAGAAACATGAAAATCTTTTCTTGGGTTAGTAACTCCTTAAAGAAGTAAATGTGAAGTGTAGGAAAAAATGGTCAGTTTTCAGAGGGAGGTAACCAAGGGAGTCCCACAAGGATCCTTTCTGTTGCAATGGAGACAAAATCTGTTGATGGCATCAAAGTAGTCAGGGTAATAAATCTCACAGCCAGGAGCACAGATCTCAGGATGCTGAATGATTGAGCAACAAAATGGAAGGTGAAATTCAATGCTGATAAATATGAAGTAATGAAAAAGAGGAAGAAAACCCCTACCTATATAGACACAGTGCTAGGCTGTCATCTCTCAGGAAAGTGATTTGGGAAGCACAACAGAAAGTACTACCAGAACATCAGCATATTGCTCAATAGAGGTAAAAAATGTAAATAAAAAGAAACCATCTTTATGCCATTATTAATATCAAGTGTACCTATGTTCTGAGACCTGCATACATTTCTCTCTCCTTTCCAATTGAGACTAAGAATGGATGTAACAAATAGAAAAGGGAAAGAGAAGGGCAGCGAGAAATGCTAAGCACTGTGGAAGAACTTTTGGTTTTCTGCCTTCTGACAAGGCAGTCATGGTACATGTGTACCATGTACAGATGGGAGGTCGCAGTTGACTAGAGGTTAGCAGATGTGACACCCACCTACAAAAAGAGAAAGAAAGAGGATTTGGGGAATAACAGGCCTGTCAGCCTGACCTTGGTGCTGGGGAAAGTTATGGATCAGATCATCCTAAGTGCCATCACACAGCACGTGCAAGACAACCAGGGGCCCAGGCCCAGCCAGCATGGGTTTATGAAAGGCAGGTCCTGCTTGACAAACCTGATCTCCTTCTATGACAAGATGACCTGCTTAGTGGATAAGGGAATGGCTGTGGATATTGCCTGCCTAGACTTCAGTAAAGCCTTTGACACTGTCTCACACAGCATTCTCCTGGAGAAACTGCCTGTTCTTGGCTTGGACGGCTGTATTCTATGCTGGGTAAAAGCTGGCTGGATGGCCGAGCCCACAAAGTGGTGGTGAATTGAGTTACATCCAACTTGCAGCCAGTCACAGGTAGTGTTCCCCAGCACTCAGTGTTGGAGCCAGTCCTGTTTCATTTCTTTATCCATGATCTGGACAAGCGGATCAGTTTTCAGATGACACCAAGCTGCGGGGAGCGTTGATCTGCTGGAGGGCAGGAGGCTCTGCAGAGGGATCTGGGCAGCCTGGACCAATGGGCCGAGGCTGGTTGTATGAGGTTCAACCAGGCTCAGTGCCGGGTCCTGCCCGTGGGTCACACCAGCCCCATGCAGCGCTACAGGCTGGGGTCAGAGCGGCTGGAAAGGTGCACAAGTGGAAAAGGACCTTGGGGTGTTCATTGACAGCTGGCCAGTGATGTGCCCAGGTGGCCAAGAAGGCCAACAGCATCCTGGCTTGTATCCAAAATAGTGTAACCAGCAGGACAAGAGGAGTGATCGTCCCCCTGTACTGGGCACTGGTGAGGCCGCACCTCAAATACTGTGTTCAGTTTTGGGACCGTCATTGCAAGAAGGGACATAGAGGTGTTGGAGCGTGTCCAGAGAAGGGCAGTGAGGCAATGAGGTGAAGGGGCTGGAGCACAAGTTTTATGGGGAGCGGCTGAGGGAACTGGGGTTGTTTAGCCTGGAGAGGAGGAGGCTGAGGGAGCACCTTATCGCTCTCTGCAACTGCCTGAAAGGAGGGTGTAGGCAGGTGGGTGTCGGTCTCTTCTCCCAAGTAGCAAGTGATAGGACAAAAGGAAATGGCCTCAAGTTGCTCCAGGGGAGGTTTAGACTGGGTATTAGGAAAAATGTCTTCACCAAAAGAGTTGTCAAGCATTGGAATAGGCTGCCCAGGGAAGTGGTTGAGTCACCATCCCTGGATGCATCTAAAATATGTGTAGATGTGGCACTTAGGGACATGATTTAGTGGTGAAATTGGCAGTATGAGGTTTATGGTTGGACTCAGTGTTCTTACAGGTCTTTTCCAACCTAAATAATTCTATGAATCCATGAAAACTGTGACATGCAGAATGTAAAATGGGCCTGAATTCTCAGTGTTTTTCATGGGACGGACCTAGAGGGCGAGAATTTATATGATCAGGAAAGAGATTCAGACCTTTCATAAGCATTAGAAACACAACTTAACTAAGCAATTACTAGAGACTGTAGCAGTGTCTGCGTAGCATTCATGCATTTAAGTCATGCAAACACACTTGTGCCTGTCTGTATAAAGCATGATGGTGACGTATTTTCCTTTTCCGCACAAATCTTAATAATACGTACACGACAATAATATCTATCTATTGAAATGCACACTGGCTGGGTGTCTCTGTTTATACATGTTTACACATATATTTATGCTGGGGCTGTCAAGGGAAGATTCAGTTCCTAACTTCAGCAGTACTCTGAAGTGCTTAAAGCAAGGATTTCACTGGATAGAGAACTCCAGCTTCTGCTAGCAGGAGAAAAGGACTCATCTTTTTTTATGCCTCTTTAGTTTTGAGTGACACTCAGGAGAAAGATGCAACAAGTCAGATTGCTATCTCCCCCCTGCCAGGCAAACCCAGAGCAGACAGACCAAAGCCAGCCACATCATTCCCAGCGTACAGCAGCTGAGCCAAGAGCAGACCCTTGCCACACAAAGTTTGATGAGAGCTTGCCACTGCAGAGCTTCTGGAATAAGAGATTACAGTCATATGACTTAAAGTCTGAAAGTTTCTGACATTTAATATCAGTAATTAAGAGTTCATATTGGTGGCTGAATCAATAACCCTTTGCAGTTATTGATCAGAAACTGCCACCCTGCCAATCACACAGCACAAATGACCTTATGAAAGCTGATCTTTGCTTCTAGCGCTGTCCCTGTACCACCTCCTTATGGCCTACGTGCCTCAGAAGTGCTTAAAAAGATGTGCAGATGCTGTCATCAAGATTTGCTCTGACAGGGGTCTGCCGGGACGCTCAGCAGTAGCTGGCTGCTGCAGCTCACTCGGGTATGGAAAAATCTTCAAAGGTCCAAAAGGCAGGACCACTGGAGAGGCACTCCTTCCCCCACAGACCGACCCGCCTCTCAATCTGCCACCTCTCTGCTGCCAACCCAGAGCAGCTGTCCCCTCTCCCTTAACTGAGACAGCACAATCCTTTTTCTCCCACGTGTAAACTGGAAAGTTCTTGGTGCACCCTTTACAGCCCAGAAAACTTCATGCACCGTAGGATGAAGCTGCTCTGCCATCTCTCCCTGCTGATCCCACCAGGGAGGCATCACTGGGCTCCTCAGGACAGCACCATGCTACAGACTGTGGATGGGAGGCACTTACTTAGGTGTGCAAAAGGCACTTAGGTGAAGAAATGACCCACTAAAAAGTACGGGTGGGCATCAGGGTAATTTTTTTCATCATTGGATCTCTAATGGCTTCCATAGGCAAGGCTTTAGGTTTTATTTCCCATCTGAGATGCAGGGGTAGCTGTAAAGTTACTATCTAGCAAAAGTTTAAAACATAGTATACTACTACAACTACTACTAAAAAATAATAATAATAATAAACAACTGTCAATTAATGGAGTGTCACAATATAATATTTTACAAAACTAGTCTTCTTTCCAAAGAAAACACTGAATTTTCATTCACCAAGAATAATTCACTGGAACAACCCCTCCATCCCAACTATTATATCAACAAACATAAATATATTAATTTACAAATCTTTCTCTTGGACCATGTCTGCCATGGTTAGCTGTGTTCAGAGAGTCTTTTGCCTTAATATCGCCTCTCTTAGCATGTAGAACCATTATGTTGCAATGGGAAATGTAGTTCAACCGGACAATTCAGCCAATGAAAGGGAATGAACACATGAAGCATCCCACAAAACCTGTAAAACTTGTGACTCCCATGAAACACCCAGGGGAAATGCTGAATCAAAAATTTTCAGATCTTTGTTTTTAAAAAGCTGTAAATTTTTTTCAGAAAAAAATAACCCCAAAACCAAAACCAAAAGCAACAAAGCAAAACCACAAAACGTAGCATATAATCTATTTCTCTTACCAGCTTCAGCATTATTAAAGCGATCCTGCCACCTGTGCCGTTTCTTTCACTGTCACCTGCCAAATGGCTCCTTGTCAATTAGTAGGAAGTTTTAAAAGATTCACAAGCCACTGTTCAGAGTCTTCCCACTGCTAAATAGTATGCTTTATCTTCTCTGCCTTATGCCATACCCATGAGTGGCATGTGACAGTGTTTCACATCCTCCTTCACACAATGCATCTCTACAGCCTGGTTTAATACCTGCCCCTGAAGGAGAATTAGTAGTTACTTAACTTTTTGGACTAACAATGGATAAGTATTTTTAGACTTGGAGCTATCTATAGATCTGGATTTTAGTCTTTAGAGATATTAATGTCACATAAGGGCTTATATGTTAAAATAAAATTTGATTAAACTTAAAATTAAGAAATATCTGCAGAAGCAGGCATCTGTGGAAAGCAGGAGAGAAAGGCGTGCACAAAGAACAACACTGGTTATCTTCCCTTCTTTTGAGACAGCTCTTCTCCGAGCTGAACCTTCTGAGATGGGACCTGTAAACAGTTTGCCTCCTTCAGCAGGGACCTGGGGGCAGCAGAAGCTGGAGGGTGCTGTAAGTCTGCTCAATCAGCTAATGAAAATTAGCTCTGTTGATGTACAGATCAAGATGGGTATGTTACTGGCTGAGTGCAGCAAGACTTAGCTATGGATGAGGAAAAGTCACTGGGTGTGTCTCCACTGTATGCTGCCCAATCCAGCCCAGTCATCATGTTTATCCTAATTCAGCGCTATGCTTCACCTTCCCTTGGCAGAGTGTGGCATGCGGCAGAAGCACCGAGCAGAGAGGACAGGCTGGTAATGCTTTGAAAGCCTGTTTCATAGGAAACACTTTGCTAGTACTTTGTAGGACTAGATGACTTTCAAAGGTCCCTTCCAACCCAAACTGTTCTATGATCCTGTGAGCTCATCAGTCTAAACCAGAACCTTGACGTTTGCTATCAGATATAGTCAGGCTAGCGCGCACTGTCCACGTGGGGAAAAGGAGGCGTAAGTTGTCACTCACCTGAAGGCTGTTCCACTGTAACATATTTTAAATAGGAGAGAAAGGCTGAATGTACACTCAAGACCAGGGACCTGGACAGAGCCAGCCAAACATAATAATTTTGCCATTTCTGTATATACACAAATACTTAGATAAAATCCCTGTCCACACAATAAGTTAATAAATGCAGACAGGAGCTACAAAGTAGGGTTTCCATTTTTCTCAATGATTTTGTCAGTCCCTAGGGTACAGAATATTTCCACCATTGACACCAGGCATCCTACCTGTCTCCACTTATCCTACGTTAGCACATGCTTCAGGGAAGGAAAAGAAATTGCTTCAAATCACTTCAAAAAGACTGAGGATTGAAAAGTTAGTTACTGTATTCCTGTGTGAACACTTTATTTTCTGAACTTTTGGATAAAAGAGACCTTTCTCCAGCATGAGAATTTGTCAAATGCTTTGAGGATGTCTATTGAATGTGACTTACATATGAAAAAGACACTCAGCTGTTTGGTATCCCCAGGACCTAGACAGTTTGGGCCAAGTCTAGGAACACATACAGGCATTCAGTGACCCTTTATGTTAGCAAACCAGATCCTTCCTTGTCAGTCCTACAGGACATGTCCAGACCTGTTATTGGTGCTGGCTATTACTTGCTTAGAAATTAACTAGCCCACAATGATATCCATGTGCTTTAGTAAGGTCTCTCAACCAAACCATGCCATTTGCATGGTTTCCCTTGCAAAGAAATTAGAAAGGATTCCCAAACAGGAGGAGCTTTCACCAAACCTCACTGAAACAGGAGGAAAGACTTAGGATGCAAACAATGATCCAGGCTGTAAGAGGGCCATAAATATTGTCCATGCTAAACCTTCCACTGTCACGTGCTCCTTGTTGCCATTACCTGTGCTAAGGAAATACAGCCAGTATGTGTGTGCCTTTCCTTCTGCTGTGAATATACCTTAATTTTTTTGTGCAAACACACCCTCAGCTGTTCTGCTCCTCAGCACCCCATCTGCAGAGATGGAGATGACAACACTTTCCCATCTCAGAGAGCCTGATAGTGGAGGCCTTCGTGATTTCAACAGATGGTGCCTTGGAATTTAGAGGAGGAAATCAGCTGGTAATCTGGATTTAGAGAGCTACACACACTTCATTTCATGCATCACGTTGGGACAAACCTCCTGGTGCCTGTTCCTCAGGTTGGGAGCTTGCCCAGGGGAGGGCTGTGTAGATACTTCATTTCACACAGTGGCTATTTCAATTTTAGTCCCTTTCCTGCACAGGGACAAATGGTTTAATTTTACAAATAATGGCAGAAAGTGTCTAAGGCAAGACAATTTAGATGGATAGATTTTGGCTGATGTTTAAGAACTGTAATAAATAATCTCCTCCTCACCCACGCCTCCCCCAGAAATCTACATACCTTTGTGCATATTTTATAACAAACCCTAATAAAGAAATAATCCAAAATGGCACCTGTTAAAAAAAAGAATAACCCCAAAATGTAGGTTATTGAAATATGAGTGTAATATAGAAAAGATAGCAGTGCTGATATTAATGACCTATCTGTCTCCTGGTGCACTTAAAAAAGTCTCTCAAGTATTTTATTTTATTTTTTATTAGAAACTGTATCATTAGCTCTAAAAGATCTTACTGGGAAGGGTGAGGAGAAAGATCTGACTTTAAAAGCCAAATTCAGGTAGACATTTTTTTTTCCTTACTTAAAAAAAAGATTTTTCATAAACATTTTTTTCCCTCTGGCTGGAATATTAGGACAGTATATTAAATTTCTGCCCCCAATTCCACAAAAGGAAGACCCAGCTACATTTACATAATAATGTCTCTGCTGTGCTTTTGACAGATGGGTTTCATCGACACAGACATACTGTTAGGGTCTTAGCAATAGATTAAAAAAACAACAACAATACAGTGTAACATAATAAAAGTGTATTGTAATGTACATCATAACTTTTGGCCAAGGTTAAATATCCAGTTGGTGTATGAAAGTCATATTCCATTAGACAAAATAGATGTCATGCTGCAAAGCATTAAAGATGAGTTGACTAAGCTATTTGTTTTTATTTATATTACATTATATTTTCCTTGATTCTATTTATGCAGCAGGTAAAAAAAGAGAAATCCTTCAGTCCCCCTTACTCACCTACACTGCTGCACCGCATTGTAACTGACAGTGAGTAGAGCCACAAGATTCACCTGCTGTAATTGCAGCACTCCCGTGTAGATACACCTGAACAGGCTGCAAGCTCTTACCCTGTTAGCAAGGCAGCCACAGCCGTACTGAGCTCACTGAGCAACAACCTGGAGTGCCACTACAGCTCTGTCCACGCTGCTCCAGTCACCTCTGTGCCAAGAGCTGGTTCCTGCTCTGCCCTGCTTATAATTTCGGAGGCCAGGAGGGAGTCCATGCTGTAGCTCACGAGCTGAGCTGCCATGAGATCCCAGCTGTCCCCACTCCTTGCTGTCTGCCCTAAGCTTCACAGAATAAACTGCTTTGTAATACAGGGACTCTTGGAAGCGATATGCGGGTGAATTTATTGGGGTGGTATGTGCAGTCCTACCCCAGGAGTACCATCCATTGCAGTGCTCACTCTGGGTCAATTTACAGGCGGGTCCTGTGCAGTGTCCGCTCCTCACAGCACTTCTGCAGCTGCCTCCAGTCCTCAGGAGATTCTCCAAAAGACTCTGAAGAGAAAAGAGAGCAGCATGTATCTTATTTTTATTGTTGTTGGTTCTTTCCCCTTCCCTCCCTGCTCCAAGCTCTGGCAAATTTGTGCCTTTCTTCAGTAATGGCTTTGTGCAGCTTCACGATAACAGTCATCCACCAAAGAGACAGAGCAGTTTTCTCTGCACGTCTCCCTGAAAGGTACTCTGGGTTGCAAGAGCTTCACAGCCTCTCTTTAATGTCAAGTTATATGGTTTTGGGGGCTTTCCCAACTCCATCAATCCCCCTGACGGCACAGACACTTTGAGTGGAGTGGTGAGGACAGAGCTGATAAACTGCAGCCTCCTCCGGTACTGGACTCTGTCCAATGAGACAATAATGCTCTCCCCAGGAAGTGGTTTATGCTCTGTATAACAACATTTTCCCACCAGGAGGTGGTAGCCAAGATGCACATGGGGACAGGTGTCACCAGGCATCAGGTGAGGCTGACCTCGCTGGTGACACCATCCTTTCTTTAGCAACTGGAGCTGAGGCAATGGCCTCCTTGCGTTGTTCCTCCCGTTGCCATGACAACACACAGTCAGGGGGTCTCATCCTGCCTTGGAGAAGCTGTCGTGACACTCAACGTAGACCAAAAACATAGGAAGAACTGTAGTGGAAATCACTAAGAGAAACCATTCACTAGACAACAAGGATGAAGGGAAGGACATGCAACATCTAACAGTTTGGGAAGTGAATGGTTAAACAGGGATCAGATGGCCCTGCTCTCTGCCACTCTAGGTTTTCATCAGTATCTGCCCATTGGGCTAAACACAGTATGGCACAGGTAAAGGCAATGTCATGAGAAGTGGCTCACAACCAAAGGGAATAGACTTGTGCTGGAAGAAAGGAAACGCATTTTCTTGCTCCACATGGAGGAGCCAGGGATGGACTCAGTCCACTCTCCTGTTCACACTTTGTGTCTGCAGAAGAGTGAGGGAATGAATCCCAGATCATCCATAAGGCACAACAGGTGTGTTCTTGCTTTTATTCCACTTCCCATGAACTTTAGAAATAAGCCCTGGAACAGTAAGAAATTAAGCATTATCTGGGCAGTCTGGTGTTGGGCTTTCCTCTTTTGGTCATGATAGAGAGACTGTTAGGCACCTGTCCAGTAAAACAACTCATTGGGCTGATATGCGCACAGTGAGGTAGAGGCAGTACGTTTTATTTTTCCTCCTTTACCCTGTGTTATAAAGAGGTCACACAACCTCTTGGCTCTTTCCAGCCTCAAATTCTATGCTGCCATAGCACCAGGATCATGTCAGAGTGACAACAACTTGATATACTTCCCATTCTGGAAAAAGGCCTTTTTTCTGACATCACATTACTGAACTTGACTTCTGGTACTCAAAACCAAACACACGTGCACACAGAACTGCGTTTTGCAATGGGCTAACATAGCACTAACCCAAATTACTCTTTATTGATGAGTAGAAGGATATTGCATATACTAAAATGAAGGGGTTTTTGTTTGTTTTTATTTCTTAATCACATTCTGAAGAGGTCATATGCGAAACAGCTGCGAGAAAAGTATTTTTTTCTCTGTTTTTTATCAGCCTTCTTCCTCATTTATTCTTATAAGATTGTACAGCTATCTGCTTTTAATTTCCTATTTAAAGCATATCTCCAACTTGTAAATAATTTTTTTTTCTGGTTCAAGTCAAGTTTTAGTCTCCATTTAATGAGTAAAATGCGTTGAACACCAATGCCCTGTTTTAGGGTTGTTGATAAAGTGAAATCTAATTATATTCTGGTCTTTGCACTTGCTGGAGATGTTTAGAACTTGTTTATACTCAGGGTCTCAATTCACGGCAAACTGACACATCATGTTTGTGTTTTGAGAACCTGCATCAACTTTCACCCCCTGAAGAATTTATTAGTGGTCTATAGCATCTGTCTGCACAGGGCTGCAAATGGGGAAGAAGAGGGAGGAGGCCATTTTTGTGATGTGTTCAGTTTAACCAGGGAAAACTAAATCCAGTCATCTGAAGATAGGGAAACTGCCAAATAAACCCACTTCCATGAACGATCTGTGACGCTGGGATAAGCACCAGGGAAGGATCCAGCCATTCTGATTAATGAATGGCTCAAACTTGCAGGTAAACCTCTGACAGAGTTATGGGTAGTTCTTCTTTCCAACAAGAGATGGAAAGAAATTCAGCGACGGCTAAGTACTCATTGCTTCCCCAAGAAAGAAAACAGGTTTTGTTTCAGTATCTAAACTCTGATGTGCAGTGGGTAAAAAGAGTCATCCATGCAGATAAGAAGATCCTCAGATGTTGCTGCAGGGCTAACGCAATTGCTTTCCTCCTGTGATAGCTAAAATTGGTACCTCCTGTGCAAAAGCCATGATAAACAAATAGCAGTATCATTCCAAATGCACTGTCATCATCATCATCATCATCATCGCAGGCCTCCTCCTGGTCACTACAAGATGAAGGCCTGACCTTAAAAATGACACCCCTGGCTCGGACCAAATGTGACCGTTTTTGTCCCTGCCATCTGTCTATTCATCTTGGTGACAGGCAGCCCTGGCTCTGCTCACTGCCCATCCACTATGAATAGACAAATGCCTGCAAATGAACTTCGCTTAAATGGAGGGAGTTGATATCAGCCTCGGGAAAATATTTCACACATCGCAGCAGGAAAGGGCCATTGTTTTTGTTCAGAGTTGGGTTTTATTTCTGACTGTGCTTATAAGAAAGGAAATTTTCTTCCCTGGGGTTAATGCAGAAGTGAGTTCATCGTTTCTATGGGTAACTAATTAAGGGGCAATATAAAGATTTCAGGGATGTGGTGCAAGCAGGAGAGGCAGTGTGGGGCAAGGGTTGGACATACCAGTGAGAAGAACAAATTAGTGTTTTTTCTGAGGTAAATACTCAGAAGTAAGACCCTAGGGAAAGTAATAAGTCTCTGGAAGGCGTCTGGGATTTGTTTTGGAAATCATCTGATTAAACTGTGTTCTTCACACAGCCAGTAAAAACTCTGAGTTTTGTTCTCACAAAAAATCTTACCTCTTGGGAATTAATGAAAATTTAGAGACTAGCAATCACAGAGAGAAAAGAAATAAAGACCAGTGATCAAGATGCAAAAAGACCTGAATTAATGTCTCTGTTCTGCTGTATCTTTTATAAATCTGGACAAAATAGCTCAAGCTTTCTACACCAAAGTCTCACAGGTAGAGACCTATGAAATGGGTGTAATAACACTTACTTACCTTTCTAGAGCTTGGAAAGGGCACACAAACAAGAAGAATCTAATATAGGGGCAGCACTTTTCTACTGACATCACTGTCTTACTATGCTGGGTCACTTTAATAATAGGGTGTGCTGTTCAGGCCCCAGATTTCACCATAAGCTCACACAGGTTTCTGTTTCTACCAGGACTGCAGTTGGGCATCATGTGTTGTTTGACCATCCCACACTGATCCTGTAAGTCTCTTCTTTCCCTGATGCAGAGAGCAGTGCTGTCGTCATGTTCCCTGGAAAATGTATCTGATGGAGGAGACAGGAAAAAAAGAGCAAATATTAGGCAGGATGTGGACAGCATATTTTGGGAGGTATATGAGGCAACACAGGGGAAAACACTAGTGGGACAGGAATAGGGGAGGAGAGAAGGCTGCATTGCAGAGAGTAAACTGGAGGACTGACAAAGTGAGCTGTGGGTCCTGGGCAGGAGTGGGGAGGATGGCTTGGACAAGTGTCATTGTGTGCTGCTTGGCTGCTTCTCCAGATGGAGAAGATGTTCCAGGAGGCACAGCAGGTCTCTGGCCAAGAAAGGAACAATATTCAAAACTCCTGATTACTAACCTGCTATTTAATCTTCTTCCACAGACTTCTGGCATTGGGTTGTAGCATGACTGTCTAGCGTGCTAGGAAAAAAATCAGGACTGCACTGTGGGATGAAGATGTACTTCCTCAACTGCACTGTGCAGCCCCATGCAGGCACTCAGTCAGATCACTTCTTTGGGTTCTTCTGGTGGAGGGTAAGTTTGGATGGTCATCGTGTGAGAGGGATGGACTGGGAAAAATTGCATGCTTTATATGAAAATACAGGGCAAAAGAAGGACCTGAAGGATATAATTAAAATGAGAACACAGATTCTGTAGCCCCAGGCAGTTCCAGTGAAAACATTTATTTCACTGGTCTGGTCTGGTTACACTTTACCAAGGTGAGATGCCAGTTCTTGTCTGAACTTGAAACTATCCTTCTTTTTGAAGAATGTTATTGTTGCCCACCACTAATCAGAGCCACAGTGTGCAGCATCTGGGGTATTTATTGGGCAGCTGGATTGTCACAGAAAACATGACATTCTTTTAGGAACAGCCCAAATTCATGCATACAACTGCCATTCATGCAGCTCAGGGACACTCCCAGGTGAACACTGTTTTGAAGCTCCTGTTCTTCAGGAAGTGAAGCGCTCTCCTTTCTTTGCCCAGATCCCATCATGAGATCTTTCCACCACAACACGGTCAAGAAATCTTTTTCATAGCAGTAGTCTGGTGGGACAGAACTTGTTACTTGTACAGAGAAAAGGAAAGGCACATACATTGGTGTTTATTAGCTGAAACATTGGCTAGAGAGTCTCCATGTGGTGACTGCATCTAGAGGTCTGGCATGATGAATAATATCCCCGGATATCATTTGTGTGACTCTACTGCCCATTTGAGGCTTCGGATATGCGTGGCCAGGAAACTACAAATTTTAAAATGCAGATCCAGGTCTAGAATTCAGAAAGAAATGGAAACATCACCTTAGGAAGGAACTGAGGTCTTGCTGCAAGCCAGTGTACAGCATTTTAGCATGGCACATTACCTAGATTTAGGTGGCAGCTTGTCACTGTGGGACCTTGTGCTGCCTTTCTGTTGTGACTAATGAGCCTGTATAGCCAAGTGGGCTCCTTGCACGTCTACTAGAGAGGAAAGAGAAAGGTGATCTTAGAGTTTATGGGGTTGAATAAAGCCCTTGAGCACACAACCTCACTTTTTCCTCCCGTTGCTGCTCCAGATTTCATTTTACCTTACAAAGGAGAGAAAACAACAGCAAAGAGGTGAAATTCAATTAATGTCTCTGGGTTACACAGATGGGGTAATGGTGAAACTTTGACAGATTGCACTGGAGGTGAGCAAGCATGGGGGTCTCATGGCTTTGGTGTAGGCAAGAGATCTCGGGGTGGAGTTCTGGTCTTGGTATGCATGCCTAAACAAGTTACTTTAAGGACCAGCTTCCCCCTGTAAGACTACACATCTGTTGTCTCTACTGATGAAGTAGAAAGGAAGGGTTTCAAATCAAAGCTGATCTCCAGGAATGTATGTACTTGACCCAGGGATCATATTTGTGATGGGGGGGCTTGCCTTTGAGATCCCAGTTCAAACAACAATAAGAATGAGGGGGGGTGGGGGAAAGGTCCATTTTAGTGAGGGAAGCACAGTTTAGATCTTTTTCTGTAGCATTGTAGAAATTTGCTGCCAAAAAGGGTTGGTGATTTTTTGTTGATTTTTTTTTTCTTTCTTTCTGTCTGTATAAAAAATGACTCTGGATGCAATAAGAACAAGGTGTTCTAATTAAATAGATTTGTTTACATCTCGTAGCATGAAAAACTAATTCAGTCTGATACACCGTAGGTTCTTGCACTCTCTCTCCCACTTAATGTAAAATCACCCATTTTAAGTAGTATTTTATTTAAGAGAATTTAAAAAGTAGCCTTGATTAAAGAAAAACTGATTTAAGTTCCAAAGTGTGTGTTTCTAAAATAAAGGTTTCACTTCAGGGTGCAAGAAGATGGGAGGGGGAGAGCAGGAGCTGTACTATATCTATCACAATATTCCCCTCCTGTTTTATTGCATTGCAAAGGTCCCTACCTTTACTAGTCATGAGAACTCATAGCCTGTGGCTAGAACACATTTTATTAAGTGAAGGTTAAAGTCAGGGCCAAAACAGATCCACAGTAATATGCTTACAAACATAATATCCTGACCCAGACCTGTGCCACAGCATCAGCTCCGAAACAGAAGCAAAGACAACGCTTCCTGATTGTAACTGTGTTCCTACCGGTGTAAAGACTTCTGCATGTTTTCTACCCAGACAAAGCTGGAGCATCCTTAAAGGTGCCACAACAGGAATTACATGGAGGATAAGCACTGCAGCTAACATGGGATCCAGCTGTAAAAACAAAGAAATGAGAGCAAATCTCAGCAACTCACAGGACAAACCTGGCCATCAGGTAATCTTTTGCAGGTGTACAGGGCAAGGCTGGATGAAGCTGATGCAGGGAAGCATAATATCCCAAAGAATTTATTTCTCAGGTTTCCAAGGTGTTACCCACAACGAGATAAACAGGAATTTTTACTGCCACTTCGACAAATTTCAGTTCAGGGACAGGGGGCTTAGATGACCTGTCACAGACAGAAGCAGAAGCCAAGTGTCCAGTCCACCCTTGAACCAGAAAGACAGCAATGTCTGCATGCAGCACAAATCAACCTTCTGTATATTATAGTTCCATCTATGGGGGTTATAAGTGAAAATAATGGACTGCTGGAAACAGGGTAAATATTGGTAAGTATCTTAGATTTCTCTAAGAGAAACCCCGCCTGTAGAAACCTGAGAATAAGTGCCTTTCCTGAGACCGCCAAGTGCTACTGCAGCAATACAAGGAGGCTCGGGACCCTCAGTAAGTAGCTGCTGCACCACCCTTTCATTCCTGGCAGTGTGTATGGCCACTGTAGGTGGCTATGTTCATCCTGACACTGAGCTTGGGAACTGGTGGCTACAGAGAGACTTGGGCAGTTCTTGGCTACAGGCAAAGGACTGCCTCAATGCATAACCCCAACTGTCAGAGGTGCACAGTCCTTGTGACAGCCATAGGGACACATCCATTGGAAGACAAGAAAATTGAGAAGAGAGCCTATAGATGGCCAGGTATAAAGAACAGTCTAGTACTGAAGGAAAATCCATGTCACATTCCTCTTCTCTGTAGACTGAGTAGTCAAAGCCATTTTTAATATAAGTGCATTAATGTATATCAAAGGAAAAAAAGTTTCAAAACAGTTTTTTTCAAAATCCTGATGCCTAAATGAAATTAAACTGTGCTAACTTCCAAAGTTCTTTTTTTTTTTTTTTTTTTAGGGGTAAGAAAATTGTTTTTGCAAGTTCTCACTCTGCTCCAGCTCTCTGGCAGCCAGAGTTACAGGAGATGTGGGGATGCTAAGCGACTTGGGCTTGTGCCTCCCTGGCAGCTGGAGCTGTAGGGAGGCTGCGAGCCGGGCGGGAGCTGGGTGCTCAGCCCCTGGCCCCCTGCCTGCTGCAAGGCTCCCGCTTTTGTCAATTGCCAACAGGCACTGAAAGTTAAATTGACAAGAACCATCGGGGGGAGTGGGGGGGAGGATAAAAGGAAGAGCCAGGGAAAATCACTGCCATCTCTCCAAACCAAAAAATAAAAAAATAAAATAAAATAAAACAAAATAAAATAAAATAAAATAAAATAAAATAAAATAAAAAAGGAAAAAAGCCTCAAATTTGTCACTGACGTTGAAAATTTCCACAGAAATTTTGTTTGGATGGAGAAAGGATGTTCAACCAGGAAATCGTTCCAATGGGCAAGAGAAGAAAATGAATCATGCAGAACTCTCCCGACCTCCTGATGGTCTCAGTGAAACGTGTCCATCACCTTTCACGATAATGATCAGCACTTCCCAAGGGACACTTAGCACCTCCTGAGGATTTTGCCTTACACCTGGTGTAACTTAGAGATGAGGAACAGAGGGTAAGAGCTCCAGGGAAGAGTAATTTTCACCTTTCTGGTGCTTACAGCATGATAAAAAACTTTCCTCCGTGCTTTTGAATTAATTCCTCAAAAGTTCCAATGCCTGCACACCCATTTGTTTCCTCATTGTTTTTATTAAACAAGAAAGGCGAGCTTTATTACTGCGCAAATGAAAGCATCACCAGAAGATAGATACTTCCCAGATTCTTATTAATCTCTAAGACTTATGAGGCTGCCTAAGTTCCACAGAAATTAACATACTCTACAGATTTCTTCCAGCAAGTCACTAAGTCCTTGCTACCCTATCTGGAGAGCGAAGGGAAGCCAAAAAAGCAAAGCCAAAGGAGAATAAATCTGTATTATTAGAAGGTTGTTGCAACTCAAAATGTGCATGTGCTGGCATGTCTTTTTTCTACAGATATAGGGCAAGGATCTGTGTTATGGTGCATCATCTACAGCACCATTACAGTAATTTACCATAGATGGTGGTTGTATAGATTGAACTGTGTGCCACAAAGTAGAGGTCATAATCATAATTAAAGTGCAGTTGGATTTGCAATTCAAAATAATTTAAGACTAATCTCTAAACTGCGACTGTGCAAATTAATACAGCAGGGCATTGAATTTATTCTTGTCCCTACTTTTCAATGTAAGATTACCCATGCCTAACTGCAGGCACATTTAATGCCTGTATTTTAGCAGCATTTAATATCCCTAGCAGAGACCAAGGTCCCATAGCAGTAGATATTACACATGAGACAGACCCTACCCCAAACATAACAGTCAAGAAAGAACCCAGAGGCACAGCAGATAGGTGAAACGACTTAATGATCCAGGTCACTGGCTGAATACCCAACTGAATACTCAAACCAGAGCATTCTACCTATAACACCTTAAAAAACAGAATAAGAGAGAAAGAAAGAGAAGCACAAACAGCGCACCAGGTCCTATCCTAAGCCAGGAATAACATACAATTAGGGCAGAAGAGACTTATGCCACTGGCAATATTCTTAGTATCTTCTGCTCTTTTCTAGTGGCAAATTCCACAATTTGCTGCTGTGGTTTCTTGTGGTGCTCCAGTTAACTAGATAAGAATGTTGTGCAATGCTGGGAAGATGGCTGTACTTTTTATTTTTTTCCATTTGAAGTAGATATTTTTATAATTCTTTTGATGTAAGTGTCTAGAACAAGGTTTCCTGAGACAACAGGAGACTGAAGTATATGTCACTCCTGGTCCTCATGTGGCCTATGCTCCCCAGTTACTGTGTTCCCTTTGACACTTCAATTCCCATAAGATCTCACCCGCTCTGCTGACTTACCTATGCATTACATATTTATTGCAAGTCAATATCGGTTAGTCCCTGAATGTGAAACAGAGGATAGGAAAATTAAAGAGTGCTGATTGCTGAATATCATGAGATGTTCCTGGCATACCAGCAACACCTCACTGAGTCATGTAAGGTGCATCTGGACTCAGTGACTATGAATTGGCATAGACAGCTTTGTTACTGATGCTGATCACTACTGGATTTAGTCTTATGGTCAAAATACTAAGACTTAGCCACATGATGCCTAACTGCAGTAACGGATTTTTGCCCCATGAGCTTACTCAATGGCAAATGAAAGCAGGTATGAATCAGTGATGCGATCCTGCACAGAAACTTCAGCTCCACTGTGCAGGTAGTCTCCTAAAGGTCTTTTGCAGTGCCAATTGTATTGCAATGGACTTTGCATAACAAATGGGATGTATTTCCTCGCCCAAAAACAGCCTGAAAAGAGACCTCATGAGCAAAAAACTAAGAAAAATAAACTTCTCTTGTCACAAAAAAGGGTTCCTTGCATTTTAAGTAATTAATTAGTAATGAAAACAAAATTGAACAAGCTTGAAGACTGCAACAAACAGGAAGAAATATGAAATGAACACTTGCTGTCTGTGGTCACCCTGCTAAAGCTTGTGACTGGATGGAACGAAGTAGCTCAGGCTAGCAGCCACAGCCTGTAAGGTATGCCTGATAGGAGCAGGGGCATGGAAGGGAAAAAAACCCCTGTGACCTAATATCATCGAAGAATAACATACAGCATACTATCAGGAAAGGACAGGAGGACTTAGGCACCCCTGAGATGGCGTGAAAATCATGCCTTGCCTGTTCACAATCTATATCATTGTTTATTTGTAGCAGATGCTGAGATATTTCAGCATGTCATGTAGTTTTTGATAATAAAGTCATACCGACAATAGAGTCACACACTGTGTGACTTGTAACATAGTGTGTCACTGTTTGTTCCTTGAAGCGCCATGGTAGGCTCGAGTATCTATCTGAATATTGGTTGTGCAGACTCCCTCACACACCTCAGGTAAGTACCAATCGGTGTGCACATGTTTTTCCACCGTCATCTTCCCTGGCCGGTGAGTAGCAGAAGACCACAACTGATGTGCATAAAGTTCAGTTGCCTTCTACTTGCCCCAGATCAGGAGAGCACATAGCCAGTTATAAGGATGAGCTGATCAGCAGCAATTTAGAATCAGGTAAACCTACAACTTCAGAGCTAATCTGATCTCTTTCAGCTGAAAACCTTAATCCCTGGTAACTAGTTTAAACTTCTTCCTGAAGAAATGAGATACAGTTGTTTTGTGGTCCTCTGTTTTGTGTATTGTTGTGGTTTGGTGTGGGGGGGGTTGGTGTGTTTTTCTCCTTCTTCCATCTCCTCCCCACACTCTCGTTTTGGGTTGCTGAGGTTAGCATTTCAGTGTTCCTTCTTTAACAAAAATTTCCAATGTATACACATTGTTCTCATTTATGCTTCCCCACTACCCAATTAACGTCACACTAAATTATATACCTGCAACAGATTTAATTCCAGACCACTGAGCTGTCGCTTTTAACCCTCTGCATGTATCTCTACAATATTTATGAGAAAGCTGTACTTACTTTAACAAGTAATGAGAGATTTCTATAGGTTTTTAACAATTCAGTTTGTTATAAGAAAGAATATAGTCCTCCATTGAAATCTGTGGGATGGTTCCAAATCCATACAGAAGGATTTTGACATCTATTCAGTTCTCAAGGTTTTAGAATAGTTTTCCAAATCCCTATTATGCTGCTATGGAATGAAAATGGATGGATCTATGGCTAGAGTTAAGCAGAGATCTGGGCTCATTTCCAAGCTCCATTGAACTCTTCTCAGATGACCTTGAGCAAAACACTTCAGATGTGGTCCAGAGTGTTTATTTCAGTGTCCAAATGGGGCTTTGAATGAACTTAAAACCTTAAATTCCAGGAAGCTGTTTTAAGGGATTGTCTAAGCCTAGAGCCACACAAATCTCACTGCAAATTTCCGTGGTGCCTGAACTCAGAAGGTACAGGACAATCACGAGTTGCCTGGCCTGAGGCACTAGAGTGCAGTCATCAGGCTCATCACACATGTAGACTTCATAAAAAAATTTCTAAACATGAAATGCCTCTCACCACTCCATTATTCAAGGTACAACTTGAAATGTAATTATTGTACATTCCAAGGATAAAAAACAAACAAACAAAAAACCCCAGAACACCACAAAAAAAAAACAGGCCCTCAGCTAATTGGTACAGACTGGTTTGTGCCTGTATTTTCTGTAAAGGTCTGCTTGTGACCATTATCACTTCGAATGAAACCTCGAGGGTTCAGCATCATCCTGCTTTTAAGAACTGGGTCTGTGAATGGACTGACCTCTCAATAACATTTTCAATATCTTGGAGACAGACCCTTCACCTCCCTCCAGGTAGAACCAAGCTATCGCATATTTGGTGTGATGAATGCGATGCTAGGTCCCAATGCAAGGAGTGAGCCGTTTTTACAGCGCAGGTGTATCCTGTGGTAGTTGGTAAGTGACTCTTGAACAGTTCCCACAGAGCCTCTGACATGAGAATCAGGACCTCTCCCTGCTCAACGACCAGCATAGAATCAATGAAATTGATTTTTGGCCATTATGATGTGAAAGTGAGTGCTCTGAGTCTTGCTTTTAAACTTTATAGCTACATCTCCAAAGATATTGCTATATGATGATTTCAAAAGGAAGTAGGAGGTTAAATACCTTTTTGGTATTTACCTCTCTGTCTCAGTTTCTTTCATGTAAAATGGAAACAGATGCACTTTCACTATTTTCTATAGCTGTTGAAATGGAAAATATGAGACACTTTAAAGAAATCAAATCCCATACTTTTGAGAACATAAGCAACTTACATAGATAAACACTGTTTGGTTTTGACACCACCAATTTTCAGAGGACTTTTTCTGGGAGGAGACACAGTTTACCTCAAATTAGGCAAGAATGAGCATTTTCAGTTCCCATACAATCTTTTGAATACTTTTTGCCACTGTCTTGTTTCATGCATGTTCTGCTTCCTGCACATTTTTAGTATTTATTTGGTGGTTACAGTCTTTCAGCTTTACCAGACTTATCTGTAGTTGATCATCAATCCTTTGTATCTCCTTCATTTAATAAGAAAAAAAATTATCTCCTGGTATTTCTTAAAAAAAAAAGCAAACCCACAACCCAAAAGCATTGGCAAACATTTTCAACAAGACAAAGTCCACAGGCAACTGTGAAGAGCTGGAAATTACATTTGCTCACCTCCTATGCCAAATCAGCCAAAGCAGATCTGATTCAGATGCTATTGTGCAAGCTTAGCAGGATTTCTAAGTGTTGGCATGAACCTCTGGTAGTAAGGTTACCCAAATCCTCAGCCAGGTCTGGCCAGTATTGTCAGCCAGGTGGAGTAAATGAGCCACCATTGCTACATGTTCTGTAGGTATCTCTTAATACTTCTGTTACTTAGTCATCGTTGACAAGGAAACAGCAATCCATGTTTTGAAGATTTGATTGGTATTTCATGGCCATTCAGAATGACAAAGCAAATCTCCATGTACGTGAAACTGCTGTTTTTTCAAGGAAGCCCAGGAACAGTTCCTGATATTTTTATAATTCCTGCAATTCATCAAAGTTCTGGGTAGAAGAATGCCGTATAGTCATCTACCCTTTCCAACAAAGAGCAGATGAAAGTGTAAGGAGGCTCAAAAAGTAAAAGGTCCTGTAGTTTTTAATTAATTTATCCTGATTAGGAATCAAAAGTTAGTGGTGTGATTTGGCTCAGGGATTAAAACATCTAATTTTAGATGTCTGCATGTGACATAAATTCCCAAATTCCCATTACAGAGAGTAGAGGTCTAGTCAATACACTTAGTGGTTTAGAAAAAGCGGTTTAGAAAAAGATGAAGCAAATGTCTATATCTGGTCAACCAATAGCTCTCCAAGCTTAGACACCTAGCTCATATGTAAACACCTAAATTTAGATATATAGAGGCTTGAGTCAATTGCCTGAAAATAGAAGTCTGACAACACTTGAAGTGTCCTTGCATTTTGGAGACATCATGGAATCGTAGAATCAATTAGGATGTAAAAGACCTTTAAGATCAAGTCCAACCGTTAACCCAGGACTTACAAGTCCACCACTAAACCATGTCCCTAGGCACCACATTATGCATTTTTAAAACACCTCTTCCATGGATGGTGATTCCACCACCTCCCTGGGCAGCCTGTTCCAATGCTTGACCACCCTTTTGGTGAAGAAATTTTTCCTAATATTCAATCTAAACCTCCACTGGCATGACTTGAGGCCATTTCCTTACCCACACAGCTGACTCATGTGGCGCAGGACTTTAGGGAGATGCCTGCTTTTTTGCATCAGCTAGTGGAAGCCAGATGTCATGCACTACCACATTTTCAAGTGACGCTAATTGCCTGCTTGTGTTTTACTGAAAAAGTTCCCCAGCCACCAAACTTAGCCTAGATGAATCCCAGGACTTTCAACTGCCCATGCACAAGTATCTAGTGCCACTTGAGATGTTCTAGGCTATCTGAGACAGCTAAAAATATCTGGCAGATACCACATGGAATCAAAGGGATGCTACCCCCAGAAGCTAGACATCGGCCTGGATAGCCCAGGGCCTATATTAAAGCAACTGAATTGAGCTCTAAGTGTTAAGCTCATTGCCTGAGGCTTGTTTTCATAGTCAGTAGAGAGAAATACAGAGAGAAGTTCATCCCATTCTAAGATAAAGGTCAAAAGCAGGTCAGAAGAATTGCCCTCCAGATTTTTCTCAGCAGACAGTAAAGGGAGCCCAGTATGGCTAGTCTCTGTTTTCAGCTTGGGAGACAGAGCTGGTAAAAGTGCAGGTTGCATGGGAGTCCATGTAGCATCCTAAGCAGAAAGGACCCATCAGTCTTTTAACAAAATGCTCAGATATACCATATGCATTTATACTGTCACTATATGCCTTTCAAACTCTATTACCCACAACTGACTGAAGAGACTGACACACGATGTGTATTACAAACATCTATATTGGGATGCAATCCCTGGCAACTGTGCCCATCAGTATAAAACAAACCACCATATCTTGCAGTCCTGAATAAGATCCAGTGCATAGATTGCATATGACAAATTTGCAGGCAGCTTGTTTATGACCAACAGGCCATTTTTTTCTATGTTTGCTTTACAAGTTAATGTGGTTATACTGCATGGAGCTTTTCTCCCAGAATGGTCCCAAAGCATTTTGTAAATTGAAAAGATGCAAAAGAGCTGGGGTAGGGGGAGGAGGAGGAAGAAAAAAAAAAATGTTTCACCTCTGCTGAGAAAACAAAAACCTTTTTTCTGAGTTAGGAGTCTGTCAGTTAAAATTGCTAAAGGGCATTGGTAACAGATATCATCTGTGAGCAACATCAAAAGATTAGTTCTTCTCTGATACAATGTGGGATCTTTTATTAATATGATGTGGTACAGACTGGAGAGGTAGGGCCAGAGGCATTTGAAAAGTTTCACGTCCCCTTTGAGTTCCCCTTAAGCACAGGATCTGATTCTCACTGCACCTTTGAACCAGTTCAGCTGGGGGGGGGAGCGGGGGGGCGAAGGAAAGACCCAGCAAACCTTTTCACACTTACTGGTAAAGCCATCTGCAGACGGAATCATAAGACTTAAGCAGCTGATCCGAGGTTGGGATGTGTTATTTGTCATTTACATGTAGGTTTCACTATACAGATTTACTAACAGACATCCCTAGGGCTGTGGCTGAGCATGTTTTAGTCCACGTCATAGATGGTTCCCTAAATTTCACCTGCCTTGTTACCAGTTTTTACAGGTACTGAGTTCAATGAGTTCTTAGAATCAGCAGATTCCCTTTTTCTTTGAGGTTTGAGTGATCTGTACCTTGGTATTATTACACCAAGAGCTCTTACAGCTGCTCTCAGAACTGAGATAATCATGGAGTTCATTAAAGCCACACACTGTGTTAGGCATGGTCTTTCAGATTCAACAAATGAAACAAGAAGACTTCTTTCTGCAATAAATATAAAAACGGTTAGAGATCTAAAGTCCCAAGAGGTGGACGTGTGAGAGGCAAAAGGGGGAAGCTGACTGGCCCAGAAGCTTCCTCTACTGCACACCCAGGACCAGAGGGTTGTGTGTGCAGCCCATGTGGCTGGAGGCTGGACAAAATCAAACTGGATCCAGAACAAAATAAAAACCACGGTTTAGAGTTTATAGGAGATGCAGGCAAGGCTTTAGAAAGAAACAAAATACTGCAGATACACTCACCGCCTGCAGGAAAGTGAGGTTTCCTGCTCCTTTTTCTTGTACAAGGCTTCCACTGCAGGATACCTGGTTTCTACCATTGTGTTCTCATGCTACAAACCAAACCATCTGAGACCACCTAAACCAGAAGGCAGAGAGGTGTGAAGTTTTTGGAAGTCCACTCTCTTTTTATCAACAGCACTGAGCCAACTGTTGCAGCAACAGGAACTCATCTGGGGAATGAAAAGCTCTCCTGCTTCCAGGGAAGAGTGTGCAGGGTGTAAATTAAAATAAATAGTTAGTAAAAGGGGCATCAATGTCAAAGCAGTGCAATGGCCTTATTCCAGCGGCCAAGCCCAGGGTCTGCAGCTCAGCTCACTCTGAAAGTCCACTTTCTCTATGAGCAGCTCTGATCACCCACCTGGCAGCTTCTCCTCCTTTGCCCAGGCAGCTCTGCCTTGTCCACAGCCTCTCGCCATGCACACCTTTCACAAAGATACCGGCTCTTCTTTCTGCTCGTTTCCTGCTGAGTGCCCTGTGCTGCAGCAGGAAATGTTATTGCACCGGTGACATTTCCATGTGCAGGTTGACATTTCCTTTTGGAGGAATCTACTCACCTTACAGTCCCTTTTATTTATTGTTGCTTTGGCTCATGGGCCACCATGGAGGTTACTTTAACATAGCTGTAATTAAGGATCTATAATGATAAGTAGGGATCTGCTATTTTTATTCAACTGTAAAAATTACATACAACCACAGGGACTGTGTAAACCATAAATATAGACACGGTTGTGATTCAGAGCTCAGCAACTGTGGTGTAAATCACGGTGAAAGCACTGTATTTAGGAGAACCTTACTGCTGTAAATTAGAAATAAATCTATATAGTATTAAGCATTCTATATGTATAAATTTTGAAAGATTGTGCTGGGAAAGTGCTATCGTACTTTTTTTAAAGATGGTTACAGATGCTTTAAGGTCACATTCCAAGTCAGTCTGGTAAAGAAACTAGTCTTCGTGAAATCTAGGTCAATAAGTAGTATTTTGGATTAATGCAAGCAGTAACTGGTTGGTAAAAAGAGTAAGAATTCCCATTATTTTTTATGTTTTTTACTTGAAGGTAGAAATAAAAAACTAGAGTTGGAAAGGAGGAAAAAGTATCAGTGTGAAACTGTTTTCATTATTTGCATTTATTTTAACTCACATGTACACACACAAAATGAGAAAAACTGCAAACTGAAGATTGAAGAAAACATTCAAATAAAAAAGTTAAACTTTTTATTTCATTTGAAGACGCAGCAGGAAGGCGAGGATTAATCTTTGGAGAGAATTACAGAAAATGATATTTTGGAAATAGAAAGCTGTAATGTTTCATTTTCAAATATGTCAAAATATAATATCATAATAAAATTGACACTAAAACTTTATTTTTATTCCAATGACAATATTTTTTTTCATAAACCAAAATAAAATAAAACAAACACATGTAAAAGTTACAAGTGATAGGACAAGAGGGAACAGCGTCAAGTTGCACCCAGGGAGGTTTAGACTGGGTACTAGGAAAAATTTCTTCACTGAAAGGGTTGCCACGCATTGGAACAGGCTGCCCAGGGAGGTGGTGGAGTTACCATCCCTGGAGTTATCTGAAAGACGTTGTAGATGTGACACTTTGGAACATAGCTTAGTTGTGAACTTGGCAGCGTTAGGTTATGGTTGGACTCGATGATCTTAAAGGTCTTTTCCAACCTAAATGATTCTATGATTCCATGACTCCATAAAAAGTATTTTTACTGATCTTAGAAATTAATTTTAAATCCATCTTATTTATTAATTATTCAGAAAAAAATATTTATGCTTTCTATGAAGCAATATAAGAGACAGAATGCTGAATTGAAAGGGCTTTGAGTCTTTAATATAAAAATTAAGGTGTTCTTGTGTGACATTTTGGATCACTTAGTGGATCTTGATTAACAGATTTAGTTTGAAAAAAGAAGTGAGTCAATACATGTTGCAGTTACTTAGGTACTTACAGAATCATAAAAATATGTGTTGGTAGACATCTTTTGAGGTCTATAGTCTGGCTGCATATTCAAAGTAGGACAGCTGCTAGCATTGTATTAGGTCAGGCACAGCTTCATCTACCTGATCTTGAAAGCATCTGAGGATAGAGAATCCTTCAGTTTCCTGGGTGATTTGCTCCAGGGCTGCACAATCCCCAACAGAGGACATTTTCCACTGTCCAGCCTAAACTGCCCAAGCTGCACCCTGCAGCTGTTCTGTTTGTTATAATATCCGTTACTGCCAATAAAAGTTCATCTTTGTAAAAGAAACTTTGTCAAATATTTTGTTAATATTTTCCAATACTTTTAAAAATTAAATTTAAGGTTAATAGAAGTAGTTCCACAGTCCCCTATACAGACTGTTCTTCAATGTTCTTGTGTTCTATACAGTGAATGTTGTGTTAAAATAAAAATAATAAAAAATAAAATAGTAAAACTATTATAAAACTTTTTCTTATTTGATTGGAAAGCACATAAAATCAGCATTTTAGACAAATACTGAAGTTTTATCACCTTCTTTTTTGGGGCAATTCAAAGGATTTTACATCAGATTGGTGCAGCATAGATAATTTCAGGCAGAAGTTCTTAAACTAAAACCAGTTTTTCATTTTTCAGGAATACATTGAGTGCGCCTTAGTCCTTTGAAAATTTACTCCCTGAGGGCTTATAAAGTGAGATGGGCTAGAAACAAGGAGAAACTGATTCAAGTCTTTTCCAGTGCTACTGAAATTACTGAGACATTTAAACAAAGCACCTCTTCAGTCTAAGCTTTAGTCCTTTGAAAATATGTTCTTAAGGCTCCACGTGGCACAGAGTTTTCACAAAAGTAAAGCTTGTAATTGTAAATTCTTACTGAAATCTTGATCTAAACCCTTTTATGTCAAAGATTTGTTCCTGTAGAAATTGCTGGCCTTTGCAAAAAGTCTAACAATAGTAAATTCTACTTCATCTGTAAACTCTTTGGTGCCATCATTACATCATGTGTTTCGTCTGGGTATAGCTCAGAGGAGATTGAGACCAAACTGGAGACTCCAGATGTAATCATATTCATACCATGATCTTATGTTTACTGTTTCTTTATGACCTTGATATCAATTGTTTCAAATGACCTACCATGAATACCAGAAAAAAATGGGGAAAACACATTTATCTTAAAAGGACACTCTGCAAACAGGATCCCTTCTAATGCAGTGAGAGGGGAAAAAAGAAGTCAGATTCATTTACACATTGCTTGTTCACAAATCTGAAATATAATAAATGCTACCATTCGTTGAAATGGTAACCATGAACAGTGAACACTTCTAAAAATCTAATTAAACAGCTGGACTAAATCACAAATTCACTGAATGAATTATTAGCCAACTTATGAACAGGAGTGCATTTCTTCTTTAAATTTGCTCAGAGAACTACACGTAAACTTGAAATACATATTTGCTTATTTCTACTTCTTTCTATTGTCCTTTGAAAAAAAAATCAGATCTGCTGGAAGATGCAGTATAGTGATCAACTCTGAGAATGTCAAATCCAGATATTAAGAAGTGGGTTGTGCTTAAAGAAAAATAAAAGCACATATTACTAATAAATCTGAAATGACCTAACCAAAAGCCAAACAACCCTTCCCCACCTTGGATTACATAAATCAAAATAATCCCATTGGTTCCTTCTGCACATTTAATCTCTTTGTTGTAAAAACCTGCTGTTTTCCACTACCAGTTGCAGGTTCTCTGGAATAAGGGACTTTCCCCAAAAGATAGGTATGCCGTGCTTGATAGACGTGGACTGTGGTTCTTATTTGGCATGGTAAACACCCTCATCACCATCATCATTTTAAGAAAAACAACCAACCAACCACCTGGAAATAATGGAAGGAGGAGACATTACAGAGAATGGCTACAGCAACTGCAAAACCTCACAAGATGCAGTTCATACAGACCACCAGTTTTAGAGGAAGGGACCGCAGCTGCGGTTCACGTGCTGACATTGAACAGCTGTGACTGACGCCTTCGCTATGTCATTTATATTGAAGTTCTCTTCAACTGCTGGTTAACCTTGCATCTGGCATAGTCTGTAGGTAATCATCATCTCTGATAGCTTCCAGGCTGGTACACCAGGTATGTGTCTTAGCTTCTGTGAAGTGTTTGCTTGTAAGGAGAAATGTAGCAGGTGTCTAGGAGCACGGTAAAACTCACGCTGTAGTCGACCGGCTCGCAGACGATGTGGCTAATAGAAGGTCAGTCTGTTATTTAACCTGAAATTTAGACAAAGTATATCAGTATCTATAATGAAAAACAAGAAACAATTTACAAAACAGAGGATGTTACAAATATTTAACAGCACATGGCCTTGGGAGAAGGAATAGATGCCATAAATATGTCAAGCTGAGGCATAACAAGATAAGCTCAAGAAGAACCAAATGGTTAATGAGACAAAAGAGAAAATTACTTGAACTATCTGTGAACTGTCCTAACTAGCATACTAAAAGATCTTCCCTTGAGCAAAGAAAGCCCTCTACTAACAAAGCCCCCTCCCCATAGAACATGCACGGTGAAAAAAAAGAAGGCTAAAAAAGAACCTGCACTTTTAAATGGAGAGGAGGCCCATAAGAACCAATGAGAATTGTGACGAAAAGTAATTGTAAACAATTGTCCAGACTGTATAAAATGTTTTACTGTGCGTTAAGAGGTGTGCTAGCTTTGTGGATTGACCACCAGGTGCCCATCTCTGTGCGGACATGCAATAAATGATATCTCGGCTCTGTGTGTGAGATGGGTTCTTTGCACACTGGGGAATGAAATCTGTTCTTGAGACGCCACACTTGTGCACGGGACTATATATGTTTCCTACAGAATAATTGGTTGAAAAAATGACCATAGTTCTTTTACTGAAGATGCTGGGGTTCACAAGGCCAAAACTCTAGCAACACAGCTAACATTTTATTCATCTAGTCAAGTTTTCGTGAAGGAGGCAGCTCTGTCTGTTACAGTCTTTGATGAATTTTAAGAAACGTTCACCTGTATCACTTTCATTTTCTAGTTCCTTTGTTTTGTCTCCCATTTTCCTCTGAATTTTATTTAAAAAAAAAAAAAAGAAAAAAAAGCCACGAAAGCAAACAAAAAAACTCAGAAAAGAGGTCTAGAACTCAATTACTTGATACCGCTTTCCTTTTTTTTTTTCCTTCTTTAATAAAGCAGAAAATATCCCCTTAAAATTGGCAGGCTGAATTCTGTGAACTGTAAACCCTGAAACAAAATTTCTGATGTTGTACCAGGACAAAGTTATGTTAATATTGTATCTCTTTAGGGGTATAAAACATCTCTTCATTTACAAGAAAGGGTATTTCTGTAGGGTGCTTGACAGAAAAAAAGGCAAGTTGCATTTCCTCGTGCCAACTGGAAAGCACAAAAATGAGGTTATTGAGACTAAAGCAGGAATAAAGGGGCCTGATTCATTAGCTCAGAGTTGTCACTGTGCTAACTACATTCACTCAGCTTTTGGTCCTCTCAATGCATGTCAAGAAAGGTCTCCCACTCACCCATACCATCTTGACCATGCACAAATCTGTGCTGAGCTACACCTTTTTTCTTAAGAAATAAATCTTCAGCCAAAACACATCTGAAAAAAAAAAAAAGTATTTTCTGATTTTGAAGATATCAAGTGATGGAGAAAACACCGTTTCCCTCAGTAGTTTATGCCACTGGTTAATCATCTCCTCGGTTGTGCCTAATTTCTAATTTGAATTTGTCTGGCTTCAGCTCCCAGCCATTAGTTCTTGATGTGCCTTTCCCCGCTAGATTAAAGAGCCCATTAATACCCAGCATTCTTCCCCTGTGAAGGTACTGATACGCAGTACTGCAGTCACCTCTCAGTCTTCATTTTAATAGGCTAAACAGATTGAGCTCTTTAAGTCTCTCTCTCTGAAGCATTTTCTCTGGACCTGAAATCATTTCCATGGCTCTTTTCTGCACCCAGCTCATTTTTTTTAATAAACTCCTTATTTTTATTCATGCAGATACCACGATTATATTCTACTATCAGTCCTATGAACACTGAGCACTGAAATAAAATATTTTCTTCGCTCCTTCACCCTTCCCTGTTTATGCAGCCCAGGATCACACAAGCTTCTCTTCTATCAGTGCCACTCTTAAAATCACCATTACAATTATCCTTTTCAAAGTCTTCAGTTTGCAGCATCCTGTGTTCATTCTGTTTCTGGAGTGCATATGTTGTTCTCATGTATATAATTCATTTAGAGAACCAAACACAGCAAAACTAAATATGGTGGGTGGAAGAGAGACTGGTTTACCAAGAACCCAGATGTCTTTGTATGGGTGCTTGGATATTGTTAATATTTATCCCTCTACCAGCTAATGGAAGGATAAATATTGTGTCATCTGCACATTTTATGAGTAATGATTTTACATTTCCTTCCAGCTCCCTGTTTAAAATGTTGATGAACGTTAAGTCTTTCTCTAAAGTTCTAGTATTCACTGATGATTCTCTACTGAGAATTTTTTTCACAGCTGTCTGTTAACCAGTTCTCAGGCTAGTGGAGAGAACTGTGTGTGCTTTATTGATACTCTGAAGTATGTATCTTTAATCAAAATGGTGCACAGAAATTAAGAATACTATAACATATAGCATAGTAGCAGAATTACTTTTACCAAGCAACTTGCAAGCACCTTCAAACATAAAACCAGGTTTGCTTTATGAGGCCTCTTTTCCATAAAACTTCTTTTTATTATTATTACTATTGGTTTTGATTACATTCTCCCACTTTAATTTTCTATTTATTTGCTGAATATCTTGTAAAATTTTCCATTGTCTTACCCAGAATTGACTTTTTATTTTTTATTTAAATAATGGAACAATAGCATTATCTTTCTAGAATGTTAGGGGTTTGTTGTTGTTTTTTTTTCCCCAAAAATCTATTACAAATTCACATTAACAGGAAGATGGGCACTTAAGGCCCATGCTCAGGTTCTTGAGATGAGAATTTCAGCCCCCCTGATTTATAAATGTCTATACCTAGAAATAATATTTCTCTACCTTTATTAGTTACTACTGGACTGAAAAGTACTTTACTCACCTCATCTGATACAAGTGCTTCATATTGTCTCTTTCAAATATGAAAGCTAGCTTTTCATAGAAAATATCTCTTTTTGTGCATCTTCATTATAATTCTGTCTATTACCATGGACATATGGTAATGTTCCACTCTTAGGATCTCTTTTACTTCTACTATACTTGGAAACTCTTTTTTATTTTTTTCTGTGCCCTGCAAGTAACAAAACTTTTCCTTGAGGTCTTTATGAATTTTCTTTACATTTTAGCTTCTATTCCAGACAAACCAGACTATTCATAATTGGGATATTGAGGTAATGTACTGTTAGTGTCAGCTGTATCTGGTTCAGATGAACTTCAGTTTCATACAAGCCCTGGGAATGTCTTCAGGATTGAGTGATGCCAGATATACTGTTTTCAAGCTTTTCAATTGTTAATATATCTTTTTGAATAAATATTGCAACATGCAAAAGGGTAGGGGTTTTGACTGTGATGCTTCTATAGTGCAAAACATGTTCTAAAATAAAAAAAAAAAAAAGACATGAATATTTTATGGTTATCCACCCTCTTTTTATTTCTATTCTTGACCAGCCTTTCATCTTATATCTGTTAAATTTTTGCTACTTGTCAAAGACAAAAGATTTAGGGAGTTAACAATTACTGATGAAGTGCAGTGGGCTTGAGTTACTGGGAACAGCCATTTTTAAAGCTATCGGGAAACCTATAACTGACCTACTCACAACATTTTGCAGAAAGCAGCCTCGGTTTCTGTCCCAGATGCTAAGTCTGTTTGGTTAAATAGGAAACATCTCCAGATCCTTACATGATCCTTACTCTTCACCATCCCTGCTTCCCTTAAGGTTCATGTTTGAATAATAAAAAAAGAAAATATTGGCATTAACTGGCAGCCCAAAAGCAGAAACAATTCTGAACATTACACGAACATAGTAATGATAAACGTGTTGAAGATACGGGCATTTGCACAAGAATTTGACCCCTCGTTACTATCACAATACCTTTCCCTAAAATTGCAATACAGCAAACCAAAGCCTGTCCTGTGTTACCAGTTCTTGGACTTGGGCATTTAAGGTGTTTGGAATGCCTTTATTTTCCTGTGGTAGGAAAAGGTACTTCACTGGGAAGGTGGTTGGTCGCTGGAACAGGCTCCCAGGAAAGTGGTCGCAGCACCATTGCTGTCAGAGTTCAGGGAGCATCTGGACAATGCTCTTAGTCATATGGTTCAGTTTTAGGTAGCCCTGCAAGGAGCAGGGAGTTGGACTTGATGATCTTTATGGATCCCCTCCAACTTGAGATATTCTGTGATTCTATGATTCTTTCTTTGTTCCAACAAAACATTCATCTTTTTGACAGAGAAGGGAGAAGGTCAGATATGAAAGTACTGAAAAACTCTATCCCTAATGCTCAAACATGCATAAAACCAACTAAGCAGTAGTCTGAACAGGCATTAATTATAACTCTTTGAAATGCTGTCATGGCATATTTCTCTTTTCTTTATGTGCATACACATGCATATTTTTATGTATCTGTATGTATTTGTATAGATACACACAAAAATATGTACATGCATATAAATAAGTACAAATTGAATGTGCATCAATCTGATACTTCTCTCCTTCTCAAAGCCTTTCTGCATGAACTATTTTAAGTTTTCTTGGTTAGAATTACCTCTGTTTCTTTGCTACTTAAACATATATTTATGAGTAGACACACATCTGTCTTCCTGATCGAACTTTTATCAGTTATGCTTCTCAGATGGCTCAGGGAAGACTATAAAACCTGGGTATCTTCCAAATGGTCCTGGTCCCTATGAAAGGCTGTCTGAGGAACTGCAAGAACATGGTCCTCATTGGCAAAGTAACAAGTGAAATGGTATGAAATGAGCAGTGAGAAAACAGGTACGGGAGGTATCTGTCATTTTACCTTACAGAGGCTTACTTGATATTTTTCCTCTTTACATTCTCAACCTTAACATGGCTTGAACTTTTGTGGAAAAACCTATGCAAAGTAGGATCTTACAGCACAGATCATGTGATAAATGGGATGCCCCTCAGGAATATAAATCTGTGCTGGTGCATCCTGATGCAGAATTGGTGTTGATGTTAACATGTAATTTTCCCAAATGCTTCAGAGTCCTTTGGGCTTGCCATGAAGGTAAGGATTTATCTTCTAATCTCAGAACCACTTTTCTCTGTCTGGATTATCCATGAGCAGGAAAGTCATTAACATTTATGAACTGGGGATTAATAACACTCCAGAGCATATTATGTGTTCTGTTTATCCCCTGCCCAGCCCCTTAACCTATGCCTGATGTAGAAAAAAAACTGGTAGCAGAAGCCCCTACTCGCCTGGAAACTTAACTGAATTACAAACTTGCTGAGGTTGGAAGGGATCTGTAGAGACTGCCCAGCCCAGCCCCTGTGATCAAAGAAGGGTCACCTATAGCAAGTTTCTTAGAACCATGTACAGAGGGATTTTGAGTGTGTCCATGGATGGAGAATACACAGCCTCTCTGGGCAGCTTACTGCCGCATTTGACCACCCTCACAGTTAAAAAGTTTCTTCTTATGTTTAAATGGGTTTTCCTGTATTTCCATTTGTGCTTACTGCCAATCACGTGCAAACTTGCTGAAGGTACATTGTCCCATTCCTCAATTAATTAATAGAGAATTTAAACAGTATTGACCTTCATTATAGACCCTTGGGATACACTACTAGTAATTGGCCTCCATGGACTTTGCTGATTGCAAACCCCCTAGGAACAAGTTAGGCAGTGTTCAGACCACCTCACTGTCTATTTAACCAGCCCATATTTCATCAGCTTGTCAATGGGAGACGATGTCGTAAGTCTTTCTACAGTCAAGAGGAACAAGATCCATAGCTCTTCCTTTGTACACCAAGCTAATCTTTTAATCATAGAAGGTTATTAGGTTTGTCAGTCATGATTTTCCCTTTGTAAATCCATGCTTACTACTCCATATCACCTTCTTGTCCTTTATGTGTTTAATTTCCATAATTATTTGCTCCATCATGTCCCCAAGGACAGACATAATGTTGACCAGCCTACAGTACCCCAAATCTTACTGAATGCCCTTTTTGAAGAAAAGAGTGATGTTTACTTTCCCAGGAACCTCCCCAATTGCTATGACCTTTCAAAGATTATTTGGGAGTGGTCTCACAATGACGTTGACCAGGACCCTTAACGATTGTGGGTGAATCCCATCAGGTCCCATGTTCTTGTCTATATCTATTGAAATGTTCTCTAACCAGATACTCTTCCAACAAGAGTAAATGTTCCTTGCCCAGACTTTCCCACTGCTCCTGGAGATTCCTCAAGGGCTGTGGGATTCTTGATATTAAATCTCACCAGTAAAGACCAAGGCAAATAAAGCGCTGAATACCTCAGGCTTTATCATATTGCAAGTTCCGTTTAGAAACAAGCCTAAATGTGGAGACCTGGTTAGCTGAGAAAGGACATGGGTTGGTACCTCTGAGCAACCCAGGGCTTTGACTTAGGAGAAGGCTTATGATGGGCGTGATATGAGGAACAAGGAATGTTGCAACGTGGACAAGAGGAACTACATCCGGGGGAAAACGGAAACGGAAAGCGGAGACACCCCTCCGCGTGGACAGCTCGTGTGTACCAATCATATTAAGGCTTGGGCGCGTGGACAGCGGGTAGAACCAATGGTTAGGCTGGAAATGTCGCGTGACTGCGTGGCTCTGCTATATAAGCTGTAGTTGAACTGATAATAAAGGAGAACGATCATACTCATATTGGGATTCCGTCGTTACTCCGGTCCGTATCCCACTCCGTCACCTAAATTTTCTGCAAGTTTTCCTTTTGATGATGAAAAAGGCCTCTTGTTGCTCTTTATGTCTCTTGCCAGAGTCAACTCCAAGTGGGCTTTCCTAACGCCATCACTACACATTTAGTCTCTATATTCCTCCCAGGTCCTTTGACCCTGCCTCAATATCTTGTACACTTCTTTTCATATCTGAGTTTTGTCAGGTTTTTGTCCATCCATGCAGCCCTCCTGCCACCTTTGCATGATTTCTGGTTAGGTGGGATGGACTATTCTGGTGCTTGGAGGAGCTGGTCTCTGCAAATCAACCAGCTCTCCTGGACCCTTTTTCTCTTCAGGCCTGTATCCTATGGGATTTTTCCAAGCAGGTCCCTGAACAAGTCAGTCTCCTGACCTGAAGTCCAGACTTGTGGTCTTGCTGTTTGTTTGCTACCTCCTCTCATGGTCCTGAACTCCACTGTCTCTTAGTCACTGAAGTCAATCTGATCCCAGCCTTCAATTGTTTAAGCACAGTACTATTCCTCAGCTAGTGTCTGTCTCTCTGTAACTGAAGAGTCAGTCTTAGAAACAATGAATGACAAGCTTTCTGTTGTATAATAATGCTGGACCTCTTCTGAGATACTGTGGCAGAAATTATTATGAGCCTAATCCAAAGGACATGGAGGTCAACAAGAAGATTTTCAGACTTTATGCTCTACAGATTACATTTGATGACCATTTTTTCAACACAAAAAATAGAGGACATCAAATTTAATCAGTAAAAGGCAAATGCAAATTTAATAAATGAAGGGTATTCTTCTGATTGTAAAGACGAAAAGCTTGATGAGTTGTTGAACTCCTTGCTGCAGGAACATTTAGAGATTAACTATCTGTATAGGTTCATAAAAAGCCCTTCATGAAAGAAAAAGCCATCAAGGCTAACACATAAAAAGGCCACTCCTTACCTTAGAAATCTCTGCACTGCAAATTGCAGTTAGCATTGGAGACTGAACGAGTATTCTGACAAAATGCCACATGTTTACCTTACCTGGTCATCCACCAATTGTCACTATTAGAGAGAGGATACTCAGTTTGGTGGGTTCCAATATGCCAAAATATTGTCACACAGAGTCCTGATGCAAGCTTCTAAGGTGCTGTGGGCAAAATATCTGAAATGATTGGAAGATTTGTCCTTGCTTTTGATGGAGTTGGAATTCAATTGTCACCAATTCATTTTAGGAAATCTCTCATATTTTCATGTTCTAAGCCAAAGACCTGTGCATCAATCCATTATGGCACTGTGGGTCAAAGATGCAAAGATGCCTCATACTTGTTAAAAGGACCCGCTTTTCTAAAAAGTATGAAATTTGGGGTGCTTTTTGGACACCTTTCCTGTCACTAAAACATGAACTTCTCGAAAGAATGGAAAGGTAAAAAGTGCTGCTCCCTACTACAAATGCCAAGAGTAAATAACCATGCAAGAAGTTTAATTTTGGCATTTATGTATGTATAAAACAAAGAAATAATCCAATTGTGAAGTAGTTTGCTGGTTTTCCTGTTAGTGTTTCTTCTATATGAGTAATTTTGTAGGTCCAGATTAATTTCTGGTGCAAGTCTATGAAAAGTTCTACATCAACAGAAAGGATAGATTTGTTGGGTAATCTTTTTTTATTCCAGTCAATGATAGGCCCAGCACTTTACTCACTGTTTCTCTTTGTGAGTTAATACACAGTATTCTATTTCCTCTTTGTGTTTTCATTCTTCCTTTGTGTAGGTATTTAGTTTTTTGGGGTTTTTTTTTTTCTTTTCTTCTTTTTTGTTACTTTCTTCAAGGGATGAGGCAAAAGCTTCATTGCCAAGAAAGCCTTCAAAAACCAGCTTTTTTATTAACAAACAAACAAAACAAAACAAAACAAAACAAAAGGAAATAAAATTAAGTATGTTTCTGCTTGTATGGAACAACATTTTGCAGCTAACAATTTTTGTTGTACTGTTGGACATGTTATTGGAATGATTAGCAGCCAGGAGACAACATGTAATTACAATAATGTAAATCACAACTGGATTGAGGAAGAGAAAGAGGAGAGATAAAGAACAGAAGAGAGAACAAAATAAAAGAGGATAATGACAACAAAAGGAATCGACTTGGTCCATTCACTGTTGTGGATCATACATATGCTTTTATTAACAAATACAGACTAGTTTCTGGTCCTATTTGCTATCGTCATTACAGAGCAGTTTTGTATTATTACAAGTGAGGTCAGAATCAGGATCATGTGGTAGGAGTGAATGGCACATGTCCTCTTGTACACTGAGACTTTCATGTTCTTTCTGCTCTGTTGGCTGAGGATAGGAATGACATTTTCGTTTGTATTTAATACGTACTAAATGATAAAAAAAATTTCGCTGAGGTTTCTGAAACTGACGCTGTTACCTGGTGGTTCACGCCGTTGTCATCTCACGTTGGATGTTCTTAGTGACAGGGTAACAGCAGTCTGGTTTCTGTTATACAGCACCAAGCAGCGTGTGGGGTCTAGTCTGGAACAGCACTGGGTACTCAGCATACAAGTAACATAAAGCTTGTTGAGTTTTGAGAAGTATTATAACAAGAGCCAAAATGAAATACCCAAAATCCTTCCCGTCCCATACTCTTACTAAAACAACAGGTTTCTCACCTATATCTTTTCTTTGCATTTCTGTGCTGAAGAAACAGAACATATACCTGGTAGCAGGATGGCGAGCTTCCTCTCACCAGAAAGAAACTCATCCTAATATAAGACTCATGAGATGTACCTGCTGGTGGCACCTATTATTCTCCACGGATCACAGAGGTAGTCCAGATACTTTCTTAGAACTATACAAGCCTACCAGCAGATGACATCACCCCACTTCATGTATCTACAAAATTGTCCACTCACATTTTCACCAATCTACTTTCAAAAGTAGACCCTGGCTGCAAATGTATTTTCTGTTTCATAGGAAATTACATTATTTCCATAGTTTTCACTTTTTTAACTGGATAATAATAATAGAACAAATGTGAAATTTACTCAGGAATGAGAGTCTGAAATAAAATAATAATGATTTGTATTTGAAACTTGCTTTTTCAAAGAAAGTGAAATGGTTCATTGCAATGCTCATGTTTGATTTTATACACTATAAGCAGCTTTAAAATGATACAAAAAAGATTGTACTGAAATGGAAACACCTGAACATTCTGTTCCATTACAAGCTCATCAGAACAATCTCAGATTTCTTCATAATGAAGTTTTATTAGAATTGATAGATTTTCAAGCATGCTGTTTTGACAAGCATTTTCTGAAACAAAGAAAAAAAGGTTGGTAGAGGACATCCTGCTAGCTTTATTTGAAAATCTCTGTATTATATTAAAAGAAGAAAACAAAAACCAATAACAACAAACCCACCTGACCAAAAAATAGCTAATCAGTTCATTTGGATTCTCTCTAGAGACTTCTCTACTATGGTTCTTCCACAGAAAGATTTGTTTACTTTGTACCTAAAGAATATTTTTTCATTCAAGGATCTCTAACTTGCATACAAACTTTTATTCTCAAAACAGCTCCAAAGGGTAGTCTAATATATCTGTACTTACTTTCCCTTTAACATGCCAAGGTATAGAGATTTTAAATAAATTGCAAAAATGAAACTTGAGTTTGATGAAGAATCCAGATTGAGGTATCGCCACATTAGATACCATTAGGCACTCCTCCCTCCCTTCAAAAAAAATAAAAGAAAAGAAAATTCATCATTTGTGGATTATTGTTACAGCTCTGTTATGTGCAGTATGAAAGGAGAAGGTGCTCTATCATGTTGAAGAATCAAAGAAACACTTATGAGGGGAAAAAAACATAGTGGAACATCCCACTTTTGCTTCTCCTGCATAAATAATGCAACCCAAGGACAACTAGCATTTGGAGAGTGGTTTCTTGTCAGGTCAAGCACCACTTCAGAAGCCAAATGACATAGACAAGTCCCTATTACAATGGAAAACACAGTGGGACAAAGGCAAATATTTCACTTCACTAGGTAAAATCCTTTATCTAAAGGCCAGCTACAAAAGAGACAATGATCTTTGTCGCTGGACACCTACTAGCCATTAATGGAAAAGTTCCTCTGAAAACATACACATGCACTTACAGCTTGGGCTCTAATGAGGGCTTTGCTGTTTGATGACGACACATCTGGCATGCTTTCAGAACTCTGCAGTTCCAATTATAAAGCTGTCCAGCTTAAAAACCCGTTACACATCTGAGCCGCCAGACCTTCCAAATGAGGTTGAAGAGGAAAAAAAAAAAAAAAAGAAAGAAAAAAAAAGGGCAAAGGAAAGGGGTTAAAGATGAAGAAAAAAAAGGTAGAAAAGAAAGAAAAGTAAGGCTTGATTTGGGAAAAAAAAATATTAAAAGGTAAAATGCCTTTAAAGAAAAGTTGTTCCTAGAGCCCCCTGTAATGTGACAGAGCTAATTTGTGCCTTCAAAGATCTAAAGAGCCTGCTAGCTGCAGGTGACAAAGAGGTTACTTCTGGCATGGACTGTGGGCATCAGACAACATACCACGGAAAACTTCTGTCCCACATGGTAAAGTTAATGAGATCAACTCTTTTAGGATCCCCTAAAAGAGTTCCTTCAACCTCACCTCATCCACATCTCATTCTTGCAGCCAAACAAAAAGTGTCTGGTTGAGTTTAATTGGCCAACCAATGCTTTGATAGCTGGGGTTTTTTCATTGCCCTTGGGGTTACTCCATGTAGCAGAATTAGGCTAGTTTGTTGAAACATGAAGGTCAGCTTTCATGCATTTTTTGTTTTGTTTTCGGATGTGTGTGTGCATTTTAACTGCTATTGAAAATCTGGGTCTGGTAACAAATTTCCACAAATAGCAAACCTTTTAAATCTGTCAGCTTTCTCAGTGTGAAGTCCCATCATTCCCAGTGAGGTCCAAAGAATCTCCAGTGCAGCTCTAAGCGAAGAAGACAGAATGAGCAGTGGTACATTTGTTTCATGATGTGGTACGATCTAATTTATGTATGTAATAGACACAGCTTCGGTGTTAGAGGACTCAACTGTTACATCTACAATGCATTAAGCATACAAGCTATAGCGTCAAAACAGGGAGATGATTGCACTGCATGGAGCTGTGCCAAGATACCCTTTCTGTAGTACATGTATCAAACAATAGTCTCTGCAGAAAAAAAGCCTGTACAAGGTAACTATTCAGCAAATTTATTCCATATTTCAGAGGCCATGATACTGGTCTCTATCAGAGAAAGACAAAAGGCCAGATATATAAAGCTAGAAGTAGTCTACATAACCCTAAATACTGGTCTCTTGTAGAATTGCTCTCTCAACAGTGTCCTTTAGCACACTCATCACTGGGACAGTTGGTCTTCCCATGACCAGTTTGTGTCTGTAGCTTCAGCTCAAAGCATATGAACTGACTAATAAGGTCTGAACTCAGGAATGCATGGAAAGGAAGGGTTGCAGGGCTTTTGGTCCTGACTGCATCTTTTCTGTTCAGCCAGTGTGTCACCTGAGAGCTTGCTTTGAGGGAACAAAACATTCTTGGATGATCCCTAACTCGGAAACTGCAGACCTTGGCCTCAGTCCAAATGGAGTCCATATGTAAAATGGAAGGTCTGGATTAGAACCCAGCCTTTCCCAGCAGAGGACTATAGGCATCTTTGTGTGAGTCTCAGGAACTGAAGGAAGTTCTCTGATGTAGTAGCCTCATGATGGTAAGACAATTTCTCTTGTTCACATGATCACTCCAGGTGATATTCCCAGCTGTCTAGATTCTCTGTAGCTCCTTTCACAAACTCTGCTTTTCCCTGGCCTCTGTGAGTCAATCCCTTCCCTGTTCTGCACATCCTCCAGACAGAGAGGACTATTTTACCCCTTCACCTCCATCATCATTTGTCCAAGCCATTTGCCCCTCTGTCAACAGGGCTAAGGGAAATCACCTCCTAGTGTGGGGAGGCCTGGGAGTTTAATCTCTCCTCTTTTTCACCTCTTAGGGTAATGTGAAAACATTTTCCTTCAGAAAAGATGTTTATGCAGCATCAGCATCAAAAAGCCATTTTCTTGTTTTCCCTAATGACTTTATCAGACACATAGCAACACAATGAAAGATGTTGTTGTTATGCCTTTTTCTTTCCTTGATCTTTATGTTTTCATGGAAACATCATTAGTGAGGATAATAGTTGTGCCAGAATATATTCAACACATGGGCCTGACACTCTCATTCTTATGCGTTGCCAAGAAGATCTTGGTTTTTGTTTTCCTTTTGAAGCTCCCTGGTATTCATCAAAAGTCCTTTCAGAAGCAGAAACCCTGGATTACCCTTCTGCCATCTTTTAGAGGGAAGGATCTGAGAGACTTCCACTTTATCTTTCCATGTAGTGAGATTGGTATTTCCATAGGCTGGTAGCGTCTGAAGTATCAGAGAACTGAATTCAGTTTCTTACTCTTTCTCCAACCTGCTTTGTGAATTCCTTTCTCCCTGGAGAAGGAGGGAACTTGGTCTTTGCCAGCTATGCTGACCACCAGGATGATGAAACAGGAGCTCCCACCAAGTGCTGGAAGAAACCTCTACTATAATTAAAATTGGCATAAACAAACAGCCAAAAAAACAACCAACAAAATTAAAAGAAACCTTAAATTCTGCTGTTTTTCTTGTTATCTGTCTGGGTTAACCTGGTTGTTTTGTTAGCAAAGGTTTTTGCACTCAGGGATGATGATTACAGTATGTTGGTCTAAGTCTCAGCTTTTCTTAAGTAACAGAATTATAACTAGGACCACCACCTTTCCTGTGCTACCTAGCAGCTGCTGAAGAAAGTATGACTTTAGTCTCACTGAACAGTCATTTTTCAGGGAATTATACACCAGTTTTAGCTTTCTGTATCTCCATTTCTCTGTGAGATGTTAGCAAGGAATGCCTACAGGAAAATCGATACCCAAAGAAGACAACTGAGCTCAGCTGTGAGGCAGAGACAGCCCATGTCCTCAAGAGTTTAGAGACACGTTAGACAGTGGAGACAGAGAGTAAATAAGGACGTAATGTTACACACAGAGGAGACTCAAGAGGAGGAGGAACTCACTTGCCTGACTCCCAGTGCAACACTGCTTTTGCACGTAGCACTTAGGGCATGTCTTCGGAGAATAAACTTCCATTAGTTTGTATTTGGAAGCTGTGTAAATTAAACTTTGTGTGAAAAAGTCCAAAGAGATAAGCTTTAGTTTTCAGGGATTGCTAGCTTGCAGTCAGTGTTGCGTTGTGGCTCGGCAGAGTGGGTTTATTCCTTTTTGGATTGTGACGCGGGTAGGAAGCAGATACAAGCCTCTGACACCACCTGTTGTATCATCTTCCCAGCCACAGGCTCCCTCCGATCTCTGAGGGCACCCACTCACCCATACTCCTTGATTATATGCTGGGGAGCATGTATATATGCAATAGGAATGGCTGGCTGCTGTTTAAGCTTGCTGCAGTAGGTCTCTATTTCCTTAACTTTACAGGCTAGTTTGCAGAGAATTATGTATTTTTGAGGGGTGTTATTTGCTCAAAGGAAAAGGCTAGAAATGCACATTATTTTTTGAACGCTTTCTCAGCTGGTCCCTTAAGAAGAGGCTTCTGCAAGTCTTCCCCTCAGCAGTGAGCCTTCCGCTCTGTATATCACTGGAGTCCCCTGCTCACAGTTCATCTAGAAGAGAGTGAACTGCTCAGCCTCACTTCATAGCTCTCAGGTCCCAGCTGAGATCTATTCATGAGATGCTCTACAGTACAAATCAAGGGACCCTTAGGGCGCTGTATAAATTCATAACAAGGAATAATCCTTTCTCAGCGGTGCATGCAACAGCACTTTTAAAAAAAAAAACCCAGAAAACACTGTAGAAAACATTGGGGGAAGGCAGAACCACAGGGGGATCACAGAACAGTGTTGCAGAAAGACCAAATCCTCCTAGCCCCAGTGCTGTCAGGGTGCCTGAGCACTAGGCAGCACAGAGGGCAGCTGGGCAGTGCCCTTCACAGAAGGGGAATGGAGGCACTACGAGCAGCCGGTGGGATCCATCCACTTCATCTGAGGATGTGCCCATGTAAGGAGTGGGATTGCCCTAGGTTTTCTTTAGGGATAATGGTGGGACTTGAGAGTCCAGCTGAGTACTGGACCATGTCCCAGAGGCTTTTTATTTTTCTCTCTCTGCTAAGTTTTGGGGGAAATAGGGTAGTTAATAATCTAAATAAGACAAATATTTAAAATTAAACAGGTTGAGGTAGGACCAAGGACATTACCCAAAATTAAAAAGAAAACCTATGATAACCCTCAAATTATGCCACAGTTTATCAGTCACTGGAGTAGACACTAATTCATTTTTTGGTTGCAGCCTCTTGCCTCCTCCTGCCTTTCTCCTCTTCTGTGTTGTAACAGAGAAATAATAAAACCCAGTCATGTAACTGAATCTTGGGCCGTAGCAAGGTGACTGGAAAGTTGCCTGATGTAAAGGAATCCTAAAGCAATTTAAGATAGGTAGAGCTAAGTCTATGCCTTGTACAGACACCTGTCCCAGGTATTGGAAACAATTGATTTCCACTGAGGAATGTTTAAGCAATGCTGCTCCTTCCATAGTGTGGGGCTGATTAAACAGTTCTTGTATGCTGAATTTGTCTGTAAACAGAACCAGCTCAGAGGCTCTTCTAACCTACCGCTGCAGCCAAAAGACTCTGGTGATAGCCCCCACACCAGTGAACCTGTCTGAGACAGAAAACCTCCACTTCCTTGCTCTTTCATTAACACTTAGTGCAGCATTTTCAATGTGTCCACTATCAGTGTGCTACATCTCTGACCATAGCAGGTAGAAAAACTGGCCATGGACCAAGACTGTGTGCCATCAAGTGCTAGTCAGTGTTTCAAAATATGGAAGATTTTTTTTGTGTTTGTGTGCTTAAAATGTCTCACAGCTTGGGTTTATCAAGTACTATAAACTCAAACTTACTCAATAGAATTTTGGCAATTAATGACAGCACTACCTTGTGAGATTTCCAAAAGTTTTGAAATTTATCTAGGAATGTAAACTCTAAGAATTCTTTTCCTTGTGTACTACCATTATTTCTCTTTTCAGTTCTGAAAGAATGTGTGTGTGCGTGTAAAGATAAAAAGTGGACCTAACATATTTAAGTCACTCAAAAATCTCAAAATTAATTGGATCCATAAGACAAAAAACCCACAAGTAAATGTTGCCAGGCAGTAATCTTCAAATTATTATGAAATTGAAATAAAAACAGTAAACTTTTTTCCTTGTAAAAAAGAGTAATTATAGAGGTTTTGCTTTTTGCACAATCATTAAGTATTTAAGTTAATAATAAACACATAAATAGATGTTGCCGATATTCCACGAGTTGTAGGTTCGTCAAGAACTAAAAAAAGTGAGAAATGAAAACAGCAATGGGGAACTGACTTCATTACCTTTCTAAAAGCTGTTGCACCTCTTGGGCAATAAGGAGCTTTAGGTATAAGCAAACAGGTTAAAGGGGGTGCTGGCAAAATAGTTAGGGGCATCAGCACTGAAGACCTGAACAAAAGTCCATGAAGTCAATGCAAAAACTGCTGTTAACTTCAGTGGGCTTCAAATTAGGCTTTGTGTTCAGATGCTTTGGTAGGGCTGCAGGGAAAGGATGAAAAAGAGCAGAATAATAAAGAATAAAGCAAAGCAGTACTGAGGTGAATGACGTACACTCCAATAGCAAGAAGTACCAAGGATGTTGGGCAGGCAGCAGGGCTGTGAGGTGACTGCAGAGCTGTGCGGGTGAATTCACGCAACATACATTCACACCATTTCTCAGATGCTTACTTTTCTGACCATAAACTCACTCAGCATTTAAATATATATATATATATATGTATATATGTATATATGTATATACATATAAATTTATTTTTAGGAAAAGAAAAGCATGCTGTTGAATATTGGTGGCTCCAGGATGCTGAGTGGGAAGGTAATGATTTATAATACATTATAGGAGTGGGCATGATAAAAGTCTGGAAAAGATTCTATTGCTCTGCAGCCTCTGGTCTCTGCATAACTTAAGCAACAAGGTGCCTCTTGCAGACCGCATGGTTTTAACCTAAAGCTATTACCAGCATTTGAGATAACGTATTGTTTAATCCTTCTAACTTTAACATGAATCATTCAGAGGAATGAGGGGAGGAAGAGAAAGACTGAGGAGAGGGAAAGAGAAGGACTCTCGTAAGAATTATTAGAAGTGTGAACTGCAGGATGGGATGATAAGACAGAAAGTGCTGCTGAGCCATCTGCGTAGGGAAGGTAGGATGCTACGTGACAGCTCCTGGGGGTCTGTAAGAATACCTACCAGGCTGAGAGATGAGTAGCATACAGCGGCTTGCCCCTGGGCTTTGCTTTCTGTCAAGGGGTATTTGAATCCCTGCCCAGTGATGTGTCTTTTGAAGCCATTTATTTTCCTTCACCAGTGACCACTGTTGATGTCGGTGGAGCACTGGAGTCTTCTCCCCATGGTGGGTCCCATCCCCATGGTGAAGCTCTTGTTGCTGCCAGTTAGGGCTACATTAGAGCAGGGCATGCGTCTCACCTCTCATACCCTGCCTCTGGGACTAGGCAGGCTCTGGGGTCTTGCAGAGCTTTTGAGGACTGAGCTGGGACCTCAGGGGTCACAGCCAGGTAAACTCTTGGAGCAGACTGTTTACATGCAATACCCACAGGCTTTCCTAAAGCACTATAGGGCCAAAAATAAAAGTCAGTTGCTTTAGTCAAAACTATATGTCCAGCACTCTGGGAAGCTATCTGTGCAAGAAGTGCTGTCCCTCCACCTTTTCTCGGGCTCACTTTCACAGCCTATTGGCTTATTTCTTTCTGTTTCAGGAGCATTATAGATTGCAACTCTTGGTACTCTTTTCAGCTACGGGGAAACCTCAATCTTACATGTTCCTAACCTGTCAAGTACTCTAGTTTCAGGGCTTTGACACAATCCAGTTGTTATACTGCAAAGAACAGCTTGTTTCCTCTTTTTGCTGAGCCTGAAGGATATTTTTTGGCCAAAACATTAGCTTTAATACATCAATACATTTAATGAGATTTATATCTGCATCCAAAATTCACCCATGGTGCCCTTTCAGCCTTTCAGTCAGGTGTTGGCAGCTTTGTGCTCTTGACTATTTGTTTGAAATTCAAGCTCGTAAAGAGTGTTTCTACCCATTAAGGTGACATGAATTAAATATTCCCTTGGAGCTTACTTGTGTATAACCAAGAAAATGCATTTTTTTTCCCTTGAAGACAGGAGAAGCAAGCAGCAGCAAGTACTTGGGTATCAAACTTACAGTCTCTCTCTTCTTGGTCCTATTTGTGGCTTCAGAATGAGAAAAAAAAAAGCTTTTTTTCCATTCTGAATCAAGATGATTGTACTCAATTGATCCAATGATCTTAAATTGCAGTGCAAAGGAATCCTTGAAACCAAGAGATTTCTATTTTCTAGATGATTTATGTGCAGATAAAACTTGCATATAAGATGTTCTGTTCATTTTGTAAGACCTAAATCAAGATGTCTGAATACTGAGCCTAACTACCACCTATACTCTTTTGGCCTAAACAAAAATATTACTTTGGGCAGCCAATCTCATGGAGATCTGTTTTTCTAGGTTAGGAGAAGGAAATACATCTTCGTGTCTGACATTATTTCTCCTTTGCTTTCTCTAATGATATTTTCAAGGAAAAAAACCAGACATCAAAGCTTAGAACACAGGCTCATTTTAGCTCCATTATGATTGTTATTATTACTACCAGTAGTACTACTTATTTTTATAGCTTTTTTTCTTGTATATTTCTTAGAGAACTTCATAAAACAAGGAGATGTTCTTACCCTGCTTTCCTGAGGCACTGAAACACACAGTGAAATGAAATAATTTGCCAGCAGTTAAAATGGAGGCTGGTGGTGTGGCTGGAAACAGACCATAGGTCAGATGAGCAACGGTTCAATGGTCAACATGGTAGAAAAGCGGTTTCCCAGGGCAAGCTTGTCAAATGTCTGCAAAAGTGCTCCATTTTATATTGGGAATTGGTCTTTAAGCCAGAAATCTCTGTTCCAGATGAGAAGAAAGAATATGGGGCACTGGGTGGAGGGAGAGTGTCATCTTAACAGGTAAGAAAAGACCCTGGACCTAAGGGAAAGGCAAAAGCGGTTGGAAAAAATTGTCAGATACAAACAAAAAATCTGAGAAGCACCATTCTAGGTGGTGTTACCTCTTATTAGAAAGAGGAAATTAGTCTCATTTTTTGGAAGATGGGGAGAAATATTCACACATGACTCTTCAGTCCCACATAAACACTCTTTTTAAGTAGGCCGAAACCAGGATTTTCTCTAAGCATATTTCGATTCCTGAATTTCTGGTTCCTTTTTCAATCCCAGATATATTTTAAAAAAAAGAAGGGGAAAAAAAAAAAAAAAGAAAGAAAAACCTCTACAGACTGCCAACTCCATTGGTATCAGTCACAAATGCTTACAAGGATTACAGCACAGTAATGAGCTTTTGTCCTAATGGTACATCTTTTAATAACTGCTATCTGCACTTCCAGTTGTAAGTGATAAGTGAGGCTATATTGTTAATGACAAAATGCCTCACCTTTCCCCTCCCTCCACCCTGATATTTCATCTTTCTCTGAATTCGTCAGCTGAAGGTTGGAGAGGAATTAGAGTTTATTCTGAAGCGGTTGCTTGAGACCCGGTGCCACCGTGGGTGGCCGGTGCCTCCCAGCTGGTCACAGGGCTGAGCTGGGTCCCCCTGGGCTGCGGCGCTGGACACCTGCACTGGGGCATGCTGAGGATGCCCAAATGAAAAACAGCTAAATCCTTCCTTTTGTGGCAGCGACCGATAACAGCAGGGAAGAAGAAAATATAATAATAATAGCCTTGTTTCAGAGGTAAAGAGAACTGTGGAAGGTCGGGAGGATCAGAGCGGGGGACGTAGGCAAAATGGCTTCAGCTTTCTGCTCTGCCTTCCTACGTGGGGTTGGCCAAGGCATTTCTTTTTCAGTGCCTTCTCTAAAGCAAAGCTAACAGCATTTCCCAATCTCACATGAAGGTTCAGAAGGGAAAGGGAATGAGGATACAGCCATCCAGTGAACGTCAGGTCATTACTTATTGTGATGGAGACATAATGTTGTGAAACTTTGTTGCTCCGGAGCTTTTTAAGAGGAGATTAGACAGTGTCAGCGCCAGACTGCATTGCTCATCCTCCCTTGGGTGCAGCCAGGTCTGTGTCCTGTGATTTTGTAGCTGCAGCTACATCTTTGTTTAAGCTTTAACTTCCCCTCTCAGCAAACCCCCCCCGCCTTTTTTTTTTTCTTTCTTTCTCCTCTCCACCACCCTTCCCCCACCACCTTCTCCCCACACCCAGCCCCCACACCCCATTTTCCTGAAAGGAGAGAAACTCAATTTCCGTGGAACTTCACAGAGGAGCAGAGAAAGAGTCAGCTCACATTACTGGTTTGCTTAGTCTCCGTTTATCCAGAAGCATCCCTTCCTGACAGCACAGTCAGTGCTGAGCCAGGTTTTCTGGGGTCTCAGTCTATGACTGTGTCCCCTCTTCTAGCACAATCTATAGTCTGTCCCCATATAATCTGTGCCACTCTGATTTTTTTCCTGATCTCTCTGGAGTACAGGAATATATCTATTCAAGTTTCAGAGGCTGGACTGGTGTCTGGGAAACTTACTGAGCAATGTCCTCTAACCTGGGGCTTTGGTCTGGCTCAGCACACTTTCAGAGTCCCAGTGAGCTTGGTCAACAGCATGGCAAAAATTGCACGAGTGGCATAGGCAGAATGGACTTGCTTAGAAAGAACAAGAATGAGAAATATAAATACAAATAAGAAAGGATTTGGCTTCTACACAGAGTTAGTAATGGCAATAATAAGAAAAATGAAACCTTCTGGAAAGAAATTTTCATGGCTAACAAGTGCCACCCGTATTTGTACCAGTTGAGCACTTCATCTTCTCACCATACTTTATAATTAAGGAAAAGGAAAGCATTAATAAACACCCTTTGTTCTTTAAGTGATGCATAGAGCTGGCCAGAAATTTGAATTTTCAGAAAGATTCCAAGACTCAAACACCTCTTTTTCTTGTTTGTTTGATTTTTTGTTTTGTTTTAATTTAGAACAAAATGTAGTCTGGAATTTCAAGCAAAAGAGAATATTTGCAGAGGGAAATGTCAGAAGCACAGTAAACGCAGCTATCACTACCACCTGGAACTGTTTAGAAAAATTTCCATGGAGAATTTTATCAAAATTAGCACATTCCAGAAACATTTTGCTTTTGCTTAAATGGCATTTTCAAGTGGAAAAAAGTTATATAAAAATAGTTTGAGCAGTTGTATGGCTTATTTTATTTTATTATTTTTTCAGTAAACTCATTTGCTTGGATTTTTAAAACTAGAGATAGAAGAAAATCACTAGACAATGTAAGTGTGGATAATAATCCTACCCTGGGAGAGAAATGGAATATTTTAATAATGTGAGGTCCTTATGATCTCTGCCTGCTAAGATTATATGGTAATAATATTTTTTGAGGCAGAAACAAGTGCAAAGTCTTTACTGTACAAAAAGTCATGGCAAAGAAACAGTGCCATATGACATCAATACAAGACCTGAAAAAAACATTTAGGAATGCCCCCCTACAAATATCCATAAACATATTTTCTTCAGGCCTGTCAAAGCATTTTGTTTTTTAAAAAGATATATATAAAATTCTGTTTACGTTAACATTTATGTATTTCATATGAAACAAAGTAATTTTCTTTGTTCAACTGTGTTTTGAAATGTTAACTTTACAAATTCCCTTAAGATGTCCAGACCAAACATGTAATGCTCAAAGTTGCTCCTAAGGTACATCAAGCAGCACAGCAGTACTTCATTTTCAGCAGATTTCATAGAGACGTACACCTATACACACAGACACACGCAGAGAGTATTTCTATTTAAATAAAATTTCTCATAAAAATCAGTTTTAAACATTTTCTTCTGACCAGTTCCACCAAAAAGCTAGAGGGTGAGAAATGTTGCATGAAAAGAGAGTAAGCATGTAGTGCTATTTCTCCAGAATATTCCCCAAGGATTCCTTGTTTCAGGCTGTTCCTGGTCCAAAGGCAGTATCTTTGGGCATAACAAATCTCAAAGGATTTTTATCTCATTTCATCTCTTTTTTAAACCCATAGGAATTTGAGCACACACAACATCCTGTGGCAAGGAGTTCCAACAAGTACTTCCTTTTCTTCATTTATGAATTTCCATCTGCTGGTTTCATTTCATGTCTTAGTTCATATTTTGAAAGATCCAGTAAACAATGTTTTCATAGACACTTTTCTTATCATCTCTCAGTAATCTCTTTTTTTTAGGCTTCAGAGTTTCATGCATGGATGCTATTTTATACCTCTGGTTTTTCTTGTTGCCTATTTTTCTCTATCTTCTCTGGTTCTCTTGCTTTAAGAGATGAGAAAAAGTAGAACTGCACACAGCATTGTGTGCAGGGGCACTGCAGACTTGCAGTGCTTTTCTGTCTCTTGCATTCCTAAATATAACTACAGGTGAGCTGGTATTTCTTAGTACTACCTTTTATCATCTCAAGACCTCATTTCTAAATAGTTCTGAGCCCATAATGGCATAAATACAGCGAACGTTTCTGTTCCCATGTTCATCGATGAAACCTGGGTGTGATTCTTTATGTAAGGAAAAAGGAAAATAAGGCACAAGATGTTCTAGGATATAGTAATACCTCCAGATAATAACCCTAGGCAAGAAGTTCAGGGTGAAGACCCTCACAGAAAGCTGTTATCTACAGGAAAGGGTGAGTGAGCTGAAAGATGATGAAAAGCCTGATGCCAAGGGTATAAATTCTCACAGTATAAAAGATGGGGAAAGGTTAAAAAAGGAATTAAAGAAAGATTAGCATTATTTGGAATTTTATGTCTAGAAGAGTCTGCTGAAGGAGAGCACTATGGTGCAAAAGCATTCAACATACGTTCTGCTTACCCAGGGAAAAAGAAGAAACTGAGGCCGAAAAAGTACCCAGAGCTAGACACTGTCATCTCTGCCGCAGAACTGGCAATTCATTTAATAACTTTCGAACCTGTGTCTTGGTATTACAAGCTTTAAAAGCTCCAGCTGAAAACAATCACTATTAATAACCCCCCTGCTTTGCAATGTGAAAGCAGCAGGTACAACAGTGAGACACCTATAATCCCCCCCATGTTAGACAGCAGCAGAACAGCACTCAGCCAACCATGGAGGAGAATCCTATAAAAACACCCAAATCCATCTCTCCATGATGGATGGTCTTTGTACAAGCACTAAAGTGTATTCCCTTTAGTACCACTGTCTATTGATGCTGAGCTACTAAGTAATCTGAGGGAAACTAGGAAGCGATCGCCATGATAAAAAATGAAATGGATGGGGGATAAAGCTGGAATTTCGTCAAAACCATCATGATCAGAACAATATTGCCTGAGAAATGGGGAGCTTTATATCTGTCAACATGTCAGTGTTTGGACAGGAAACCAAAGCCTTGGAGATTGGTGTCAGAAGAGGGATCTTTTTCTTCCATAAGCACCATGCGTGTACCAATGTGAAATACAAATGCAATCTTGCTGACTAGAATTCATGACAAGTAGCTCCTGTGAGAACAGTCTGAAACCAGTAAGACTGTTCAGATATTCCTGGAAGAGTTCAAATATTCACTAAGCATTTACTCAGTCTTTACTCATGACATACATTCTGCTAATTCATAGGACTCTTTTCTGAACAATTCAGGATTTATTTCTGAGTTTCCAATTCAGCCAAATCCTGCGTACCTTGTGTGAACTAATGAGAAGGAATCACTAATGCTGAGAGAATGAGTCACGGGATTAAAGGCAACAGATAGCATCAAGCCCTACACAAGTACCACGACCAAAATTCTGATAGCATTATTGGGATCTAAAGCTGATTGAAAGAAGAGTTAAAAACAAAACAAAAAAAAATTAAGAAAGACGTGTTGACATTGTGATTTAGAGAAAGAAAGACTGTCAGCAAAGTCACATAGGAAAAAGTTAACCAGTTTGGATTTGACAGCTGGGGCCACCATATTTCTGAACAGTTTAGGCACAGGGATGAACGTCTAAGGACAGAATCAACCATTCTGGAGGAATAATAGCATGATGCCAGAAAAGAAAAGTGGCCTGAAACCTATTTCTTCTCTGCATGTGTGTTAGGGATTCAAAGCAGGGAAGAATCACAGTCACAGAACAGGTGGGATTAGAAGGCACCCCTGGAATTCCTCTAGTCCAACCCCCACTTCAGAGCAAGGTCACCTTGAGCAGGTTGCTCAGGACCATGTCCATTTGGGATTCAGGCATCTTCAAGGACAGAGACTCTACAACATCTCTGGGCAACTTGTTGCACTGTTTGACCACCCTCAAGTTAAAAAGTTTCTTGTTGTGTTTAAATAAAATTTCCTGTTTCCATTTGTGCCCATTGCTTCTTGTCGTGTCACTGGGCCTTCTTTACTACCACTTGTAAGGTATTTATACACATTGATGTAAGATCCCCCATGAGCCTTCCTTTCTCTAAGCTGAACAGTCCCAACTCTCTCAGCTTCTCCTCATATGCCAAACGCTCCAGACCATTCATCATCTTCTTGACTGTTTGCTGGACTTGCTCTGGTATGTACCTGTCTCTGTACTGGGGAGCCCAGAACTGGAACCGGCACTCCAGATGTCAGCCTGCTTCCTTTTTCTGCACTAGAACCACATTAGGTCTCTGAACAGGAGAAAAAACTGTAAAGCAGATTTCATAGGCTTTTATCAGGATGATTTAAAATAATTCAGTAGAACCACTAGGAAGGGATTGACAGAGAAAAAGAAAGTGAAAGCCATGTGAGCAAATCTTACATCAACAATGGGAAATAGTGCCCACTTTCTGTTAAAATGCTTTTGGAAAGAAGTTGATTGAAAACACAAGATTTTTGAGGCTTGGAGGTTTTTGAAGTCTGCAGAGGGACATTCATGAGCGGTAAGTCTAGAGTTCAGCTGCTCTGAGCTTGATCATTTGCTGCGGAGAGCTCCAGTGCCTTTCATGAGAGTATTGTCTGGCTAAACTGTGAATAAGACCCTTACAGGGTAGCCTCAGTACCTTTAGCCATTTAAAAAACTTTTGGAGATGGGGAAGATTTCTGTAGGCTGAAATGCATCTCACTTTCTGAGCTGAATAGGTTTCTTTTTTTTTTTTTTTTTTTGTTCACAAAATGCTTTAAAATCTCTAGGTTTGAGTTATCTGTGGCTGGGGAATTGCAAGTACTTTTCATGCCTGAAGACCATTTCAGACTCTTTGCTTGTGCACAAATAATTCAATGTTTGGGAAAACAAAAACTTGGCATGGAGATCACATGCAGCAAGGAGCAAGAGACCAGCTTCTTAAGCAAAGGAATAAAAGGACTAGAAATACCAAAAATGGAAATATTAAGGCCCCAGGGCTGGATAGTCTGTTTCTCCTAGAGGATGTCATGACTCAAAGGATGAGACACATACTCAGATAAGATGAATATCAAAAATTATAATAAGTATTTACCAACTACCATCTTTGACGATTTAAGAAAGAATATTGTCTTGGGGACAGGTTATTCAGTAATCTGTAACAGCCTTCTTTATTTGGGTTTTGGTTTGCCTTTGTTTGTTTCTTTGTTTTTTCTTTTCTGTCTTGTGTTGATGTTTAAGTTTTTTCTTTGAGGCAGACAAGCTTCTTGTTATGGGAGACAGGACACTGAACCCATTAACTCTTGTTCTGACCCAGCAGAATGAGTCCTGTGTTCCTCTATTACACATTATATATTTTTGTTCATATGAACCATCCAAATAAAGCCAATGCATGCAAAAGCATGTACAATCATCTGTGCTCTGCAAGTGGAACAGGGCATATTTGCAGAGTTGGGTTCACCTCACCTAGTCTTTTCACATTTAAATACCATCTCTAAGACGGCTCGCCTAGGTTCTACCAGTACTCAGTAGAATGATGTAAGCAGCGATCTATAGGTTCAGTCTTGGACAGTCATGTCAACCTAGGTTGAGAGCAACCTCTATTGCTTTTGCCCTGTTCCTTCCATTCATATCATCACAGCTTAAGTGATTAGCACAGTCTAAATTGTTAGTGACAGGAAATCCACCCCAAAACTTGCATAAGTATATAACCAAGACTTACCTCCTATTGGCGGGTGATAAGAAATCTAGCTGCTTTCTGGAACGCCTGGGAATGAGAGGAAAGGGAAATAAGTACCAGGGAGGAAGAAGAAGTTGTTAGCTTAAAGGATAATGTTGACACAAAAATATCTTGAGGTAAGTTGATAATGACTAAAAGTGGGATGGAATGGGAAAGAAAATTCCTAACTTAAAAAAATATTGGTTTTAATTGATGATCAGTACATGGATCTTCCAGCTTTGTAATGAGAATCAGGAAAAGGAAACCTAATTCTCTTTTAATTTAATATATAATGAAAGCAATTTTCTGAGGTAGTACCTGCACTTTATGACCAGAAAGTCCCTACTTTCCTGTGGCACTGGTAGGGCAAGCAGAATTTGCTTCATTTAAATTTATTTCAGTGTTTCACACATCTTATGGGAATTAATCTCTTTTTTTTCTTCATTAGTGTGAATATTCATTACATATTGCTTTTATTTCACTGTTTAAATGTTTATATAACTGCAAAAAAGTCAGGCAGGGTACCATATTACGTTAACTGGAGCAAAAATTTTCATTGAATTTTTATAGAGTTTAAATTAAGTTAGCAAGAACTTCAGCATTCAAAATCAGGAGCTCCACTGTGTACAAGCCATCAGAGCTGCCAAGTCAACTGGAAGCTCCACTTTTCCTAATAGAAGGATATGCATAACTTTATGCCATCTGACCGTTGTCTTAGAGGGTGTCTAGACCTGCAGGGGAGAAAATTTAATGAAAATAAGAAAATCAGGTTGCAGATTCCTTTCTAAAAATGTCTTGGCCTTATGTAACTCAAAGGATCACGGGTTATGTCTTAACGTCACTTGAGATATAAGCTCTGTCAGGAAAGCTTTCCATTGAACTGCAAGGTACAATGTAGACAAGGTGGGGCGTTTCACAGGCCTCAGACTGGGTAAGGATAAATTTAAACTTGGTCCTACATATCAGCGTAACTGATATGAGATCAGCAGAGTAGATCTGAGCAAACAATTTTGCTTTGTAGTGTGCATGTTAAAGCCATCGGGAAAAGCTAAATTCTTAATTCCCTGACTTTTATGCATAACAGTTTTGTAGCCCTATAGTTGCATTACTTTGAATTTATGATGATTTGGAGGTTGATTTTGATAATGTTTTCAACAGCTATTAGTTTTACTAGAGTTTGGATGCTCAGTACACAATCCCTTTTCACTGCAGAAACCATAGCAAGATTCAGTCTGTGTAACTATCATGTACAGGAAATTAGGATAGAGAGTTTTCATAATTCGTGGGCTTGCATACAAATCTCCAATTTCTGGAACACATACAGCACTTCTCTCCCTCAGAGCTGAAGATAAAAACCTGTGAGTGATTTTGAGGTGCTAAAATATGAGAGAGACGAGGACCAGATAAGAATCTGGGTAGATAGGATAGGCAGATATAAACACTAACCCTGGATAAGATTTTGAGCAGTAATCTAATCAATAAACATATGGGCAAATGAAAATGCAAATAAGCCACAGAGATATAAATGTTCAGGAAGAAAGAAAGATTTCTGTAATACCTACCTGTATTGCATTGACTTCAAGTAGCCCTTAAGTGGAACTGACGGTATTACAAACACAATAAGCACTTCTAGACAAACTGGAATAACAATCACTTCAGGAGCCTGGAAGCATTCACAATTCTGCTGTTGTCAACTCTTTCAGTGGCTTTAATTTTCAATGGTAAGCACAACTCCTATATAGTGTTGTCAAAACCGCAATGAAGTTATGTCATTGAATATTAAAGCGCTGGCCTGCGGAATGCCAAGCACACAGATTTGAATTTCATGCTCTCTACTAAACATCAAGACAAATATGTCTAATTTCATAAAAACCTCACCAGCCCAGAAAGGCTGACAATCAGGCCTAGTGTTACCACTTTGCCAGCTGAAACCAGAGTTTCTAATGTAAAAAAGCTCTTCCCAGGAGGTCAGAGGAAGGGAGAAGCAGCGTGGGGTTAAGATTCATGGATGCAGCGTAAGATCAAAGCATAAAGAGGTTGGGGTACTAAGGGTACAATTCATCACTGAACAGAAAACACATATCTGTGTATTAAAACGTGCTGTTTGGAAGAGGTTGGGAGGCGATTCAAGAAGTACGTAAGAAAATTGGGATATTTACCCCAAAAGACAGGAGTTTTATTTGCTGTGGAGTTTTTCTGATTCCAGCCTTCATTTGTGAATCATGACAGTGACTTGTTCAACAAGAGGAGCAACACACTTGTGCTCTTTGCCAAAGTCCAGAGATGCTGCCTCTCTTGTCCCTGCTTCCTTATGTTTCAAGATGTACTCAGGGCCTCTGTCTTTCCCTGTCTTCCCATGTCTTCATGAGACGAGATAATTTATGGTAATCTCTTGGAAGCCTGTAGTCTCTCTGTTAAATCTACTTAGGTCTGGTATGTGCTTTACCCTTTGCAGCAGGTTCTGTATGCTCGATTACAAACAGTAACGAAGGGCTGTAACCACTGGAAAGACTTAGGAGGCTATATGATCATGAACTTCATGGTAATCTCTATAGACTAGTGAGGCAGTTTTCTTCTGGAATGTTTTCTAAAAATGGTTGCTTTGACCTTGAAAGTAAAATTTTGTACCTGATTCTATTGGATGAAATGCATCTATTCAAGGAATAGATGCCCAAAACTTACCAATTATACTCAGATGCTCAAAATAGTCTGGACACTGATATTCTAGACAGAATGAGTTCCATGCTGAAGTATTCCTGGCAGGCAACAAAACAAAGAAAATTAATTGCTCAATCTTATTTGGTCTACAGTTTATAGATAGCACAGTGGAAAGAAATGTTCACTGTGCTGGGTTTGTGCTCTGTGACCTCTCCAGTCTGAGACTGACTGAAATCCACCAAACTCTTTGTACCTAAGTATCCTAAAGCTTAGAAAATTAAAAATCATTAATTACCCTGACTGTAGTTTTAGTGACTAACAAATAATCAAGAATTATAATAATTAATGGGGTTTTGTTGTTGTTGTTGTTGTTGTTGTTGTTCCATAGAACACCAAAAGCATATTAGAAACACCACATTTCTCCCAAAGTTACATTGGTTTCAAGTTATTTCTCTCTGATTATTTTATTTCCTTGGGGGAGCATCTCTATGCTCACAGAAATCTTTTGGATGCTCTGTTTTACCAGTGCTTATGCCCTCTGAGATCTTGCATTATTAATAATACTAATTATTGCAATTATTTATTATTAAATGAAGGATGAGAGAGTTTCCAGCAATTGGCAAAGCACAGAAGGGAATGTAAGCCTTATCCTGCAGGGGTTGTGGTTGAACTTTCAGACCCCTGTGTAGTGAAAAGCCCCTGACAAAGAAGAATTGTACTTAGGAAGAGCAGCTGCTAAATGGACATGGAAAATAAATAAACAAATATAAAGACCTCATACATTGCTGGACTTCTTACTGAAAAGGTTTCACTGGGGGGGCTGCTACAAGAAAAAGAAAAAAAAGTACAGTAGATGGTATAATAATTCAGAATACAGCTCAGTATCAGGAGAGGTTGATTAACATCTCATAATATCATGAGGCAAATGTTAATTCTCTGTAGGAGATGTCCTTTATCTCTTCTGAAGGACAGAGAAACGCCTGGTCACAAAGATGCAGGTGTACTAAATGAATAACCATAGCTCATAGTGTGCACTGTTATGCAAGTTTTCTGATCTAGAGGGAAAATAAGAGAGGGATGCTGTATATGCAGATGCAGAATCACAGCTCACAAGCCACTAGGAGAGACGGAGTTCAGATATCAAACAGCTTAGGGTAATCACCCAAAATGATGCAAGGTCATAGCATAGTCTGACCGGCACAACAGACTGTCCTAGTCAAAAAGATGTAGGATAATGAAAGCTCAGAAATAGAGGATGGCACTTTGAGAAAAATTATCTTTGGGGAGTTTGATGTTAAGGAGGGAGCATGTTCACTGACAGACTGGCCCACCACATCTATATTTTTCAAGGAATAGAGAAGGACATCTGGGTTTTTTTCCTGTAACTTAAAAACAGAGGCCTCTAACTCATGTAAGTGGTGAAACAAGAGCTTAGGAAGATCTAGACATACTCATAAGTTTTTATTTTTCTAATTCTCGCTTCTACTTGATAAGCAGATATCTGTTCATCACTATATACCTTTGATTAGATAATTTAAAAGAAAATGTATTGGTTTTCACACAGAACTGGAAAGCAACAGGTAGTTGATATAGATCAAATATTGTGTTTTCAGCTTGGTTCAAAGCTGGAGAAACACAAAATGCTGCCTGGAAACTACACAACACATGGAGTACACCTAAGCAAAGCATGTGGGGAGACCAGAGAGAGAACACAGACAAAATCATCTCTGTAACTATGACAGTGACATTAGTGACTTACAGAAGCTTTCAGGTATTATCATTATTCAAAAGACGAGCGTGCTTCCCTTGTGCTTTTCTTTCTGACACATGCCTTCCTACCCAAACACACAGCAAGTGATTTTTTATATCTGAAACATATTCTATAGAATAAAGAACAACAGATGTACAATTGGAAATGGATCCAATCCAAAAGGCTGCTTCTGAACAACATCTGACTCAGGAACATTTTTCCCTGTTTTTTTTTTTTTTTTAATCAAACCCATCCAGAAACAAAGGGTTGGTTGTTTTTTTTCATTCATGTGCACCTACCCACACTCCTCTGTATGCTGAAGGAGGAGTCCTACTTTAGAATCCAAATGGCTTAATGCCAGCAGAGTATGTATTAGATACAATCATAGAAAAATAGCATTGCAAAGGGTCTTGAGAGGGTGTGTAATCCATGTAGTTCTTGCCCCAAGGCAGGATCAACTAAAGCCATTTGCAAGAGAAGACTGTCTATCTCTTGTTCTCAGTAATGACCAGCGATGTATTGCAAACCATGTACTTATGTAACACCCAAATTTGGAGAGTACAGGTCAGATTAAAGTCTTACTTGCTGACACTGTGCAAACTCCTAAAAGGCAGCAATTCCAGTTCCAACCAGCTTTCAGCCTCAGTAGACAAAGCAACCAAGGGAAAGAGAAATAATATGTCATCATGGTTATTTTGTATGGAATTTCTAACTTTTTAGCATTAGCCTAACCCATCTTTTCTTAAGGCTAACAGTGAACCTCCAGCTGACCACAACTGGAGTTAACCAAAGGCACTAGAGATTACGCAAAGGATATGCAGAAAAGAAAAAATAGTCCATATGGGACTCCTGTATGACCCAGATCTCTCACATCTCAAAATGGTGACAAGGACTTCTATGCCTAGCATGAAAGTTTTGACTCACTGCACATCTACAAAAGAAAATTATACCATTAACAATAAATAATAATAAAAAAAAATTATAGCACATGATGGAGTTTTCCCAACGCAGCATGGAGCTGTGGAGCCAAACAAGCTTATCCACATACCCTGAGTGATGGTTTATGTTTTGACATTGACTAACTCATCCCTGCTCAGGGCACAAGCACTCAGACAATCTCCATCACCAGTTTCCCATTACAAATCTTGATCTCTGCTGAAACAAGCTCAATTCCTTTCATTATTTCCCAGCCGACAGACAGCTTGAGAGGGAGGATATTACAAGTGTCAGTCTCTTTGCCTCCAGACAGGCCATGGATGACACAAGAAGGAGAGAAACAAACAAATAAAAAATATCTCTGTTTATGTGACAACTTTTTAATGTGTTTGTTGTACCACTATGCTTCATTCTTTCTCCCAAAACTAGTTTAAAAGGTTTATATTCTTGGAAATCTTTCAGCAAAAGTGTTTTCTCTCCCCTTTTTCTCTGAATTGTTAGGTTCTTGTTATTTTGCTGAAAAAAGGAGCTGGCAATTGATCTTGAAGAGTAGCTTTGTTATTAGAAGGAGTTACAGAGCTTTTCAAATTAGTCATTGCGTAAAATTTAACAAATATATTTTTAGAAGGGTGGGGTTTTCTTACTAAACAAGACAAAGAACAAAAAGATGAGTCTTAATGTAGAGTTCTCAATAAATAGCTTCAGAAGGATAATTTTATTTGTATTAATACTTGCATTATTTTGGCAATGAAATGTCAAGATCAAGGTCTGTAAGTTAATGAGAATTGTCATAGCTCCATTAACTGCAGTAGTGGTACAGTGCTTTGTGCTAAGAGTTAGTCATAAACATAGTGAAAGATAGTCCTTGACCTGGACAACTTACTTTTCGAAGGCAGAAAATAGGTAAAATTGAGAAAAAGCATGAAGAGCAGAAAGAAATTGTGTTTTCCACTCAATGTGATCAGTATCAGTCACTTGAGGATATGAGCTGGTTCTGAACATACATGCCAGCATCTTCTCCTTCTCTGTTCTTGCCCCTGTGTGTTTCTGGGTATATCCCATAGCCTTCTGTGTGGAGGTTCTCCAAAACTCTTTTTAGTCAGTAACATTGGAAGACTCTGTGGCTATGTTAATGCAAGTAAATTAAACATTTATTCAGCCATTCCTTGATACTGAGTCTAAATGCCATGAAATGGCCCTCATCCATACTATAACACTTAGCTTTTAAAACAAGATTTTAACCACCTATTAAGAATGGTCCCTGACTCGTACTAGATGCCCAAACCAAATCAAAGAATAGCTTTGGAGACCGATAATTGTTATAAGCCAAAACCATATCAGGAACTGTTCTAACTATTTAGTAGTATTGGCATTCATGTTCTAGTGCCTGTGAATGTTCCCAGACAGTGTTTTATTCATTAACGTAGCCATTCCCTATCTGTCCCCTCAGGGGAGCTGCATGATGGCCAGTGAAAGAGCATCAGCACACAGGTGAGTTTTATTAAATGTATATGAATAAGACTGTCTGAGAAGAAAGATAATAAAAGATTGGTAGTGTGGGGATGTGACTAAGGTAGTTATCACCAAAGAGATTCCGTAGCCTCTGGAATATGAAAATATTAGTATAGACCACATTAAAAATTAAAACACTTTCCCTTAGCTGTTGATGTTCTCCATTTCGATGAAAGTTTTCATTAAAAAACTAATCTTTTTGAATATGTTAAAAGAATGTAATAACAGGGACAGAATCAAAGCATCAACATTTTGGCATTAGAAGAAGGAGGAGAAAAAAGAAATACAGAATCATTGATAAGAGAAATGATGCGAAATAAAATAAGTCAAGGAAAACTAAGGGAGGATGGGTGTAATGTCTCAAGAAATCTAGTAACGACCTGCTAGAGGATGGAGGAGAAGGAGGTGTGTTTTGCTTTATTGTGTATTTCTGTAGAGTGCAGTAAAAGAAAATTCTACCATCTGTCATCTTCAAGAAATTGGCATGCTATGACATTGGACAGGTTTGCTCATACTTCCAATCTGCTGCTCGCTCATTTCTGCTGAACAGTTTTGTTCTCCACTACTCCCATGTAATTTTTATTTTTATCATTATTATTATTATTATTATTATTTAGAAGTTGGAGCATGTTCCATTATTTTTCTATAGATTAATTCTTCAAGGGAAAATAAAGTAAAAGAATAATAAAAAAAAGACCAATCTACCAAAAAATCCTAGATTGTCTCCATTACCTGGCTTGATCTGTCTGTTTTCCAGATGTCATTTAGGTATATATTTTAAAGCGGTTAGGTTTCCCCAACTCACTGTTTGGGATACAATATTAAATGAAATGTGTCATAATGAACATTAATGTAACATTAATTTTTACTTACATTAAAATCCATAAGGCAATATATATAAAAAATGTATGTAAGTAGGCAGTATCTCCTATTATGGAAAGTATATTTCTTCAGGATATAGGAGGAAAATGTCTCTGTCAGAAGTTAAAATTGCAAATCCAAAAGACAGGATTCCCTTGCTGTATGTTGCAGAAAGTCCTAGATGTGGGATGTACTTAACCAAGCTGGCCCAGGTGTGTGGTATATGGATATCAATTCTCAGCAGATCTCCCATCTTGGGAGATACCGGCCTCCATCGTATGCTCCAAAGGGAGGACACTAAAAAAGAAGACCTTACCATTTCTCACTGATGACCAGGAGGAATTAGACAACCACTGCAGGGTAGAGGTCCAGCTTTAAGACAGTAAATGTTAGAGCAGGCAAACCTATTTCTATGTCACTTTAGGTGTGCCAGGTTCCTAAATCTGCTAGGTCAGGGATCTGAAAGGGGAAAGCTTGAATATTGTCACTTCATATTCCAAGATGTAGATTCAATTTCCTTGATTTCCTTCAAAGAGCACAACAAGTCCAGAATGGAAAATGAGGTCCAAATAGGAAAAAAAACCCAAACCACACAAAACCAACAAACACACCAAAAAAGCTTTTAATTCCTGCAGCTACAAAAATTTTTCTTAGAACTCATCTCCTGCTTCATATTTGAGATTTCCAATGATTGATACTTCTTCATATTTCAATCACAATTTAACTAAAAGCAGACTTTAGGAATGTCCAAATGGCTTTCAGCAGAAATTTTATAATAAAGTGTAGCTTCCAGGTGAACCAAGTTGTTTTGTAGAAAAACCGTAGAGTAGAAAAAGATGCAAATTTTGAATTGCTGAATTAAGCAGATCCATATGATACATAAACATATTTGAAATAGGGTACTGAAAGAACATTTCCTTGGTGTAAAACTCAGTAAAATAGATTTTCAACATTATTAAATGTATTTATGGGTCAGATTTCTTACTGGTGCAAATTGTGATAGTTACATAAATTTTGGTGAATTGAAATTATTAGAATTATATAATTAAAAAAGGATCCTTTTTCTGGG